>JANIJI010000008.1:11720000-12467500 GCA_024500535.1 Leptonema lineaticorne | reverse complement strand
TATATATATATATATATATATATATATATATGAGTAAATTATTCGGTTAATATTTTTGCTTCTTTTGTGTATATAACTAAATGTCAAGGTTTTAACTTGTTTCAAATCTATTCCTAATGTTTGATAAAAAAATGTACTTACTATAAAAATACTACTGCTTAAAACATGAGCGAAATTAAATCACACTATTATTCAGCACTTTAATTCTTTATTTTTACACTCCATTGAATATAAATTGAATAGTGAATCTAGCATAATGCATTTATAATACAAGATCCGGTTCAGCAAGGTTTTCACATACTAACGAAATTCCATTTTATTCGCAAAAAGATGCGTACCGAATAGAAAATTTTATTTGAACAGTTTTTAAATGTGAATTATTTATTGTTATGTTAGTAAATATTTGCACTATTTGTATAATTTTATTATTGATAATTTCACCATTGATTACTTTGAATATATGAAATTGATTTTGTTTGCGGTCGTCGTTGACATGCTGACATACAGCCTCCGGAGAAATTGGAGGAATCAGGCTGTGGTCACAGTTGATGATTTTTCTTTAGGCTTTCTTAGAAAGCGATCCAATGCAAAGGGTCTGTTTTCACTGTGACCGATGCCGTCGAAAAGTGTATTTGAGACGCATGCACGTTAGTAGGTCTTGGAACAAGAAAAGTTGGACGAGGAGTCTTTTCGAATGTAAATATATTCCAGTGAAACCGACTTGTTTTTTATTATTAACGATTTTCCTAGCAATTAATTTAATTATCGACCTGCATATTACTGTTCCGATTCCGTAAAATTAAATAAATAAATAATTTGAAAAGCGTTCTGCGTATCTATTTTTAATTGTGTCCATCATCGTATTTGCCATTCTTAACTTCTTTCTCTCTAATTATAAAATTTACTATAAGAAAATTATTTTTACTAACTAATTTTCATTCATTATAAAGATAAAAATCTAATTTTCTAATACTGTCATTTTGATATTAGTAAAACATTTTTTCCTTCAATCGTCTCACATAATTATTAAATAGCTCTAATTGATTTTAATATTAATCAAAATGCTGCAATGACTTACATTTGAACATTATTTTAATCGTAATAAAATAATAAGTATAAATATAAATTTATACTTATTATTTTATCTTTCAATTTATATTTATTAACCTTAAAGTAATTACATCGTTTTGATCAATTATATATTTCCTCTCTCTTTGAATAATTGACAATTTTACACTTTCTTCATATTTTATTTAACGAAAATTCGTGATTGTCCATATTTGATTACGACTCGTGGTCGCGTGGCTAAAATTTAATTTGGCATTGACTAGCCATGTTGCTGAAACGAAATGCTGTCTGATCATCCCGTCGTCCTTAATCGAAACCCACACGGTTTTACACTCGTAATGGCTCACGAGCTATGGAATGTTGGCCCCCATTTACCATGTAAGCTATCCGTTTATGGGGCCAATATACTTATATATTGAAACCGTAATAATTGTATATGCATCGCGTTATTATATTATTAATATCATAATTGACATATTTGCATACGTAGAAACAATCGTTATTTTTTTGTTTCGTATTCTAAAGTAGCACAGTTGAATTAATTAATTTATAAATATTTATAGGAAATAATTTAGAATTATTTGAAAAACACTTATCGGTGTGTATTTGTTTAATAGCATTATACGCTTTATAAGCGTAACAAATCTTTTAACAGATCGTCATTAAAATTGGCATGAAATCACTTTTTTTTGTTCAATTAGTTTATTTAAAAAAGTTAGAAAATCCAAATGGAAAACGTTTAACGTCTCGTTCAGTAATTTCCGTCTGTCTGGCAAATTGCATAATTAATGTCGTAATTGACGTTTTTGTGACTGTTTTCGCTTTAGTTTTTCTTTTTCTTTAATATTTGTGCACGTTAAAATATTTGTTAAATTTACCATCTTTAATATTTCAGTGAAAGTCTTTTTTCGGTTGTCCTGTTTAATTGAAATTTTTGACAATTAGTTCCGTACGTTGACTTCAATTGATGCTTGATAAATATTTTTTTCAGGATGATTTTTTTTAATTTGAATTCAATTTTAAACTGCTCTTCTTTGAGTATTGTTTTACGTTTCAAAATTGTGATTCTCCATATTTATATCCTCTGCAATCGAATTCTGTTGTCTGCGACTATAACAATAGTTTCCATCGATGTATTATATTATCGATTTAAAATAGTGTATATATTTCATTCTTGTTAACTCACGCTTGACCGATACTCCTTTCACTAACGTCACGGTTTGGCGAAGTCAAAAGAATTTTCGTGGATTTGAAAAAAAATCTTTATCTGTCCCCAATTCAAGTCGTGAAGCGTTTAATCGTATTCCAAAATATCTAAAAAAATATTCTATCATCTTCATAAATTAATATTAGTATTTTTAAATTAAATTTCATTATACATAAATATATTATATTTTATGAATATATATAATTATATGCCAAGTCAGTATTGAAATACATATATGCTATCCAATTACTCGATTAAAACTAGTAGTTAGTATTAATAAAGATTAATAAATATTCTTACTTTGGTAGTTATTGCTAATAATAATCAAACTATAATATAATAGTTAGTACGTTTTTTATAATCTATTGTTTTTCTTAAAATCTGAAATTGTAGAAAAATCGTTGGTAGTTTTTTAAGTCTTTTTAGTTTTAGAACTATAGTAGCATTAATGTAGTTTTTGAACTATAAAAAATTAAAAGTTATCAATTTTTATAATTCAGTATGTAAACTGATTTTATGAAAATTATTTCTTATATTTTCTCTTAATGACTTCAGTATAATAAAATAACTTTTCTGTATTATATATGGAAAACGTAGTACATATTATACGTCGCGTAGAATATATATATATATATATATATATATATATATATATATATATATATATATATATATATAATGTGTATAATATCCACATTTATGGAGAATGTCTTTGTTTTAGTTTATTTTATTTAATATTACTTAATGAGTGGTTATTTTGATTTGAAAGTAATTTAATCGCGGATATATGTACAGGTGAAACTAATCGGATAAATTACACCATATACGCTTAATCGATAGCATTTTGGAACATTCAATTTCGAATATTTCCTATTTTAACAAGTGATATTAAATCTTTTCTGAAACACAGATATGAATTTTAAAAATTAATTTTAATCTTCATAATTGTCATATTTACAAAGTATTTTTGAATTAGTTTAATTAAATGTTAATTATTATGAAGATATATTTATTATATAATCATTATAACCAAGTTTATTGAATAAATATAAACTATAATATAATAACATTATTGTAGCGTACTGTTTTAGAACCACTGTTATGATTTGGTTCATACGTTGCGTATGAATCAAATCAATTTTAGATTATTCTTAGTTCTAATAAAAGTATATCAAATTATTCGTTCAAATTGTATAAATGCCAAAAACGTACATACATGAAACTCAATATTGAATATTTATTGCAAAAATCTTTTAAATTTGTCATAACGAATGTTGTATAATCAACATGATTACCTTAATTTATCTTTTATTTTCAACAGATAGAGTATTTACGACTTGAGTGCATTTTATAGTTAATATTCTCTGTTTTAATTGTTTTTTTTTCTAAGAAAAACATTTATAGATAAACATTAATAATAAAAAAAACTTTGAAAATATTACCATACATTTTCATATTTTGAATCTTTTAGGAGTTTAAATTTCATTAAAAATCATTGATGCAAAGTGATATGTGTGTATAAAAATGTGAACCTTTTTTATAAATATCTTTCACATCTGTTCGTTAAGGCTTGCGATTTCACTTTACCTTTTTAGGTATATGAAATAATCAACTGTATATTTTAATATTCTATTTTGTAATATTGCTCATACGTTATGAGTTAAATATTAACCTTCCGTCTAACAAACGGATCCGTTGGACTCGGTTTCAATATTCGATGTTATATTTTTCACTTTAAATATATATTTAAATTTCGACCACTTCTTACTTTTTTACAATGCACTAATCTACTTAAATAATTACTTGCTTTGAATTCATTTTTTAAATGCGAGTGAACTGCGTCATTCTAAAATCTTGTATAAAAATGTCGCTTAGAAAAAAAGTTGGGTGTATATACACGTATGTGTTTATTTATTTATAGATAAATAGATAGTATTGTGATGTTTTGAAACTGGTGTGTATAGCCTAACGATATAAAACCGGTAAACTTTCTATCAATTAATGATGTTGGTTTGTAATATTATTTACAGGTGTGTTGGTTTTTAAAAGTTATATCGTTTAATTTTCATGTCGTGCTTTATATTGAATTAAATTTAAATTGTTGGTAATTTATAACAAATTTTCGGGTCAATTCGTGAAGACTTCATTTATGAATTTAATATACGGTTTAATTATGCTTATCAATTTTATGGTACGTGCGCATTAATGTTCTGTACTCACATTATTTTCCTTACCTGTACTTTGCTTTAATTTAACCAATATTCTGTCCTTTCACTTAGATTAAATACTTTATTTATTTTTCATTTGTCTTTCATTGAAACTTATTTTATATCTGTTCGATTTTTAATTGAATTCGAAAGGTGAACGTTTCGTTTTTATAATAGATTGAATTACATTGCACATTTATCATTTATTTATCTATATTTATAATTTATAGTTAACTTAATAAACTTAATAGCGAAAAAAATGCTCATTGGATTATACTCTCTAATTGATCGGTCTAAAGTGACGCTTATATCATTTGAACTATTTTATTACACCCAGTACTGGGTTATTAAATATGCCTCAGTACGATGAAAGCTTTATATTTGATGACAATGCTAATCAGAGAAGAAATAAAAGAAGCTATAGAGTTTCTAAAAAAGGATATTATCCCAGACAAGAACCTTCAGCAACTTTGGATGGACATGGAACCTATATTTTGAAAAACAATATTAACAATTTAAAAAAAAATCACGATTTTGGATCACATTGCACATTGAAGGAAAATGCTTACGCATTAGAAAATAGTCTATATTCAAAATCACAAAATAAAAGTTTTCCTTCTCTATTAGATGATCCATATAAACGTGGAAATGACAAGTTTATATTTTCACCAGATATTTATGCTACAAAAAACAACAATTATTATTCCTTCGTCGCCGGAAAAAGTCTGGAAAACCTGACGAGTCATGGATTTTATAGTCCAATCAAGAACGGCAATGGAGTATTCTTTGGAAATTTTAAAGGAAAAAGCTTGCAAAACTTAAACGACACCTCTAAAACTCATCATTTGCATCAAAAATATAACAAGAAAAATCCTCATACCTCTACAAAGAACAAAGTGAAGGATGTTGTAGTTGCCAATGGGAATTCCCGATTTAACGACATCGGTAATGATAGAAAAGGCAAACGACTGTATGAAACTAATGGCAAATACAAAGAGAGACCCGCTTTGAAGTTGACAAACAGAATATTGGAATCCGGAGTTTATAGACAACTTGGAAGAAAGGGAAGTTGTGATGAGAATGATGACAGTGGATTTGCAGAAGATTTGAATGGTAATGGTCATAAACTTTTTAACCTAAACACTGAAATAAATTCTTTATTTGTCAATCTCATATTACCTGAAATTGCTATATTAAATATATAATCTTATATTTAAGATTAATATATTTATTTCTCTGGATATTGTATAGATTTTTTCCAGTTTTCCTAAAACTTTTTGGTTATAACAATTCTGATTTATTAACTATATTAATATTGTTATTAATATACTTAAAAATTAATTTTATTCATTTTTTAATGAATATTATAATTAATAACTTTAAAAATAGATAGTTACGACTTTTTCATAAATTCTTACACTAAAACATTTTTTTTAATATTTGTTTTCAGTTAATATATTTTTTTGTGACTCAATAACACTACATTAACTAAATTTTAGTTTTACAGAAAGAGTATAGATGGCGACGTAGTCATAAAAATTGATAGTAATAATAAGAATATTTTTATTATGGAACATTAATTAAAATTATAGTTTACATTTTTTTTTCATATTTATTATTATATGTGTATCCCTTAATTGTTATAATAATTTGAATTTTCAATTTATTTTTCTTTTGGAATATAAAGTTTTTAGTAATTATTGTATAATAATGCATAATTACCCCAAGTCTTATATGGAAACTTGTACGTAAAAAAATTTTGGTAACGCAATTGTTATTTTTTATTTAAAATAAAGTTTATTATTATTATTATTATTATTATTATTATTATTATTATTATTATTACTATCTTTTTGTGCTATAAACGTCTCATATACGTGATTACATTATAATTGCGATATGCACGATAAAAAATCTGCAAATCAAATATTGTTGGTTAAAGTTGTGAATGTTAAATAGTTTTATGAAATGTTTATTACATTCGACTTTTAGCATATAAATATAAATTGGTTACGTAGAACGGATATTAAAATGGACATGTGCATTCATATATTTTGGAAAGTATTATAATTTTTCAATTCATATACTTTTTAAATATTAACATATAAAAAAAACCTGCATATTTATAAAACAAAAATATTTTGTCCTTTTATTAATAAGATAATATTACAATACATTTATTAATAAGGATTATTGCTAAATGTCACTGAATTATAATATTTTAGGTTCATTTTCATAACTGTTGAACCTTTATCTTTGTTAAATAATATTTTGTGTCGCAAACAGAGATAAAAAACAAATGTGTGCTGCAACTCGACAGGACGTTTTTGTACTTTGTTTTTTTTTGTAATTTGCCTATATTTAAAAAAAGTCCTTCTATACAATCTAACATCCCATTGTGCAGTAGTTCAACAGAACACCTTTGCACTATATTAGTTTGAGACGACTTGCATTTGAGGAAGTGTATGCTTTACCAGGTATATAATATATATTGATTTAAGGAGGCGTCCCTTTGAAACGACGCACGCCTCGCAAAGGTATGTGAGAAAAAAATACAAAATACCTATGAATATAAATAATATAAAATCTTTTCAATATGCAAAAGTTCAACAGATCGTCTTTGTATTGTGCAAAGTGCGTTCGGGACTATGAATGTCTTACCTGTTGCACTGTTCAAAAAAAAAAAAATTTTAACAAATTTACTTTATTTATGTCCTTAATATAACTCTCTCAGAATAATTTGCGTATGTAATTTTATATCTGTATCAATTTAATATTGTTTTGCATAGTTAAATGTAATTTGTAAACAAAATTATTATTTTTTATTCATTTGATTTATTTTCTAATACTTTATAATATTTTTAAAATCCAGTTAGTAAAATAGTATAAATTAAAATATTTAACAATAGATAATTTCCAGCATTAACTCATCAATTCCATTTCACAAGAGAGTTCAAACGTATTAAAAGTTTAAAAAATATCAATAACATCTCTGGTAAAAAATCTTATTGATATTGCCATACTATTAGATGTTATAATAAAATCATAGAGATTTAGTTAAAACTTCATTAGTAGTAAGAAAAAAATAACATAACCATTGGTTTGTAATAGTCATATGTTTAAAAATGAATTGCATTAATGAAAATGTTTAAATTTTATTATGCAAATTGTGTCGTTATAAATAAATATGTAATCTCTAATTCCTTTTTTTATCACTTAATAATTTTTGTGGGTTATTCTCAGAATATTGCGTGTATAAATGTTTATTTTTTCCATGAATTTTATTCAATTTTGCTCATACATTTATACATTGTATATCTATATTTATTTATAGTGTGTACATTTGAGTAACTTGTATGCTTACTCATCATATGGCGATCAGTGTCGCTTTGAACTCTTCAATGTCTGGTCGTCGACATATCGACTTTATAATACTTTTAAAGTGTAAAATAGCGAAACTTCAATTTTGTTCTAATTTATTTTATATTTAAATTTGGATGAATTTAATTTAGAAGACATTATTTTCTGATACTTTTTTGGTAAATTAATTTAATTTACTTTTCTTTTATATTATACAAAAAATACTATTAAGATCAAATAATATGTGGAATACATGCTCATTGGAGATATATAATACGACGTATATCTTAGACTATTAAAAAAATCATATTTTAATTCTTGAATTTAAAATTGATTTAATTTTTTCTATAAGCAACATAATATATCTATAAATAATTACATTTTCTATTTAATAATGAAATCTTAATATAAATATGTCGTTCTCCTTGACCATATACGTACACACTTGAACTGACGGCACCATCACGTTTTCTCAACAAGTTCTCACGTATAAATACGATACGCCTACAGTAGGACTTCGCTTATTTTGTGTAGGTTGTTAAATATTTCTCGAAAACGATTGTCATCGAAAATTGAGTCAAATATTTTTTCCATTCATAAATATTCATATTCAATACCATATTTATATTATATATATATATATATATATATATATATATATATATATATATATAAACTATTTGTTTCTCTCTCTCTATATATATATATATATATATATATATATATATATATATATATATATATATATATATATATATATATATACATGTGTGTGTGTCTGCTTATTAACTTTTTTTTGATTTTCCACAAAACAATATTGATATAAAAATCGTACTCGAAAATATTAATTATTTATAAATATATATTTTTAGTTTTAATTTTATATTTGAATTTATTTATTCCTTAAAATTTATCATATTGCAAAATAATAATAATGCTTAACTTACGTATTTTTTTATTTTAATATCCTCAATTATTTTTTATTTCATTATTAGGTGTACGACTTATCGCTTTTAATTTCCATGATTAAAATAGGAAACCGCAAGTACCACATATGTTACAATATTATTAATTCATGATGCATCGCAATCACTGGTAATTGACGATACACGAAGTAATTTTAGTTAGTGTTTAGTGTATCTCGGTTAGAAACGTTCGCAAAGGTGAGCTGTTTGATTTCATTCAGTGACATCATCGACACACCCGAAATGGGCAGAAATTATTTCTTTGTCGTGAATAAATAAATATATGTAATATACGTTCAGTTTTATATTCTGATGATTCCATAAAAATTGTTATCTGATTGAATTTCGCATACATATACATACTAATATATTTTGTTTCGTGATAAAATTTGATCGCAGTTTTGATTCATCAAAAGGTACCAAAGGTGGATGGCATAGTTGTAAGGGCAGTGGCCCAGACGTTCGACGATGTCAATTCTATTTTGGTATCGCGATGCACTCCTCGCAGGGTCGATGGGATCGCAAACATCGGAATATGACATTATTTACAACAGAAGTCGTAATTTTATTTTTAGAAGCATCAAAGTGACGATCAGTAATTTTATTGACAAACGTATTAACTATTTCTTTTTATAGTCGGGTTTTTCATGAGTTAAATTTATGTTTTATTAAATTAATCTAACGATATCTTTAATATATACCTACTTTGCATAAAATAATATAAAAAAAATATTCCTATTAATTTTATTTTAAAATCATACATTCTATAAACAAATTAAGTATTTGCTCATATTATAATTATAAAATGAGATATTTTTTAATGCTTATTATATCCATTAATTATCAAAATTAATTCTTTTACTAGAATTTTTTGAATTTATTTTACAACAAAATATTAATCACTTAACTTAATTTCCTACTTCAAACACAGAAAATTTGTTTGAACTAATTTTTTTTTGTTATCTAGTACATATATTATCTAATATATCTCATATTTAAAATTGTTTGTATTATATTTTTAATCGTATGTTCTTTATAATTACTACAATGATTTAAACTATGAGTTAATATTTTTATTATAATTGTAATTTGAATTTTACAGCCATATAAACCCATTATACATTGTTTCAGTATTCTCCTCACACACTCTAGGATTATGAAAATGGTTGATGAATATTAATATAATATGTTCTCTATGTTTTTTTTTCTGATTTCTTCATAGTATTTTTATATAAAGTTCATATATAATCAAACATTTTTCTTCTATATTTAGCTTAAAATAAATAACTCAAACAAGTATTAAAATATTTTTTATGGAAACATATAATTGATATAAAAACAGTTATAAATATATTTATTAATTCATTAAAATAATAATAATTGAATTTCATAAGAGCATTGAATTCACTTGACAGTTAAAATAATATTTTTTTATAATATAAAAATATAATTTTATTTTTTTAATATATATATATATATATATATATATATATATATATATATATATATATATATATATATATATATAAACTATTGTTCGACTTGATTTTTATTACCTCCCTGGAGGACAATGACATATATTAAAATTTTCAAATTATTTATACCGAATAAATGAATTCATCCTTCATCTTTAATACGTAAAATACATATATACTTTGTTAACATATTCACGAAATTATTATATTCATATTATTTAGTTTTGATATTCGACTGAGAATTGTTGATTCAATTTGTTTGAAACATTAATGATGTATTTAGAGGTCCATGTACTATATATGTATATGTATTGTTGTCCTAATAAATACATTTGTTTATAACGAAATATTTCTTTTACCATACTTTAAATTTAGTAAATTTAACCATTAATTTAGTGAAAAAAATAACAATTCGAGATATGAATGAAACGTATTTTTATATATCAATGAATATATTGAATTAAATATTTATTTATATAATATTTTAGGCGTCGAAAGCGCCGAGGTAAGCGGTGGCAACAGCGGACACAAAGCATCATTTCGTGGTGCTAACAAGCTGGCTCGACGTGCCCGTTCTTTCAAGGAGGATCTGCTGGAACGCATTTCGGCCATGCGTTCTCCAGGTGCACCCTCCACCCACACTGCTCTACCATCACTAAGGTATTTTATATCATTTATTTTCAAATGAAACATTATTCATTTTAACTTATTTTATTATATGTTAATAATACTAAATATTAACTCATATTCATATTTTTAAAATGTGATTATTTTTAATCGCGATTTAATATGAATAATAATAATAAACATTGTTAACGTTTTACATTAATAAGGTAATATCGTTTTTAGTTTATTTATAATATTACTTTATATCTATGAATCATAATTTACGTGATATTGATTCGTAATATTATTTTATTTCAAAACTGAATTTTCCTTTATGTTTTTATATAATTTCGTCATAATTGATTTAAATTGTTGTTTTTCATTTAAAAAAAATACATTTTTCTTTATATTTTATTTCAGGTCACAATCACCACTTAGTTCTAAAGTTCGTAGTCAACAAAAAGATGATCTTGAATCAAATCCAACGAAAGACTTAGAAAATTTAATTAAACAAGTATAATCAACACCAGAATAGTTTTTTAATTTTTTTTTTCGTTTTAAACACTGTGTGATTCATTGTTCTTCACTCTGAATTTCAGATTAAATGTGATTTAAAACATTTTTGCGATGTTATATCAAAAAAGAAACTTGAAATGTTACCAGGAAATGGTACTATTGTATTAGATACTATTACCAACATTCATACAGGTAAATATTGTAATATTTATTTCCTGTTTCTATTACTTATGTTGGATTTTATCTAATATACTTAACTTTTTAGTTGTTAGGCCATATGTATCACCACTTGGGGCTTCCCCATCAGCAAGACTTGAATTAGCTTGTACACGACTATGTCGTGCACTTGCTGACCTTATTAGACTATGTGATAAAAGCATGCTTGATGGAGAATCTTCGTCTGTTTTAGATAAAGCTCATGTTCAACATATTACTGAAGAAGTTCAGAAAGCAGTTGAGGTAAAAATTAATACTAATAAATAATTATCGTCTCTAATTTATATATTAAGTTTTATTTCAAATATTCTATCGAATTTATAACAGTTAATATTATTTTTTTAATATATTATATTTTATATATTATAGGATTTAGCTAAAATTGCTTTTGAAGAAATATCTGATAATAGTAATAATGTTCACATAAAATCTAACGGCACTACTGTTAAAGAAAAAAATAACCTCAAACCAAGGCCTGTTGTAGATGCAGTTAGAATTTCTACAAATGAAAGTCAACGAAATTCATTACCAGGTAGTTTGCGTCTTAATTTGATTATTTTTCCTGTTGATATTAATTACATATTAATATTCTCACTTATTTATATACTTTATAGATATTCCTTTAACACCTCATGAACGTGAAATTTTAGAAAACGCTGGTAATTGTTTTAAAATTCGTAATTCTCACTCCACAGAATCAATTTTAGATTCGGTTTCTCCCCAAGAACCTCCACCAAAACCACCTATACCAATTAGGTATATATATATATATATATATATATATATATATATATATATATATATATATATATATATATATGTTTCATATATAATTTTACAATAGTAAATTGAAATAATTTTATTATTTCAATCTGAAATATTTTCAGATCATTTGATGTAGCTCCACCTTTGCCTCCTAAAAGGCGACCACTTGATACAAATTTGTTAACAGCCACTGATCGGTAACTGTTTTACATTTAATTTCTTTTTGTGTTTTTAAAAACTATTTTATTTTATTCATCTATTTTTGTTACAGTTCTTCTCTTCAATCACACAGTAGCGGCTCTTTAGACTCAATGTTAAATGTGTCAAACGATGAAGAAATTAAAGCTATAATGGATCGAAACTCTTCTAATTTTGATGACTCTTTACAAATAAATATTGATAATATAGGTAAGTACTTCTATTTTTATAATTTCATATACTATATCATAATATAGTATATTAATATAATATAATAATCTTTGTAATATTTTAATATAAACTATTATCTTTAAAAATATATTTATACATATTTTTTCCAGGTGTTATGGTTTCAGGAAATAACAGACTGTCAATGGAGTCTAATTCAACTCTAGATAATAGTTTAAACATGTGTGCTAATAGTAATAATATTTCTAATGAAATGATTCCCCATTCAACTCAAATCAATGATGTATTTCTAAATGAATCTGGAAATAACCAAAATAATAATCATCATAGGTAAATAATTATATCCCCATTGAACTTCAATAACTCTGAATATATGAATATATTTTATTAACATTCTAGGTTTTCAATTGAATCTGGATTTGTATCTATGGGAAATACTCGCAATTCTGAAATATCCTATTCAAGTTTTAATAGTACTCTTACGCAACATCAGAAATCTTCATTGTCTTTCATAGATTCCACGCCAACTCCAAATGATATACCTCAATCACTTATACCAGATTTTAATACAGAAAAGTGCCAAATATTCACCACATCATCTAATAAAATACTTGATGTTGCGAGTGTTGCAAATATTGTTCATCATTCTATGAAACAAATGTCTTCTAATAATTTTTTCGAACAAAATATGAAAACATGCTCGTCTAGTGAAAGCAAAGTATTCAATCATTCGTCAATATCTAACACTAATAATATTGTAGATATTCAAAAAACAGCAATGAAATTGGAAACCGCTATTCAAACATTTTCTCAAAAGAACTCTTCGCAATCCGTTAAAATAGATAAAAACAACGTTACTTGTAAAAGCAATAATATTAACAATTCAGCTACTGCTTTTTCCACGTCAAGTTCTGAATATCTCAAAAATACTTCAGAAAGTAGTCTTTTGTCAATTGATACATGTGACGCCAATCAAATACCGCCAGCACTTCCAATTAAAACTAGGAAACATGGCAAATTAGGACTTCAAAGTGATATGTTAGATCATACCCCATTTACCACTACAATAGACGATCAAATTGTCGAACTCAGGTATCAAAATTTGTTTTATCATTTAAATCATTTAACCCATTTGCATCATAAATGCATATATGTGCGCATTTTGCCTGGTCGCTATCATCAAATCGCATATTATTTATATTGGGCCTGTCCAGTGGTGGAACCCCTCACACACTTTATTTCCTTTCTACGCTTTTTAACAGCTCTCCTTCTTTTGATTTTTGATTTTGAGTGAGAGGAAAAAACGAAAAACTGAAATTGTATAAATTTATATCCATTGGAGGTGTAAATGCAAACATTACAAATTTTATTAGATAGAACGTTTATGAATTATTTTTGACAAGGGAAATTCTTCAATATATCTAAATGGAAACAAATCGATTTGATGAAATGTATCCAAATTTCAAATAAATTTCTTTAGAGGAATTACAAGTTTATTTTGCACTAATTATATTGATGTTAATGGTGCAAAAACCTATATTACAAAATTATTGGAGTACGAATTAGAGTATTGAAACGCCTTACTTCAAAACAGTTATGTTACGAAATAGGTTCATGGCAATTTCGATAAACTTACACTTTGCTGATAATCCCTCACTCAAAATTAGACCGATAGTGGACATGATCAAGCAAAGATTAAAACAGAAATTAGCGGAAAAAATACTTGAAAAAAATATAACTAAACTATATACACCAAAAGAAAAGAAACAGTTACGCCATGTCCATCATTACCAGGAAGATTTACCAGCCAACATTTTCTAATCCTGATCGCAACGGCTTTCTCGAAAAACGTTCGCAAACGCTGTGTAGTTTGTTTATCAGAAAAAAAGAAAATATACATTTTATAAATATGATAATTGCCATTTGTCATTAATGCCTTGATCACTTCAAATATTATCGCGCTGTGCCAAATGATTAGATTCCATTTCGTTAGATTTTTTGAATCTATAATGAAGTATAAATTATTTATGCAATATTGGTTTTATTTTTCATATTTTGTAACATTTTTATTAAAATTTAATAAATACAGTAAAAAAATTGTTGATGATAAGAACGATTTTTTAACTTTTCTTTACGATGCAAATGGGTTAAAATGTAAATCTTCAAAATACAACTTGTTTTTAAAATTAATATTTTTGTAAATATTGATTTTCATTGTATTAACTTCAGTTAGTATTAAAAATTAAGTAATATACATCTTATTTATTACACACTATAATATTAATATAGTGACAGGAAATAGGCCTTAATTAATACATTTAGAAATATATTTTGTATATTAAAGAGCAATAATTGCAATAATAATATTTTTCCTATTGTTATAGAGATCGTCCACCATGTGCTCTTCATAGTCATGCTGATGTTTTGATGCAAAGACCTCATACTTTGATGGATCAATCATCCAGTGGTCAGCCTCCACCACTTCCAATAAAGAAAAAGCACAGTAAGTTTTCTCTTTAATTTGTGTATATATTGTCAATATACAAATTTGTGAATTTATATTAATTATACATTTTAATGCTTAAAATGGTGATGGAAAATTAACCTCATTAGTGGATCATTGTTTGTTCTTGAACTGTCTTATCGATGTTTATTTATTTCTATAATTTTACATTTATTAAATTTTATTATCATTCATGAAATGCGTTCTAATTTACGTTTCACGTTTATTTGTATTAATAATCACATTTTATTTATATTATTTTCTGTAATACATATTATATGAAATATTTAATTAAATTTATATATATATGATATTTCTATTAATAGTATAAAATTCTAATAATAATAATTTTGGGTTATCTAATAAATATGGACAAAGCATTTTTTAGATGAATATGTATTAAAAATATATAAAGCGCATTGCGTATTTTATTTACTTCAAATGTATTATTTATGAATATATATATATATATATATATATATATATATATATATATATATATATATGTGTGTGTGTGTGTGTGTATATATATATATATATATATATATGTGTGTGTGTATATATATATATATGTGTGTGTGTATATATATATATATATATATATATATATATATATATATTATAGATATTCAATAAAATATAATTATTTTATATATTAATAATATACATATACTGTAATAATATTAAGCTAACCTTGTTTGTATCTTACTATTTTCTCTCTCCAACGTCTCATCTACATTACGTGCCACCTTCAGTGTTCCAAAGTGTCGCTTATTCGGGTGAGTCTTATGGAATAAATATATATATATATATATATATATATTATTTGCATGTCACATATCTTCTATAATTTTGCTTTTTTATGTTGTATTTTTATCAGCTTATGGAATTTGGCTATGGTTTTGATTCTTTCGTTTTTCTATTATTTTGATAATTCCTTGTTTTTTGTTGCCTCTTTTAATAGGTGTTTTGAATATTATTCACATTGTTTTATATTTGTGTTATATTAAAAATTTCACTATTATATTTAAATCCAAATAAGCATGTCATATTTATAAGCAATTTTTATATTTATTTTTATCAAAAAAGCTTTTTTAAAAAAATGGTATGGAAATGCTTTTTATGTTTATGAAATATGTACATTGTTTGTAAAATTTAAGAATTATATTTAATACATTATGTTTAATATGAAAAATACAAATAAAAATTTATTTGTGCATCCTATATTTTGGTTTGTCAATTTAATTTTTATATTTTATTTTCACGCTTTCTATGAATATTATTTTTACGCATGAATGTTAAAAAGAAGTATAAATTTCTGATTTTATGTAATAAAATAATATTGTGCATATTTTTTTAAATATATTTGACATATTAATATATTTTTCAATAAATAAAAATGTTTTTTCTTCAATTTTATCAGACATTCATTTTTTTCAATTTTGATTGGTGATAACATTAAAAGAAAGTTTTTAGTTAAAAAGGAATTTTTTGGAATAACATGTTTTGTTATAATTTTAAATAAAGTTAAAATCCAACATAATTACTTTCGGTAGATTTGTACATATGTTTTTTTTTAAATATTATTACACTTTTTTATTTGTAAATTTATAAAACATTCGTTTAAATTTACAGTTATGGCTTACATGGAAATGTTTGGCAACTGCAGTCATTCGCCACAAAGTTCTACTGAATTTCTTCGACATTCCGTTCATACATACAATACTGAACATCAGTCTGCAGCTAGTCATTTTTCATCTTCATCTCAATTTCAACAGTTAAGCAATGCATCATTTACATTAAATAATCAAAATGGACAAACTTTAACTGCAAGTATGGGCTGTAACCAACAATTATCTCAGAGCCATACTCTTCATCACTTTAGCATATCTTCAGGAAGTACGAATAATATACAACAAAACATAAGGTAATTAAAATTAATTAGATCTTAATATTGTTGTGTGCATTAATTTTAATGTCTTTGTTATTCTTAAATATTTGTTAAGTGTTTAGAATATATGTTGTATTTCAGTGGATTTTCTTCGCCTTTAAGATCCCCTCATTTTGTAAGAGAAGATTCTATAAAGTCTGATGCCTCTTCTATAAATAGTTTATCCACCAATAGTTCTAATTTGCCAATTAATAATAATAATATATCTTCACAACCACCAGCACTTCCCCCAAAGAAAACGAAAGTTCGTCAGGTTAACTCTCCTTTTTTATTTTTCTTTATATAAAAATATATATTCAACATTGAAAAAATTCTTAATATTTTTTTACTTTATTAGCTCCTTAAAATTAAATATAAAATGTATTTCTACCTATTATTTGGTATTTAACCATATTTCATGTTTTCTACAGACCCCAAACCAATCACCTGCAAAACCACCTCTTAGCCCTAAACCTCCACCTGTGATATATACTGGATCTTCATCACCTACAACACCTGCTCCATTGGCATGTACAACACCAAATGGTCGAGTTTCTACAAGTCCTGCTCCACGGTTTCAATTCACTGCACCACCAGTTACACTTGATAATGCCCTACTTGTAGTAATTGCTTTTTTATTTTATTTTCTTCTGTACCTAATATAAAATTGACTTTATTATTTTTTCCGTTTTCTTTAACTAAATATTTCTGAATTATAGTCTACTGAAGACGATCAATGGCAACAGAATACAAATAAACCTGGGAAATTTCCAGTTGACGATTTGGACTTGGAAAAAAAAACTAATGCTAGTTCCAGTCCTGGAAGTCGTGATGTCGATCCTTCTTTAGAAACCGAGGTATTTTTTTCACAAAATTAAAGTTATTAAGACGTAATAAGTTTTCATTTGCATTTTTCTAATATTCTAGACTGAAAATGAACCTGATATTGTTTTGGAAATGGATGTTTCTTCAAGACTTGTATGGAAACGACCGGGAGAAGATGGTCCAGAAATCAGAGGAGGTCTTCCTGATGCACTCGTCGTTCACGCTATAAAATCTACTAAAGGTAACTTTTTTTTATTATATGATTTGAAATTTATCGCTTTAATCACCATTCCACAAATATAAGTTCATCTTATTTTTTCATTTGACGCTGCTCTTATAGACAAAGACTCAGGTATATCATTCTTATATTATCATTTTCATATTATAATACATCATAAAATGATACATATTCTTTAGTAAAATATGCATGCTTTTTATTTTCTTAATTTATATTTATTCTGTAATACCCAAAAATGACAATAAACAAATTATTACATTTTTGTACCTTATTTTCAGATTTTTCTTACCAGGAAGCTTTCTTAACTACATACAGAACTTTCGTACCTCCTTTAGAATTAATTGAAAAGTTAAATAGAAGACATGAATTTTTAGTAAAACACGGTAAACATACCAAAGCTAGAGAAGTTCAAGCTTTATTAACTCGAATCGTTGGGGATTTAACGTATGCTGTTGATATATTGTTTTTATTTTATAAATTTATAAAATGTTTAACTTTTTATTTTATTTTTTAAAGTATGGCAGATTTAGACGATGAAGATTTAATAACAATTATCATGGACTTCGTTTATGGTTTACTGTGTTCAGGCGATCTTGCTATGGCTAAAGTTATAAGAGTTATCATTTTAGAAAAATATAAAGCTAAGCAATTAATGGTAAGACATTCTATTCGATAAATTACATCTTTGATAAGTCTGTATATTAATAAATCTTGTAAATAATAAATAGCAAGCTTTGGCAGCTGGATTTCAATGGACGGCTATTGTAACAGCTCGTAGAGATTCTATCATTGAACAAAAAGCAGAAGCTATTGCTGAACAAATGACATTATTAGATGCCGAATTATTCACAAGAATACCTGCTCCTGAGGCTTTGCTTTGGGCTCGAGATCAATGCGAAGAAAGAAGTCCGAATTTAACACGTTTTACGGAGCATTTTAATAAAATGAGTTATTGGTAATGTGGATAATTTTTAATATATATTTATTCATTTTTACATTTATTTTATTTTTTTTTATTTTCTTGCATAAAGGGCCCGTTCACGAATTCTTGAACAAGAAGAGGCTCGTGAGCGAGAAAAATATGTGAACAAATTTATTAAAGTCATGAAATATTTACGAAAAATGAACAATTTCAATTCATATTTGGCTCTATTGAGTGCCCTAGACTCAGCTCCTATACGTCGTCTTGACTGGCCAAAACATATCACTGATGGTTTGAAAGAATATTGCGCTCTTATAGATAGTAGTTCAAGTTTCAGAGCTTATAGACAAGCACTTGCTGAAACTCAACCGCCTTGCATACCATACATGTAAGTAGAACTTTCAACATATCTATATAACTTATTTTAATTACATAATAATATAATGTTAACTAATATTTACAGAGGTCTTGTATTGCAAGATTTAACATTTGTTCACATTGGTAATCCTGATTTATTGCCAGATGGAAGCATCAATTTTTCAAAACGTTGGCAACAATATCACATTTTAGAAAATATGAAACGCTTTAGTAAAGCGTAAGTAAACTTTATATAAATTAATTTCATTCAATACATTTTTTTTCATATGTAAAATTATATTCATAAATTTATTTATTACTCTTGAATCATGTAAATATACTAATATTTCTTAAAATTTAATTCTCAATATAAAATTTTTAATCATTATACTTTCAATATGATACTTTTAGAAGGCAGTTTAATACCATATTTAAATTTCAATCTGTTAAATTTTAAAATTTTAATAAATTACATTTTTATAAATGATGATATTACTAGACCAATAAACCATAATAATATATATTTCTCAATTTTGTTGGTTTTATTGTTGTTTTAAAAACACTAAATTTGAGTCGAAAGAAATCATTTATATTTCTAATATAAATCTTGGAATTTTAATATTTTTAGACAATATACCTTTAAGAAAAATGAGCGAATAATTGCAATGTTCAATGGTTTTGATGACTTTTTAAATGAAGAAGCCATGTGGCAAATATCAGAATCAATCAGACCTAGACCTGGAAAGAAAACAACTACAAGCACTTAATCTGTATTAGGTACTGTAATTTAAACATTGTTATATAATTTTGAAGTATTGTTTATATTAATAAAATGCTATGCTCTTTTCTTTTTCATAGCTCACTTTAAACGAGAAGTTCTTCATCGTTCATAGGTGCCAAGTATGAAAATAAAATTCATGAAATTATGCCAAATATTAAATATCATAAATATTGAAAATTTTTGCATGCCGTCAATTTTTAATTGTAGTGAAATGTTTTAACAGATACAAAATTATCATCAATATATTTTAGATATTTGAATGTAGATTTTAGTTCAAAATTATATATATATATATATATATATATATATATATATATATATATATATATATATATAACATTTCACTATAATAATTTTTTGAACATCGTGTGTGCGTGTGTTTGTGTGTCGTAAAGCATAAATATTATAATGTACATATCAAAAATGTGATATGCTCTTATAATGTAACTATTTGCATTTTTAATTTATATTATAATTATAATACATATGTATAAATCATTCAGTATTTATTATATGTATATGATATCGCTTATGTCAACTGAAATTATTTATTTTATACGTTATTATTATTTTACATATTATATAATATTTTAGGGAGATTTCTAATTATACATTATTATTGTACCTTTTTTTGTAATATATATTTTATAATCGTATTTCTTTCTTAATTGTGCACAAAATATTAATTTAATAAATAAAATGTATTTGAAAAAACGATATTATACTATATGTAAATAGTTGAATATGTTAATCAAATTATTAATGCATTTTTTTTCGTTCTAAATATGGACCATAATTTATGATAAAAATCTCTTAAATATTATAATTACCTGAACATCTTTATTTAGGTAATTAAAATAAATTTATATAGCGTTACATCAGTATTAAATATATGTTAAACTGCAATAAATTAAATTTATTTAGTCACACTTATATATATGATTCGTGACATTCTTTATTCATATTTTGATTATAACAAATAATATTTGCATACTTTGTTTTAAAAAACAATATTCGTTAATTGCATTAATTATATATTATTTTTATTTATTTTTTTGTCACACAAGTACTGCAAATGTTAATAATTTTTTCATTGAATTTGTGAATTAAAATTAATATATTGCCCACTTAACTGTTGCGTATAATTCAAACTATGAGAAAATTAAAATTACATTTGAAAATATATTACATGAAATAGTGTAACTTTTTATGTAGTCTATTTTTCAGTGTTCAAAATTATCTATTGACAGTATTAAACTTTGAAGGGCAATTTTGTTCGTGATCAGTATTTTCGTTGATTTTTATTATTTTGTCTGTGATCAAATTTCGTAGTAAATTGTGCTTTTATTTAATATTGTGAAAAATCAACAAATGTAGCTCGATTTTTTTTATAAAATCGTATTGAAATCTTGCCTAACAAATCTTCAACGCTCTCTTTTTTTATGACATAATAATAATTACGATCAAACTCAGCAACCATTTTTTGCCTTTTTATAAAATTACATTTCTCTTTTCAACAAATTTTGTGTGCCATTTTTTGCTGTGTAACATTATATTTCATATATTCATTTTTCTAAGTTTTATATTAATCATGTAAATCTGAAAATGATTAAAAGCTAATGCTGCAGAAATATATCTTGATTTGTAGCTACTATTGAATATCTTATTCTAAATTATATACAAGCTTTTATTAAATAATAATGTAAATAATTCTAGAACAGACTGCTTTTTATAGTTATTAAGTGTTAAATGAAATTATTTTTTATTTTAGTATTTGTAGGCTTCACTTGTAGTAACTAATTATTACATTATGACTATTATTGAACCATTTTCTAGTCTGGAGGATTTTTTAATGGTTCAACATTTTTTTAGTGATTTTTCTCTTTAAACGCATACATTTATATTTACCTATATTTATGTATGCTTTCAAATTTACAACTGTAATGTATTTTTTCTTTTTTGTTATTTTTTTATGTTGAAAATGTTATATTTGTCTTATAAAATTATTTATATTTACCTCTCATGTAATATTTTTAAATTAATGATTTATTTACATTTATTTTTCAATTAATAAATTTTTTATTTCATTCTTTTTTTGTTTATTTTTTTATTTTCTTATTAACTCGATTAACAACATACACAAATAATTATAATAATTAACAATCATAAAACTGATAGTAGCTTTCAAATTGCACTTTGTATAAATTAAGAAGTATGTTCAGGCTAATAAGTGGTATTTTTAAATATTGATGTTTCTTTTCAATCTGTATAATGAGTGTGAATTTTTCATCATTTAAAAAATGTTTTAGATTATATATATATATATATATATATATATATATATATATATATATATATATATATATATATGCAATGAGAACAACGAGCATAATTACGAAATAAGAAATTGTTCAGTATAAATACAATTTTTTATTAAAATATATTTCAATACATTGAGTGCTTAAATATTTTAATGTAATTTACAATATTAACTTGCAATAAATGTGTATAATTAAAAAAAATACATCAATATATTTCATAGTAATAAATTAAAAAAATAACACAATTTTCTCTATATATAATAAGTATTTAAATCAATTAGATAAATAAATAAAATAGCGTTTGTCTTTTAAAAAAATTGTATTTGTGTCGCTTTTGTCATTTCCACAGCATGTTAATGATTTATGTTTGCACTAAAAAAATCCTTTTAAACTACAAACTGTGATATTTAACTAAAAGAAACAAAGACGGACGAAATTTAAATGACATCTAGAAAAGAAAATATCTGAAAAGTCCTGAAAGTGACTGTATTTTATTTTTATTGAATGTAACAGGGGTTGTGAATATGCATAGGTGAGACATATCTCGGAATTACAGATTTCTCTTCAAAGGAAAATATTTTTGTATGTTCTTAATATTATACTTATTTTTTTTTTTCAAACATTCAAACTATATTTAATACTGTAGATGTAATACATTTGAAAATTTAAAACAATTTGTGGATCTATTTTTTGTTAATTGCCAACATACTTTGAAATTTTTTTTGCCTTTGTTTACATTTCTTTATCACATTTTATTCCTAAAAATATTTGGATATCTAAAAGCCAAATTCAAACAAAATAAAATGTGACAATTTTTAATTGATACTTCAGGAATATTTTAGTAGAAAATATCTATTTGTGTTTCTTACTTTTTTTAATTTGGATTATACACACATTTCTAAAAATTGAAATAGTATATTTAAATAAATTTTGTATCTACAGTTATAAATATAATTTTAAAAATCCGCTATTTTTAATTTTCAAATAAACTGGAAAAAAATATTATAACTAAGTTTTGGTATTTAAATTAAAATTGAAAAGAATCATTATCGATTGAATTACTTTGTTTCACTTTGAGAAGAAAAAAGCATGACTATTGTTTTTAATTGTAGTATAGCTTGGTTAAATATTTTTTAATATTAAAATATTAAAAAAAGAATGCTTAGGAAATAAATAACGATTAAATTATGTGTGTTTAATTAGAAAATAAATTTATGCTTTATTTTTGGCGTAGTGCATGAATTTTTGTCTTTCTTTACGAATAAACAATTAGTAAAAAAAATAAAATTATGAAAAATATGCTTATGATTAATTTTTACGTGTTAAACGAATAATTTTTATTTTTCGTTGTATTATGTATAGAAGTAAATTTAATGTTAGGATATAGATAGAAATCTGTATATTGTAAAATTACTCATTGTACTTTTAATCGATGGTTATTACAATTTAATAAGTGTTATTGCAATTCTCCTTTCTTTAAGGTCAAAAAATATTTTAGAGAAAAAATGAGAATTTAAATAAATGTCCAAAAAACAATGACTGAGCTTTTGAGTGGGATACACATATACACACATGTAACGAATGTGTGTACGTGTATATATATATATATATATATATATATATATATATATATATATATATATATATACATATATACTTAACATATGAAATTATATATTAAATATTTTAATATTTTTTGGTGTATATTTTTATCGATAGTTTATATATATATATATATATATATATATATATATATATATATATATATATATATATATATATATATATATATATATATATATATAAATTTTTTGGTAATAATCTTTATGGAATTATTCTTGAGTATATTCTCCGTGAATTATGAGAAATTTATATTTTTAAAAGTCTTAAATTTTCAGAAAATTTCTAAACTTTTATCCAATAATTAAAATTTTTAGATCATAAGTATTTTTTCCCGAGTGCGATTTATTCATAAAGAGTAAAATTATTTATGAATCTAACTTCAATATTATATAAATAAGAAAAAAATAATCTCATTTTATACAATTTTTTTTATGAAAAATAATTATTTTTATTTTCACTCTTAAATTCATTAAGTTAAATATAAATATTTATTACAATCATATCATGACATGAAATATATTAGATATTTATTTAATTTAATTATATTACATTTTAATTTGAATGATAATTAAGTATCATATATAAAATTTATTACAAGAAAATACAATACAATTGTTCAATCTTCATAACATAACTTTTAGTATCATTTTAATGACAATATTTAGTTTAAAACATTTATAATCTAATAGTTCTTATTTTAAACCTTTACAATTAATGAAATGCAACTAAATATTTATCTATGACTTTTATTATGTATTAACTAAATAAATTTATTGAATATTTTTTTGTTGAGTAATGTTTTCTTTAAAAACATTATTATGAATATTTAGTTTAAAATGTAAAATTTCAATTTACCCATCTTTACTATGGAAAGATTTTCAATGATATAATAAACTAGATTTTTTTTGTAAATTCTATTATACTTTATTTATTATTATTCGTTGAATATTTTTTATTGCAAATAATTAATATTAAAACCATTCAATTAACGAAACCAAATTACAATGAAATAAAATAAAAGTAAATATTATTATATTTGTTATATAAATTTATATTAATATTTTTTTTTATTGAACATATTGGAATGAATGGAGAATATTCTCGGAAAATTACACTTTTATTCATTGCAAAATATTTTGCAAATAAAATCATTTTTACAATAAATATTTAATAATTAGATTCAGATATTTTAAGAAAATTAAAAAAATCTAGATGTTTTGTTGTAGTAATACAAATAATTTGTATGACGTTATTTCTTATTATATATTTTACCTCTTTCAAATTAGTTCGTTCGAATTTGTTTTAGTTCAGTCTTATCGTTATTTTTTTTTAATATTGTTTGTTGTAACATGTACCTATTATAGTTAATTTTAATCATACTTATTATATATATATATATATATATATATATATATATATATATATATATATATTTACATGTGAATACATATATATTCTTGGACCATATACACATCAATATTTAAATGTGTATACATTGTTAAATTACTTCTATGATTGAGTAAACTAAAAAAATGTAAACTTGAAGCAAATAATGAGTTGACTGAATTAATATTAAAATATTCAACGAAAGTAAAAAAAAAAAGAAACAAAGAACAATTTATTTATAATGTAAATACTGTAAAATATTTGTGTTTACTTATAATTATGTATGCAGAGATCTCCAACTTGATTTTATGACTTTTTAATATGTGATAATATTCTAGAGCCTTGCTTTCGTGTTTATCGCAAAAAATGTTCAATATTAAAAAAAAAGTATATCGCGTTTTAATTAAAAGGTATTAACAAGAAATTGCAAGGCTTTCGTACAAATATAACGATGCACACAAATGAAGCAATAAATTCGTATTACTATTATTGTTCAAGTTCAAAAACCCGATTACAAAATTACAATTTTTATACTGTAAATGTACATGTATAAGTTTGGCGCGAAAAATGTTGGCGATCGCTGCACATATATAAACCCCATTAACGAGTAAATTTTTGTGATGACGTATGATAAAAATGTAAAATTTATAAATGTTTTTCTTAGGTACATGACTGACCTATTTTAATGCCTTATTCTTATACATATTCATGAAAGCTCACATTGTTTTTGAAATTATAATTTGCCTTGATGAAATTTTTGATATTTCATTTATGGAACATATGTTTTAAGCAAATAATAATCAAAAGGCCTAATGAGTGTGTAGATGTAATTGATGAAAAATAAATAAATTATCTGAAAATGTACAATTTATTTTATTTATATATTTATATATATATATATATATATATATATATATATATATATATATATATATATATATATATATATATATATATATTTGTGACAATAATAATTCTTCCATATTTTATTACATTTAATCATCAGATGAATTTAAATATTATCAACTAATAATAAACATTAAACAATCCAATAAGTATATATCTATAACAAAGATAAAAATTAATATAAAAAACTAATATATCTAGAATGTGATACTTTTAGGTAATTTCAACAAACTATTTTAAATTTTTATTTATTTATTTTTTTTATAAATGTGCTACAACACGATTTAAAAGTGTGGTTTTCAATGAAAAATATATAATGTTTAGAAAATATGTTCCTTCAATCTTTTAAATTACAATGGTTAAAATTAAAAACATGAAACACGGAATATTATAATCAAATATACTCTTTCGATACTAATTAGAATCATGTAACCATGTAGAACATAGCATTTAAATATATATAATTTTATACATTTATTATACATCAATTCTGTGCATACAATGATAAAATGGGTATTACAACATACCATAGTTTTTCATAGACACACACACACGCATATATATATATATATATATATATATATATATATATATATATATATATATATATATATATATATTAATAGATAACCTTCATAAATTAGACACGACACTTCAAATGTGAAAATTTTTCAATAATATTTTTTCACCTCAAAAACTGCTCTTCATTGTGTAACTACAATGAAAATACAAAATATTTGAGAAATCGACTTTACATTAAATAAAATTGACTTTTTACACACATTTTTAATTTCATTAATACAAATTTTATTGTGAAAAA
The DNA here is from genome assembly GCA_024500535.1 of Leptonema lineaticorne. NCBI lineage: Eukaryota > Metazoa > Arthropoda > Insecta > Trichoptera > Hydropsychidae > Leptonema > Leptonema lineaticorne. Next base: position 12,440,116 of record JANIJI010000008.1, on the reverse strand, counting down.
TAATAAATTAAAACATTTTCTTTTTTACAGCTGTGAACCTTTCCATATAATCGTTGTAACCGTCGAGACTCATAAGTTGTTTAGAATCAAACAAATTTCCATCCAAGCATAGCGTATGAATTTTAGAATCACGTAATAGTGATATATGAATAGCAGACAATGGCAAACAGTTCTCTTCCAGTCTTAAAACCTTTAGTTTATTACATTTAGAAATTTCATCGGATATAGTCGAAACTTGATTTTGATTCATATTTAATTCTGACGCCTGCAATGTCTCGACTTGTGGGGGAATACTTGTGATTTTATTATGCGACAATTCCAGCACATCTAAATGCTTTAATTTACACAATTCCACAGGAAAATCAGACAATATATTGTTATTTAAGTATATTTGTTTCAGATTAGTGAGATTTTCGACAGACGGAGGGATTCGCTTGATAGTATTATGAGCGACATTTAAACACTCAAGTTTTGACAAATTTCCAATACTCGATGGCAAGATTTCAAGTCGATTTTGACTAACGTTTAACTGTTTTAATATTTTAAAATCACCTAGGCATTCCGGTAACGATTGAAATCGATTTTCGGAGAGATCCAGATTTCTTATCAGCCCATTCAAATGTTTAACCTCGGAAGGAAGTTCTTTCAGTTTCTGATTTGATATCTTCAACATTCCCGTTTTACTGGCAGTATCATAATGTTGCTTTAAACCAGAATTTCCCATTTTGAATGTAAACAACACTTATAAACAATATACGCACAATTCAACAAAATGACATGTATTTTGACAGCTCAGCAAGCGAGACTATTCAACGCGAAATGTTATCTTTCAAAATAGCGGTCGTTTCAACGCTAAAATTCCAATTTGAACACTTCTGCAATATTATTATAATAGTTTAATTTTTAACAGATGTATATAAATATTATGAAAACATTAATGAAATACTTCTCGATAATGGATAACCTTTTTAGTATTTAAAATGTATATAAAAAAAATATTAAAAGTTGAAATATTTTATGATAAATATTTTAATTTCATTGTGTGGTTATATTATTATTATAATATTGTGTTTTTGGAAATAAATATTATTAATTTTGTACTTTTTTTATTCGGAACAATCGAATGTATAGCGATATACATATACTTTATTGCGCACTCGTATTTAACGCGTCGCGTGTTGCTGGCACATATTGAGAAGTCGGATAAGCTCTTTTAAAATGGAAACGAATATACTTTATATCAGCAATATATAACTTTTTCAAATTTGTCAAATTAGTAAAAATATTGATAATGCAACATAAATTAAATCTAATGAGGTTACGTTAGGTTATACCAATTTTTTTTTATAGTGCACAAAATTCAAACAAAGATATATACTTGTTTCAAAACGTGTTTATATATATATATATATATATATATATATATATATATATATATATATATATATATATATATATTGATCTTTATCATAGTTTACAAATAATCATCATCGTTTACGGCCTAAACCTAAACCGTCCGCTGCTGAACGAAATTCTCTTCGCGCTTTTTCCATTCGTTTCTATCTTGTGTTTTCCTCGTCCAATTTTGATTCTTTTTATTACATCGTATACTTTTGTTGTTGATTTACGAAAAGTTAAAATAATGAATTTAATATAAAAAAAAAAAATGTTAAGATCTACTGAAATAAGGAGAGCGGTTTCGATTTTGACTGCGTCTGAAGGCGAAAAAGCGTCAATCAGTTGGCGTCCGTCAGCTGATGGGTGTGGAAGTGTTGTTGCGTTCGTCGTTGTCGTCGTCGTCGGCGGCAATCGGCGCGTTATGGACGCTCTGCGTTCGATCGCGCTGAGGCTGATCTGGGGCGATAGCGTCGAGCACTCGACGGAGGCTTCGCCCTCGTTGGCGTTGACACCATCGAGCGGCGAACACGAGGTATAATAATTATGTGCACAAACAAAAGTCGCCGGATTACGCGTTTTTTTTTTTAGATACGCGCCAAACCGACAACAAACGAGACCTTCGATTCTTCGCTCTTCCTCACTTCGCTTCCTATCGGCGCTCGTCCAATATTCGCATAACAAATAGCGCGCGTATTATTTTCATATATAATAAACGCTTCTCCGATTTCGTATTTTACACTTTGTCGGCGTTTTAAATCGCAACACCGTTCGTTCGATTCTATCGAACAATGGCGCGCCTCCGCGAACCGATCGTCAAATATTTCAATATTTACACAATATATCGATACAAATTTAATGCATTTTCTATATAATTCGACAATTATTATTATTGGGGTGCGACAATGAATCGATCGATATCGAATAAATTTTCATACGTCCTTTCGTTTTTCAGTTATTATTCTTTTATTAAATAATATACGCGTAAGTGCTTTTTTTTATCGAAGATTCGCAACAATAAGTTCTCAATTTAAAATTTATTTTAACTATACCGATATATAATATTCTACACTTGTTTTTAGCACACATCGTTTATATTATACGTACGTCAACAAATAAATTGACGCGGTTTAAAAAAAATTGAACGTTGAATTGCGTCCGAAGCAATTTTCTTTTATAAAACGCGTATTATTATTATGTTCTTTTGAAGGGATCTTCGCGGTCGTTCCCGAGCGTGATTCGGGCGTACTCGTTGACAAGTTAAAATCTATATTTTTAATGTAATTTATGAATAAAAATTGTTTTATTATTTATTTCGGTAATTTTATTTATTTTTCTCGATTTTATGTAAAACGTAAAATACCCAAACACGATCGCGATCTCTTTGGACATCTCCCAAATTTCAACTAACGAGCTTAAGTCATGTGTTAAAACGTAATAATGGAAAATCATTAAATAATGTTAAAATTTTGTATTTAAAATTTTTGTACAGTTTTTTCTAGATAAGTTAATTATTATATTTTTAAAAAAATATTTGTGAATACAGTGGAAGCCCCTTATACGGGGATCCAATCGGAATAAATAATTCGGTGTTGCAATGATTGAGTGTTGATAAGTATTTTTTTTGTTTCAAGTTGTCATTCGTTATAATAATTTTAATTGAATAACTGTTGTCCCGCTTTGTTTTCAAAAAGTTTAGAAAAAATATTTTAATTTAAAAACCATCTAATATATATATATATATATATATATATATATATATATATATATATATATATATATATATATATATATATATATTGTAGAAAAATTACTATTTAAATTTGCTTTTATTTCGGAACTTTAAAGTAAATTTTGGTAAACAAGTAATTTTAATTTCGTCTGATATCAATCGCGCAACGAAGTAGAAAATATCTCTCGTAAGAAATAATCGTTTAATAATAATTAATATACGGAGTATACTTTTAGTTTTATTCGAAAATAAAATATTTTTATTATACATAACGTATTGTAATTATATATTACTGTTTGACAATTAAATTATCGTGATATAAAAAATATTTTTCGCGTTCAGATCGTCGTTCAAAATTAAATAATGATACATACATTATGGCGATTTCAAAGAATTTAAAGGATTCTTTGTAAGTATAAAAGTAAAGAAATAAAATGATTCAAATACAAATTGAAGTTAAGGCTTATATTATCTGGTTTAATCTTGTTACGTGATATATATAATATGTATGTGTATATGAATTTTTGATCAAATATTAATGAATATATTTTTTTAAAAGTTTTTCATTTATTGAAAAAACAGTTAAAGACAATTGTATGATACTTTTATATAATCAATGAAATCTATGGTAATTTTGAAGTTTAGTTTTTATATAACTCAAAGTTCATTATTATTTTTCTTGAGGTTTTATGTTAATTATTTCGTCGTAATCGATCAGAAACTGAACGGCTCTTATATTAATTGTATTTACTCTTATATTAATTGTATACAATTCTAAAGTAAGATAATAATCTTATTTTAGAATTGTATATTTTAACTGTGTTTCATTTCTTTAATATTACAATCATGTTTTATTTGACTATATTCAAACAAACAAAAAAATATATGCCGAAATCATTTATAAATAAAAAAGTTATTTATTTTAATTCGAATTTGCTGAGCGTAATTGGAAGATTTGTTCTGACCGCGACATTGTCGAGACAATTGAACGTTCAAGTTCATCTCGAAATCGATCGAATTTACAGACAGACAAGCCAACGCCTATTTTTCAGTTGCAATGTTTTAATCTGCATGTAAATATCATCATACTATTACAATTTATTTAAAATCAAAAAAATAATAATACGATAACCTTTATAACATTTTTATTTTTATTTTATATATTTTTGTTTTGTGTAAATACAATTTTTTTAAAGTGTGCAATCTTTATAAATTTCTCTCGTTGTTCATTTTGTCGAACGCATATTTTTTAAAATAAAAAATAAGTGTTTTTTTTCGTAAGTTCTCTTATCTTATTGTATGTAATATGGCGATCGATAATATGGAATTGACATTTAACATCTCGTCACTTGCGCAACTCTTTTATAAAGAAGTGTAATCATTAAATTATTTTATACATTTTTAAGTTTGATTAATGAATTCTTCATTTTTTCAATGAATATTTTTTTTGTCTTTGAATTTATAAAATATGTTAACGAATTATTGAGATTTTTAGTATTTATTGACGTACATAAAATTTTTTCCAGAAAAAATAATTATTAAAATTATTATGGATAATAATTTTAATAAATTATTGCTATGGATAATAATTTATTAAAATTTGTTGAATAAAAATATTGAATTACATTATTTCTCGTAATTAATATTCTACAAAAAAAAGAAATTCTTTAAAATTTACTTGGAAAACGATATTTAATTATTACTTACTAAATATCCAATTTTTTATATATATTTTGTTAAATCATGCAGATAGCTGAGAAAAATAATTTCAATATTTATTATTTAATCGCGCATTTATATAGTAATATAATTAATTTATATTTTCTATTATTTTTTAAAATAATTTGATGTTATATTTCTATATTCGAAATATTTTTTTAATGCTATTATTTTTTCAATTTATTATTATAATATATATATATATATATATATATATATATATATATATGTGTGTGTGTGTGTGTAAAACTAATACGTACTATTCTTCGACAAATTTAGAAAAAAAAAACAAATATGTTTGTCATACTAACATGTTTCATGAATATTTGTAATCATCGCGTTACGAGGAGTACTTTTTTGGTAAATTTTCTGCAGTAAAAAATAGCAAAAATACACATACCATGTGTGTGTGTTTGTGATATTAATCCTTTTTCAAAACATATATTAAATATATTCATATTATCTTATTTATCTCCTTTTATAAATATTTAAGAGACGTTTTCAATTAAATTATTATATAATATAATTGATTATGCTAAAATATATTATTAATATTAATATCTTTTGAATTACAAATTTCAGTCAATCTTTAGCCTTTTATTAAAAAAAACTTATCACTCTACAAATACATGATTTGGATTAAAATTTATTTATTTGAAGTAAATCGTAGCTTGATTTTAAATGCTAAAATTCTAACTAAATTATTAATACACACATATTTGTTTTTACATAAATATATTTAATTACAATTTTGTACTAAATTACAAAAAATTTATTAAATTATGTCTTGTATATTATTGGTATATTTAACTTGCTTTTGATGCTACTAATCTATAATGGAAAAAAAATATTACAATACATAAATTAATTTGCAGTCGAAGAATAATGTTTCGAATAAAATATATAAAGTATGTATTTTATTTTAACTTGATAAAAATTACAAAATTAACAATTTACGATCTTTGCCTATTTTGTAAACTTTTCAAGGTTATGTATGTAATTCTCAGTGCCCACATTATTATATAAATATATTTTATTTGTATAATATATATTTAGATTTATTTTACAATTATATAATTAAAAAATACTTCAAATACAACAGTGTTGATAATAATAAAAGCCATTTTTTAAAAATATCCAATGAGTTTCAAGGTCATGTTTTGATGTAAATATGTATCTCATTTGTAAAGATAAAAAAAAATTAACTTATTTTTTGAACTAAATATTTTTGTCCTTTCTATTAGTTTTGTTTTTCATTTCACAAAAGCGTTGAAACGATATTGCATAGTGATTTTTATTACAGTTGCAAAATCAATATGTTCTAATTGCGGTCGACACGTAAATGCAATATTTAACCATAAAACATTTTTTATTATATTTATTATTTGTATATGAAATATTTTTATATAGATTTAATGATAATATAATTTGAATTATTCAAGTACAAATTAGTTTTTATTTTGAGCAATTAAGACCTTTAATTGAAAATAGTTTATTGTACATCATAAATTTATTTTAATATATATTTGTTTACATTGTACATACACACAAAAACATTTTTTTTTTCTATTTAAAATAAGTAATTAACAACCTAGTTCATTGTGGTACGAAAATTCTGCATTTTTCAAATATAAGTTTTTATGAATATAATTTTATTTATTGATATAAAGACTGATCATATGATATACTTTGAAATATTTATTTTAAAAAATTCCTCATTGGAACAAGACAGGAAAGACTCTTAATAGTGTTTCAACTTTAGTTCTCATAATAATATTACTTGGATTTTATTTTTATAAGAATGTATTTTTATTTAATATTATGTGAAACCAATGTAAAAATGTTAATTGTGTAATTTGGTTGATTTTTGATACCATATGGACATTACTTACTAGCAAATAAAATCAACAAATCCAATTATACGTATAATAATAAATAAATGACTAAATTGCACATTCATAAGGCAGATTTGTTAAAGGAATAAAGAGATCACGAGGTCAACGTATGGCAGATTTTATCAAATGAATTGTAATGAAAAAATATTCTCAATATAAGTCAGATCAATATTTTTTTTAAGTAGTAATGTATATCCATATTATAAATATTTTAGCATAGATATGTGAGAAACATGTTTGTATTTTTTTTTCATTTTTTTTAAATATAAATTTACTTATTAAAATTTAAAAACAAAGGAGCAAAATATTCACATATTAAATAAATTTAATTTTTCTTTAATATTATTGCTGTTTTAAAATATATTAAAATCAATTAATTTTAAATATTAATTGTAAGAGATGACTCCATGAAAGTAGTACATAGCAATATTGTGAATCCAATATTGAAATATATATATATATATATATATATATATATATATATATATATATATTTGCACCTCTTGCAGTTAAAATGTAGATATAAAGTATTGATTTCAATTATAATGTTTGTATGAACAACCACAATGCCGGTATTATTTTAATTGCTTCAAAGAAAATTTAATTTTCCAAACTACATGAATTGTTTTCTATTACATTATAATTTTATAGAAAATTTCCGTTCGATAATTACATATATTTCCATTACGTGTTTAATTTGATATTATTTGAATTTATGTGCTATTTTAACAATCATTTCATTTTCTTTTGTGTGTTTGCTTTTTTGGTAAACATTAACGTAATATAATATTGATTTATCATTTTGAAAGTTATTGACGTGAAAATTTCATTATTAAGACAAATAAAAAATAATAATAGTTCAGATATTTGAAATATCGATTGTTCTTATTGTTAAAATGATTAATAGGAACTCGCCAAGGACAAAAGTATATGCTTTTTATTTTGATAAAATTGATAAAATTTAAATCGGATTTTAGAGTTTCAAATACAATTATTTTTATCTTGATAAGAACGACATTAAAATTATAATACATAAATTATGTAGTTTTTATTTTCTCTGTCTACGGTTTAATCATTTTAAATAATTGGGATTATTTTGTGGCTCTTTTTTCATTTGCATTTATTTTATTTTCATTCATATAAAAGAAAAAATCTAAATTATTTGATCAGCTGTGGTCATTGCTCTTACAAATGTCATTAAACTTTTGATATTTTCAATGACTAATAAAACCAAATTTTATATTTTATATACAATTACTTTATTTATATTTTAAATATTTATTAGTACTAAAAATAATAATTTAAATTTTCCTGTTGGTGCTGTGTATGTTTTATATCATTTGAAATTACAAAATGTATTTTATAATTTGTACTCATTTCTATTAATATAATATATAAAATATTATTTTATTTACTCAGATATTGAATTAAATTTAAACAAATCAAAATTAAAGTCTTTATCAAAACTTATGTTTTATGAAATTTCTTCATTTTTTAATGTTAATCAAAATTAATAGATGTATTAAAGTTCATAATTGTAAATGTATAAATGTGCATGATTAGCACATTGTTGTAGTTATGTGTAAATATTACTCATAAATTAAAAAATATATGACGATAAACATTAAACAATGAAATTTATCAATTTTTATAAAAATCTAGAGTTTAAAATCTTCAAATCAATCTAAATTCACAATAGAAATTTAATTATATATATATATATATATATATATATATATATATATATATATATATATATATATATATATATATATATATATATATATATATATATATACTGTGATCAAAAAGTAAAGTGAAATTGTCATTTAAAACTCCTGAGTATTAGGAAGGTAGGTAATTTTTTTTCTTAGGTAGGACTGTCTATAACATTTGCCAAGCGTCTGCGTGAAACTATTCGTCTAATACGACCGGAATTATGGGCGAATAACTCTTGGTTCCTTCATCATGATAATGTACCACGTCATACTGCATTGATGCTTCGCGACTTTTTTGCTAAAATCTCGACTCGTATCGATTCGCAACCACCGTATTCGCCTGATTTGGCTCCGTGCGACTTCTGGCTATTCAATAAACTTAAAAGGTCAATGTGGGAACAACATTTTGATACAATTGAGGAGATAAAAACAAAATCGAAGAAGGTGTCTTGAAGGCTATACCCAAAAAAAGATTATTCCGACTGTTTCGATGACTGGAAAAAACATTGGCAAACGTGCGTTTTATTGTACGTGTTTTACTTTGAAGGAGGTGAAATTGATTCGGAAGAATAAATAAAAAAAATGCATTTTATATACAAATTTACCTAACTCTTTGATCACATAAATGCGAATGAATAAAAAATATGTTTTTATGGAATAATACACAAATTGTAATTCTATTGTCATTTTTCTTTTAATGTAATCTGAATAAACTTTGAATTATATGAGTCAATCAATACCTGATAAACAATGTAACCTGATATTTCAATGTTTTTTTTCTATATGAATACTGTGGTTACATATGTGTATGAAATATTTACAATCAATGTAATTCGAGGTTGCACAAACTAGTTTACCTCCATTCATTGAACGATTTACAGAATACGAATATTTACATTGATAATGACAGTTTATTTAAAAATATATAACAGATTGGATATTTTTGGAGTGATCAATAATATTTTCTTTCTTTTCTTCTCCATTTAGTGCGAGTAAATTTAATCTCCATTTTAAAAAGTTTTTAATTAACTCGTTTCTATTATCGTTATTATAAACAAAAATCTACAATAGAAAAAAAATATATTTAAATAAAATATTTTTCAAATTACTCACAATTGTTTTCTCTTTAAAAATTATTATCATAATCAATAATTATTTTTTGTCTCATGATACTTATTTCAATTTATCCTATAATTAAAAAAATCTAATTTTATAATAACAACAAAGAAATGTAAGTGAATAGATATTTTTTTTTAATAATCATAATTTATAGTTAAAACATTATGCAAGTTGTTTATTTATCTCAAAACTGTCGTTAATTGCGAAAAAAACGTTATTTCACATAGTTTTTGTATCATTATATATATGCACTATGGACTGCTTAATAACTAATTGCCGTCATGAACATTAAATTAAAATTATTGTTAAAGAAAAAAAAGTTAAAGTTGCTGCAAAAAATATATGTATAAATAACCACATAGTGAAATCTATTATTTATGATATTTAATCATTATTGTTATTGATAACTGGGATTAATTACACCTTTGACATAATTATATTTGAAAACAAAATATATACAATACTTTTACCACATTTTTTTTTGTTTTGCATTTAACTTTTTTATAGAATAATTTAGTTATAATAAGTATTATACTAAATCCTACTCTTATAAGTTTCGCATTTTATTTTAGATGTTGTTTTCTTTTAGTTATTCCACAAATTACTAATATATTTATTTGTAATTTTCAGATATTATGGTCCATCATTGGAGGTTTAATTTGCGCTCTAATTATTCTTTTGGTTCTTTATTATAGAAAGTCTAGAAAAAAGGGTAAGTTGACATGAGTTTCGTAAATATATTTGTTATATTTATAGATATTATATACAATGTGATATTTTATTAAAAATGAAAGAAAATAGTTTTATTAAGTGTTTTTTTTCTTTATTTTTATCAGTAAATTTGTTTATAATTATCTATTTCGATATTAACAAAAACAAAAACTATTTATCTAACTAAATAACATTAATGACCTAATTTACGCTTAATATAATAATCACCCATATTTTTAATCAATTAAAATCAGATGTATACTATATGTATATATATATATATATATATATATATATATATATATATATATATATATATATATATATATATATATATAGGTATATGGTATATATATATATATATATATAAATTTACTATCAATTCCATACATTGTTTTCTTTATTCATATTATAAAAATCTAAACTTTTAAAAAATTGAAATTAAATGTTTCTATATCAATTTTATAATAATTAAATTAAATTAATTAAATTAAAAAAATATTTTTTTGTATACAGTTTATCGTCATATTGACAGAGATATTCTAATTTTATTTATATAATGTTAGTAATTTTAATTATAGATTTTTATTGTTTCTAGATGTGATTTTAAGAGAAGGTACATTATTTTCACAAAGTGGTGAGGTGTCGCGTCCACGTTTCAGAAAGCGTGACAAAATGCTATTTTATGGACGACGTATGCTTCGTAAAGTTAAATCAATTTCAGGCACTGGACAAGGAAGAAAGCGGCGAGCCGTCATGCGTTTTGCAAGACGTATATTACAACTTAAAAAGGAACAAGCGCCCACTCAGTTGAAAGTAAAACGGATCATTAATAATTTAATAAACAATAATTTATTATTATTTATGTACTTATAATGTTTTTGGTGGTTTAGGTTCTTGAACCTCCTGCAGAATATCTTGAAGAAGATATATCTAACGATGAAAGAATGCCATCAGATGCTTTATATATGCTGCATTCCCTCAGAGTGTTTGGTCACTTTGAAAAACCAGTATTTTTAAAATTGTGTAAGCATACTGAAATCTTAAACGTACATGCTGGAAATTTTTTGTTTAAAATAGGTAAAAATATTCTTTTATAATTATAATGTTCTTAATAAATATAACCAATATTGTATATATATTTTTTTTTTCAGGTGATGCTGATGAAAATGTGTATGTCGTTCAGAGTGGAAGAATTAATGTTTTCATAACCTCTGGTGAAGGTGCTGCTTTGTCGTTAAAAATTGTGCGCGCTGGAGAAAGTGTGACTTCGCTTCTTAGTTTTACTGATGTTTTGACGGTATTATTATATTAAATACGCTTATTGAATTAAACTTAATTTAGTAGATTTTCAATATTGCAATATAATAATTTTAAGGGACATCCACAACCATATAAAACTGTAAGTGCCAAAGCATTAGAAGATTCTCAAATTATTCGTCTTCCTATGGCTGCATTCCAAGAAGTTTTCCATGAATATCCTGATATATTTGTTCGTGTGATGCAGGTAATTTTTAATAATATGTCTTGATTAATTTAAAGCAAATAATTTATGCAAATTAAATGGTTTTTATAGATTATTATGGTTCGTCTTCAACGTGTTACATTCACTGCTCTTCATCAATATTTAGGTCTGAGTGCAGAGCTTGTAAATCCAGTTAGTATCTTTATATTATAATAAAATCCGCAAGCTTCAGTCATGAAATCATTAAATATACCAATTTGTCTTTTGAAATTTTGTAGGGTAAAGATACAAGAAAAAAATCGTCAACTTTTAGTAATTCTCCTCAGAAGGGTCGTGGAAATGTGAGTGTTTCTAAAGAAACAGGTCCTTTATCAGAAACATTCTCTCCATTTGATGGTAGTCCAAGAGACTCTTCTAATTACGTATGTTATCATTTTTTTATATAATAATGTAGTCTTTTTGTTTTAATTATTTGTGTTATATATTTTTGTATTCAGGAATTTCAATCTTTAAATGTGAATGTTCAAAGAGTAAAACAATCAGATTTAGTAGCTGATACAACTGCTGGTTCTACTCTTGTAAATAATTTTATTTTATATTGTTATACTCATTAACATAACATGTTTTTTTTTATTATTTCTTGATTTATTTTAGTGTCCACCTGATGTTCATCCTCATAGTGCAAGCAAACCAATTGTAACAGGACGAAAATCAGGAGCAAACATGGGAACTGAATCTTTGGACGAACAAGTTCTAGTTAATATTGCTACAGAAGCTTTTGTAAAAGAATTGGGTCTGGAAGATGATTCTTTATTGCGTGGAGGTCACGTTCAGATTAGAGAAGTATCTGGTGGTACATATTTAATGAAAGAAGAAAGTCAGAAGGTTTTTTTTTCTACATTTTTAATATTTTATTTAATTAATTTACGTTTTTGTAAAAAACATTTTTACACGCATGTTTTAGGATGTTGCTTTAGTTTATTTATTATCAGGTACTTTAAGTGTTTCTCAAAGAATGGCTGAAAGCGATAGCGAAGTTCACATGTTTACAGCACATCCTGGTAATTTAGATCAATTTTAATAATTATGCAATAAGATACGTTAAACATGTTGTTACATTTCAATAATTATAGGGGAAGTAGTTGGTGGATTAGCTGTGTTAACTGGCGAACCAAGTTTTTTCACAATACGAGCAAAACACTTTTCACGAATAGCATTATTATCGAAAAATTCTGTTTATAAGTAATTATTTGTTTCCATCTCATATACATATTTTAGTAAAAATGTTAGTATTATATCCATCATTATTATTTTTACAGTATTATGAGAGAACGTCCCAAAGTAGTTTTACATATAGCCCATACTGTTATTAAACGATTGTCTCCATTTGTACGTCAAGTTGATTTCGCTTTAGATTGGGTATAGTTTTTACAATTTTTAAATAATTATTTATTTTATATCGTATTTATATAATATGAAATATTTTTAGGTATTTTTAGAATCTGGGAGAGCAGTATATCGTCAAGACGAAGATTCTGATTCTACTTTTATTGTATTAAGTGGTAGATTAAGATCTGTCATTACACATCCAAATGGTAAAAAAGAATTAGTTGGTGAATATGGTAAAGGAGATTTAGTTGGAATTGTAAGTAATATTTATGTAGAAAATATTAACCATATCGATTTTATATTTAATTTATTGCTTTTTTTTATTTAGGTGGAAATGGTTACCCAAACAAAACGTAGCACAACTGTGATGGCTGTGAGAGATTCTGAATTAGCAAAATTACCAGAAGGTCTCTTTAATGCAATTAAACTTCGATTTCCAGTAGTTGTAACAAGATTAATTAATTTACTAGGCCATAGAATATTAGGTGTTTATCAATATAAAAATATTTTGGTTATTATAAATAATACATAAATAATAATAATTACAATATTTACAGGTTCTTGGCAGAAACCTAGTCATACTATAGGACATACTAATACTGCAGTAGACGCACGAGCTAGCCAATTAAACTTTTCTACTGTAGCTATTGTACCAGTTAGTGATGATGTACCATTAACAGCTTTTACATACGAATTATATCATTCGCTTTTAGCTATAGGTATACATTTTAGTAATTATTTTCTAAATATATAAATTATATTTTTAATTATTTAAACATATCATTTAAAGGCTCAACATTAAGATTGACATCTGATGTTATTAGAAAAACACTAGGAAATACAATTATGGATGCGAATAATGAATATCGTTTAAGTTCATGGTTAGCTCAACAGGAAGATAAACACAAAGTGAGCATATTTTTAAAATGAATATAGTGTCGTTACTTAGTATCATTACCAATATATACATTTATACCATATAATATTTGATTTTGCAGGTTTCACTATATCAATGTGATTCTGGATTTACACAATGGACTCAACGATGTGTAAGACAAGCTGATTGTATTTTAATAGTAGGCCTTGGTGATAAACCTCCAAGTATAGGAAAGGTATATTTTTTCTCCATTTTATTTTTTTCACAGTTTTATTTTGTTTTAATATATTAATTTAACCATATTTAGATTGAAAAAGAAATTGAACGTTTAGCAATACGTACTCAAAAAGAGTTAGTATTATTACACCGTGAAAATGGACCACGTCCACGTGGCACTGTTGAATGGTTAAATATGCGTGCATGGGTTTCTTCTCATCACCATATTTTATGTCAAAATAGAATGTTCACTCGTAAAAGCCAATATAGAATTGTGAGTTATCATTTGTTAATTTAAAAAAATGATAGTTTTTTTTATAATAAAACGTTTTTATACTTATTTTAGTGTGAACTTTATAACAAAGTATTAATGTCAGAAGCTTCTTTACATTCTGATTTTTCAAGACTCGCCAGATGGTTAACTGGTACCTCTGTTGGTCTCGTTCTTGGTGGTGGCGGAGCACGTGGGGCAGCTCACGTTGGAATGCTTCGCGCTATTCAAGTATATTTTAAATTCACCTTTTATTTTCCAAATATATTTTTTTTCTTATAATCATTTACTTGTTTACAGGAAGCTGGTATTCCTATTGATATGGTTGGAGGTGTTAGTATTGGTGCTTTTATGGGTGCTTTGTGGTGTAGTGAAAAAAATATTACTACAGTTACACAAAAAGCTAGAGAATGGTCGAAGGTATTTTTGATAATATTTAAATTGTTTATATTTTAGTTTAATGTAAATAATAATACTTTGAAAATAAGTATATATGTATTGAATATATAAATTTCAAGTATAAAATGTTTCAGTTTTAATTATACAAAACATAAAACAGTGTTTTTAAAAAGTGAACGATTTTTACATAGTGGTAAAATTTATTTTTTAAATTTTATATTAATTTCTTATATTTTTAGAAAATGACACATTGGGGAAGACAATTGTTAGATCTAACATATCCAGCAACGTCAATGTTCTCTGGTCGTCATTTTAATTCCACCATTAAAGGAACATTTGGTGATACTCATATAGAAGATTTATGGTTACCATATTTTACTGTTACCACAGATATTACATCTAGTTGTATGAGAGTGCATCGACATGGTGAGTTTTATTTATGTTATTTTATTTTAACTCTTTTCTATCCCTTATATATCAATACTCATTAATAATTATTACATTTTATTAACAAATTTATTTTTATTAAAACTACACGTATAGAATTTATTCTTTTGTTTTATATTTTTTTTCATAATATTTTATAAGGTTGTCCAAATTTACGTGTATATTTCATTTAATTTCACCTACGCATAAGCAGCAACCTTTTGCAAGTTTCTCTTGAATCAGTTTTACTATTTTTTTTTAATTTGTCAAATTTATTATTTTACATAATTTAATAATTATTTGCTTTTATATAATAATTATATTATTTAGCTCAATATATTATAAGTGTCATTAATAACGTTTTCAATTTCCTGAAATTGAAGTACAAAATTATAATTCTTTTTAAAAGTATTAATTACAGGAAAATTAAATAATTTTAAATCATAAATTTTATATATTTGTTATTTCGTTCCTTAGCTCATTTTTTTCATTATTATATGCATTTTGTTATTTGTTATATTTATTGGTTGTAGTTATTGTTTGTGTTGTGAATAATATCATATAAATGTGTACGAAATTAGCTTTATGTTTATTATTTATTTTTCATAGTTTTGGTCATCTCATGAATAAAACTGTTTATTTTAAAAATAAATTAATCATAAGAACCATAAAATTAAAAGCATGTAAACTTCATAAAACATTTTTTATAATTAAAGTATTGGGAAATTATATATGAAAAATATTTTCAATCTTTGAAATAAATATATAATTAATCTGGCGCAATAATTCATTATATCAGTCTTAACAAAACACTATTAAGTTAAAATCGAGACTATATTCTCATTTTATTTAGAATTTTAGTGATTATAATATGAGAATCTTTGCAAAATCTTTGGTTTTTATAGAAATGGTGCATACACTACTTAAACGCTTATGCATTTTGGAACTCAAGTCTTTTATCAATTGAATGAATAATTATTTCAAAATATTTACATACGTTTAATTATATTATAAAATTATAAATCATTATTGAACATGTTACAAATAAAATTAATTACGAATTTAATTACAAGTAACATTTTAAAATCGTGGAAAAAATCAGAAGAAAAAAAATTGTATTACTTTTAAAATTTAAGAAATCATCTATTACGTTTTAACATACTAATATTTTTATTTTCAAGACATTATATCCTTTACTAATAATATTTTTTTTAAATTTTGTAACACAAAGTATAAAGTGGAAAAGCAAAATGTTATATTTAGCTTCTTTTTCATCAGCATATAATCATTTTATACACACATTTTATTTCACTTTTACTGTGAAGCGTTTGAATCAGGTGAAAATATATAAATCGATGAAAGTGATGAAGAATGTTTCCTATAAGAATTTTTCTTATTTTTTACATATATATAACTCGAAATAAACTTTATAAAATTATTTTTTCTTTTAATTCATTTTGCAATTCCAGCATCATGACCTCATAAATATAATCAATATCTGTCACATGCCAATTTCATTTAAATATTCATATATATATATATATATATATATATATATATATATATATATATATATATATATATACATAAAATATTATTAAAAACGACGACATTGCTTGTGATTGATTTTTAATTTTTATATGAATCGGATTTAATGTGTGTATAATATTTATATATTTTTTTACTTTATTTTAATATGCATTTTAATATGCATATGTTTTCGCACTTTTTGTTCTTTTTTTTTCTTTATATTAACGGAATATATAAAGCCATAAAATGTGGTGCACATTTTTTGTTATTTTTTTAATTTGTAGTAAAAAATAAAGAACTCAACAGAATGAGAGGTATTTATTAATTTTTCAACTAATTAATTAACAGCCAATATAATGTATATCAATAGAAATATATTTTATTTATTATTGCTGTTTATATAGATATTAAGGAAAGATATTTTATTGCGTAATTTTATAATAATTTCAATAAATATTTTTAATTTGCTGTTTGTAGTTTTTTCGCAATAGATGTAGTTTCATTTTATTTTTTATGCGAGACTTTTGCATTAATGTCTTAATAATATTTTTTTTTATGAAAATTGATTATTTTCTACATAATTCTAATTATTCTTATACATATCCAAAAATACAATATTATTGTTAAAAGGAAACTTTTTATTTTATTATTTTATTTAATACAAATTAGTTATCATCTTTTTATTTTGATAATTTAATATGGATGAATATTTATTTCAAAAAGAAAAGACACTTATTTTAATATCACATCGTAGCAGTAGTAGATCATCATGTGAGATAATTTGCATTCAAGAAGTTTAGATGCTTTATTTTTATGGCATTCATGAAATGACCTTATAACTTTTTTCACTGTCTTCAGTTTTTTTGTTCTGTCCTATTAATTTTATTTATATTTGTTTAAAACTTCGTATGATGGTATATTTATTTTTGTGTATTGTCCTTAATATATTTAATTTAATCATTATGTGTTTAGTAATATAACGTTTATGTGTTCACATAAGCTTTAAGCTTTATCACATATATGTGTACATAAAATATTGATTATTGATAGGTGTAAAAAATATTTCATATATTTTTATAACAATAACTATTCTGGTGTATTCTACTTTTATATGGAATTGAATGATTATTAAATTTATTATCAATTTATTTATAATATAATGTGTAATTTATTATCAATTTTATATGTACATGTATATGTATAGATTATTATGTTTTATTCAGCTTTTGGTATTATGCTTATCATGACAAAATTCAATATGCACACTACTTTTAACTCAATTATAAAGCTTTACAGCACTTAAATAAATATGTTTATATTTATTGCTTGCTTAATGCAATTTTATGCTTTTAGTGATATACTTTTCTATATTTATATATATATATATATATATATATATATATATATATATATAATTTTAGGAAGTAAAAATGTCTTTCTTTTATTTTATCATACTTATTATAAATTAATAACCAAAAACTATCTGTTCGATATTTTTTATATTTTTAATTTTCTTACTTTATTATATAAATTACCTTTTTCGATATAAAATTTATAATTTAAAACTTGTAAAAATTATAATGTAATCCATGTTATCTCATCCATAATTGCTATATAATGGGGCTTATTTACATAGTTAATAATTAGTTTCAGATTTGGATCACCAAATGTTAATTTTTATCATCAATTTTTCTAGAAATATGTATTATATCAAATTGTTTAATAAAGAAACATGATTAAACGGTAAATTTACACCTCTAGATTGTCAATTATAATTTATTATATATACCTTGATTGAAAAATATATTATACAAAAAATCAGTTATAATATCAAATTGTGATGCAATTTCTTTTAATATTAGTTGAAATTCAATTCACTCTCGAAAATATTTTATTGGCTCAGTAAAAACCTTTTAAAAAATATTATTTTTTATTGCTTTGCTTATTGAGATTGAGTAAATTCTATACATTTGAATAGGAAATTATTAGAATTTAAAAATATGTTTTTTTTTTTTTGAAATTTTCTATATAAAACTTATTACCAAATCATAAAGTAATGAATCACTTTAATAATTTGTAGAGAAATTCTAATTTATGCAAATTTTATGTTCTGCTTAACTCTTATTTTATTTTTTCTGTAAATTAACTATTTTACATAAAAACATTTCAAATGATAACAAAACATGTAATAGAAATTATAAAATATATTTTAAACTTTTTTATATGAAACAGAAATATAAATTTTATATAGTCTAAAACAAAATTTTAATTGCATAATTGGAATACTGCCTGTATATTGCTGAGAGTGATACGTCCATATTTACTAAAGATAGAATACCAAATGTACTATTTTATTTCGTGTTTTGTGAGTGTGTTTGTGTGTGTGTGTGTTTGCACTTATTACAACACAATTGATTAGTAATTGTGCGTGTTGTGTACAAATTTTTTCTTAATATACAAATAAATAAAGCAATAGGTCGCGTTTAACAGGATCCCTCTGGCGCTACATCCGCGCCTCCATGTCCCTCAGTGGATACATGCCACCGCTTTGTGATCCAACTGATGGCCACTTGTTATTGGATGGAGGTTACGTCAACAATTTACCAGGTAAACAAATCACAAGCAATGATGGTCACACTCATATGTATATATATGGTACATATATGTATATATATACATAAAAAAGAATACAGTGTTTGTATTTATGCGTTTCCGAAGTAATATTTTGGGTTCTTGCATTCAGTTCGTCGATTTTTATTAATTGTTAGTTTACTTTCTTCTTATATATTTACATGTAAAATATTGAAAAATATCATTGCAGAGGCTGTATTTTGAATGCAAGACCTGTATCTGTATGTGGCAAACTATGAATGTACTCTTAAATCAAATTGCTTCGTTAAAAAAATAGATATTTATCATTTAATTGTTATACTACTAACTCTAAAAAATACAACATATCAACGTAATTAAATATTTATTTTTATCGATTCAGAAAATTTATAAAATTCAATTTATTATCTTTATTTTATATTTTGTGTTGTGATTATCTTATAAGAGTACATTTATAAAATTTATATCTAAATTATTCATTAAAAAGGTAAGTGCAGATATTATGAAGTCATGATTCCGGAATTGCAAGGTTGTGAACTGTTCCAAAATGATACATCCTTCCCTTTGATTATAAACCATTTAAATTTTATGATAAAAATCTACGTAGTTTAATTTTTGGTAAATGTATCCTTAGTAGAAATTTAACAGATAATTGAATATTAAAATCTAAATATTAAATGAAGCGAATTATTTTACATTATGTATTTTTCTATTTCATTGCATTTTAAATACTTTGTAAAATTTACGCTTAATAATTATAACCTGGTATTTACAAAGCATGAAATTTTTCTATAACGAAATATTTTATGAACTCATTTCATTCTCTATATTTTGGAACATTGGTTCTCATATAAATGGTGATGTTTGGAAAGAATATTTGCGAGTATTCAGTATTTTATCAGGTGATTTGTGGCGATATTGCCGTGCTTCTATGAGCATCGCTGGAATATTTCCACCTTTATGTGATCCAACAGATGGACATCTTCTTTTAGATGGTTGTTATGTTAACAACGTGCCAGGTATTCCTTTCTATATTTTTTTGTTTTAACTAAGAAAACACATAAAAATTTTATTCGTATACGAGAAATTAAACATAAAAGCTATTAAAATCTCTTAAAATATTACAAGTTTTCAATTCTAATACATAATATAAATCCTGAAACTAGATCGTATGCTATTTAGCATAGTTTTTGTAATAATTTATTATATTCTTTACGAACCCCTTTATATTGTACGACTAATGAAATAAACAATTATCAGTAATATACATTTTTCATTCACACACACGTATATATATATAATTAAAATATTAATTGTAAAATGTATTTTTATATAGCTGACATAATGCGAGCTTATGGAGCTAGACATATATTGGCAATAGATGTAGGTTCACAAGACGATATGGATTTAACAAATTACGGAGATGATCTTTCTGGATGGTGGTTACTTTGGAAGAGATGGAATCCTTTCGTAACTCCTGTAAAAGTTCCAAATTTACCTGATATTCAAAGTCGCTTAGCATACGTTTCATGTGTAAGACAGCTCGAGGTATGTAAAATATTAAAAAAGAGAAATGAAATAATAATTAATTTTTGTTTTATATCAATAAAATTATATTTTTTATCGAATAGGAAGTGAAAAAATCTGATTATTGCGAATATATCAGACCTCCAATCGATAAATATAAGACTTTGCAATTTGGTTCGTTCGATGAAATTAAAGACGTTGGATATCAACATGGTAAAGGTTACTTTGAGGGACAAAGACGAAGGGGAGCACTACCAATCTTAAAACAAGATTGTGTCTCGCATCGATCTCCACAGCATCATCACAATATTAACGAGTAACTACTCATTGAAAATAACTTTTATTATTTCAAATGAAACATAATAATGTATCATTTTTCTTTTAAGATACACCTTTACTGATCTCGCTCAGATGGTTTGTCAAGTTTCACCAGGTTCACGAATAGATGATAGCTCTGATGAGTCTGAAGATGATATTCGCGAAGGATATGAAGGTTACGCCTCAGAACCAAGTGCTGGAATACTAGACGTAAAATTCTTCTTTATTATCTTTCTAATTTTTATTTATATTTTAATCTATTATAATTAAACATACGCTTTCCATCTATATTATAACTGACTAATATTTATGGTTTAATAGATGGGATCAAGTATGGAAGGTTCTTGGATTAGTGACACAGAAATATCATGTACCTATTGAAAGTCAATGAGGAATCTTTAAGTTAATTGTACGATAATTATTTTTATATTTGTGGTGGTTTTGGGATAACTAGCTTATTAACATTACAATGGTCGCTAGATTAACATAAAAGCCATGTCTCAAATAATTGTTAATGGCTGATGGATTCACTTCAGATCCATGGTGCCAATATATATATAATGTGTATATACATATATATATATATATATATATATATATTATTTGTATGTAGTTCCATTTAAAAAGTTGTAGTGTGCAGTTTAAATAAATTAAAAGCAACATCAAGTTTGTAACGCTTTTAGTTGAAACTTGCAGCCCGCGATTTGGATAAAAATGAAAACTGCGGTCCACGACTAAATACACAAAACTCGCGTGGCCCAGAATACGCTACGAGTTTGACGCGTCTGCTTTATAAACGTTATGTCAGTGGAACAAATGGAGTTAGCTTTGCGCGTTCCACGATTTTTAGAGACTGTCTATAAATAGGCTTCCTAAACAAGCCTATGTGTGTTTGCCCAAGAAATTTTTGGATGAAATACAAACCGCTTCAAAATCGCATAAAACGAGACCTTACAGTATAATTTGGCCACTGGAAACTTTTGTTGGCAAAAAGGTCCATATTAATGTTAAGAAAAAATCTGTTAGTCTTTATCGTAGTGTTCTTGTTTCTTTTAAAATATTGTTTTTTTTTATTAACAAATATAGTGTTAGAGCTTAGTAACCAAATATTACATAATATGATTTCACACTAGTTACTAATAGTCATATTTCGAGTATTAAAAACGCAAAACCTATGTTTACATGAGGTTTCCAAATTTCGATCTACGAAATAGTTTTTAAATTTTTAACCACATTCTCCAATTTTTCAAGAATATCATTTTTTTTTAATAAAATCTCTTGAGAACTTTGGGTACCTCTAAAATTTGACTCTCAAGTTTATGATGGAGTTCTATATAAAATATAAAAATCAAAGTTCCAAAAAGTAATTACATAAATTAACTACTATTAATTTATCAGTTATATTTTGAACTTATTCAACTTGAGATGGTAAAAAATATCATAATTGTTTTGTTCGTAAATATAACATTAGTAATTCATAAATTGTAATTAAATCTATTTACATTTATTCCTTTTTCAACAGGATAGTCTACGAAGAAGACGTGTGGGTGGATCCCTTTCGCTGTCTGAAAACGAAATCGATTCAGAGAGTGAAATTTATATACCAGGAAGATGAACGCATTGCACTAAACCTTTAGAAAAGCTACGTTTATAATAAATAAATTCATTTGGTGCTCAAGACTTAAAAAAATAATAGATGTATTTAATTTAACCATTACTTTGTAATAAATTTGTATATGTACATTGAAAAAAAATCGAATATATAATATTATATTTATGACAATGATATGACGTAAATATTGTAAATATTAGTTTGCAAGACAATAAAAAAAACAACGGCCAGTTTTTTTAACGTTACCAAATTTTTTGTAGGTATGTCATATCTGAATTTTATATAATTTTTATAGTAAACGCACGCTATTCAGATTATAGTTGTTTCATTAATCACTTTTTTATACAATTATAAACATCCATTTCATATAACAATATTTCAAAAATATTCTCGATTATTATTTATCAATATTTTTTATCCCTAATTTATAGCATGAATTTCATTTTTTTCTATACTAGCATTCTTCCTTTCTTTTTAGCTTTAGTTATTAACTTTTTCTTCTTTTCTTGTTTTCGTTTCAATAAATTAGATTCTCTTCGTTTTTGTTTGTCCTCTTTAGTCTTTTGTACAGTTTGTAATCGTTGTTCCCATTTTTTAGTACTCCTTTTTTTCTTTTGCTCCTATAAAAAAAAGTAAAAACATATATAAAATATCGAATAACCATCTCCTTAGATTTTTATAATTTAATTATATTTAATCGCTATACTTACGCTTTTTTTAACAGATTTCTTTAATAATAATGGGTCGTCTCTAATTTTTTGACCTTCAGCTTTAGCTAAGGCATTTTTCCAAACAGTTTTTTCCATGATATGTATTGCTTTCTCTTTTTCGCCAGTTTGGTTTAAATCCTTCAAAATATCTTTTTGTTTTTTTAAGTTTTCAAGTATCTTTTTAGGGTTTTTCTCTCCTTTGGTCTTACCTACAAATTTATTGTTTATAGATTTCATAAAAATTAAAAATATGACAAAAAAACGGAAAAAACTTACTCTCTGGAATTCCCGATTCAGAGAAATCGAATTTAGAAAATACCATTTTCCCTTGACTGTTAAAGACGGGTTTTGGAGCAACTTTTACATTTTCTACTTTTTCAGTGATTTCAATATCATCTTTTTTAGGATTTTTCTTTTCAGCTTTTAATATTTTATTATTATTGCGACGTGCTTCTTTACGATTTTTTTTCTTGATTCGTTTGGCTAGGTTTTTCTTCATCAATTTATTTTTTATGCTATAATCTTTATTGCTCTGCAATTTCTTTAGTTTTTCCTGTAATTCTTGTAAGTTTTTTGCACGTTGAAATTTTTTAGTTTCTTTTGCAGATTTTTTGTCACCAACATATACATAGTCATCGTCATCCTCTATAAAATTAAACAAAGAATTAAATAGGAAAAAAATGATTAAATCCCTTTTCATGAAAAAAAAGAACATATTCAATTTCAAATAAAACGAATTAATACTCAAATTTTACAATATTTATTGATTCTATAGTATATACAATTGCCTAGCTTAGAAAATTATTAAAATATAATAGTAAGCCTAGAAATTTATATCAGATAAATGTATTCCGTGCATAACTCGTTTAATTTAATCAAATCACAAAAAATATTCCAACAGACGACTTCATTATTATTAAGTATCAGTTATTTCCATACACAAATATATTGAAACCGTTGAAAAAAAATTAGAGAAATTTAAGTTTTTATTTTTTGTGTATTCACGAATTGGGATAATCGCTCAAAACCATTATATATCGATAAAACAATTTTGTTTATTGGATTATTAAAATGTAGCGATATATTAATTTTTATATAGAACAGTACGCTTCGAAGTGAAATTTGTAAATAAATGAAAAATATAGTAACGAATGCTTAAAAAAATTCGGAAAACTATTCAGTTTACAAAACAAACAGTGGGAGAATGATATTTTTTTAAAGAAAGCCAAGACAATTAGTTTTTGGAAGAAAGAGAAAGCGATTGAAAGAATAAAATTTTAGGTTAGAATCGCAACATGCGTTTTAATAAAAATAAAGAAAAGACAAAACCTTGATGAAGATTCGAAGAATCGGAAGCGGGCGCTACGCCTGTTAATTGCAATAACGAAGACACGAAACGCTTCTCTTCATTAAATAAACGAGCGATAGTCGCCCGATCGGGCCTCAACACAACCATCGCGCGCCTCGACAATCGCGGCCATAACACTGCACTTTCCACCTTTACCTAACTTTCGCACTGACAACATAATAATATAAAATAATGTAACTTACCTGATCAATCTTTCAAAGTATGTTAAACCTGTAATGTTTTCATTTGTAAATAAATATCAAAATTCGCTTGATAACGCTAGTATAATTTGTGATTTTATCGACATATATTGGTTAATCCTAAATTCATAAACTATAAAAATAGTTATTGTTCATAAACATACGTCTCTCAAACACCTCACTTTCAAGGTCATCTAATTTAAGTATTATGGGAGATATTAATTTCTACAAATATTAATTAGAAACAACAAAAAATAAAACCGTTTACTTTAAAAAGTTAAAAAAAATATGTTAAAATCTCTCAGACACCTAAAGTATGGTATAGGTGTACGCGTCAAGACTAGTGGTATCAGTCAGCTTTCGTAGTTATAGAAAGATACCGAGACGCATGCATTTGTAACTCTTTTACGCCATGCACTGTAAGAACTTTTTTAGTTGAGTGTGTCTGAGAAACGTACGTTTATGAATCTAGGGCTAAGTGACGAACTTTTAATACATTATTAAATCATTATCATTGTTGCATCACTTTTTTTGGCAATGAAACTTTGCTTTTTGATAAAATTAAATTATTTCTCAAGCGATTAGGAAAATTCATATTTTGTAACAACAGAGATTTCATATATAGCAAGCATTTCATTTTTGGGTGCTATAATTTATTTTTTTAAGCAAACAACAATCTTTGTCGTAATTTTTTGGCATTTTACTAATATAGTGATGTTTAGTAGATAAATTATTAAATGTCGCAACTTAAAACTGGGATAAATATTAAAAAAAAAAAATTTATTATAATACTGTACAATTATCAAGTAACATTCCATACTTCTTCAAATGCTGAACATATTTTAGTGCAAGTTAGAGCAGCAGATAAGGGAAATTTGCTGATCGATATACAATCTTCAGAATAATCAACATCTACTTTTCCATGGGCCATAGCACCAATAATAATTACAATTGGTTCATTTCCTTTAGGAACTAGTTCTCTAGGATTTAATAAGGTGTTTCCTGTAACTGACATTGTTATTTTCTTTACACCAACAGGAAAATGTTTCGTTACTGGGTTGGCAATAACTTTTAGTAATTTCATAGATCCCTCAGTGGCTCGTATTGAAAATTTATGTAAAAGTTGTACTAAAACAAAAGTAAAATTAGAGGATTATTATTATTATCGGAGGATTCGAAAATGATTTGTAAATTAAACTTACCCATTAAACCAGAAAATCGTTTAAAAGTCCTGGGAATTCTAGTTCTTGGATGTATTTCGATAAGAACATTATTTTCCGTATGTATAAATAGTTGAAGCAAACCAGATCTGTTCAAAGGTGAATCCATTAACATTAGAAGACATTGATGTGTAATATCGGGTCGACAAGAACCGGGATCTCTACCATTTTTCTTCAATATGCTGGCATGGTCATCGCAATTCAAAAGTTCAAAAGACTTTACATTCTATAAAAAAATATACAAATGATTTTTTTAAGTATGAAATATTTATTAACATAAAATCTATAACACTAATGATAAATTAAATCGAATATTTCTTATATTAAATTTGTACTTAAAATTTGAAAAATCGGTGAAAACATATCTATATTTTGACGCCAATACTGATCAGAATCCTGTTATTATAGAGCTTCGAGCTCACAGACCTCGAAAACAAAAGTGGCGATCGAGCTTTATAGAAGATTTAAGCATATGAAAAAGAATGATCAATACTGCGTTGAAGAAAATTGGATAAGGATAAAAGATATCATTATCGAGACACAAAATGTTAACATAAAAATATCGACAACACAGAAAGCAAAACAAAGATGGATGACAGTCGAAATCTTACAAATCATGGATAAAAGAAGAAAATACAAATCCAATCAGGAAAAATATAATATCCTCAACAATATCATCAGGAAAAAAATGCAGAGGCGAAAGACCATTGGATTCAAAAGCCTTCGAAATGTGGTGCTACCGGAGAATGCTAAGTATATCTTGGACCAACAAAGTAGCAAATACGGAGGTTTTGGAGAAATTTAATAAAACTCCGTAAATATTAAATTGAGGAAAATGCAATACCGCATCTTGAAAAATGATAAACACAGGCTTCTCCAGATAATTTTGGAAAGAAAAATTCAGGGGAAAAGATCAATAGAAAAATGTCAAAATTTATGGCTTAAAGATCTTCGTCGCTGGTTCAACTGTTCATCGATAAAATTATTTCGAATAGCTGTGACGAAAGTTTCGTTAGATGTGTGGATCGTCAAACTCCTCGAGACTACATGAAGAAGAAGAAACTATTTCGATACATTTCGTTCTTATAATTGATCATTTTATTAAGTATATATTTGTTGAATCGAATGGCGAAAAAGAAAAAAGTACTTTGACGGTTTCGAGTTGAGCGCCTTCCAAAACGACGATTAGACGTCGATCATCAGCAGACCACGAAAAGGACAACGGAGCCCCATTTTCTCTAGTCCGAGTTCTTGTTTCGTCGTCGACGTCGCTATTGACTTCGGATGAATGTCGTTTCCGTTTACCCATTTCGCAAATGCATGCGAATTTATATGTCAAACATTTATGCACGTGCTCACGACGTTTAACAAATGAAGTTTAACACCATTTTTAACGACTATAAATTATTAGAAAACTTTGTTGATCAAATGAAATATGTGAACGATAAAATAAAATTTAATTAGGTGTCTGATTAATGAATAATGCTATATATTTTCTATCATTATTTTTTAATATGTATTTTTATTAAATTAATATGAATAATATTAAAAACTTAAACATAGACATTTTTTTAAGAATATACTTTTTGTTTATATTATAATTCACTTTATATATATATATATATATATATATATATATATATATATATATATTTAATTACTCTCAAAATTGCTTTTTAAGAAATTTAGTTTAAAATCTGAAATACATGAGTTTATTTTCGAAAAGAAACAAACTGACGGATTACATCTATCCTTCGATTTATACCGAAGATAGATTCGCGATAAAGCTGTGTAAAATGAAATCTATGATTTTACTATGTAAAACTGTTTAAAACGAATTAAACTCCCAACATGTGCTTTATTTATTCAATTATTTAAGTAAAATATCTTAAAAAACCTACATATTGAATTAATTATAATTTGGAACAAAAATAAAATATAGAAATCTTCAATAAATATTTAATAAGTTTATTCGCCGTTATCACTTTAAGAACTATTAGTCTCTTTTCTTAAGTTATTGCTGTCAGTGTTGCTAAATAAATGAAACCCAAAAAATTATAGACCGTTGAGAGAATCCTAGTTACGTGGTTGTCGGCCAATCATAGAGGAGTCCGTTAAAATGCTTTATCCTCATCGAAATTCATACTAACAACTATTTAAGGTTATGTGTCAGCTTTTTAAGGTAATGGCAACTCGATAATCTGGCTCTAACGGACTATGATTTCGTGTGATTCAAATCGTAACTAGGAATCTCCCGACGGCTTAATTTTTTTAACGATAACGATTATATGTAGATGCAAATATACAACTAAATACATGTTCCTGGAAATTTTTCAAAATTCGATGTTTTATAAATTGTGTAAATAGAAAGATTTGTGTAATCATATTTTTACTTTTTTTTTATATAATGGCAACATTTATTAAGAACTGTCAAAGTGTAGCGTTGTTTAAATTAGATTAGTGTTGACCGAGTTACGATATGGGTTCGAAGAAAACTTCGTCGGTAAGCCTATTATAAATCGCACATATTTAAAATATTTTAATATATTTCAACATTAATTGAGTGAATTTTCAGAACACGCAAGATACCCAGCGTCATTTTAATATTACTTGGACGGGTATAGCCGACCAATACGATCCCATAAAAATAGGTTCAATAGACGGTAATGAATATCCGTAAAATTAATCACGGATTAATTTTATTTTCCGCTGTTAAATTATAAATTAATTCAATTGTTTCAGGTACTGATACAATACCTCACGATAAAGGAATAACGAGAGCACTAAAATCTCGATATCGTTTGAATCGCAACATTAAAGGAAACCCTGAATGTACCATCTTTATATGGAAATTGCATCCTCAAACTAAGGAGGTAACTGGTATATAATTATTATAAAACTGTCTTTCACTACATAAACGTATTTTATATATTTATTCGCTATTACTAAAACCAACCCAAATTTAGCAATTAACACGTCATTAATGTATATATGGTCAAACATATTAATATATATGCGACCTTTACTAATTATGAATACTTCCATTGTATTTTGTTGCTGTAAAGATGGATTTTTGTAAGACACTTGAAATTAGAATTATCATAATTAGGCGTATAAAAATATTTAAAAAAAAAAAACTTTTATATAGCATTGTATTATTAATAACAATCGCACCATTGCATTATTATATAAATCTATCGATAAATGTACCATTGTATTATTATTCGTCATATTGCATTACTAGTGGCAATTAATTTCCACCAAATAGGTTAAATATTTTGTAAATCTATTAACTGATTCCTGCATTGTCATCGAAAGTGAACGAATATGCAAAGTTTCAGCTCAACCAGACACCGGGATGTACTCAAAAAATTGATTACAAAATTCCACCCGGGCAAACAGAAAAGTAAAACTTATGTAAGTGTAATAAAAATCTTAGGGATTCGTGCTAGAACAAAAATTCGTGTAAAAAAATATATTTTTTCTTATTGGTGAACCGCGTCATTTTAAGATCTTGTATTTAAATGTTATGTAAAAAAATTTTGACGTATATAATTAGGTAATTCGAAACAAATTTTACTTTTAATAAAAAAAACTACTAAATTACCATAAATATGTAGTTAAATGATAATATCTTCTGTTAAAATATATATTAATGAAGTATCTCTCAAATTGCCTTTATTTAAAATGTAGTTTTTCTATTATAGAATACAATTCTGGAAAAATTTAAAAAATTTGGAACTATTGTGTCCTGCAAAATAATACGTGATATAGTAACAGGAGAATCAAAAGGATATGCTTTTGTAGAATATAGAGAATCGAGAGCTGCTCGACATGCATATAAATATATGAACAAAGAATATATTGATAATTGTAGAATATTCGTCGATATGGAACTAGAAAGAAACTTACGAGGATGGAAACCACGAAGACTTGGAGGGGGTCTCGGCGGAAAAAAGGAATCAGGTCAATTACGATTTGGATGTAGGACAAGACCATTTCAGGAACCAATTATTCTTAATGTGAATAAATATTCAAGGAATACATACAAATGAAATGAACTGGCATTTGGATTAATGCTTGTTGGCTGTATCTAGGATACGAAGAAATCGTTGTTGAAATGATAAAGACAACTCATTACACGGGCAGTCTTAGCAAAAATATTTATTGAAATTATTATCCTAAGATTATTTAATGCGAGGAATAATAATCCAATTTGTGATTTTATTGATGACGTTTCATCATTTTCTTCCTTACAACAATTATCTTATAATTTATATATATAATATTACAACAAAATACGAGAACTACTTAAAAAAATCAATAAATAATATAAACATTAATTCGTTGAAAATTAAAAAGAATACTTTTATCACTATAAGGAATGTGCAGAGCTTTAATTGAGTTTTTAAATATACATTTTAATGAAATTTTCATTACTCGATATAGGAAATAAACAAATATTCGCACTTGAATAAAAATACCTTTGAATACCAAAAAAGTAAAATTATAATTATTTACACTTTGTTAAACCATATTTTTATTTCCATTTTATCCAATTATAACTATTAATATTAAACTAAATACATTACACAAAACATATTGTTTACTATAAAATATGTACAACTATTTTCGCATATAAGTATATATGTATTGTGTGTATGTAAATATATATGTAGAATATATGTATATAAATAATCAAAAAAGAAACTTAAATAATCAATGGTTTAAAAATTGGGTTTTATTTGTATCTATGTGTTTATAAAAATAATATATATATATATATATATATATATATATATATATATATATATATATATATATCCAAATACGTCCATACACTCGTGGACTACATTTGATTTGTATACGTCAACTCCAAAGTTGAATAAAATTAAGTGATCCTTTGACATACATTCTTAAAATGATTAATTAAACGATACAGTACAAAAGTAATAACGTTTCCATGAAAAAATGTGACAATAAAAGATATAACGACTCGTTTTATATTATATTTCAGTTAAATGTAATAACATTATTTAAAATTTATATTGCATTTAACTATGACGTATGTTAAGAACAAATTGCTGTGCTTTTACGACCAATTTATGTACTATTTGTGTTGTAATAAATTATGTTATGAAAAAAATCAATATTATCACATTTTACATTCAACATTTTCGTATGAGGTATGGTGGATCTATTCTATTTGAAAGAACATTTGGTCTAAAAAATTAAGGTTTCAACACTGCGAATGAAAACCGTGATAATAATTTATTATGTACTAATAAAAACATAAGACGCTTGTTTAAACTAAAACTTGTTTCTAGTGCTTT
Organism: Leptonema lineaticorne; assembly: GCA_024500535.1. Taxonomy (NCBI): domain Eukaryota; kingdom Metazoa; phylum Arthropoda; class Insecta; order Trichoptera; family Hydropsychidae; genus Leptonema; species Leptonema lineaticorne. The sequence continues at coordinate 12,408,376 of JANIJI010000008.1, read as the reverse complement.
TAATATTATAATGGTTATTTTACACTTCAATATTGTCAAGTCTAAAATAACTGATAGTCAATAATAAAAATTAACGTTTATATTGAAGTTGTGATTGTTTTGCTTATACAGTATGGACAACTGATTAATTATATATCCACAAAATATGCAAACATTCAGATTAATATTTATAATATGTACAATATCCACCATATTTTTTTTAATTTAATGAAAAATAAATACATAAAATTATAAGAAATAAATTCATACATTAATATCTACTATATTCACTAATATCAAATATGAACATTATTGTTTGCATGCATCAGTCATCCACCCAATGTATGTATAATCAGCCAGAACTGCACATTAGAAATTAAAATTCACAGGTAATCGTTTGCAGCTGATGAACCAAAATTTTTTCCAATTTACATAAATTCAGTCTGAGTAACAATACCACTGTAGTGGAAATATCTTAAAATAAGACGCTTAAAAAATAAAGATAAATTATTCTCAATAGTTCGCTACAAAGTTGTCATAACAATGATAATAACTTGGGAAAAGGGAAGGAAATGAAAATTATATTACTGTATGACTTGTTTTTTAAGATGAACAAAAATTCATCCTTATAAAAGCGTTGGTAGCATAGGCAATATGCTGCTGTTTAAACAACCTTTTGAAGCAATGTTCCTTTTTTACATTTATTTACAAATTGATGAATACTAATATTATTTAATTTTCACGATATTTCATGTATATTCATTCATTTATATAAATCGATAATTTAAAAATCTTTACCAAAAAAATATTGGTTACAATTTAATTTCAGATGTATTAATTAAATTCTGTTCTGTTCAAATGATACATTTTGGTATTATATAGATATATATATATATATATATATATATATATATATATATATATATATATATATATATATATATTGCATTTGTTTTAAATGCTTGTATACTTTCCTTAATTTTACATAATTCGTGGTCTATAAATAATAATAAAAAGTATTTTTTTTTATTACGATGTTAACTTTTCTATGAAAAAATATAAATATGCAATTATAAACAATAATGGGATCGTAAATCAAGTCTTATTTTGCAAATGTCACTGTAAAACCTGATGACTGAAAACTACGTTATTTTTTAGTACATGTAAGTACACGATTACCATTCAATTACGCCCAAATTATAACATAATAATAAAACAATAATTATTCAAACACTCACTTCACAAGTTGTGTTTAAAATAGTTAAAAAGTATCACAATTGTGACAAGAGGAAAGAATAATTAAGATATACTTCATGGTTATCACTGACACAACTCATTTACTTAAAAACACAAAACAACATATGCACAACGTTTCTTTTTTAATAGAAATTATTAACACCATTTTTTAAATGATAATCCCATTTATATAAAAGGGAATTATTGAATTATCAGTGCTTGAAATTTTAACATATTGGCGTGAATATATGTATATATATATATATATATATATATATATATATATATATATATATATATATATATATATATATATACATATGCCACCCAAAAAATGTACATACACACCCATTATACACATACCAATACACATTAGTCTGTTTATATGTATATGCAAACCCACATAACAATCTTCAATGTCCTAAAATGCCAATTAATTAGCATTTACTGTTTTCTCTCTTTATAACGATTCTTCAAATGCAGCCATCATATCACTTTGTAAATTCATGTCTATTTGTCTAGCCATCTAAAAAAATAAATAGTTTTATAATATTTTTAATAATAGAAATTAAAAATGTTTTTCACGAAACTTACTGCTTCACGTCTTCTACGTTCTTGCTCTTCTCTTCTCAGTCTCTCTCGTTCTCCACCAGCTCTATCTTGAGCAGGAGAAGCTGACATTAAAGGCGTAGGTGTGGAGGTAGGTGCTGATGATGTTGTTAACATTGTTAAAGGTGGTGGTGCAGACTGCATACGCTGATGAGTTGGTGGAGATGGCGTTGGAATTGATACTCGTGGACCAGAATTGTTGCTTATGTCAGATCTTTCCGTCATATTAACACCAGGCATATCATTACCCGTCGTCAATGGAGGCATTGGCAATTTTCTAGTAATAAAAAAAAATTAGCAACCAGTATTTACATATACAAAATATATAAAAAAAATACCTTGTTTTGTCAGACTCTTCTTCATCTTTTTTCCTTTCGTTTTCCTGTCTCTGTCTTTCTTTTTCAGCTCTTTCTTTTTGTTTTAATTCCATAAAAGCTTGTCGATCCATTTTTTCTCTAGCCTGCTTTTTAAAAGCCTGTACCAATAAAATAATATTCAAGATTTTAATCGCTTCTAGTTTACTTATAATATAAAACATCACTCAGCAAGTCTTTGGTTTAACACATATAAATTTTATTTGTGTAATATTATTTTATTTATGTAATTAATTTATCCCTAAAGAGAGGACGAACTTTTATACCAATGGATTTGATAAGTTATCGCAATGGTGGAGAATAGTTGTAACTAATAAAGAAAATTATGTTTTTGATTAAATTATAAATAAAAAGCGAAAAAAAGGTTTACGTAGAAAAGGATAAATTTTCTTAGAACTTCATAATAACACAAAAACGATAAAAATAGAGCAATATAAACACAAAGAAAGAAATATTATTTACACTAGAATTTAATAAAAAAATATCTATTGAAATGCAGAATTAAATTAAATAAGTTAGTTAGTTATATAGCTAGCGATTCGACTATAAGATTAATGTAATTTATCATAGATAATATATTAATGTAAAGAAACTCGAAAAAGATATCTTAATTTATATTAAGTTATCGTGTCATTGACTAAACACAGTTAATAATTAAGTTAAATTCATAGTAACAAATTTATGACATAATTAAATCATGATATTAATACATTACCGACTGTTAGCGTTTTAATAGCATACGCACTTGATATTTGCTATCATCTGCACAAAATGCAGATGATAGCAAATGGCAATTCTTAATTGCAATATCTACCGATTGATAGGCTATTTTTAAGTAGCCCTGAAAAAAGAGCGATTAATAGGCTACAAGTTGGTAGGAGTTGGCGATAAAAAGCCAATTAATAAGTTTTTAAATTATTCGTTCAGTAAGCGTTCCAAAAAAATGCCAATTAATAGGCTATTGGTCGGTAAAGTGTTAAAATCTATTATTTTCGTTATACTATTTACCTGGAAAGTATCCATTACTGGTTTTGGTTTAGTCTGCGATGTTGCACTATTGATTCCACCCTGAGGACTTGCAGCTATAGCTATAGACGACCACGAACTAGGATTTCTAACAGGTTCTGATTTTCTCTTAAAAGCTGGGTGTATATTATTATCCATATTTTTAATATCCATTTGCGACTGATCACCAAGATGAATAGATCTTTTATCAGATTCGAATTTTGGGCGTTCGAGCAATGAATTATTCATTATATTTGGGATATTCATCAAATCTTCTATTGGTTTTGGCGTTAATAAAACTGGCTTTTCTTCTTTTGGTATAGTTGGATTGGGCATCGAAGGTCCAAATGAAGTTTGATTAGGAGGATGAGGTTGCATAACTGGAGATGGATCGAAAACTGAAGATACGTGAGGAATTGTTACTAAATTATTATTAACTACAGTATTGGAGTTTAATGAAGTATTTATTTGCATTGTATCATGCATCATTTCTTGTTTGACGAAGCCATTATGAGATGAAATAAAATTATCCGTTTTATTATTATTACGCCCATTTAAATAATCAAATCTGCGATCGAAATATTGGGGCATCACAGAATTATTCCGATTCTGATTTTCTATTTCCATTGCAGAAGGTATATTTATATCAGACATTAAATTGTGATTTAATTGAGAGGTATTTGTTGGCAATGTATCAGAAACTGAAGGAATATCTGATTTAATCAAAGTCTGTTCCAAACTAGCTAGTGAATGTTCCAAAGGATCAATATATGATTGTTGATGTTGATTTAGATGGGGATTATCAGGAACTTTCTCCACTCCATTTTTATGAGGAATTTGATTAATCATAGTATGATTATTTCTTTGAGAATTATTCTGGTGAATATTCGAATTAGAAGTTGGCGCAGAAGACTGGCTGATAGGAACCACTAAAGAGTTTGATACAGAAGGTATTGTAAGTGTTTGAGTAACTGGAGCAACTGATTGTGTTGTATTGATTTTAACATCTTTAGAAAAATTCTGATGGCCTTGTATAACTGGATTATGAGGTAAAATTGGTGTTGATAAACTTGTTGTTGGTTGCTGCATTATTAGAGGTTGCGATGTTGGTGGTGGTGCAGCAAGTAAAGAGGCAGTAGGCACAGCACTAATTAATGGTTGAGTTGGTGGAACTGGAGGTGGCGGATCTCGAACTGGTGCTGGGGTTTCATTGTTTTCTGTGGTAGTTTGTGTAACAGGTGTGATTGTTTTTTCCGCTGGCAATGTTAGGGGCTGTTTCTGTAACAAATTTAATTTAAATAATAGGAATAGATAGTATCATTAAAGTACATAGAACATTACTTACTGAATTATTTGTTGGTACCGAGAATTTCTTCTTTTTTCTTATTGGTTTAGTCGAACCTAATAAAAAATAAAACAATGATATACAAAATTGAAATAAAATTTCACTATATCGAATATATTTTAATAGTGATACATAAAGTAAACTGATAGATTCTAATAGTAAAATTTATATTAGATTACAATACGCTTTTACTTTGGAACTGATAAAACTTTTTCGTACTAGGATTCCTGATGATTAATATTTAAAATATGCTTAATGTGTGACTTTTCATAAAAAGAAGATTAATAAAATATATTATATAATCATGAAAAACACTAACACACACATATATATATATGAATATATATATATATATATATATATATATATATATATATATATATATATATATATATATATATAGTATTCATAAGTATAATGCATTTTTATTAAAAATAAATAGTATAAGAATTTATTGATTGAATATTAAATAAAACAAAAAAAAACTCTGATTTTATTGATACTCAAAAATAGAAGATAAAATTCGATTAAATTATAAATTCCAAAGTATAGTACAAGTAGCATTTACAAAACAAAAAGAAGATACAAAAATACATACGTAATTTTTACATGTTACAGATAATAAATTAAATATCACTTACCAAAATAGTAACCAACTTTCTAAAACCTAATCACCATATGCATTTTCAATGAATGAATTCTGTGAATAAAATTATTTGTAATGTTCAAATTATACAATTCAAGTCAATAATGATTTCAATTAATTGTATTCTCTCTTTTTTACCAATAACATAATTATGAAAGAAAATAATACCAGATCTCATAACGATTTTAGTGAATAAAATTTCAAAATACAGATTTAAAGATGTATTTTAAACATTCATCATTGCAAGTTTATCGTACATTAAAATATGACAAACGTATCGAAATCCGTCTATTATTAATAAATTATTATATATGAAACATATATAATAAAATAAAAACACGCGTTCGTTTACATGCTAATGCATGCGTAAACAGAATTGATATAAAATTAACAATAAATAAGACAAAAAAAAAACGAACAAGGGTCTCATTCACACAATGATCGCTTTTACATTATCCGAAACTAGAGGATTATATAATAAATTTAGTGTGAATAAAGCTGAATATAAACGAAACTTAAAAGTATATGTATATATATATATATATATATATATATATATATATATATATATATATATATATATCCTCGTATTTGCTTTATAAACACAAAAAAAATCCAGTGTTTACATTTTTAATATATATTATATGTATGTATATACACACATAGAAAAACTTTTAATTCAATATTAGAACTATTAGAACGTAAATTATGAGTGACTTATAATACCTTTTATTCAGATTGTTTTATCAAAGTATTTTAACTTAAAAACTGGCTACATTAAATTATTACAAGCAATAAGAATATTAGTACTACAGAATACAATACTTCATAAAAATCAGGAATTGAAAAACTGGACATACAACAGAATTTACGAGAGTTATACTGAAAGAAAGAATAAAAAGATAATTACATAAATATAAAAGTAATCTATATAAATTTTAAAATAAAGCATTATTTTGAACAAAAATTGAATTTATGTGCAAAAATATTGTTCTACTGATTTTTTTCTATTGATGTGTTTTTATTATAATAATATTCAAAAAATATACAAGAGGAAATCTGAATAACTTTAATATACCTGGAAAACCTTATCCACTTGTTTATTAATATAACTTTAGGAATTCAAAATCGAATAAAACACAAATATCTTGAAAATTTCACTACATTAGCGATTTTATATTTCTTCAAATATTTACATTGGAAACATTTGTATTAAATTGTTTAATAGCAGCAAACAAGTACATTACTCGAAAATCTGCTTTTTATATGCACAGAATTTATTTTTATAACAAAATTTAATGTCTATTTTTGTTTCAATTATAAAATAAATAACGTTAATCGTTTGTTGGTATTTCACAATTACTTCATATATAATTCACGTATTTTCTTCTATTATATTTTCATATCAATTTCTTAATGAGTAATCTCATACATTTTTACGAAATGTTTACCAGTCTATCAATATACAAGACATTTATTAAATAATACGTTAAAATAGTAGTAAAACCATTATAAATCACACACGTAACTTATAGTAATTTTGTATTGTGCTTTTTTTAATTTAAAAAAAATATATAAAAAGAAGACAAGTAACAATTTCAAAATAATGTAAGAGAGCATGTTGATTGAAGTCACAGAAATATTTATTACGTAACTACAATTTTAAATATTGCTATATCAGAAATATTTCTTATGCAAAAAAATAATAATAAAAGAAATATTTACACTTTCGATAATTTATTACAACTGCTAATTCTTATATTAAACTTCCATTTGAAATACTGAAAATTTTAAAATTTCATAATTGCACAATTATGGATATGTTGTAAAATTGAACAACAAAATTAAAAAAAAACAAAATTACACGACATAATGTATTACAATCATAAAATTAAAGTTATTTTTGATACATATTAATGTATGCAAGTTAAGTTTTCTGTATATATTATATACATAAATTTTTCTCGATGTAACTTTTATTCGACTAAAAACGATTCCATCAATGTAAATCAAGCACATCACAAATAAATTTGGAAAATTATTTTCATGAATAAAATAAAACTTATTCATTAAACATAAAAATACGATTTTGATAAATTTGTTCTTAAAAATATTACTAAGCTGCCGTTCTACAGCTAAAAAAATATTCAATGAATATAATTGAAAATCAAATCTATCATTATTCATCATAATGATGTAAAAAAGAAAATATTTGAATTTGTGTATACTTATTTTTTTCCTTGGGGTTCTTATAAAAAACAATTATTATTAATTTATGATATATTTCAAAAATAATCTAATATGGCTTATGTAACAATTATTCAGTCACTATTAATAAGGTATAATAAAAATGAAATTGACTTAACGTAAACATTAGGACATACAACGTTTATTGCTTGAAGAGCTTCAAGTAAATTCTTAATTAGTTTATAACTTTTTTTTTGGAAAAACATTTTCATAACCACAATTGGATTCAATAACAATGAAACATAAGTCTTTTTTATATAAGAAAATTCTCTACACGATGTAAAAGCATCAATGGTAGTAAAATATATTTAATTATGAGAGGGAGTGTAAATACGTGAAAATTTTGATCAATAAAAACTAATTTAAATTCATTTCTGTATTAATCTTATATAAAAATGTGTATGTGAAATAATTAACATAAAATCACATACACACACATGTCTGAATGTATGTATTATACGTGTGTATAAATTTTAGCAAGAAGCTCTCTGTAGTAATTAATTAAAAATATGAGTGCATGAATTACCAATAATGTATTCATAAAAGTATAATACAATTTACAAATAAAATCAAATCTACATACTAAAACGTACACAATATGTGCAAATTCTTATTTCATACTTTAGTATGAACTCGAAATATTTATTTAAAAATCCATTTCAATGATTGTTTTTTGAATTTCATCATAATACGCATGTTTAAATTATTATAATTGTGATTTGCAACTGTTGAAACAAAATAATTTCATCCCAAATTATGCGTAACTGAGCTTTGAAAACAATAAAATGTGAAATATACAGGCTATATTTTCAATAAGTTTTTTTTCTTGAATTAAAATTTTATATTAACATTTTCTTATATAAATATGAAGTCCAATTGTACAATTTTTAAAATAAATGCCCTCGCTTAACATAAAACATTTATGGTATTTTAATATTAAATTCTAATTAACACAGAACATATATGCATATAAATATTTATGCATACATAGGCAGTTTTACTTGTTTATACTGAAGTGCAAACAATGTGTGAAGGAAGGAGTCCAGCTTTTCACGTGTATATAAATTTCAATTCAATAAGCAGTACATTATTTTGTAATAAAAATTTAAACCAACTTTGTATATGGCAGAAAATTAGCCATGCAAACCTTTTCTGCCTTGCCATGTATCATAAGTTTTATAAAACTATACATGTCTCACTCTGGTGACTAAAATATTAGCTCACATTTAATATAATTTAATACAGAGGGAATACAAAATCAAAAAAGCTCGCGGTCGATTTATTGTTATCCAGGTGATAAGAATTGGAATATATAAGTGTATATATATATATAAATATACTTAACTTAAAATAAAAAAAACATATATATATATATATATATATATATATATATATCGCTATATCGAAGTTATGCCAAAATTAAATAACTGTGACCGTCCTTACACAATTGTTTGCATTGCATATAATAAAAAAAAATTGCAATGATGCTTGACTATATGTAACATATACATATATGACATACATAGGGCATAATTTTCCTACATCGGAAACAATAAATTTCAAATCTATACCACGAGCTGAACTGCTTGTACTATATTGTACAATGTTAGTTTGTCAGTCTGTCTTACATACCTCAATAAAGTTGACGTTAATGTGAAATTTCAGGAGTTTTCTCCACAGTAACAATAAAAGCACTTCTAATTTCTAGCATCCAAGTAGAGAGATAGAGAGAAAGAGATCTGGTATTTTCTAAATGCTATCACTCATATTTATATACATATATATATGTATATATATATATATATATATATATATATATATATATATATATATATATATATATATAAACATGTATATGTATATATATGTTATTAATATTGATGCACATTTTCAAAATAACGAATACAAAATCCAATATAGTATGAATGAGCAAGTCGACAAGAGAGAACATGATAGTCAAACAATGAATGCAAGGTGAAAAGGTTTTTTGGCTACATTTTCGTTTCCAAAAATAAGTGTATCTTACATAAAATACACAATTAAATCATTTACCGATGGACAAACATTCAGTGTGCATATTTCAATTTAAACATTTAATGTATATATATATATATATATATATATATATATATATATATATATATATATATATATATATATATAACATAATTATTGAAAAGAACTATAAAAAAACCATGTATGCAATCTTAAAACAGCTGGCTCCTACCTTTTAAATTTACAAATTAACGACATTTCGATAAATTTTGAATTAATCCTAAATCAATACGACTGACGTAAGAAAAATAAAATATTAAAAATATTTTACATTTCTATAGATTTAATTAACGTTCAGTTATTTATGGTTAATAATTCCAAAACAATTTTTAATGGATTTACTAAAAAATATATAATGAAAAATAAATACGTTTTTACATAATTCATACGACATTTTGAATTAAGTGACATAGCAAATGTAGAATTAAAAGATTAAACAAACATAATTTATTTTAATTATGTCAGTGGCTAAAAATAGCCAATAAAATGCACAATTAGTAACTATGAAACCGTACACAATAATGCACTAAATTAATAGGTAAAAGATGAATTAAAACAAAACAGAATACAATGAAAATTGTTACCTCAGTTTAGAATTCGCTTTTATTTAGTATTAAATATAAGAATGACTAGAATAATCAGATTAAGGTGCATTAATCAATGTACGGATATTGAGTATAACAGATTGTGATTTTTTAATTAAAAATTAAAAATAAATCGCAAATAAATTCATATATACGATAATTTGTATTCGAATATGAGATATCGTGAATAAGCAGTTCCCAATCTTTTTTTATTAGTGTACCCATTTACCCGATTGTTCCCTTAATGTGTGCCCATAACATGGGTTTGTTTTTTTGCGTACCCCTAAACAATCATTCTCGCGTACGAATACCACAGGTTGGGAACCGCTGTCGTAAATAATAAAATATATGCATCATAAGAAAAAAAATGTATATATATATATATATATATATGTGTGTGTGTGTGTGTGTGTGTGTGTGTGAGATACAATGAAAATCCTTCATAATAAGCAGCTATACCTAAACATTAAACTGAACACAATATTTCCCAATCCCAATTATAATATATATATATATATATATATATATATATATATATATATATATTATTAAAATTGATACGTTACAAAACATGTATATAGATGATTTTTTTTATTTTTATATACATTTTTGTCTTCTTGTTGAAAACTGGATGAAGTAGATTCTAATATGCAACTCTCCAGTTATGTGGGTGTATCAATATTTGTTTATCGTGTTACTCTGAATAGCTACGTTACAATAAATATGGATTTATTATTTTATTAAATAATAGGAACATGTGTAGTGATGCAACTTGAAAACAATATTTGCATTAATTAATATGATGAATACATTACATGTAATTAATTTCTAAAAAGTACAAAGCATATTTGAAAAAAAATGTAATAATGTTACTATTATTTTAAACTTTCGTTTTTTTAATATTTCAAATATATTTTTTATATGCGATTTTCATACAAGGGAGATATTTTTATGTAGAAAAAATTATATATATATATATATATATATATATATATATATATATATATATATATAACTTGTGATGTGTTCAAACAAATTATTATTTATCTATTCCCATTTTTATAAGGAACAAGAAAAATATTTTAATTATAAACTATAACTCAAATCAAATATATTCGATTTATATCAACACAATATATAAAAACAGATAACCGCTATTTTTTGCCAATAATTATCGTCACAAAAAGGCCATGGTTTCACGAGCACACATTCAAGATAAAATAAGTCAAGGGTTAAAATTTACCTATACAACTATATTTGTGATTAACTTATAATAATATAAATAATTTTAATAATAGTAATAATATTAATGAGAATAATAATAAGATAAATCACTATACATACATATACACACATTTATGTGTTAGCGTATGTATTATCGTAAGATGATGCACACTAAATTAACAAGCACAATGGACAAATACAATATATACAATGGTTTTTGCACAAAAAACTTGATGTGCACAGTATGTCAAGTATCACGAAATTTATTATGCTAAAAATTCGAAACTAAAACTGAATTGTTTTTCTTTAATTCAAATATAATACTGCATTTTGGAAAAGTTTTACTTCTAAAAAAAAATAACATCATCAACAAACTTTGAAATAATCCCAATTTTAAACTTATTGCAACTAAAATAAATCTGTAAGTGCTTATGAAGACGATATCGAATTATATGTCAAAATAAAAACTAATTCTGGTAACATCAACACATATTTTCCTAAAAATTAAATGAAAATAGCACATTGATGTTACTGTATACTATTTAGATTTAAAAAATTTTTATTATAACACATATTTAATAAAGATCAACACTTGCACTTATCGATTTATAGAAGTATTATTCTTCCAGAGATGACAAGTTACACTGAATGTTTGTCGATGCCGTAATCTAACCTGCTTCACTATCACTTGTATCAGAAGATGATGTATCACTACTAGATGAAGAGTTTGATGAGTCGGATGAACTAGAACTTGACGTTAATCTACCAGACGCAGCTACAGGTTCTTTTGCACCATCTGTAATCAAATCAAAATTTAGTTAATTCAAAGAATTAAATAAGATAACTAAAATCTTTTTTGAGGGGAACAACAAAATTTCTATATCTCATTTGTCATTATTAATAAAACGTATAAATATAAAATAAAATATATCATACACATATTTACCAATCATTATTTTTTTAACAATAGAAATACAATAGATGAAATAGAATAGTGTGACTAAGTTTCTACGATAAATACAGGTTTTTCAAATCAAGATATTAATAATTATTTTGTACACTTTTATCATTTTACTTTTCAAATATTAAATTCCTCAAATTACATTACAAAAATGATTAATATTTAAATAAAATTAAATTCAGAAGATGGAAAGTCACAATAGATAGGGTAAAATAGGGTAAGCTATAGAGTAAGACAAATCTATATGCAAAAATAAAGGTATGGTATGCTTATAACTTCTTTTTTTAGGACAAATTTTAAATAGCTTTAGAAACAATTGATATAATATAAAAAAACCTGAATCCAAATAAAACGTATATGTATAAATGTAATTGATATCCAATATTTTTTTTAATAAACTCCAACCCCTTTTTTTAATAATCAAAAATAATAAAAAAATACTGTCGATAATCATAAAAGATATAGATAAAAAATAACAATATTTTACTTTAATCTCCATCGTATACAGTCTAACATATATTAACTTTTCAAAATGTTGACACTTTTATTATAAAAATCATTTATGCATTTAATAAAAAAATGTAATCGTTTAGCTCCAACCATTTGTTCGTGACGTAATATAATTTTAATATAATTTAAATCAAATGGTAATACTTATTTGTAATTATAGTTGCATCTAATTTAATAGTAAGAATACCCTTTCTTACCCCACCTTCCCCATTATATATTTTCAGTTTTGTAAGACTAAAGAATTCACCTTTCTTAGGTTGCTGTTTTTTATTGGTTCCAAGTTGAACGTCAACATCTTGAAGTCGTTTCTCAAGTTCTTGCTTTTTTTCCGCCATCTGTTCATCTTTAGATTTCCCAGACAGGCGTTTATCTAATACATACATCATATTATGTATTATATATTTTTTTTTCTAACGTACTATTTTCAAAGATATAAATAATAAAATAAACCTACGGGTCTTTTTGCGAAGACAAGATGCTACGTAATTCTCTAATTCTCGAAGAGTAGAAGCTTTCAATGTTTCAAAATCAATCTCAATTTCATCAGGGTTTGAATCCCGTAAGGACGGTTCCCGAGATTGAATTATGTGCACAACTTTACCAAGTTTATCACCTAAAATGATAAAAGAAAAATATCATGAATATGAATAGAAAATTTAATATTAATATTACAATATCCAAAAAGACAAATATTAATTAAATAAAATACACTTGTAATATAAAAACATCATAAACTAACCAGGTAATTTATTAATATCCAGAGATAACTGTCTTTTTTCATCATATGACATAGGTTTTGCATTATCTTCTTCTTCAGAATCAGGTTGATGTACTTGAGCAGACTGCTTCTTTTTGGGTTGAGGTACAGCAGCTGCACTACGATTTGCAGCTCCTATAGTGGTATTTGAATTTTTGGTGCCACCACGTTTACTAGTTGTGTTTCCTGTAGCAGCAACCGCTTTTGTTGAACGGGCTGTTATTCCACCACCTTAAAAAGCAATTACTTTAGTATACATATACAAATATCAAAATAAACTGAGAATATATATAAATTAATACATATAATTTGTCATTATTTTAGTTGGACATTTAAATTACTAATAGACGCAAAAATTGATATATTAAAAAGTGTGATTTAATTATATGATATATTTTATCTTTTATAATAAATACAAAAGATTGTATTTATTATAAAAGAAAATAATTTAGTAATAAAAAAATATAAAATGTTATTAGTTTGTAACTATGCAATGAATTAGTATATATTTAATTAAATATTTTTCAAATAAATTTATATATATATATATATATATATATATATGTATATATATACATATATATATATATATATATATGTATATATATACATATATATATATATATATATATATATATATATATATATATACATACATATATATATATATATATATATATATATATATATATATATATATATATATATAGTTTCAAGATATATAAAGAATATAGTCTTCGTTAAAGAAAGTACCCAAAAGTAAAAAAGTAATTCAAAGATCAGATGAAAAAAAGATAACACAACTAAATAAATTATTAAACCTGCATGAATATACTCAAGACAAGCAATTATAACAAACCTTTAGTCTTGTTATGTTTAGCGATTGAAGTTTGTACATTTAACTGTTTCATTTCACTGGTCGATTTGAGATCACTGCTTCCAAGTATCACCGAAGTTAGAGACGAACCTATATCGCAGACAGATAAAAATTTTGCAATATATGTATGACACACGAGTGTCATAACCAAATAAACGAAAAAAGGAACACTACTAATAATAAAATCCTAAATAATTTACCAGTAAATGGACAATTATTTAAAATAAGTATATATACATACATACATACATACATATATATATATATATATATATACACATATATATGTATATATATATATATACATATATATATATATATATATATACATATATATGTATATATATACATATATATATATATATATATATATATATATACATATATATGTATATATATATACATATGTATATATATATACATATATATATATATATATATATATATATATATATATATATATGTACATAAAAAAATAGGAAGCAGTGGTTGCAACTAAATGTGTTTGTTAAATTGCTAGTTGAAATAAATTTATGCATTGATAACGACAAGTAATAGTATATATATATATATATATATATATATATATATATATATATATATATATATATATATATATATATATATATATATATATATATATTCCCTGAAGCAATATAAATTTCACCCATTTTCATTGTAACTCTCACAAAATTGCAAAAAGAGGAAGATTCGCTTGTTTATTTAATATTATTTAACAATTCCTTAGTGTGACTTCAATTTAAGATTTGGAGATATTCTTTATTTTGTCTCTAATTGAATGTTTTTGCTTGTGAATCCCCACAAATTACGGTTGATTCATAAAAAAAGCAATTTTTTGAGTCATTCACAAATGAAAAGCTGAAAAAACTATATAATCAAGAATATCATAAATCCCTATTTCAAAAATGGATATTGGTTATTTATTATCACTCAGGTTATAGTACAAAATCTTGCTTCTCTATGATATTTTACCAGAGGATTTATGATGTAAAATAAAATTCATAAAAGGATTATAAAAAGTTCTAGATAAAACTTTTAGAATTATTATAAAAAAGCTACATTTGAAAACTAATATCTAAATTTGTATAAATAAGGATAAATTGCATAATTTATTAATTACCCTGCAAACTCTGTAAATCTTATTAAAATGGCAATATAGGTTTAACACTTTTAATATTTCGAAATAAATACTAAAACAGATAATTTTAAAGTGGTTTGAGTCTTAGTTTATTGCAAATTTTTCATGATACGTAGTACAAACTAACTATTTATAAAAGAAATTAAACTTATACGCACTTGGCGAGCGTGAGAATATATATATATATATATATATATATGTGTGTGTGTGTGTGTATGCATAGGTTGCACCATCTTACCTATGTTATCATTAATTGAATTATTTTTTGCTTGATATCCAGTAACAGAATTTGATTTATTGCCACTTCCACTGCCTGCTGTACCTTTCTTTTTATCTTTAATTTTTTTCTTTTTCTTTTTTTGTCCTGATTCAGCCATCAATATCTTCATTTTTTCTTGCATTGCTAATAACTATAAAACATAAAAAGAATAAGTTAAATATTGTTTTTAAATTGTATAATGTATATTTGTTGAGGGTAAAAATACCTCTTTTTGAAGTGTTTTTAATTTATTGCTTCTTTCTTCTTCAGAGTCATCAGATTCGGACTCTGAATCAGAACCTGATTCTGAACTTGAACCTGAACTTGTTTTATCTATGCCAGAAATACCCACATGTATTGGTTCATCAGGGATTTTAGCATATCTTCAACAAATAACTTTTAATTATACTGTGAACACAATAAGATTATTATAATTATTTGTTGTAATGTAACATACCTCATTTCAAAAACGTCCTGAAGTTTTCTGGCCATCGCGACAACATCATGCTCTGGTGGGTTATATTTGTAACAATTTGTAAAAATCAAACGCACATCACTAGCAAATTCTGCTGCACTTCGATAAACGCGTGAATCCATTTTTTGTTTAACTGTTCCTAAATCCATTGGTTTTTTAATAATTTCAAAATAATCGTGCAATCCCAATAATTCGGCATCAACAGGTTTATAAAATGGCCATGCATAACCCTTAAAGATAAAATAAAATAATTAAAATTTTTGTTTGAATTAAAGCATTAATTTAAAACCAATATGATTTTTATTACAATTAGTATACTCAAATTTATAAATTAAATAAGTTGGATGATTGGAGGCTAGTTATTCGACTTTAAAAAATTAAAATAGATATCATGAAAGTATATTCAATATTAAAAAAGAAAAAAAAACAAAAAATTTTCAATTATTTTAAAATAAGTACTTAAAATATAAAATTTTATTAATATCTATAATTATTCAACTTTCAATTATAAAATAAAATAAATAACTATGCTTTAAAGGCTCTTTATATGTTTTGTAACTTTTTTTTGTTACTTAAAATAAATCAAATGGATCACAAATTAAAGTAATAAAATTTGCTTACAAAACTAATAAAAGATAACAAATAAAACAAATAAATAGAACGATAAAATAACGTTATTTTTATTTACTAAATGGTACATTTTAATAAAATATAGATGAATGAATTTAATTTTTACAAGAAATTAGAAGAAAACAAACTAAACAATTTTTCCTCTGATCCATCATCAAGATTCTGATAGCATAATTAATAAATTTCTAAAAAATAATAAAATTATGGTAGCATATCTGCAATTCTTTGCTTTTATAGAGCACACTTTCATTAACAAACATATATAAAACATATAAAAAAATATATATTAATATAATTTCGTCTTTAAACAGTATAAAAATGTACATTTGAAATATCTCATATATTACGATATATGATACTTTACATCCTTTTTATTGCTCAAAATAGATTTTGACATTTAAACGAAACTAATGTAAAAGAAAAATATTTATAACAATAAAAAAAATAATAAAATTTTTCTTACAGAATGCTTTTTAGAGAAGAGTTCCTTCAAAATCTCATTGCAGGATTTAAGTGATTCAGAAAGCTTTTCTTTTGGCATTTTCTGTCCATGGTGATGATGATGTTGTGCTGATGGTGTTGTATTTGTAGAAGTACCAGCAGTAGTACCAGCACCTAGTAAAGGTGATAGAGTTCCACCACCAGTACCAATAAAACCTTCTTCTGTTGCACGGGTTGGCTGAGAAAAAAAATACTGAGCTATTTAAAACTGTTTAATTTGTAGAAAAACTATAATTTTTGAGATATATTTTCAAATTTCAAACAACAGCACATTGTAAAGTATCGTCCTTTACTTTTTTAATTTGGCGACCGCTCTCTCTACGAGTGGAAATTTTGGCTGATTTTGGAGCAGGTGGAGTTAAACTAGAAGCATGGTAATCGTTACCACTACTACTAGTTCCATCAAACGTGCTTCCCATAGGTGTTGTAGTATCGGCCTTTCTTTTCACTCCCTTTTTTACCTAAAAATATATTAACATTATTAAACTTATTAAATTAGAATTATCAACAGTAATTATTAATTATTTTTGCATAATTTTAAAATCCAATAAATATCTAAAATATCACTTTGCATACACACAAACGCACGTGCGTAGATGCTTGTATATAAAAATGAATACCTTTACAGGTTGTGTTTGAGTTAATTGTACAGTGGTAATTGTAGCTGTCGTCTGATGAGAAGCTGATTGAGCAACATGAAATCCAGAGGGTTGTGATGCCACCTAATAATTACACACCAAAATCTTCCGTTACAAAATATTTAGGAGAATAAAATTTACAGTAAGCAATATAAAAAGACACGAGTAATAGGTATTTTTTTTAATAAACTGATCATGATAATTTAAACAGATAAAATTACACATATTAAAAATAAGAAATAATTTTGCAAACATATTTTATAAATATTAATTTTGTAGAAGTTTTAATATAAATTAAATATCTAAAACTCGTTCGTCACAAAAAAAATCTTATACATAATAATTTAGAATTATGTGGTTCAAAGTAATTATAATTTCACACAATAAAAGTCAAAATACAAAATTAATCTATTTATCATAATATATAAGTATTTAAATTAGTATAAAAAAAACTACCTGTTGTGGTAGGCCAGTATGAGTAACGCCAGTATTACTGGTGGAACTAGGTTGAGAAAACTGTGAAGTTACAGTAGTAGTTGTGTTAGTAGAACCAACAGGAGAAGGGGTCGGTACAACAGTGGGTGCAGGCGTCGTTGCAGGACGGACGCCACGAGGAGCAGGTGTACCACCAGATGATCCCGTACCAGTGACACCACTTCCAGGTCCAATAGAACGTTTTTTACTTGCGGCTGCATTTTTCCCGCCTTTTCCTGGTAATTCTATTTCTCTTTCTTCTTTATCCATTTGTGCAACCTGAAGTAAATAACAATTATAAAAAAATGGCATATAATTATTTCAAAAAATAAACATCCTTATATATATATATATATATATACCTTTGCCAAAAATAATTTTTCTAAAGTTTGTGCCATTACAACAACATCTTCACCAGCTTTATTATATCTATAGCAGTTAGAAAACATCGTATTAAAATCCTGTATACATTCTGCAGATGAATAATAATAATTTTGTTCTAATCGTTTCTTTATAGTTCCTAAATCCATGGGTTGAGTAATAATTTTATGATAATCCTACAGGACAAAAAAATATAAATATTTCTCTTGTAAGACATAATATTTAAATACTATACTCGTTTGCATTACCGGCAAGTTGAGCTTTTTAGCATCAACTGGCTGTTGAAAAGGCCAGGCAAATTGATGTTTCCACACCGCTTTCATGACGTTCTTTTGTAAATACTATAAAATAAAATCATATTGTAGTCATAAATTTATGTTGAAAAAGTAATACGATACGAAATGAGAAAAAAAATAATTAAAAATGAGCATCGACACTTACGTGAAGTTGGTTGGTTAGCCTGCCTTGCCGATGAGGTGCCGCATTGGGAGTGCCGTTTACGGTTTCCACTCCGGGCTAAAACGATTTATTTAATTCGTTATTCAAACATAAGACACTACAAAACGTAGGAAACTAACGAACAAACTCACCGTGCTCGTGGTAGCAAGCGGATCCACGGCCTGCTGCATCGTGTTAGAATCTGTGATCTACCTGCCAAACACACACTGCAATTTTATTGTTATATTATAAAAGTTATAGGAAAGTAAACGTGTTTCACGATCATTTTCGAAGAAAAAAATTCAAAATGCAATATTTAGTAGACACACAGTATGTACCGATAACGCTTTTTGTAGAAAACAAAACTATCAAACGCGCAAATCCACCATAATTTTAAGAAAATTTTCTTTCATAGAACGAATCGTCGATATTTCCGATTCGTAAAAGATATTTAAATATATAAGCACATTTTTAACTAAAAAAATAACGCGCCGAAACTTTAACTGCACACGAAAAATTTATCACCTTTTACAAAAAATCTTCTTAAATTTATCTGTTTTTTGAGATCGCGGAAAAATAAATAGAACGAATTTAGTTTCGCGTGCGAAACTATAATTCTCGAATTTTCGCGATCGCACATTTGACTCGGATAAACGAAAGTCAAAGACAATAAAAACATAACCGAAAACTACAATACTGAAAAAGGTCTACCTAAATTTTGAAGCTTTTTCAAAAATCGCATGACGTGAACGCAAACTAACCGTAATCATACCTCACATGGAACGAGCGGTTCGTCGTATTCTACGCTGAGAGGCATCAGCTGTGCTGAACCGGAAGTCGTATTTCTTTAATAAGCATAATATAAACTCTCAAAAGATTTAATTCACCTGCAAAGCATAAAACACAAACGCGTCGATAAAAATCGTCTTAAACGATAATAAATTGTAAAAACGCAAACGCGCGTAGTTTCAACTAGCGCGACAACGTTCGATTATCGCGCTAAATTAGATAACGGCGACGGCGCGCGGGAAAACATCCCAACGCAAATGTCAAAATCTCTAGCGACAGCGTTGTCGCTCGCGACGAAACGTCCGCTGAGGACGTTCGAGCGCGCCTCGCGACGAAGCGGTCGCCGCCGCGACGAACCGGCACGGTCGATCGCCAAACTCGAGGGCGGAGCCCCCGGTGCCAATGCGCGCGATCGCCGACAGAAATACGCGACGACCGAACGCGAGGGCCGTTAAGAATACACGACCGACGCGTCCGAGCGTCGTTCGACGCGACGCTCGCGCTTCTGAGCGGCGACCGGACGCCGAGTAGCGCGCGCGTCGCTCGCGCCAACATGGCGGCGCCGCCGAGGCGGACTGGATCGGCGCGAGATATGACGTCGCGAACGACGCGCGAAGGACGCGCATTCGCGAATGGCGCCCCTTTCGCGCAGGAGGCTTCTTCGAAACGCACAGGGGAGCGGGAGGGGCGCGGGGGGTCGCGTCGGGGCTTCGGCCGAAGCGGTCCTTCGGACGTTACCTGAGACGGTCGCGGGCGAAGCGGTAGCGAGAACGCGCGTTCGCGAGATGCGACGTCGTCGACTGCGTCGGGTGTCGCCGATGAGGAGCGCGGATGGGCGGCGGGGCGCGGCGCGGGGGCGGATTCGCGGCCGAGCGCCGCCGCCGGCAGCGCAAATGGCGACCGGACTGGCTGCCCCCTCGCGGGCGGCGCGCGCACTATCGTTTCGCCCGCTCCCGCCGATTCGCGCCTCGTTAATTCGAAACGCGATCTCGATTATTCGCGCGATCGTTCTTTGTTCTCGTATCGTTTTCGATATTCGTTTATCCTCCTTTTCGTTTCGAATCGTAACCGAATAATTCGATTTTAAGAATTCGTTTCCAATATTTTTGCGAGACGCGCCCGGATCGGCCCTAAACGAAAAAAATCTACGATCGACGATCGTCGAAATCGACATCGAGAAATTTAAATATTTCTCTAAATATCGAAAATAACGTTAAGAGAAAATATTTTCTCGCAAATATTAATCGACGAAGCGAACGCGACGGATTTATTTATATGTTTTTGTTTATTGACTCGTAAACGAAAATAAGACCGAATATAGGAATAAATAACGATTTACGAAGAGAAAAAAGCGAAATCGGTGAGGGTATATGGCCGTTTTGGCGTGCGTTTAGCCGTTATAACGCCGCATCCCGCGGCGACGTGATCGGCGTCGAGTCGATGAGATGGGGGTCGGGCGCGCGGGCGGGGGGCGGCCGGCGCTCGGCGGCGGCAGTCAACGGTCGCCGTCCGAAAAGCCGCCCCCGGAGCGCGGCCGCGGCTGCGGCCCGTCACCGAGATGTGTGCGGCCTCGCAACTGTCGAGCGTCAGTCTGTTGGAGCTCGCGCACCGAGAGTATCAGGCCGGCGAATACGAATGCGCCGAGCGGCATTGCATGCAGCTGTGGTCGCAGCAGCCGGACGACACGGCCGTGCTGCTCCTCCTCTCTTCGATCCACTTTCAGCTGAAGAAGTTAGACAAATCGGCGCACTACTCGACGCTCGCCATTCGCAGGAATCCGCTTCTGGCCGAAGCGTACGCGAATCTCGGCAACGTGTTCAAAGAGCGAGGAAGGCTTCAAGAGGCCCTCGAGAACTATCGGCACGCCGTCAGACTGAAACCCGATTTCGTCAACGGCTACATCAATATGGCGGCCGCGCTCGTCGCAGCCGGCGACTACGAACAGGCGATTCAGGCTTACGTTTCCGCTCTGCAGTTTAACTCGGATCTGTACTATGTGAGGAGCGATCTCGGAAATCTTCTCAAAGCGTTGGGAAGACTCGAAGAAGCGAAAAGTTGTTATCTGAAAGCGATAGAGACCAAGCCCGATTTCGCCGTCGGCTGGAATAATCTCGGATGCGTTTTTAACGCGCAGAGGGAAACCTGGTTAGCGATTCATCATTTCGAAAAAGCCGTCGCTCTTGATCCTTCTTTTTTGGATGCCCACATTAACTTAGGAAACATGTTTAAGGAAGCTAGAATATTCGATAGAGCCGTACCGGTCTATTTACGCGCGCTTACGCTGTCGTCGAAAAATGCGGTCGTTCACGGAAATTTAGCGTGCGTTTATTACGAACAAGGATTGATAGATTTAGCCGTGGACACTTACAAAAAAGCTATAGAATTGCAACCGATATTTCCCGACGCCTACTGCAATTTAGCGAACGCTCTGAAAGAAAAAGGTCTGGCGGCGGACGCCGAAGAATGCTACAACACCGCGTTGCGTCTCTGTCCTAATCACGCCGATTCCTTGAATAATTTAGCCAATATCAAAAGGGAACAGGGTTACGTGGAAGAAGCGACGAGATTGTATTTGAAGGCGCTGGAGGTTTTTCCGGAATTTGCCGCCGCTCACAGCAATTACGCTTCCATTCTGCAACAACAGGGTAAATTGGAAGAAGCGTTAATGCATTATAAGGAAGCTATCCGAATACAACCGACCTTCGCCGACGCATATAGTAATATGGGTAACACTTTAAAAGAGATGCAAAATATAACCGGCGCTTTACAGTGTTACACCAATGCCATTCAAATTAACCCTTCCTTCGCCGACGCCCACAGTAATTTGGCTAGCATTCACAAAGATTCCGGTAACATTCCGGAAGCAATTCAGTTTTACCGTACGGCGTTAAATTTAAAACCGGACTTTCCAGATGCGTATTGTAATTTAGTGCATTGTTTACAAATCGTATGCGATTGGAACGATTATAATTCCAGAATGAAAAAATTAGTTTCAATTGTTGCCGATCAATTAGAAAAAAATCATTTGCCTTCGGTCCATCCGCATCATGCAATGCTGTACCCTTTGTCTCACGAATTTAGAAAACAGATAGCTACGCGTCATGCCAATCTATGCATAGCTAAAGTTTCTTACTTAAATAAACCGCAATACAAATTCTCTAACGTTCTCCATGGTAATCGAATAAAAATAGGTTATGTTAGCAGTGATTTTGGGAATCATCCCACTTCTCATTTAATGCAATCCATACCTGGATTACACGATAGATCAAAGTTTGAGATTTTTTGCTACGCTTTGAGTCCC
Source organism: Leptonema lineaticorne (assembly GCA_024500535.1). Lineage (NCBI taxonomy): Eukaryota > Metazoa > Arthropoda > Insecta > Trichoptera > Hydropsychidae > Leptonema > Leptonema lineaticorne. The sequence goes on along the minus strand of JANIJI010000008.1, from coordinate 12,384,922 downwards.
GATGATGGTACTTCGTTTCGTTCGGAAATATCTAAAAATGCCGAACACTTCGTAGAGTTATCTCAGATTTCATGCAACGGACAAGCGGCCGATAAAATATATAATGATGGAATTCATATATTAATAAATATGAATGGATATACGAAAGGAGCACGGAACGAAATATTTGCCTTGCATCCGGCGCCCATTCAAGTAATGTGGCTCGGGTACCCTGGAACCAGTGGTGCTAGTTATATGGATTATCTTATTTGTGACACTGTTACGTGTCCTTTAGACTTGGCCGAACAGTATACTGAGAAATTAGCATACATGCCTTACACGTTCTTTATCGGAGATCATAAACAAATGTTTCCTCATTTGAAAGAACGTTTAATTGTTAGTGATAGCTATCAACCGATCGAATCTCTGGCGGACAATGTTGCTTTAATCAATGCGGCTGATTTATCGCCTTTAGTTGAAAATACATCAATAAAAGAAGTTAAAGAACTAGTACAGGGTTCCAATCCTGTCGAAGTCTCTTTGAAAGTAGCTGAATTACCATCTACAACAGCCATAGTTACCATGATCACTAAAGGACAAGTCGAAACATCAGTGAACGGTATTGTTATTCAAAATGGATTAGCTACAATACAAACAAATAGTAAAGCGGCAAGCGGAGAGGAAGTTCCCCAAAGTATTGTGATAACAACGCGTCAACAATATTTGTTACCAAATGATGCTATAGTTTATTGTAATTTTAATCAACTTTATAAAATTGACCCTTCTACGTTACGTATGTGGGTGAATATATTAAAAAATGTACCGAATTCTGTGTTGTGGTTATTAAAATTTCCCGCTGCCGGTGAAACTAATATTAAAGTGACGGCTGAACAATTAGGACTGCCTCAAAATCGAATAATTTTTTCCAATGTAGCTGCCAAAGAGGAACATGTTCGAAGAGGACAATTAGCCGATGTATGCCTAGATACCCCACTGTGTAACGGCCATACAACAAGTATGGATGTTCTTTGGACTGGAACACCTGTTGTAACTTTACCGGGTGAAACTTTAGCTTCTAGGGTAGCTGCATCACAATTACACACACTCGGCTGTTCTGAACTAGTAGCTAAAACTGCTCAAGATTATCAAAATATCGCAATACGTTTAGGTACTGATAGAGAATATTTAAAGGCAATACGTGCCAAGGTATGGAAAGCTCGTAATGAAAGTCCTCTTTTTGATTGTGTCACTTATACGAGAAGTTTAGAATTGCTCTATGCGAAAATTTGGAATAGATTCGCTAATAGCAAAACTCCAGACCACATTCACGTAAAACCTAATGAATTGAAGACTGTTGTTAACGGGCATTAGAATAATACGAAAAAATTGTCGTCGACAGTATTTTTTTTAACTTTTATGCAATTATTTTTTAATATGCTTTAAAAATCATCATCCATTTTGGCATGGAAGAAAAATCAAAAAATACCTTCATAATATAAAATTAAAAAGTATTCATGTTTATAATGACTAAGATGATAATAGAAAATTTGATAAGATTTCTTTGTTAATTATGCAATGACTAAAATAAGTCAAAATATATTGTTGGTTTTCAATTTATAATTGAAAAATATTATTATAAAGAAAACATCGTACACCTTTATTATACAATATATATAAAAAAAAATTGCCGTTCGCATATAGATATATTTATGTACAAACTATATTATGAAGGTATTTTTTTTTTAATATTTGAAACTAAATATTGCATACCCGTCTATACATGCGAAATAGTTTAAAAAATTCTGTCGTCAATTATGTATATCATTTTAACCATATATCGATTACAATTCACTTTACCAAAATAGACACCAAATAAAAGCGGCGATAAATTTTAGTACAATAGCATAAAAATGCAATCGTTGTAATTTTAGTTGTTGAATAGAACTGAGTTCGCGTTCGAATTTAATGCCGCGTAAGAGAAATGCTAACAATGATCGTAATAAAACGTCGTCCGCATTTATAACATATACCATAATTTTGAATACATTTTTTCTTATTATTATTATAAACATTCAGCATTTTCCAAAACTACGAATACGAAGGCTGTTATTTCGTATTATATTTTATTCTTTCTATTTTCACTGAAGTAGAATATTTCTATATAAAAGTGTATACAGAAAAAAAAACTTTTCAGAAGATAATGTGGTATTTATTTAAATTTTTTCGCCCCACTTTGAAACTTTATAAATTGTAAAAATATTTAACGTACAAATGTAACGTAACCTATTTATTATTGTTATTGTTTATCTTAAGATCGTGACAGAAGTTTGAGAAGCGCTGAACGTTTAAAATTGTTTTAGAATTTTATGAGGCTATATTTTTAATAATTACTACATCATTTTTTTCGATTAACGAACAATATTTTTTTTCTAATAAAAAATGTATTTGACGTCGCAGTAAGCGTAAAAAAAGCTTTTCTGAAAAGTTTCAAATTTCGTGATAAAAAAGTTATAAAAGTCGTAAATTTTTGTCTTACAATAATGCCCTAGTTGGTTTTTTTTCTTTTGTTAATTATTTGTTACTGGTTTTTTATATCTAAAATTTAATAATTGTTTTTACATCAACGTTTGTTTGAAGCAACTGTCATTGCTGTAAATATATTATTTAGTTATATAAAAATGTTGTGTTTTTTTTTCTAAATATTTGAATGTTAATTTTTTGTTAATATTTGTCAATTTAATATTATAAAAAAGATACTACTAAGTTTATGAGCTTTAATTGAAATCAAAAATGTTATTCTTTTACCGGTTGCCTTGCTTTTACATATATCGATTACATGTTGCTCATATATTTTATTACATGATTTAAATTGCATCATAATTTTCTTTTTAGTAGAAATAATTACAATTTAAAAACAAATGTAGTATCTATCACATGTTATATAGTTCAACAAAATAAATAAACAATAACAATGTGATATTTTAATTTTTAGTATTATTTTCAAGATTTTGTTTTTTTTTCATTTATTGCTTGTTTTGTTTAAAAATGTTAAAGAAATTGAAGTTTTTTCGGTATCTCAATATTTTCAGAGAATATAAATAAATTGGTATCGAAGACTAAATACTATATGATTGTTAATTTTCAAAAAAGTAAATTTTAAAATATCGTAATAAACACCAAAATATACAATTTAAAATTTAGTATTTGTTTTATTATTATTATTTCGTATTATTGCTTCACAATTATTATTCATCATTTAAGGAAAGTATATGTAAAATTAAAAATGTCAATTTGCATTTTTTCACTTTGCATTTTTGCAAGATGAAAAAAACTCCATATATTTTCCCAAAAAAAAAACGTGCAAAAAAATAATAGTGACATCCATATTACATAAGTAATTATAAAATAAAAAATAAATAAAATTAGTGCACAGTGAAAATTCAATTCATAAGTACAAAATATATAAAAATTCAAATTGAAATTAGGAATAATTATCAATTTTGCAACTATTCATCGCTACTTGATAACACGTGCACGTTCATTACGGACTGGACCAAAAATATTATCATAAGTAGATATGTCTAACGCGACTGTTTGGCTTTTAATTTAAATAAAGAATTTCGTTCATCGCGAAATTATGGGTCAGGCAAATCGGGTATTCTTCAAAAAGCAAACAAACCATAAAATAGACCAAGTAGGGATTCGTGTAAAAAAATATATTTATTCTTATTGGTGAACCGCGTTATATCAGAATCGTGTATAAAAATGTAATGTAAAAAGAGTTGGGTGTATTTAATATTATTTCATTAATATATTACAATTTGTTATTTATGGAATCAAAATGATTTTATTTACGACGTTATTAGATTTTTTATTTGCTTTTTAACTTTTTCAACATCATGAGACTTACTCTTTTAAAGTTTCGTACAGGTCACAATCGTAAATTAAAAACTTAATTAAATAAAAAAATAATGTATTTCTTTTATAATCACACATATTTTAGTTTTCATATTCAAGAACATTTAATAATAATGAAAAAAAAATGTTTTGATTTTATAATAGTAATTTTAACTTTTTATTAATTTTCAAATTTTGAGAGAACACTAAATTTTCAAAACCCATTCCTTAGAGGGCTATCGAAGAATTTATGTGTTCGAGTATATTATTATATATAACAAATCATTACGAAAAATATATAATATAATATGATTCATAAATAAGTAAATAGAAAATGATTTTCAAACTCAGTAAACAAAAAGAATTCAGATATTATTTAAAAACAGGAGTTTTTAACCTTTTCTGATCATGACCGCAATTCAGCTTAAATAGTTCTGATATAAAATAATATTGGTAAAATAATACGAAAAATATAATCCTTCGAAAAGCTATGTGCTATATAGCAGAGTTGATAAACTTTTAACATTACGGGCTGTCTGCTTTCTTTTAATTATTAACCGTGAATATATTAACATCATATATATATTAAATAATCGTAAGAATAATAGGAATTTGAAATCAAAAATAAGTTAAATTTCGAATAAACAAATATGGAACGAATACATTGAATTTTGTTATTTTAATTAATGATTTCTTCCAACAATCTAATTAATTTATAAATACAATAATACGTTCTTTATTTTACATAAATATGTACACATCAGCCGGGTGGACAACTAGGAATAATTTTAGTCTTTAGCTAACCCAGTGCTATAAAGACACAATTCTGAGTCATGATCTATAGATTAAAAACCTTTGATTTAAGTTTATTTATGAGTATTTAAATATTACATGGAATTTTTAAAATGTTTGTTTGCTTTTAAACATTAGAAAGATAAGTAAGTTAAAAATAAAAAAAATCACTTCCCGATTATGATATTTTATTAACGCAGAAGAGACATTTTCAGAGATTTTATATCATTTAAAAATATAAATTTAATAATATTTTACATGTTGATTTAATGATGAAAAAAAACAAATAAATTTATTACATAATAAGGAAATTATTTTAAAAATGAACAAAAATTCTATAATTAATATTTGAAGAAATATATGATTAATTATAATTTAGCTGCAGTTTTCATTGTTTATTTATTTTTAAGCAACTTTTCGAGTTATGATAGTTTCTTATTACAAAATTTAAATATGTGATTTAACTCTTACAGCATTCAATTATAAAAAAAAACTATTGATATTCGAATTTCACACGAATACCAGAATATTTATATATTGTAATAATACAATGACATAGAATTTTGATTTTACTATTTATTGCGACATGTCCGAATATATTAATATTTTTATTTCTAACAATGATGTTATTGTTGTAAAAGGAAAAGTTAACCATTAAAACAAAGAACCTCTTAACTATATTTTGATTTATTGATTTTATTTTTATAAATAATCAGATGGGCATCCATGCAAAATATTTCCAAAAATATTTTTTGAAGTTGTGGAACATATCCTTATATTTATTATATATTATATGCATTTATTTGCACGATTTTTTTCTACATGTTTGCTTAGGAACGTATCTACCGTGTAAAAAAAAGTTGGGTATATATATATATATATATATATATATATATGTGTGTGTGTGTGTGTGTGTGTGTACCCCTGCATACACACATACGTATAAGATGAAAAAACTCCAAATATTTTTCCAAAAAATAATGAAATCCATATTTATAAATCTGTTAATTGATTCTTGCATTGTCATTGAGAGTGAACAAATATGCAAAAGTTACAGCTCAATTGGACATCGGGATGTCTTCAAAAAATTGATCACAAAATTCCACCCAGAAACAAATGTAATTGTGTATAAGGGTATACCCTAAAGAGAAAATCAGGTAAAGGGATACAGTAATGAAAAAAAAATTGATAGCCGCTGATGAACATATGTGGTTAATTATGTTTCATTAAATTTGAAAATAATAATACCAACATTACTACTTACAACTTACTATGCTAGATTATCTTTAGAATTTTATTTCTTTTTCTCTTAATATTTATGTAAAGAATATAAATAAATTAACGAGTTAAAAAATTATCAATGGAAAGGTAAATATAAAATAATCGATTTTTGAAATTTTAGTCCATATTTTATCGTCATAATTTCGGTTAAGATATTTATATTGTTTCCATTTCAATTAAAATCGATTAAAATTTTGATTATCGATTGTTTTGGCTAATAAAATGAAATTAAAAAAATAGTGCGTTGCTCCAAAGTTGTAACGTAAGGTTTTTACTTTATTTAGTTTTTTCCACTACTGAGAACTTTTCGTTTTTGAAAACTATAGTAAAATATTAATAAATTCGCGCGTACACAATTGTTCAACATTTTCAATTGTGTATATATTTACAAATCGTTTGTTAATATATCTTTTAATATTTTTATTTATTCGTATATTTTCCGTCGATTTTTTACATAAAAATTTAAGCGCAATAAAATAAAACAAATTTTCACACTTCAACATTAATTTAAATACGCGGTTAACATATATAACGATAACATATTCAAACCTTATTTCAAAATTACGAAACGTTACAGTATAATTTAGGATTATGTATTTTTATTTAAAGTAAAGAATAAACGAAAAATATACGTTTAAATATTTGTTATTCGTTAATCGAAACGAATTTTTTACAAAATGATATGTAAACGATACCGGTTATTTAGAATTAATACCGGTTACTTAGAGATTTTCCTTATCGTAGAGATATCGTACGGAGTTTCGAAAAAGAAGTGCGTATATGGTCGTAAACGATCGCGCGTCGTCTACGCGTCCTTCGTGTTCGCGAGCGTTCGCTTCGGCGGGAAGCGCGCGCAGCCGCGCTCGCGAGCGCACGGCGAGGGCGACGCGGCGCGCCCCAGCGGCCCGCGCCCGCCCCGCCCGCGCTCCCCCGACCTTCCGCTGCGGCGCTGCGCCCTCGCGGCGCCTCCGAAGGCTCCGCTCCGTCGAAGACCGCGCGTTCGGTCGAGCGGGCGCCCTCGCACGTGAGTTCTCCGGCTGCCGACGGCGACCGCGATGACCGCCGGCTACGTGTCTCGAGACGCCGACGCCGACGCCGATTCCGATTCCGATTTTGATTCCGACATTATAGCGCCGATTCCGATTTCGCTTCGGGGTTCGGTCGTTTGACTCTACGTCCGCGTTCCCCGCGCGCTCTTCGATCCCCTCCCCCGACGCCGTCCTTTGACACAACAGCTGACCGGTCGGTTTGAGCGTCGGTCGGTTCTTCCTTGCGGCCCGCCGATGCCCGCTGTCAAACTCGATCCTCGCCGTAAACGCGCCCGACGCGTTCCTTTGTCTTCCGAGGTCATTAATGTTTTCCCTTCAGTTAACGCGGCGATCGCCCCTTTTCCTTAACCTTTTTGACTCTTAGCATGAATTTTGTGCCTTATAATCCTACGTTTCATGCGCTACCGCTTACGGGTTTGCGATTATATTTAAAATTATTAAATAACGAACCGATTCGGATACAAAATGATTTTATAATATTTATATCTGAATTTTCGATTTTTTATGTCGCAGGTTCGAAATAGAGATAAACGAAGGTCGTTTGAATGCGATCGCAAACCGATGCGCATAGACATGCTCGATGTTAAAACTTAAAATCGATTTAAATATGAGTTGTCGTTTTTCCTCGCCTTATTGTGTTACGCGGGTCGGCCTTCTTTATTGTAAAGCGCCGCGTATTTTTTTTGCTCGCGTCTTTACTCCCGAGGCTGAGACTTGTCGCGTCTTTTAGGACGTTTCTCATTTGGGTAGTTTGCAGTTTTTAAAATTTCAATAACGTCAAAGACTTTTCGATATTGTACGCTCTCGTCTGCGACAATATTATCTAAAATATTGTATACAAAAAAATATAAAATTTCTAAATTAATATATCTATTTCTAAATTGTGAGTTGGACGCACAATATGAATATTACTATCCCAAAGCTGTCCATTTTTGGCTCATATTGCGAGCGAAAAGGGTTAATATATAATTGTACTAATTTATGTTTAACATATTAACGTGTCGCTTCCTTACGTTTAACACGTTGCGTTTATTGAGTGACACAATAATTATTCTGGTGTAATAATTAATAATTACTAATATAATAATTAATGACGGTATAATAACAATTATGACTTGACAAAATAGTTTTTAAATTGAAAAACTGGTATCGAATACGTTAATCTTTTATAGCTGATTTTCAGCATTTTGTTTTTTAATATTTTAAGTCGATACTTAATAATATGTGGATTGATTTCTTTAATCATTTTTCTGAAATAGTTATGTGAGCGATTATAATTTTCATATTTTTCGATAAGCGTTTCAAAAATATTCGCAAATATACTTAAAACTTCATAACTTTTACGATTATTGAGATTGATTTTGTTTTTATCTTTACAGAATGTATTAGATGTTTACAACTATTGATCAGTAGTAGTTCCTGCTTTTTATGTAGAAACTCCAATAAAGGTATAACTATTAACACTAATATACCTATATTCTCCAAATATTTTAAGATATCCGGTAGTTTATTTTTGTTTTTCAGTTTTAGCAAAAAAAAAAAATTTTTTTTTAATTGATGGAAAACGTTTTGATTGAGTGCGTGTAACAGACCATTATGTCTATAAGCGGCGGTAACGTGATACCGTCAAACCATATAAAACATTGTTCCAATATGAAAATGTCCAATTCTGAGTCACCAGTGGAATCTTCTTTGTCACCAAATTCAAATTATTCAACTTCCCCATCAAAGTTAATAGAGTGCGCCAAACTCAATCTTTCTAATATAAATACATACAAGACTGATTTACAGCATGAATATAAGACTGAAGCATGTCTGAAAAAAACAAGATATAATCAGGAAGTTGAAGTTGTCGATGATGGAAAAGTTGTAGTTTTACCAGATTCCCCAGATGTTAAAGGTAATCGTGAAATAACTACGCAGGCATCTGATGATCAGCAAGCTCTCGTACCGGATTCTACTACTAGCCAATTAGATATTAAACATTCTTTTAATTGTGGCGATGACGTTTTTGTGCAAAATAAAGATGGACGGTATTATTTAGGTGTGTAAGCCTTAGATAAAAATATTTTTCCTTAATTTATACTTCCATTTTTCAACCACTCCCTTATTAATTATATAGGAACTGTTATTGAAAGCGGTGGTGATCGATGGTTAGTAAGATTTGGAGATAATACAGAGAAATGGGCTTCTATTAGGGAGTTAAGACCTTTATCCTCATCTGGAGGTAACGATGCTCCAGCAATGTGTGTCGTGTGCAAATTATCAGGTGGAGGTAAATTAGATGAAGTTGTAGCATGTGATAAATGTAGCCGCGGATATCATCCTAGTTGTCATAGTCCTTCAATAATAACTTTGTCAAAAGGTAATATTAAAATAATACAAATTCTAAAAATTATAATAGTTATTTAATACCTATTTGTTTTTTTAAACAAAATACAACATTTTTTGTGGTTATAGGTATATCATGGACTTGTAGGCGTTGTATTGGTAGAAAATATAAGACGACTTCTGAAAATAAAGTTCTGCGTAAAATTGAAAATAAACATAAACAAAGAAATCCAAATCCAATTAGTTTGCCATATGATGTTAGTATTTATTATCTTAAATACTACAAAATACACTATATTATGATGAAGTCTGATTCATTTAATAATATTAATTTCTAATGATAGAGTAATGTAAAAATAATAACTGATAATTGCTTTTAATAAAATAGGGATAATTTCGTTTTTTGGTTTTTTCCCTTTTTTATGAAATAAATTTATTTATACTATAGCTTATAACATTTTTCAGATAAATTCTCTCTGTTGGGATGATGAACATAGAAAAAATTCTGAAAATATATATTGTTATTGTGGGGAAGATGGAGATTGGTTTGCACAAATGTTACAATGTGCACGTTGTAAACAATGGTTCCATCAACGTTGCATTTTATGTTTAAAATATCCCTTATATACTGGTGATAGGTATGTTTTCTTTATGTAATACTTTATTGATATTTGTAATGAAAAAAAATTGTGTTATGTTTTATTATTAACCTTTTTAGGTTTTATGTTTTTGTTTGTTCTGTATGTAATTTTGGATCAGAATTTTTACGTAGACTTGAAATGAAATGGGTGGATTTGGTTCATTTGGTCCTTTTTAATTTAACAACTTATCATTCCAAAAAATATTTTGATTTAGATACTATTATAATACCATACACTACAGATAATTGGCATGCGCTCCAACTTCCACAGAAGGTAGTTATCATAAGTATTATTTCAAATGTAATGATTAATATTTTCAATGTATGGTTTAATAATTTTTGTTTTATTTTTTTTTAATAGATGGATTTAACAACATTAGTTGAAAGACGTGAACTAATATTAACAGCTCTTAGCAATAATGAAAATAGGTTTAAATGTGGTCGGGAAATTAAAAAACGTACTACAATTTGGGGTCTACGTTCTCGTACACCTCCTCCACCACCATCTCCACCAACAGCCCCTTTACCTCGCGGGCCACTCACAGATCAGGCCTTGTTAGGTCGTTGGGGGCGTCTTTCGTTTGTACCATATCCGTAAGTAATTTACTTTTAGTATTTTAAAAATGTGTGTTGCATAAATTAATCGAAAATTATATTTTAGTCAAGAAACTGCTACTTCTCATGAATTATGTGACCAGCAGCAAATGCTTGTTCCTGCTGATAGTCATTGGCACTCTCTTATGATGGGGAAACAGTTTCAAACATGTTCGAGCTCTGATGTAGAAAGTCCTCGGTCTACCCCTTCACCAGTGTTACTTCCAGATATTCCATCTGGTTTTCAACTTCTTAATGATTTTAACAATAGGACATCTTACAATAGCCAAAAATCAAAAGATGAAGCAGTGGAATCATATTATATTTCCAATAAAGATGCTCTATTAAATGATAGAGTTAAACCGTTTAAACAAAAGGAGTATAAATTTCACGAAATGAATTATCAAGGTGGTGGTTTTGTGAAAAAAAGTGTTCCATTTCCCAAATCGGCTTTATCCAAACGACAAAAAAATGAATTATTAAAACAGAGAAATAAAAGGCGGAAGGACAAACAAAGAGATTTAGATAATGACGAAATTATGAATAGAGATAAGCGGAAATCACTTTCTAAGTTAAGAAAATCTCTAAGTAAACAGAAACATAAAGGTCTTAAAACATTGTCAAAAGCAACTAATACAAATCGGTTAGACGAGGAAAGTTCTTTCACTTCTACTGATCATGATGGCATTTCGAAAGATTCTTCTGCTTTTGATGTAGATAGAACTAATAACATTTTACCACTAACCCCTCCGACTTCAATGTCTGCCCCTCCTACTCCTCCCACCACAATAATGCCAAATTCTAATTCTAATTCTAGTGATGTACCGTCGGATTATCAAATATCTCAGTCTTATAATAAAAATTCTATGAATTTTGATTCAGATCATGATGCGACTGATTTTAAAGTGGATAAACACGATAATGCTAAATCATTCGCTGATAAAGTTAGAAAGTTAAAAAATTTGGAAAAGTCGCCCAAGAAGCGGGACGACATTAATTTAGATAACAATGATGATAATACAAATAATAGTCATTTTAATCGAACGCATAGCGTAAAAACGACGCCTATAAATTTAGAAATATCAAAATTATCAACAAAAAATATAATAGAACATTCCAAAATTATGTCATTGCATCATATGAAGTCAGATGATGGATTTAGAAATTCTGCATTAAATAAGCCTGAAAATGATTCATCTGGTGATGATACTTCTAGTCGTGGAACATTAGATTCTATAATTCCTCATCCAGTTAATTTTCAAGGAGCGAATAATCCCTTTCACAATGTGAATAATATATTAGACCAAAATAAATGTAATACTCCAAACAATTTCATTACTAATACACTTTTTAATAGACGCAATTCGAATAAACAGTCATCTAATGGCAGTACAAATAAACAATTAGGTATAAATAGGTATCGAAGGATATCACTGCCAGTAAACTTAAATCCTGTTATTCAACCAGGTGTAAAGCTGTTGAAAAGGCAATTAAGTGAAAAAGACTTGATAATTGGACCAAATGGTGAAGTGAAGCGCCGAAGACATAGAAGAACTAAAATATCCAATTCATTGCAGGTAATTAATGTTTTATAAATTCTTAGTATGTACTTTAAATGTTAAAATATAATATTCAATTGTAAATTACATATAGTAGTATTTTTATATAAAATTGTCGGATTATAATGTGTAAATTATATACATAATAAGATTAAAAGGAAATATCTGCATTAAAGTTACATTGAGTTCAATTTTATTTTTTAGGGAAAATATATAAATAATAAGGATGCTAGTTTGAATGAACGGCAGAAATCTCTTCGTTCTTCATTTGGTCAAGAAGATAATACCAGAAATAGTGGTTTTTCTAATAATGAAGCTAATTGTTCGAGCATTTCTGTTACAAGTAGATGTCTTCGGCAAAGGCAAGAGAAGAATTATTATGATGGACGTCGCGGGTCAACTTCTTCAAATAATGCAAATAATTCCCACATAATTGGTTCGAATTTGTCATTTTCCAATTTGCAATGTAATATGGACAACAATATAAACATGCAAAGAATTCGTAATTCTCAAGGAAATCACTATTCGAATGAACAGTGGAATTCTTTGGACGATATGCAAGATTTAAAATCTTCTGTACATAGTTATTTTGGAGCTGCAAATAGAATAGCTGCAGGTGAAAAGTTCACTTTGGCAGGTAGAAGGTTGACAGATTCTGGTAAATTACAATATTTAATAGAATGGGAAGGCCATGGTTCCTAGCATTTATGTCTTTAGATTTTTTTTTGTATTCTGGGATTTTTTCTTGATATACATGTATATATGTTATTATTAAATGAAAATTATAATTTTATTGACTGATATTTATATTGGATTTTTTTAATATTTCTTTTTACTTACCATTGTATAGTATATAGATTGATAAGTCCATAAATTTCTTTTGGAAAAATAAAGTATTTTCAGATACTTTTCATTTAAATTATGAAATATCAATGTTCATATAAATTAAGTGTTTTAATTGTGCTTATTTTATTCATAAATTTCTACAACATTAATAATATATTATTGAACAAATTATCAGTTTAATTTAAAATGTAATCAATGCCATAATCGACGCAGGATATATAATTACTGTAGATATATTGGTGTCTGCATATTTATATTTTTTAATTTCTAATTTTATGTGTATTCATAGTAAAATCATGAAAATTAAAAATATATAAATTTAAGTACCCACACATATTATATATATATATATATATATATATATATATATATATGTGTGTGTGTGTGTATGTGTTGGATTTATTTATAGTGCAGTTTAATATTGATATCTTCAAATATCTACACTTATTAAATTTTGTTGATTTTGTAAAGTTAATATTGTTTGTAATTGTTATTGGTTGTAAGTTAATTTTAATATATTAATTAATTGTTTTCGAAATCGCATTATTTTTGAACTTTGTATTTTTACAGTTTGATTTTCGTCTGTTGGTTGTAGTTTTTCCATGATTTAATGAAAAGTTTTCTTTATTTTAACATTTGTGTATCCATTGCATAAAAAAATGTAGATATTAGAAGGTGTCTTCAATTTCCACTTCCATAAACTAAATATTTTTCAATTTCAACCAATATTTTTTTGTTATAAAAATCTTAAAATTTTGATATTTATTTTTTTAACAAATTTTTTTTTCTAAAAAATAACACTTGATTTTAAATATCTTTCATTAATTATATTCAGTTTAATAAAAAAGAACTATTTGATTATATTGTCATGTTTTGGTAGTCTCATATTCTTATAAATGTTTTCCTTGTTAAGATAAGCTGTTTATATTTCCTCTTTTTTTTTTTAATATTATTGAAGGCAGTGGAATATGTTATCTATTTTATGTGCAAAGAAGTCAAGACTTAACATACGTTAATTAATGCATATTATTTAAATAGTTATATGAATCAATGGGAGTTTTACTATGAATAAGTGGTGTATGACCAGCATATCAATTCTTTAAATATCGATCAGTTTAGGAAGTGTCCGCATGCTACGATAATTTAATATTGCATAATTAAAATCTTATTTATCGAATTGTAATTTAAATTTAGATTATTTATTTTTAGTTTTGCATAAAAAATATTGATTGGATTGGTTGATGATGAAAATTTGGATATTTTTTCTTTTTATATAGACGAAATATATAATTCCGAATTTCAGAACGCATTGATATTTGATATAGTGGTTTGGTCTATAGACGAATTTTAGTTTTTATCAATCTGCAGTGAAAATGATTATGTATGTGTATAAATTGTTATTCATGGTCTGCATATATAGTTCTTGTTGCATATTCATTGTCGTTTTCTGCAATGTAAAAATGTAATACTTATGAAAGTGAAAATAAACGAATATGTGAAAAAATGTTTTATTAATGTAATTACCCGGATTGTGTCATAAATTGTATGATTCTCTTTTGAATGTTTGACAATCTATTTACATATACGTATATCGATTTAGCAGATGTAATTAGCTAATTGAAACGTATTAATTCGCGTTTTTAACAAGAACTTATTATTTTGACGAATTATTGACATCATATATTTAAGATATTTGGAAATTTGATAGAATGACGCCTAACGTTTATTTAACTATTTTATTTTATAAGTAGATAATACGAATAGAAATTTGTTATCATCATATTTAATATTTTTGATGACTATCGCAGTTTTATTTCATTTTTAATTAATTTGTTTATGTTCTGTAATGTTATTTACAATGCTAATAATGCAAATAAAAGGAATTTTGATGTAAAAAACATTTTTAATGATAATTTTGTGTATCAATGCTACAATTATTTTTGTTTTTTCTAAACTTGAATTTGCTGTAATCAATTTTCAATGTTTATAATTGTATGGATTTGTTTTTAAAACTATGTTGTGTGCTAATAATACTGTCATTATAGAAATGGTAATAACTATTGTTTTAATTAATATTTTTTCTATTACGTGTCTTCAGGACTGAAATAATTCTTAAACCATGTTTTAAATAAAAATATGTAATTAAATAAATTAATAGTCAGTGTCTTATCGTTTAGAAGTATGTCTGGAAAAACATAATTATTGCATATTATTTTGTTTTATTTTTGTATACGATTTTTATTCACTTATGTAATTTATCTATATTTGAAATCGTATAGTGTAATTGGAATACTTTTATCGAAATATTTAAATTATTAAAAGTGCCTTTAACTAAAAATAGTGTATATTTTGAGTTAAATAAAATTTAATTATATGTTAAATATATTTTAACGATAAAAAAAGCTTAAAATTTACCTGTTATAATTAATATTTTGGTTTTGAAAGTTTTTGATATATTTTTAATTAAATATTTCTATTGAAATCCTTTTGGTATTTAACTACATAACCATGGTAATTATAGAAATTAAGAATGAAAGCAGTAAATCGATGATATTTTATAAAATTTATTTTATTTTGTATGATGTTTTTAATTATTATATTCGAGAGATCATTAATTGGTTCCTTTTTTACTACTGAAAATATATCGGAAAGAAATTAACTAACATGAATAAAAATTGAAAACAAACCAAAATTTATATTTATTTTGAATAATAACCCTATCGAATATAAATAAAATTAAAATATAGTTTGTGACAAAATTTTTAATTCTTATTAGATAAAACTAATGTATATTATATTGAAAGATGAAAATAACTAGAAAAAATTCACAATATTCTTTAGTTTTTTTGATATATAAATTTTCAGGTGAATTTAAGTATTTTTAACTCCAACATTTCTTACTAGTAAGTGAAATTTGTGAAAGATAGGTGTTGTATGTATCATAACATATTTATCTTTCGTAAAGCTAGTTAAAATAATTAAATCTCAAAATATAACTAATATTTGTATATTATGTATGTTTGATATTTGTGAAAAGCATTTGTTTTGGCCAGTATGAATTATTCTCTAGTAGTTAGAACATAATTATTTATATGTTCCATATATATATATATATATATATATATATATATATATATATATATATATATATATATATATATATATATATATTTATATATGCTTCATGTACATTACGTGACTATAAATATAATATCCTAGTCCAAATAAATTACATTGTTATATAATTTTAGTATATTCTAATGTTTTAATAAATGATCGAATTCCAACACTTTATTAAAGATTATGAATATTATAAATGCGAAAATAGTTTGTAAAATTATCTGGACTAGGATTTTATTTATAGTTGATTTCGTGGTCTGTCATTATTTCATATTAATTAAATGCTATAATTATTTGAATTGTAACTTAATAATGGTGCATAGTTATTATTCTTGTACATATTTTTTAAAATATTTTATATCTAAGGATATATGTTTAGTCCGCATACACAAGCATATATATATATATATATATATATATATATATATATATATATATATATATATATATATATGCAATTTTAAGAAAAATGTATACGTATAATCATATATAGTTTGTAGTTAGCAATATTGGTGTGAACGCATTTGGTATAACGTTTATAATTTTATATAATATTTTCTTGTTTTAGCTAGTTTATGAATATAATTCAAGAATTGTTCGTTTATAAGAATGTATAAAATCTATATAGATATAAATTTGTATGTTAATTGTGTTAATTAAAATATAATATTAATAGTGATGTAATCAATTATGTCAAAGAACAGTGTCGTGATTCAAATTTGATGCATGAAACTTAAATGTGATGCCGTAAGAATTGAAAAAACATTGTAATTCTTTATGGCATAATAAATATTACTGAAATATATATTTTAGAAAATATAATGGTATCATAAATATATCCTATTACTGTCTCCAATTTCCATGAGGTGTTATTGTTGGTATTGGAGAATGCAAGTGATACGAATTTTTTTTTGTTAAGATGAGTGTTAATTTTACTTCTACTTTAGTTTTGTGACAATACAAAATAATATTTTTTATTTTTTTATTATAACAAAAATCGAATATATTATGCATATTTATACATTAAAAACAAGTAAAGTTTTACTTTTAGTCTACATGTTATTTCGAATATTTTTGATGAAGTTTTTTATTATTAGTCTTAGATATACTACTACCATTACCAACTAATTAAATGGAAATAAATTATATATATATATATATATATATATATATATATATATATGTATGTATGTATGATATGAAATTAATAAAATTGTGTAAATTTTAAATTAAATTTTCAGGCGAAATGTTTTTTGAATACCTTCATGGGTTATTAATAGATCATCATTGTGAAGGAAAACAATTTCACGAGATTTTTTAAAACTAATAGTTTTGTGAAGAACTAGATTATTTTGTGTTCTAATGGTCGTTTAATAAATTTTTGATTTAATAATTGTCATCTATAGTCACTAAACTTAAAATCACAAGTCTTATGTCGATTATATAACGGCTAAAAAATATTCATAGAAATAAATAATATATATACTTTGAAAAAAGCCATTTAAATGTATGTTCGTTTTTCTTTTTTCATTATTATATGTATATTATTATTCTGTATATTGTGTGATTATAAGTGGATTCTCAACTGTTCTCCGTCCTTTCGAAGACGTGCGTCCACTAAAATATTTATTGTTTTCCCCTTTTCCATTCAGCTATACTTAAAGTTTTTTTCATATTTTATAACGTCGATAAGTTTTGTTTTATTATGTAATATGGTATTTTGAAATGAGTTTCATATTTTGATTTGACGCTATTTAGTTAAATTTTTTATGTATTCTTTGTATTTTAGTTGAATCGCTGCTTTTATATTGAACTTATTCTAGTTATTGCAATATATTTAAGAACATTTTTTAATATTAATAGCTTTATAATAGACTGAAATTTAGATAATTGAAAGTTCACTATCTGTAATTTAATAATAATTTAACGTATTTATGAAATATGCATGTCGAAAGTATTTCTTTATAACATAAGTAATTGAATGGATAATAACCTTAGAATTTTTTAAATAATCTATCTGAATTTTTTTATTTGTAAAATGTTTATCAAACGATGTTACGGTAATTTTTATTGGATTTTTATAAATAAAAATTCATGTCAAATATACGTTTGGAAATGACACTTTTATTTATTTATCTATGAAATTTTAACAGGAAATGTTTAAATTTCAGCGTACTTGATATTGAAATTTGATATTCGATATTTACCAATAATTAAAT
Organism: Leptonema lineaticorne; assembly: GCA_024500535.1. Lineage (NCBI taxonomy): Eukaryota > Metazoa > Arthropoda > Insecta > Trichoptera > Hydropsychidae > Leptonema > Leptonema lineaticorne. Next base: position 12,366,615 of record JANIJI010000008.1, on the reverse strand, counting down.
TATATATATATATATATATATATATATATATATATATATATATATATATATATATATAATAACTAACCAATCATTATAAATATATAATTTTTAGATTAATGTCTCTTTAAGTAATATTTTAACTCTATTATAAATATTTCATTTTTTTATCATTTGTGGAATTTTAAAACCTTTTCTTCGAGATTTAGTATCAACAATTAATTGGGCTTGCCTTTTTAAGAAACCCCTCGAAGGTATTTCTTCTTCTTCATCTGAAGCAGCTTTTAAACAAATTTATATCATTGTTTTTTCTTGTAAATTTAGATTTTAATTTATTTTTTAAATTACCTGTTGCTTTTGAAGGATTACTGGAAGGTGTTCCTGCTCCTCTACTTTTTGTACGTGGAGCTAACAATTCTTGATAAGCTGTAGGGAGTTGAATTCGTTCTTCAGATGGACTCTTTTCCATGATAGGCATGCTTCTTCTCTGAATATTATATTAATAATTATAATCATTACAGTTTAATGTTATGTAAATGTAATTATTGTTCTAAAATATTTTATCTGAAATTTGTTTTTAATTATTTATATATATAACAAAATTTACCCTATCTTCCCCTGGTTTTGGAAAAAGATATTCGCTGAGCGATTTTTCGTTTTCAGGTACTTTTAGAAGCTCTAAAGATGTCAAGAATTTAATTTTGAATATACTGCAAATATTTGCCAAGTTTTCTGTATCGTCTGTCCATTTTGGAATTGAAGAGTCATCAACATCCTAATATATATATATATATATATATATATATATATATATATATATATATATACACACACACACACACACACATATATATATATATATATATATATATATATTTAAAATAATTTATCAATATTACATGTTTATGAATTTATATAGAAACCTCAAACTTTAAACAGCAATCATAATAAGTTTTTTTTATGTTTATGAGAATATTTATCATTTTCTTCATATCTGTTTCATATTCCGTTTCGCGTTGTGCCAATAATTCAAATTCCTTTTTGAGATTTTCTGTGACCTCTAAATTTCTAGATAATCGTTAAATATTTTTTCATGTTTTACATAAAGAAAATCTATATTTAAAAAAAATCAATGAAGATAATTAAGTTCTTACTCTTTTTGATCTTTTATTTGTGCAAACTTATATGATTCTAATTCTCCAAGCATCATATTTTGTTCTGTTTCAAGTTGCTTCTTTTCTTCTTCAGTATTATTCTTTAAATAAAGTAATCTTTCTGATGTTGTTTTTTGAGCTTTAAATTTACTAAAAACTTCCTCGGGATCATTTACACCTTTTGTTAATAAAGATTAAATTATAAACACGTATTAATATGTAACATTGGGTGCGGTAGATAGTGTACCTGTAATTTTCATTAATTTTTGGAAAATGTCATCCATATTTAAACATACAATTGAGGATCCATTTTCCTCTTCAATCATAGCCAATTCTCCGGAACCAGTGGAGTCTTGTTGCACTAATAGTGGACGAGCTTGAAATTATATAAAATTAATGAATAAATGTTTATTTCTTTGAATTTCTAATATATTTTAGATAAATACATGTTGGAAATATTTTTCTTTCAAGTCTTTCTAATTCAGCTTTTCTATCGTCAACTTTATTTCTGAAATTAATTAATTGTTTGTCCCTCAAATTTGAGGCTTCTGCTGTTTGAGCTTCAAGTTGAAGTAAAGCTCCCATAGTGTTATCTCTCATAAACATGGCTGATCGGTTTATTTTCTAATATATATATATATATATATATATATATATATATATATATATATATATATATATATATATATATATATATATATATATATATATATATATATATATATATTTATATATATATATTTATATATATATATATATTTATATATATATATATATATATATAATTTAATAATGTGGTTTAAAATCGATATTACTTCACATACTTGTAATTTATTTATTTCCTCATTTTGTTGTTTTATAAGAAATTCTACTTTATTAAGTGCGCTTTCGAATTTAACTGAATCACACAATAAAGAATATCTATAAATAAAGAGGAAAATTATCTATAATTATTTTTATCATTATAAAAATATACTATTTTATCATTATTTAACCTGATTCCTGTATATTTTTTACGAATATGTTCAGCTTCCATCCATTGTATTGCAACGCGATGAATATCATTTTCCAATTGCGAAATGGCCTCAAAATTTATAGAAAAACATAACAGTAAAAAAGAAATATACTCTATTTTTTTTATATTAAATTATCTAAACCTTTTCAGATTGTTTACTTCCCAATTTTTGGAGTTTATTGTTGGATTTTTCTGAGAGTAATATTTGATAATCTCTCTCCAATTTATCAAGTTCTTCTTTCTTTTTCTTTTTCTTGTAATGAATTAAGTCTAATTGTTTATGAAGATCAATTACTTTCAAATCTAATATTTGTTTTAGCTGAAAAGAAACATGTTAATTTAGTAGTTTTATAGTTATTTTAATTATTTTTTAAGATAAGAAATTATTAACCTGATCGTGATTTTTATTACCAATAGGACCCAATTCATGAAGATATTTAATTAATCGAAATTGTTTTTCACCTCCCAATTCAGTTTTAGCTTTTGCTAATTCATCAGTTAATATTTTTATCTCTTTTTTTAATTTGTTTATGTTGTCGGTATTTTGTTTCAACACATTATCGTTTTCTTCGTAATATGCTTTCCGTTGTCCTTCTAAATTTGAAAAAAATAAAAATGACAAAATATTGAAATATAAAAAAAGTTAAAATCGCAATTTTAAAAGATTAACCGGAAAGCTGGATCTTCTTTTTGATTTCTAAAATTTTTCGATTGATTTTTGTAAGAGATTTTTCTGTTTCACCTTCTAAAGTTTGATTTCGAAAACAGGATGTTTTTGTAGTTGAAGTCATTTTCTAGATATTGTTTTAAAATTATGCGAAAAGAACGGTGTCAATAATACGTAAATAAATTTAAGTATATCGATCAAACAACTAGTAGTTTATATAGTTACCGGAAAAGTAAATTTTAAATTCGGATAGATATAAAATAATGTTAATGAAAATAAATCATGATAGAGTTAAATTAAATTTATCGACCGATTTTATTAAAAAAAAAATTACGAAAGGGGGATGTATGAAAAAAAAATATGATAACAAAAATGACGTCAAGATTTAATCGTAATAAAATTAAGAATTAGGGCATCTCAAGTTATTTAAGATAGTTAAAGAAAATAATCTTATTCCGTTTTATATATTTTTATTAAACCAAGTTACGAATATGCTCGGAAAAAAACTGTCAAGAGCCAAAAGCTTAGCTTATGTTTTTAACAAATCCACGCGAGACAATCGCCATCTACCGGTCCTTAGTGTCGTATATATCTGCATTCCAGATGTCAGCAATCGACAACAATATGAATAGAAACGTTTAGAAAATTTACTAGGATTATTAATTTGGAAATTTAAAAAGTCGATATGTTTTTTTTATTAGAGATTTTAGTATTATTTACGAAAGGAAAGCAAAAGTATTTGAAAATTTAACTGTAACGAAAATTTTCTTTCTCTCTATCTCTCTCTCTGTATATATATATATATATATATATATATATATATATATATATATATATATATATATATATATATATATATATATATTAATTTTGTTGAATCAATATCGATAAATAAGTGAAGGTGCATTTAAGACAAGTATTTTTTTAAAGAAATATTACGCTCTATACTTTATATGGATCAGAAATAACACTATATTTTATATGCTACAACAACAAACGATATTATAAAGTATGATGTAAGTCTAGCATTTTTCATATTTTGAATTCGAAAAGGAAAATTTGAAAAAATTAAAAAAAAAACTAAGCGAGTTACCGGAGTTATTTTGTTCGGTAAGTTTTTTTACGGGGCGGTAAGATGAGAAATCTTTTAAAATATCGTAATTTCGAATCAACGGATACATGTTCGGGTATGAAACGATAATATCGACTGTAATTTTAGCGAAATACGATCGGAATACGGTTAGAAGTAACTTACGGAATGCGAATCGTTAATTTTGGCGGGACTCCTTGCGATCGCTTTTCGAAAAGGCGCGTTAAAGTTCACGCGCACGCGCGTCACCGGTTTACGATTTCGTCGCGACAATTCTCCGAAGTAAATAGTACCGAAACTTTTTCTCACGTGGATTTTTTATCGAAGACCGCATTTAAAAAGATTTCGGCGTCGTAAAAGAGTTTAAATATTTTTATTAGAATCGCACGTCGAGTTTCGTGTCGATCGACGCGTTGCAAACGGCGTAATAGTAAATTTTGTTGAGCTTCGGCGGAGGAATATTGCATCGGCCATTTTGTTTTGTGTGCAGTGTGCGCGTCGCGTTCGCGCGGTGTGTACGCGTCCGTCGGTCGTTCGCAGTAGCGGTTTCGCGCTTCGGATGAGTTCGCGATGACGAGGCCGCCGCAGCCTCAGCCCCCTTCGAGGCGGCTCCTCGGCCTTTTCGTCGTCGTCGGATTCGTCGTTTTGCTTGAAACGGATCGCGCCGCAGGTAAACTCGGTTCCGCGTCCGCTTCTTTTCGTCTCTTCTATCTACAACTTTTTAACTTTCTTTCGCGGGCTAAAAATCATAATAAAAATTGTAGTATTGCTGCCGTTTTTTCGGTTCTCGATTAATAAAATTTTAATCGAGTTTAAATTTGCGGATTCGACATATAAAATATAAACTGTATTCGTTTTTTTGTTCTCGCGTTACTCTTTTTTTTTTTAAATATATATACGCTTTTGACTACTCGGTCGATTATGGAAGTGTCAATTTCTCTCCGCTCGGAATTTTAGGTGTCAGATTTTATTATGTATCTTTTTTAATAAACGTATTTAGGTTTCAATAATTTGAACCTATCGTAATGGGATGCCGCAATTCGTTGTTTTTTTTGTACGACAGATACGAAGGGACGTTCGACGAATATATTAGTATTTTTATGTAAACAAATAGCGAAATTAGATTGTCGACAGATAAAACAGTATATTATGTATTGTTAATCGCAATAAATAATAATTTGAAACGTTTTTTTATTATGTTATTTTTTGTAAAAAAAAATGCTTTTTATATTGTTTAGAATATGTTTCCTAGAAGTGGAATAATAAAAATCTGACAGGAAACGTGATTAAAAATCTCGCCCTTATCATGTTTTTTAACCGTTCTCCGTTCGAAATATCTGATACTTTATTTATTTTAGTTTTTTTTATTTTGCTATTTTCGCGTTTTTTTTGTTTTAACTTGAGCCAGCAGGAAGTGAGCGTTTTCTTCGTAAACCTCTCCTAGAAAAAATACGATAAAGACTAACCGGTCCGATGAGAATTATCAAAAATTTCGTCGTTTTCCAAATATATTTTTATATTTCCCGCCCTAAAGCCTTTTCGTTCTATGTAATATTTATTTATCATCATTAATCGCTCGCTTATTGTATATTGAAACGTATAATAATGTGTAATTAGTGTTTTGAAGTGATTAATATTAAATTAATTTATTATTAGTTCAATAGAAAATAATATCGTATGCCGACGCGTTCGTAGAAGAAATTTGTTATATTTAGTTGAAAAGTTAATTTATATTTATAACGGTTTTTTATGTATATATCAATTTTTGTGTTTGTGAAAATTTTGAGTTCTAAATTCATGATTTTTATATGATGTGAATATGATAAACCGTTTTTTGATAACAAATCTTGCAATTGTGTTTTCAAGTCGTGTAAAAAATGTGAAATTTGTATTACGACGATATAAATTCCCGTCAATGCGTATTAATTACATTGAAGTGTTTTACATTTTTAGTTGCCGATTTTTTATATATTTTGCTGTATTTTTTTCTATATTTGTATTTTCATTTAAAGTTCTATTATTTTTATGCTACATGAGATTTTAATTAAATCGTCGTTTAATTATTTTTAATAATGTTTTATTTTGTTAATATTTAAACTTTAAGATTGTTATTAAAAAAAATCGATCTATATATATATTTTTTATAATTATTTGCGTTTTTTTTTATATTTACAATTACTATCATTATATATTATAAATATAAAATGTTGATACTTATAATAATAACTTGTGATAGCCCTGAAACACGTGTTTAGATTCAAACAAGTCCAATATGTTGTTGATTGTAAGGCGTTCAGTGATTTCAACGAGCGGGCTCTCAACAAACGAAACCCGTTTCCCACCAAACGAAAATATTGTTTTTACACACACCGCCATTTCAATGTTGGGCATTCGCCGTCGTTATCGTCATCATCATCGTCATCGTCATCATCGTTGTTGTTGTCGTCACTATCTTTCTCATATCCTTATAGTTTCTCATCTTGCTCTAAAATTATCCTTTTCTACTCACTTTTCTTCACTTTTTATATTCATTACATTTTATTAAAAGTATGTACTCTCTTTTTACACGTACATACGTTACTTTAGCAAACGTGTAGAAAAAAGTCATCAAGATGAAAATAACTCCATATATTTTCCCAAAAAAAACGTGCAAAAAAGTAATAACGAAATCCATATTACATAAGTATTTATAAAATAAAAAAAAAATGTACAAAACGTATAAAAATTCAAATTGAAATAAGGAATAATTATCAATTTTGCAACTATTCATCGCTACTTGATAACGCGTGCACGTTCATTACGGACTGGACCAAAAATGTTATCATAAGTAGGTATGTCTAACGCGACTGTTTAACTTTCATTTATATGAAGAATTTCGTTCATCGCGAAATTATGGGTCAGGCAAATCTGGTATTCTCCAAAAAGCAAACAAACCATAAAATAGACCAAGTCACTAACGCATCTATGGGCATAAACTGACCGACGTTTTTAATTATGAATACCACAATTGTGTTTTGTTGCTATATAGATAAGTTTCTGTAAGATACTCAAAATTAGAACTAAAAAGAAAAATAGGGATTCGTGTAAAAAAATATATTTATTCTTATTGTTGAACCGCGTTATTTCAAAACCGTATATAAAAATGTCGTGTAAAATAAGTTTTAGGTGTACTCTAAAAAAAGTCTTAGTATAACGGATTATGGAAGCACAAAAAAAAATCAAATTTTATCTGTCAGTTAACATTTTTCAGCTTTTCTAGATTAGTAGATTCAATGAATTTCCTTTCGCCATTTATTTGATTTGTGTTTAGTTGCTAAAATCAAATAATAAAAAAATCGAATGTATTTATATATATTTATATATATATATATATATATATATATATATATATATATATATATATATATGTGCGCGCGCGTGCATGCGTGTGTGTAATTGGTTGTTTAGTGACTTTTTGTATACTTATTACTTTCTTATTATCAAGCATATAAACCTCCTTTATTCCAATAGATTCGATTTGTTTTCTGTCTTTTTACCTGACACTTGCTTTTTTTCTATATTATCTTAAATATCGAATTTATGTATGTTCCCATGGTTGTATGTATTTATAAATAGGTTTAACGTTATCAATTTATGTTTTTTTTACCATAATATTTTTCATTAAAATGTCATGATACATAACATTTTTTTTAGTTATGGAAAGATCTCTTGAAAATTGTTTCTTGTTCGAACGAACTCCCGGTTAATTCGTCTTACTATTTATTTTGAACATACTGCCTGAATTTGTTTTGAATTTGAAACTTAAAATTTTATTTTATAAGTTTATCTAGACATCAATCGCATTTGCTGGTTGGATTTAAATTTGTGAGTGATAACCGATTCTTTAGTATTTGATAAAAAAGTATAATTTTACTGCCAAATCTAAAATGGATTATATAATAATGATTATTCCCAGATATAATGAACTTTTCACTTTTTGAGATTAATTAAATTTGAATTTTAAATTTTTTCCGTCGAAATATAAAGATTACATCTATTTTACAAGACATAACTAGTTTTTGACTAGTGCTAGTTAATAATTAATTTTGTTAGGTTTAATATATTGCCTTCATACATTTTTTTGTTATTTTCAAGACTAAAATTATATGAAAAATATTGAAATGTGCTTACATTGTGTTTTAAATAACACTTTCTTGAAACATTTGTTATTTTTTTATCAAATTTTTATGATCTAGTTGGTAATATAATTACTTTTCTTTTTGAGTCTTGTGATAAAAATAGTTTGACTTAAATTCATGACTAATATTTCTGCATAATTTAATAAGCATTGTTATTTTTGAACATTATACAATTCAGAAGCAAACAAGTTTATTTTTTTATTAATTTTATTATTGCAAGTTTAGCGATTAATATTTAATCGATCTTCGAATATATTTTATTGAATTTTCGTATCATATTTTCGATAATATGCCGTGAATACTTTATTTTGTTGCTGAATCGATCAATTCAAATCGTATGCTTAATTTGAATAATTTTGATATGCATTAATGTTAACACTGTTAATTTTCGATACACTTGTCTTTCGCAAAAAAAGTTCGGTCAGGTAGAAAGCGTGAGAACTCGTTTCCTCAATGGATTATTTTATTATTATTGTTAGATGAGAGTTGCGAGCTCACTGTTGATGTGTCGTAATATTTAATTACATTATTACATTGACGAAATCATTAAGAGAGAAAAAATGAGATAAAAGATCACAGACATACATTTTACATAATATTTGTTACCGATCCTAGTGTTGTGTGCGTTTTAACATATTTCGACGTGATATTTAATGTGTTAATAAAATAACAAATTTGAAATTGTTTTGATGGGTCAAATCTGTTGTATATATTTAAAGTAATATATAACAGTATAACGTCGTGATCAAGAAGTAAGGTAAATTTGTTTATAAAATGTAAATTCTTTATTTATTCTTCCAAATCAATTTTATCCCCTTCAGAATAATCCCTGTACGTGATTGTTAGAAATTAAAAAAAATAATAATACAAATCGTGAATAAAAAACGTCATTTTCATTGTTTAAAACTTAATTAATCGCATCAATGGTTGTTAACGAGCATTTCTAAATATTTTTTTAAAGAAATGTTATTTTTGTCTTTACATATTTTTATTTATTTTAGTGTGTTAAAAATTGCGAATGATCGGCAACATAGATGCATTTTTGTAGATAAATTTCAACGATTTATTTTTTATGTACATAGCTGTATTTACTTAGTTATATGCGATAAAGTTATAATTCTTCCAGTTAGGAATATTGTACAGTATGTTCAATGTATTTAAGTATTGAGTGTCTTTAGTGATGATTACATATAGGCGCATATATATATATATATATATATATATATATATATATATATATATATATATCTATCAGTAAATAAATATTTGTTATTTTATTTAATATGGGTTAATGTCAATTTAAGTTGTTGTTAATATTGATATTAATAATGCATTCTTAGTATTGTAATGAAGTGTGATTCAAAGAGATTAATGTAACACAAAATAAATTAAAATTATATCTTTAAAGATAGCGTCACATGAAATGACATAGTGATATATATAATATTCACCTAATTATACAAATAAGTATCTGATAAAAAACAATACTAGAAGAACTGATTACACAATATAAATTCTTGGAATATGTGAAAATAAATTATACGAAATATGTTATTAAGGGAACTGTATTTTTAATAAATGTAAATAAGTAATGAAATATCATTTAAATTCAAAGAATCTTTATACTTATTGAGATTTACTGTTGACTTTTATTGTATTATATTTCTGAATAAAATTTACTCACTTTTTACTGACAATTTTTTTTTTATTAATTTTAACGATTAATATAATTGTTGTAATGTATAAAAATGTTATGAGTAGTAATTGAAACGTTATATTACATATAAGTATGCCCTATCAGTAATGAGCTTAACGTCAATTGTAAAGGGTGTCTTTACGTTCACATTTGTCGTTCACGCGTAGGTTACGCGTACGTTTATGTAAGTGTTTGTGTAAATACGTAAGGATATATATATATATATATATATATATATATATATATATATGTGTGTGTGTGTGTGTGCGTGTACGTATCACTTGCACGTCTCTCTGTGCACAAAAACAATTCGGTGTGGACAATTAGTCGAGAGTCTGGCTCTCGTTCCCACGGCTGCGCGTGTCTCCATCTCTGTCATTCTCGAGCGTTCTTCGTTCTCGTTGGAAAGAGATGGAGTCATGGCGTGGGCGGCTCCGCATCGCTACCGCGCGTCTTCCTGCGCGCTCCCGACCTCCATCTGCACGCCATACACACTCGACACGTCACATTGCCATATATATATATACAAATAGTTTTTTTTATTCTCTCATCTTTTTTACTTAGTTTTTATGTAAGAACTAAGTTCCGATTCACTGGGGTACGAATTTTCCATAATTCGTCTTTCGATCAGACCGGGAGTGTATAATATTTTTTTTATATAACAAATAAGCGAATAACCAATCTGTTGCAAAAATTTTATTTATTTAATTTCTTCCCGAATTAAAAATTTTTCAATAATTCATTTTTTGCCCCTAGATTAAAAACAAAATTCTTTTCTCAAGTAGCAAGTATTTTTCGCGGTGGAGCACGTGGCAGGTGTTTTCTATACGGATGGAAACAATAAAATAACGCTTATATTATGTCACTAGTCAATAATATTGTAAATATACATATTGAACTTTCTTTAATATGAAAGCTTATTCCATCTTTATTTTTTTATTTCCTAGTTATATAACTAGGAAATAAAAAAAATAAAATTATTATTTAGTTAAAAAGATTTTTACTATCGTATATATTTATGAAATAAATAAAAAGTTATTAGTTAGTCACAATAATTTATTAGCAATGTCAGATATTTTTTATTAAAATATCTATTTTAAAATAATCCGATTTCATTCTTCTTTCGTCAATGCGATTACTATAGACCAGGGCTTCTTAAACTATGGGTCGCGACCCCAAATAGGGTCTCGTAGCAAAATTCTGGGGTCGCGAGAGATTTTAATGTCAAATATTTATATATACCATTTTATAACATCATTAGTGTTGGCGGAATACAGTGGACTTGAAATGTTAATTTTATAATTAACGAATTCTATAGCTATATATTTTCATATGTATATGTATATTGTTACCTAATAAATAAATCATCAAAAAATATTAATTTATTTTTCTTTTATATTCGTATGGGGTCGTTAAGAAACTCGCAATCATAAATGGGGTCGTGAATGACAAAAGTTTAAGAAGCCCTGCTATAGACGGAGCTAATTACTGTTTGAGAAAAAAAAATATGATAAAATGTAATTTGTAAGGACACATCACCAAAATGGCATTTATTGTAATAAATAAACTAAAATTTTATATCGTTTTTATGTTACAGTATTTAATTAATCTATTTTACTAACGATAATTGATCTGTTAATTGGTTGTTCATCATGGTTCATTTACGGCAATTGCGTTTTATTGTTGATAAATGCGATATTTATAATTTTTTTATTTATATAAATATGCTTATATAACATTTGTTTTTGTAGTATATTTTCTTAGTATTATGCTTGTTCGATTTCAGATACAACGTTGTAAATAAAAACGCAAAGAAATTGAAATTTATCGACAAAATAACTAAATATTATATAAACAGTATAAAATTATTTTATATTATTACATTTTAATAATTGTTAGTTAGATTTTTGCTAGTGTATTTAACATATTTTGTTCAGTTTTTTTTGTACGATTTTGTAAGATGTGTTGTATATATATTATAATAGAAATCTATGAAATTATCAGAATATTTATCGACACATCTTTTAATTTATCGCGTAATGAATTTTTAGATCATGTATAGTTTTTGCAATTATATTTTATTAATAAAGTACTCACGTGCGATAACAATGGATGAATTCTCACGAGAAAAGATCCAATTATTTTTTCCGGAAGTATGTTACAAATATACCATAATATAAATGGGCGCGTGTGTATATAACGAAAATAGAGCATTTTTTTCATTAATTTTCTATTCAATTTTTATTGTATTCTGAAAAATGTTTAAATATTTTTTAGCTTAAATTTATTTAGAACACCCAACCAACTGAGAACTTAAAAGTTTTTTAAGAATATATAATTTGATTGCAAACTATTCAAAATGTTTGGATATAATACAAACATAATTTCCTATTTTCTGGAAAAAATTGGAATTATATACTCAAATTGCGTTTTTGTCATGTATGAATCTAGATAATATATGGTTATTTATTTTAGTATTTAGAGTTGCTTGAATCGTATTATTTATTAATTTTCATTTTTGAATTGAAATTAGAATTGCTGATTATTTCGCGTTTTATAATATATTTTATGTATTATGTGCTTAGTATATTATATTTGATAGAAGTAGTTGAACATCCTGTTGCCACAGTATCATTCTAAAAATATGAATTACATAAAATTGTTGATAAAAACACGTGTATACCCCTAATACCGTCCCTTTTCGGTTTATCAGCGTGTAATTAAGTTGACGTTTATATATATATATATATATATATATATATATATATATATATATATATATATATATACACACTTTTTGGTATGTTATTGAAAAATTAATTAAGTACGTAAATTTATGTATGGCTTTTTTGTGCAAATCTTTTCGCACTAATTTACAACAGAGATTTTACGGCGCAGCTGTCGTTCGTCGGAGTCGTATCATCAATATTTTACCAACTTGTCGAATTTCGATTGGGTTCAAGTTTTGGTTGTCCAGGTGTTTATGTTTGCGTTGGTTTTGAATCCCGACAGCCGCAGGTAGTCAGACTTTGGTGACGTCAACTTAGCACCAGCTGCTTTGCTACAACCCTCGTTATATATATCCTTTTCTTTGGGGATGGATATGAGTATGAAACAGAACGGTGGTAGTTTTATATAAAAAGTTTGAATAGAAAACAGCGGTCACTTTGCTTACGATGAAATATTTAGTCAAGCATACGACTTGTTTGCTTTTTTGTTTTCTTGACAGTGTTGTAAAAAATCAGAGCTTGTTTTTTGAACGCTTGACCATTTTTGGATTGCGACACAGGGAATTTCCGATTTGTTTTAGTTTTAGCGATATTTAATTCGTTTAGATTTTCAACACTGCAATATAAATGTTGGCATATAAGGATTGTGAATTTTTACGGTTGGTTGCTACGTATTTAAGTTATTTAATTTCTTGTACTTCATAATAATACTTTCTTTTTACCATGTTTTCTCAGTTGATAATTTAAGGGCATTGAAGTCATTGATAATTCCCCTAACGTATTTACTCGTTTCGCTTCGGTAATTGCGAAAAATAAAGTTAAAAATGCAACAGTTTCGGAATATTTATATGATGGGGATTATAGTTATATTTTTCTATGCAAATGTTAATTTATTTACATTCAAAATATTGTAAGAGTTAGTTTATTCAAGATGTTTTATAATAATTTATATATGATTATCGAGTAATATTTCCGAATATGTATTTCTTTAAAATAGTAAATATTGTTTGTGTTATAAATATATACTATTGTATTTGCTATCGTTTGCGATTAAAAAAAACCGTTATTATGAACTACCCCATATATATATATATATATGTGTGTGTGTGTGTGTATTTTTTCCCTACATGTTGTACGCTCAATTTAAGTTTGCAACCACGTTACAACCAATAGATATCCAAACCGTCTCTTTTTAAATTTATGTATTCCGTTATTTCATATATTATAAAATTATTAAATGTGTTCCAATAGTTTTGTTTTTGATTATTCGTAATAATTTTTATATCAATAGGACTATCATTAGGTTTTTTTGGAATTTTACCTGTTATGTTGCTTTCATGCGAAACTTTTATATATAAATGTAAAATTTCGATAATGTTGTCCCATTAAAAATCAAATGTCTATATTTATTGGATAACATTTGCATTTTAAATACATTATATCCTCTTAATATGTTTGCAACTTTAATATTTAAAGTGTATATTATTTTTTTATTCTAATGTATCTGATAGAAAAATGCGATTTTTAGCGAAGAATCTTTCATGATTTTTGTTTTTTTTACAAACTTTTATGCATGATTGTGATCGCTTAAAATTTCTTTTGCATAATCCATGTAATAAAATGTTTACCTTTGATAGTAAATAATTAGTAAAATATACATTATTTTAGTTTTATGGTGTCCTTCATAGTCATAAAATTTGTTAAATTTACACACACACACACACACTCACACGTGTGTGTGTGTGTCTAAAATTTAAATTTATTTATTTAGCTTTTTTGATTTTTTTTTTGTAATATAGAATTCTATATTTTAAAGTGGTGTACTGAAATGTATTTTATTATCTTTGTTATATTGACTTTCTAAAATATAGTCTCATATTTATGTACATGTAAGATTCCATAATGTTCATTTACTGTAGTATTTTTTTTGTCATTATTTGATATGTTTTGATTTATGATGGCATCTTTCGCTCACTATTAGTTTGATGATGTGATCGCGAGTAGAGAATGTCGAAAAAAAGACAGACCTGGAAGGTCGATATTAGTAGATCTATGCTTGTGAGTTGCCCAATATTCTTTTAAAGAATAATTTATATGGACCAAGCAATATAAATATTTCAATGTCTGTCCTTCATTTCGTCTTTTGTATTTTGGATATTCAAATGTAACTTTTTTTATTCAAAAACTTATGTTTTGATGTCGTATTACTATTCTAAAGATGATTCGTTTTAATACACTTTGCAGTGGTAAACATTTTTTTGATAATAAGTTTTTGATATTGTTGCTCAAGAAAATTAGTCATTTTTTACAAAAAATGTAAATATTGTTACGATTATTCTATCATTTTTATTTTTAATATTAAAGATTATTATTATATGAATGATTATTAATAAGGATGATCATTAGATAGACTACTAAAGTGTGAATTAGAATAATATAAATTTACTTTCGATTTAGTAAAGTTAGTTGAAAAAAAAAATTTTTATTCAATTTTTTTAAGAAATTTAGTTATTACGAAACACTTAAATATATAAATACTTATATTGTTTTATAAGTTAATTTTTATAAGTCAAACACATTTATAAGTGGCTATGAAAGGTTAAAATTACGGCAGGTAAAAAGCTTTTGAACCATTTCTATTTTAACTTAATGTAGTAATAACTTGCAAGTTAGTAGTCTCAGGTCAGTCCATTATCTTCATTTTTTACGTTATTTATTTTTTTAAATCGAACTCGATCTACAAATATCATCACGAATTTTTACGCTTGATAAGCTTGTAAAATCGCTAAATAAATATTTTGTTAGCCAGAAGATCACCGCTGCGTCAGATTAACTACGCCGCCTGGTACATTACTGTTTTTTTTTCATCACGCCGTTTTTTTATTAACATTTTTTTATTTTGTAATTCGATCGAATGATATAAATATTTTTTATAAAATTTTGGTATAATTGCTGTTTTGCGTAGTATGATTAAGATATATCTTAAAATATTCACCTTTAATAAAGACTTAAAAATTAAATAAAATTATTCTTTTTTAATGCGTAATGATACTGCTTATTTGTTATTTTATTGTATAATATTCGTTTTTATTGTTGATTTTCTTCGGAATCGGTTTTCGTGTATTTCGATTTATTTTTTATTTGTTATATACATTTTTCCGTAACTGTAATCATTTATAATCTTATTATATCACGTGATATTTAGTTTTTTAATCCTTCCCTGCTGTAAAATTCCCAGGAAAATCTATCCAATTGATTGAAGTATGTTTTCAAAACAATGCAGGTTTCCATGCATAAGTGTTTTATTGACATTTTTTTTAATTATTTTAAAATATCACTAACTTTTTGTTAAGGTCTCGTATTAACAATATAAATGATATTGTAATGAAGTATGATTCAAAGTGATTAACGCAAAACGATGGTTTTGGTGCGTATGCTTTTATTATATATTTCAATATTAAAATATATATTGAACAATATATACCAAATTATTTTTTTATATAAATGAAAACTAATTTAAAATTTAATTAAAAATACATAAAAAGTATTGGTTGATGCATATATACCCCTTTCACCCTTTTAAGCTGTTAGCTGTCAAAATCGATGTAATATTAAATTGTAAATGCCGTAATATTTTACATGAAAATATTGCAGTTCAGTATGTGAACGATGTACATTTTCAGTTGTAATAATATTTTTGGTAAAGGTTGGCGTTTCGATTTTTTTTAAATATTATAATATATATTGATGGCAATGTTTATTCAACATACTGTAATATAAATATATATTTCAATTTTTCTTATTTTTTTAAAGTAAATAAATTTGCCGTAAGTAATCGTTTCTAACAATTTAATTATATATTGTCATGAAACATTCCAAATTAATAATTAGTGTTGGACATTTTAAAATAGCTTGCGAGCTTCTGATGTAGAAATTTGAATTATAAATTATTCATAATTATAGTGAATATTTATTTTGACGACATATGCCTCATCCATACCATACATTTGACTATTCGTTTCGTTGAATCGGACCGGCGCGAATGGTAAATTGAACCAATTGAGATTAAATGGCTCGCCAATTTGACTCCACACTTTTGTTTGCGTTGGATTTACTCGTATAATATGTATGATTTTTTGTATATGGAAAAAAATATTGAGAAAAATTGATATATTCTGAAAATTAATTGGATTATAATTGTAAAGAACGGTAAATGTCAATACGAGTATTCTGGTAATTGTTGCTATGTTGTTGGATTGATTTGAAATAAAGATATTTTTTGTATCGATAATTAAATAATTTTATGATATTATTTTACTATTTTTTTCGTTATGGGAAGATTCCGTATAAACGTAATTTTTGAGAAAACTTTTATTGAAATAATATTATTTTAGATTATAATATATTTTTAATAAATTTGTTAAAATATGTTTAATTCTATGTGGGGCGTTTAATATAGTGTTGGAAGTCTTCCTTTCTTTATTGAGCATCCGGAGTTACATCCTGATTCAATTTTCTCCTATAGCTGTTAGCTATATTGTCATATTTAATATTTGACTTCATTCTAATCTATATTAGTTTTTCAAATTTTATAATATGTTTTTTTTTATTTCAGGGGTTATATCATGTTCTCCATCACCATGTAAAAATCAAGGAACTTGTGTTTCAAATCCACGATCTGAATCATATTGCAAGTGAGTATTTTATCTTTTTTTTCGTTTGGTATTTACAAAAAATATTTTAAGTTTCCTAGGTGCCAAGTAAATAGTATAGAAATATGGACCATATTCATACTGTAATGTAAGCACATTGAACCCATTTTGATGTTCACCACAACATTTGGCCTCGGGTCAAACACATGTGCTTCCATGGGAACTGTACTGATATTTTATGACGTTGATATTCAAACTTCAAACATTTATAAACGTTTATAAATGAATATTATATATTTACTGTAAAATGTTTAAAAATTTTAATAAAATTGTCATCTGTTACATCTGTTGTAAGCGTGTATTTTATTAGGTTTATTGAAAGAACATTTTTTTCCGATTTGGTTTATAAAAATATAATTCACATTGATAACGGATAAATATTAAGAATATAATATGATTAATACTATTAGCGACAGATGTGCATTTTATTATCCCTTACATATTTTGCTGTACGTTCCCCTTAGTGTAAATAAGCGAATAATCCGATGTGATATAAAAATAGTCGATGATTTTTATACTGTATATACACATTGTCTGGACGTACAAGTGCTTTTAATGAATGCATTTTTATATCCACCCTCGATTTTCGAGTGGTTTCAATATTTAATCATATTTGTTGACCATTATTAGATTGATTTTTTTAAAATCAGTTTTAAATCGACTAAAATGTGATTAATTAGATTAGTTTAGAAAGTGAAACATACAAATTTACGCCTTTTGTTTGAATTATTGAGTTGGATCGAGAAAATGCTCGTTGTATATTTACATTTGAAACGCGATCTTCACGCTTCGTTGAATTATTTGCGTTTATTATATCATTGCCATACTTGTGTTATTTATATATTAATTTAATTTTGTTAGTATGTAACAGTAATTTGCAAGTTAAAATTATTGTTTACTGATCTATTTTATTTTGCACTGTGTTTTGATTTTTTTTAATTTTGATGCGAGTTTTTTTTCAATCATTTCGCAATTATTATTTCATTGTCGTGTGCTATATGTCACACTTTGAATGTCACTGAATTGTGATTTATTTAGCGGTTTTGTTATGAAGGGTGGGTAGCAGTTGCATCTGTCGTTGGAACGCAAGCTCTGTTAAGTGTGGGAAACTTATTTGAGTGGCAACCGATACTCTTCCCTTCCTGTTTTGCAAACAAGTGTATTTTAACCCTTTCATCTTTTTTTGTATATCTATATGATAGACAATCGTTTTATCGTTGAACTTTAAGTTTTCATTGTGTTGACAAAATAAGTTTTTTTTTCATTTTTAAAATTTTGAAAATATCTAGTCATTAAAAAACATTGTTCGCTATATTGCACAATTATTTTTTAAGAAAATGGGTGTTATTTCCCATTGGATTTTTTTGTAAGAATTTTGATGACAATTTTTTACATTCTATGGAAATTAGTATACGTTGTGCGATTAAAGGGTGTCTTTATTGGTTGTTGACAGGTGCGAACAATCGTCTTGGAACTCTTTCCTTTTCGGTTATTCATCGTGCGCCTCTTAAGCCGCAAACACTCCCACATATTTTGCGGTCTTCTTATAAAAATATCGTTTCTCGTCCTTCATAAGAATGCCGGATGTTGAATCGGTCCATTTAACTTTGAAGTTGGGTCAATACGTTAATATTTATTTTAAGTTTCTATTGTTTTATCTGTGTACACAGTGTTTATTTGATATATTCCTCATTGTATATCATAGAATATAGTTTTTTTAAATGTTTTTATTTCACATTTTATGAGACTCAACGAAACTGTTGATATATATATATATATATATATATATATATATATATATATATATATATATATATATATTTAGTCGGTGGCGATGAACGGTAAACGATGTCCGCAACATATTCTCGTCAATAAAAAATCGTACGAATCTTGATATTTTTGCCTCCTTGATGGCGGTTTTCATTTTATTTTGGTGCTTTCTACATTTATCGACTTCGTATAGACGTGTTTATAATTGTAATATATACGTACTCATTAACATATGCATTAAACACTTATGATAAAAACTTCTTTTTTTTGACTTTTTTCGTCTAAAAATATATTTTATTTAGTAGAAAAATATGATTTTGTAATTTTAAAATATTTTCCCCTTACGTTTTCTTAGTGCACATACACGTACATATGTACATATACATATACGAGTCTATTAATATTAAGACCTAATTTATATGAAAATATAAAACAAAAACATTACAATAATATTGACGATATTATCAATATTTTATTGACTTCAATATATATGGGCAAAAAAAGAATAACTTAATAGGAAATGTTTAGATGTCCATTGTAAAATTAAGTTTAACATCTTATCCCATCTACAATTTTGAAATTAAAAATTATATCCGAAATAATGTGGAATTTTCTATGTATCTATAAAAATAATTAGACTGTTTCGAAATTAGTAAATAAAATTATATATATATATATATATATATATGTGTGTGTGTGTGTGTGTGTGTATGTGTATGTATGTATGTATGTATGTATGTATGTATGTATATGGTTTTTACCTCCGTGTGTGTAATAATATGCCTATAATTATCTTAATTCAAGAGAAAATGTTTTGTTAGTACCCGCTCATTGATGTCTCCCTTATTTTTTCCGTAGCTTTCTACTTTCTTAGTTTCCTGTGTTTTTCGTGACTTTTTATTTTAATACAAAAAAATAAAATTTCGTTTGCTGAATATTTGCAACGGCTTATAAAATAAATAATAGTAAAACATGTCTTCCCAGAACAATGGACCCTTCTGTGATTCAATCTTATTTTATTTTTTGTCTGGGCGCTCACAAAAGGATGTAAGTGGAGAGGAGTCTCGTGAGTTGGATGCCGTTTTTTTTATTCCGTAGGCTTCTAAACTCTCTGAACCGAACCGCCTTTTTAGATATGCGGGTCAAATAAAAAGATTTCTTCGTTATTTATATAATATACACGAAGGCACGTATGCTGTTCCCAACGGTGACAATGTTAAAGTGGGCGATAAATTTTATTTTTCATACACGATTTCTATATAATAGTACATATATATGTATATTTATTTATACATTCTATGTAACTTTCCGGTGAAATTAAATTTTATGAATTTTAAAGTTTTAAATAATATATTTATTGAAATATCTCGAAGAAAATGAGAAAAAAGAGATATTCTTGTGGATGGTTCCCGAAATCATCCTAAATTAAGAGCACGTGTTGTAAGATCACGATTTGAGCGCGCGCCCTGAGGCTGTTCGTGTGCCTCTACCTCGAATAACTATGGATCATCGTGTATGTGTTCCTTCCCATCCATTATTATCCTTAGTATTTTATTCCCATGTTGAATTAAAAATAAAATACGATATGTTAAAAATCCTGTTGAGTTTTGTCCATATACGTTAATTATATATTTTGTACTAATAAGTAAAAAAAAGTTCATTAAGCTACTATTTTTTATGTGTAATAAAATAAATTTCTTTTTCACGATTTCGAATTTTTTCGTTAAGTGTATGCATGCGTTCTTCTGAGAACTTTCTTTATACCCATGATTATGGTTTGTTCTTACTATTAGTTTTGATTCTGGTTAACGAGTATTTTTTATTTGTATTATTTATTGTTTTTTTTTACAATAATCAAGGAAACATTTTTATGTCATATATGAAAATATAATAAGCTTTGTTTCGAGTTATAAAACACCGTCGAATTATAAAAGAATTGAAGGTAAATCATACATCCGTAACTATAATGGCAACGAGGAACAATCATACAGCAAAATGATCGTTCTGTCCGACAGTGTAATGGACCGAAATACAATTATTGTAACGCCCGATAGAATGTTTGCTGCTCCTATTTTTTGATGTCATTAATGGGTATTGAATATTTTTGTTATAAGACAATTGGAAATGTAACATTTGATATTAAAAAAGTGTATGTAGTAACAATCTGTCCATTTACATCTGATTATAACAAAAAAAAAACATTTCAATAACACACACACACACACACACACACACACACACACACACACACACACACACATATATATATATATATATATATATATATATATAATTGAAATGTATTTTATTTTGTTAAAGATGTTTATGTTCATTATCTTGTGAAATTTTACTTTCCAATCGGAAAGGAAATATTAAACGGAGACTAAATATTTGTTGTAATTATTTGTTATTTTCGGTTTTCAAATGGTTGTACTTTTCGATCATTTAAATCCACTCTTTTATTTTGCGTTATATATTCAGATATTTTGAATTTAATTTTAGCTAAAGTTAAGTCATTTTTAACATATTATTATATTAAAGTTAGTTTAAGTGAAAATAATTTTCAATTTAGTTTTTTCTCCTTTTTTCTTTATTTTTAATATATATATATATATATATATATATATATATATATATATAATAAATACTTTTTATTTATTTATAATGAAAAAGGATATAATATAATTTTGCCTGTCGATCTCGGAATCGTTTGCCGTTGTGTTCTCTCAGGCTGTTTCTGTTGTGTTGTTGGTTGTATAGGTAGTTTTTGAATCGCGTAATTGTGCTAACGTGGAACGTGAACGAGCGAGACGGCGTACCCGCGAAATACTGTGACGCGAAAGAGACAGATGGCGTCTTTTGCCCGCGGGCTCGCGTTGTCCGATGTGTTGTTGCGGCTGCGCTTATCCGGATCTCTCAGGGTGAACAGCGATCAGACTACACACCGGTTACCTCTCTTTTATATATGTATATATGATTCATTCGATACACATATTTTAATACATGTATATGTGCGTGTGTGCACACAAATACGTATACATTCGACTATTTCACCAATATTCGTTCCGGTAACTTTTTTCTTCTAATATACACGTGGTTTTATATTGTACATTAAAATACCTGCTCATATTATATATATATATATATATATATATATATATATATATATATATATATATATATATATATATATATGTGTGTGTGTGTGTTTGTGTGTGTTTGTGTGTGTGTCTGTCTGAGTTAGCGCGTTCCATAGAGATGGATAAAAAATCTTGCTCGATGTGTTCTTTCTATATAAAGAAAATTTCTTTATGTTTCGCGTTTGTGACGAATCGCTATCACTGTTTGTATTTCACGTACGATTTGCTATTGAGTATGCAGTTCTTATTTATTTATTTTATTTTATTTCGTTTCGTTTTGTATGTTGACGGGGAGTTTTGTGATCTTTTTGGAATGATTGCACGCTTTCGTAATTGTATGAAATTAACGGTGTATCCTGACGAACGTGCGTTTATTTTTACATTGTATCATTATTGTTCAAGCGTAGTGATTCAGATATTCGAAAGAAATATTTGGAAGAATGGTTGTGTAATTTTCCAATATTGAATTTTGAATAATGTTTATTTTGGTTATGAACAATTTGAAATAGATAATATATTTATAATAAATTATTATAAAATTTAATAAATATGTCTTAAAAAAACGTGAAAAAATAATTGTTAAATATTTAGTATTTATAATTTTCGATTCTATTCTATCATTTTCGGTATTTTTAATTTGTATAATATATTTAATTTCAATGATTGTCTATATATTAATGGCATTATAATACATAACGGGCTTTGGATTACTTTCAAGAGTATAATTTACTTTTTTTTATAATATTAAGCTATATATTTTCTCATAATACTGAAAGAAAATTTAAATTTATGAACCATATGTATATAAAACAAAATTATTATCATGTAAATTAATGATTATTGATTTTTGGAATTCATTTAATTTATTATTTTTTAAGAATCTCTTTATATTTAGATTTTCCGATAGGATTTCAAGTTTTTTTTTGTATCGTGTCAGTACTAGACGGTAATAGAAATCCTTTGCTTTGATATACGATTTTTTGAAATATTTTTATTGCTGTATAAATAAATTAATACGTATCTTCGCGTACTTGAAAAAAATTCTTTAAGATCGATCTTTAAGTGTTTTACAAATGAAGGCGTTGATACTATTATTTATTCAGTCAGTATACTTTTTTTGGTATGCGAACGAGTCTTAAGGAATGTATTCATTAAGTCCGACTGAAGTTTTAGTACATATCGTAATTTGTTACATAAGCGGGTAACTTCACTATTCGTTTTTGATTTCTTTATTAATTTTAATTTCTATATTTTTACCAAAGTGATGTCATGTCTAATGCTGATTTTATGGAATGGCGTTTGGTTTCTTTTTTCGAAAATGAAAATAGACTGAACTATGTCGCACGGTACATAGAAATAATAAGAATAAAAAGAGATTCAGAGTGAAATAAGTAATAATAATAAAAATAAAGATTCAGACGAATTCGTTCGATTGGAGATGCCAGTTTTCGAATTGATTATTTTTTACGTAGTATCCAGTTTGATCGCACGAACATTCAATGGAAATTGATAGTGGGATTGAAACGTAAATACCGTTTTGGTCGGTAAGTGTTAATTTTCCCACATAGTATCTATTCGTCGAAAGAAATCGTATTATGTTATTATTTCAATTTATTAAATCGATTTTACTCTGCGCCAATGTAAATCGAGTTTGTGTGAAAGTTCGCGATAGTAGCCGCTATTATTTTTTTTTTCACAACAATTAAATTTGTGAGTATTTTTTTCGATGCCTTATATTGAAAACGACAATTTTATGATTTCTTTTTGTTTTGATCCTCTTATTTTTCCTTTTTTTTTGGTAAATATGTTTTTATTACAGTATATATATATATATATATATATATATATATATATATATATATATATATATATATAATATTTCTTAAACGTAACTTATATTACATGACACTATCCATTAATTATAAGAATCATATTTCTAATAGCAACATCAATGTGTAATACTGGCAGCATTGTCAGCACTTTTTAGTTTAACAATACGTGATTTTTTAGACTTACATGTATATCAAATGTTATCTATTTTTATCAGTTTTTATAATATCAAATAACTATTTTATTTATATTTAATATATTTTCAATTTTATTGTTAAATTGCCTCACTTTTAATTTTAGCAATTTTAATGCTAAAAAAAAATATTTATGGTACATGTTTATAATTTAAATAAAAGGGTTAATATTGTCTTTAGTCTTACGCAATTTCGTTCTCAGCTTTATCGTCTGTAACCAAATAGTGATTTGTTAAGGTTTAAGACTATTTTTATTGAAATCTGATATATTTGTAATAAATTAACAATAAACTGGTTTAGCTTTAAAAATTTTACAGTTTTACTATAATGTTATTGCTATTAAATATTATAATATTTTATATTTTTCCCTAATAAAATATTATAATATTTTAATAAAAAATATTATAATAAAACCTATCTAAGATTACGAATGTTTGCCGTTTTTATCTAACGTTTCTTTTTGCGGATTTTATTCTCGTTAAATCTACTTTTTTCACGTTTGAAATCGATAACAACGGTAAATTGTAATTGTTTTGTTGTTAATGTCATATTTCTTTGATGCTTTTTTTTCTTTGATACCTGTTATTCACTTAAAAGCGTGATGATACTTCTACAATTACCTGTATTTACATAGGCAGCGTCCGCGGAGCGTGGTAATGCGGGATAATAGGATTTTTGAGCGTGACCTGATGATGACCAGCGGAATGGCTTCTGAAGCAGCACTGTTTCCAGTCACGATCATTCAATTCGACCTTATTTTATAACACCTTATTTCACGGTTTCTCGAGATCCCAAATTTCACACAAAATATCCGTTCATTTCGCTTTGCCGTTGAGGACTCACTTAACTTTGTGTCACATTTGTTGTGTGCGTGTGTGTTTATATGTATGTATGGCTCTAGAGCTCGAGTTATTTTACTAAAAAGAAAAAAGTAAATAAAACTGTCTTTCTGATTTTTGAACGTCAACATTTCTAGTTTTAGCTATAATGCGCTGTAAAAATAGTCAAGAGGTTTGTGGTTTGTTTGATTATATGCAGGTGTACTCCGCGTAACTCAACTATACCATATTTATTTTACTTATATGTTTGAGTTCTTCGTAATATTTGAGCATAGGACAAAATAAGAATTTTCCATTAGCACTTAGTGGTATTTTTTCTCTTTATAAATGAAGTTTGAGATTTCGTTGTGTATTAGCGGTTTTTAATCTTTTTTTTAATTTAAAATATTCCTTACTTTATATATGTTATATAAATTAACTTTATTATTTTATTCAATATTAGTGATTTTTTTATTTATATCATTATGGTATTTTAGTATATGAAAATGATGGGTAATATTTTTTTTTAACATATTAAAATATATTTAGTAGATTTTTTGTTTATTTTATTTTACAGTTGTTAATTAACATCTGTAAGAGTCATGCTGTGTTTTTCA
Organism: Leptonema lineaticorne; assembly: GCA_024500535.1. Taxonomy (NCBI): domain Eukaryota; kingdom Metazoa; phylum Arthropoda; class Insecta; order Trichoptera; family Hydropsychidae; genus Leptonema; species Leptonema lineaticorne. Next base: position 12,341,026 of record JANIJI010000008.1, on the reverse strand, counting down.
TTCAGCAAGTAATTTTAAATTATGTTGTACGACATATTTGTCGCAACATAAACGATTGTTAATTTAGAATAATTAAATTTAGATGATTTATTCATTCTAAAGATGTCATGTCAATAATATGAGATCGAGTGTTTATCTGACGTTGATTAATATTCAAATCAGTTCCCATCGACAGTAGGCACGTAAAAACAAACACCGATGAAAATCAATGTTTCAATTCACAATACGTGCGTTGGGTATGCAACTTTTTTTTTTAAAATAACTTATAAGTGAAAAAGAATAATGTCTTAGTATGTAGTTTTAATAAAGGATTTAAAATTTCTTGTTTTTCATTTATATTTTTTGTTTTCTTTATAGTTGCACTTCAAAGTTCGTGGGTGAATACTGTCAGTATAATAATCCGTGTTTAAGTCTTCCTAGTCCACGGTGTCAAAATGGAGGTTCCTGTAGAGTACTGGAAACTCCTAATACTCAACCAAATTTTATGTGCGAGTGTCCTGTTGGTTATAGTGCTTCTTTGTGTGAAATTAAGGAAGAAAATGTGTGCGACTCTGATCCATGTCGAAACGGTGGCACTTGCATGCTTAAAAGCCTCAGTGATTATCAATGCATGTGCGCGCCTGGTTTTACAGGTCAGTCTTTTCTAATAAGTCGTATTGCCTTATTTTAGTAATACGATAGACATATTTTTTATCACAGGTGTTCAGTGTGAATCTCAAGATCATTGCGCATCACAACCATGCCGTAATGGTGCAACATGTTCTTCGACAAAGGACGGCTACAAGTGTCGATGCGTCGAAGGTTTTATCGGCGAGCAATGTACTGAAGACGTGGTCGAATGCGATATGAATCCATGTCAACACGGAACATGTCGGAACACACATGGAAGTTATAAGTAAGTGTCGTCATTAACTTAAAATTCCAATTTGAGCAAATCTCGTCAATCTTTGTCAGAGAACAAGGTTTTATTTATCATATGTAATTAGTTTAATTTGTTGAATAAGTAGTTATATAAAATATGTATGTGTGTGTGCGTGTATGCATATAATCAGCACTTAGTTAAGAAAGCTTCACGTGTTTGCTATGAATGAACAAGACCGTGCGACTCTTGTGAAAGAATGCGGTGAGTGAACAAAATCGGAACTGATGAATAATATGTTTTAGCAACATGAAATTACGTGAACCAGTGACTATCGCATGTATTTTTTATTATCTTCGCCATTGATTTATTTGATATTTTATATTAGAAATAAAACACTTGCTTGTTGTACAATCCACTTACTTTTATTTTGCAGTTGTGTATGCAGTCCTGGTTATACGGGTAGAAATTGCGAAAGCAAATATGTCCCGTGCGATCCTTCTCCATGCGTCAATGGTGGGAAATGTCATCCGAAAATACCCTATAAATACGAATGCGAATGTCCTAAAGGTAAGAAAATCTTATAAAAGTATATTTATTTATGTTAAAACGTCGTTAAAGTTGAAAAATACGGATCTATTTATAAGTTAATGAACATTACGTTTTCAAAGTGTTGTGGGCGGTTGGTTAGTGGTTTGTTGGTGTGGTTGGTTACTTTGGTCAGAACATAACAATAAGTTGCAGCAGTACCGCTGGAGCGATTGGAGGACAAGCAAGCACAAGTGTACTTGTGCTTGTGCAGGCTGTTGAGCTAGTATTAGTGTGGTCGTGTTTAGCTGGAGGCGCGCCCTTCCGTCATGGCGGTTCTCAGGGCGCGGAGACACGCGCTGGACCGCCATACAATTCAGACATGATCAATATTTTATTTTAAGATAAATTTTAATATATTTTGAATTTACTTATTTATATATCATAAAATTAAATAGAAATCTTTTTTGTTTGTTTTTATTACTGAATGTATAACTAAATAATATACAATCGTTTTTTTTAATTATGTATTTGTTGTGTCTTACTCTTAATTTGTTTTTTTTTATAAATTCCCCAATAACTCATTCGAATTCGAAAGAGTCAATGCAATTATGCAGATTATAATTAATTCCTTCTAATCGCCGATTTTGGAACTTGTTTTAATCTAATCGCATTTTATAATTCATATATACCGGTTTTGGTCTTTGTCGAAATTATTCATAACACTAGAATACGCTGGTGAAATAGCGCAGATTATCAAAAACAGAACGCCATGAGGCGGTATTAGGATTTGAGTATGAACAACGTATAGTTTTTTCTTATACAATAAATAATGTGTTGTGTATATATTATTTATAATCATGAGAAATGGCGGCCACGCTTACGTATTTTGAGGAAAATTTTTATTAAACAGTTATAAGTTATAATCAAAACTTACATGCTTAATACCTAATGTTAATATAATTAATTTATTTCAAATAAAGTATTGTAATATTATCCACACCGTTATTATAATATACAAATATATATTCTTGCAAATTAAAAAAATATTCAATTGAGTGGTTAAGTTAGTTATATGCTGAATAAATAAAAACAATTGAAAAAAGTTTTGTCAATTGTTTTTCAAAAATTAAAATATGCTTTGATTTTCTATCAAAAGAAAATAATGATGAGTGATCAAGTTCAACTAGAGTTCGTAATTCTGGCGTTCTATGCCGCTTACCCGTTATCCATACTCAATGTACATATTCTTTACATTAATTACGGCATTTGAATTGTTTCGCACGAAATTATTATAATAAAATATTCAATGGGAAATTTGCGCGAAATTGTACTGTGAGAAACAATCTCCAAAGCTACCTACCGATCGTTTACACATATTCGATGAGCCATCCAAATATATTTTTTGATTTTACACATGGTTTTTTTCGTTTTCTATAAAGAATGCGGATCCGCGGTTGATAATTTCTGCTCCCTTGGGCGGAGCCGGTGTGACCGTCTACTAACAATGCTTTCTCACGTTTGTCCGATCGACCGCACTAGCTTATTACCTGTCTTCGAGTGCTTCTCCAACTATGACGATACGCAACTAAAACTTTGTTTATTAAACTAAAATAATTGTTTTTACACGCCTTCGTTTGGTATTTATTCATTCGCTTTTAAAAAAAGTTATTTTTATGCAATGTCTTTATCGTTCTTCATTGCGTACCATTTTTTTCATTTAGTTTTTATTAAATCTATATAATGTAAAAATGCGTTATCGTTTCCAAGTATATATTGCTTTTCTTAAGATTTCTTATGATCTTGAAAGATGAAAGAGATGACCTTGTTATTAAAAACTACAGTTGGATAATAATTAATTAAATGAAATTTTTTAACTCTTACCTGGATATAATAGTTTAATATTTTAATTAAAAATGTTCTTATAAGACAGTCCTATTAACAATTTAGTACTGATACTAAATTGTTAATAGGACTGTTATATATATTTTTTACCAATAATAAGTACATAAAATTTTTAATTCCAATAAGACAAACTTAATTTAAGGATCTATTCTTTTTTTGTTTATTCAAAATAAGAGTAAGTATAACAATTTAATTAAAAGACACCCAATTTGTTTTCTCTTCCAAAATTACTGTTTATGAGTTATGTGTGATCTGTCAATTTTGTTTCGTTTCTGATGACATTTCATAATCTTTTATGTTACGGTTTCAACATAACTTATAAATAAGGCAAATATAATTAATACATATTTTATCAATTTTTAGTAAAATCTTTTTATAAATTAGTAAATTATAAATTAGTAAATTTAATAAATTAGTAAAATCTTTTTTTTTATAGGTTTTCGTGGTAAAAATTGTGAAGAAAATATAGATGACTGTTCAGGAAATTTATGTCAAAATGGGGGTGTGTGTATAGATTCTGTAAATAATTATACTTGTAGTTGTCCATCAGCATATTCTGGAGAATTTTGTGAAATCGATGTGGATGAATGTTCTTTAAGGTTAATTTTGAATTTATTTTATTTACTTAATTTAATTAAAATTTATTTATAGTTTTTTTTGGTACTACAGACCATCAGTTTGTCAAAATGGTGCGACATGTAATAATAATGTAGGCGGTTTTTCTTGTATTTGTGTCAATGGATGGACAGGTCCAGATTGTTCCATTAATATAGACGATTGTGCTGAAACAGCATGTTTTAATGGTGCTACATGCATAGATCGTGTTGGATCTTTTTATTGTCAGTGTACTCCAGGAAAAACAGGTTAATTTATAAGCAATTTTAAAGTTTTTGTCCGTTTTTGTTGTTTTTTTTTAATTAAATTTGATTTCGTTATTATTATAGGTTTATTATGTCATCTTGATGACGCATGTACATCTAATCCATGTCATAAGGATGCACTTTGTGATACGAGTCCTATTAATGGGTCTTATACCTGCTCCTGTGCAACTGGATATAAAGGAATAGATTGTTCTGAAGATATTAATGAATGTGAACAAGGTAATTAACCACAATTTATTTTAATTTTTAATTTCTTTTTTTTACAATGTATAATTTTTTTCTTAAGGTTCTCCATGTGAACATGATGGAATTTGTGTTAACACACCAGGGTCTTTTGCTTGTAATTGTACACAGGGATTTACAGGACCACGATGTGAGACTAATGTTAACGAGTGTGAAAGCCATCCATGTAAAAATGAAGGAAGTTGTCTAGATGATCCTGGAACATTTCGATGCGTTTGTATGCCAGGTCAATGACTTTTTTGAAATAAACACACACACACACACACAAACATATATATATATATATATATATATATATATATTAATATTTTCAATCATTTGTAGGTTATACCGGTATACAGTGTGAAGTAGATATTGACGAATGTGAAAATAATCCATGTATTAATGGTGGAATATGCAACGATTTAATCAATTCATTCAGTTGTGCCTGTGCTACTGGGTTTACAGGAACACGTTGTCAAGTGAATATTGATGATTGTATGTCAAATCCTTGTAAAAATGGAGGTACTTGTCACGACTCAATAGCAGGTTATATTTGTGAATGTCCCTTAGGATATACTGGTATGTTTTTTTTACATTATGAAATATAAAATATGCAGTTTTTTTTAATATTTTTTTTGTCGAATAGGTGTGTCCTGTGAAACAAATATAAATGATTGTCAGTCTTCACCATGTCATAGAGGAGATTGTATTGATGGTCAAAACAGTTTTACATGTAACTGCCACCCTGGATATACGGGTTTTCTTTGTCATACTCAGATAAATGAATGTGAATCTAATCCATGTCAATATGGAGGTATGGAAATTAGATTGATAGTGTTTAATCTCTATATATACCCTTTATTATTTTATTTAATGATTGTTTTGATTGGTTGTAGGACATTGTGAAGATTTAATTGATGGTTATCAATGTAGGTGTAAACCTGGAACTTCAGGAATAAATTGCGAAAATAATGTGAACGAATGTTATTCAAATCCATGTAGAAATGGAGCACGTTGCATTGATGGAATAAATAAGTAAGCAATAGTTATATTCCATTCTAAATCATATCATATTGTACTAACTAATGTTTTATAATTTAGTTTTATTAATTTATTTTATCTGAGTACATATTTGTGTAACATATATTTTAATTTTTTTTCATGCAGCGATTATACCATGTAAGTTGGTTGAATATCAATGTTAGTGTTAGATATAAATTAGATCGAATTAGTTAGTAATTCCAGATTTTATATATAAATTGCTCTTCATTCTCTTTCTTAGACTTTCTAAAAGTATTTGAATTAGTTGAATATATATATATATATATATATATATATATATATATATATATATATATATATGTATATATATATATATATATATATATATGTATATATATATATATATATATATATATATGTATGTATGTATATATGTATATGTATATATATGTATGTATGTATGTATATATGTATGTGTATATATATATATAATATTCTTTTATAGATATACTTGTGATTGTGTTGCTGGATATACTGGGAGACATTGTGAAACAAATATTAATGAATGTTCATCAAATCCATGCGCTAATGATGGTATTTGTTTAGATTTAGTCAATGGTTTTCGATGTGATTGTCCTCGTGGGTATTATGGCACTAGGTAATTCAAAATTTTATTTTATAGATGAAAAGCAATGTATACATTATGTGATTGCAAAAATATAATGATATTAAATGAATTAATTTGTTTTTTTAGATGTTTGTCTGATGTCGATGAATGTGCGTCTAATCCATGTTTAAACGAAGGCTCATGTGAAGATGGAGTAAACCAGTTTATTTGTCATTGTCTACCAGGATATGGAGGCATTTTTTTTATATTTTTTTATTTATTACTGTATTAAGTTGAATATAATCATTTTATCTTTTTTAATAGGAAAAAGTTGTGAAATCGATATCGATGAATGTGGTTCGAATCCTTGTCAGCATGGAGGTACTTGTATCGATAAATTGAACGCCTACAAATGCGAATGTGTATTGGGATATTCTGGTAAATATGAAATAAAGAAAAATCGAGAAGTAAAAATTATGATTTTAGCAAATTTTCTTTTGTTGGATTTTTAGGTTTTAATTGTGAAACAAATATTGACGATTGTGTTACGAATCCATGTTTACATGGTGGATCTTGTATCGATTTGGTTAATGATTATAAATGTGTATGCAATTTACCACATACTGGTAGAAATTGTGAAGTAAAGCTTGATCCATGTACTCCCAATAGGTAATTTTTATTATTTTATTTAGTGGTATATTATAAACGTTTTGAAATCGATATTTCATTATATTTATTTACATCTCATTTTTAGTTGTCGTAATGGTGCAAAATGTTCTCCAAGTCAATCATATGCAGAATTTTCTTGCGCTTGTACAACTGGATATACTGGAAGATTGTGTGATAAAGATATTGACGAATGTGCTGCTGGTGCACCATGTCGTAATGGTGCCCGTTGTACTAATACTCCCGGCGGATATAATTGCGTTTGCGCCAAAGGTTATGAAGGAAGAGATTGTGCTATTAACACAGATGATTGTGCAAGCTGTGAGTTCATATATTTAGGATATCAGAAAAAAATAATAGTATTATTTGCTATTGTATGCTTAATTTTATGTTTATCGATTTAGATCCATGTCAAAATGGTGGAACATGTTTAGATGGTATTGGTGATTATACATGTTTATGTATTGATGGCTTTAATGGAAAACACTGTGAAATTGATATCGACGAATGTTTATCACTGCCATGTCAAAATCATGCTACATGTAATCAGGTATTTTTAGATATTTTTTGATGTATAATGAGGATATATTTTTTACGTAGTAATAATAATTTTATATTTTTTATTTAGTATGTCAATTCGTATACATGCACGTGTCATTTGGGATTTTCTGGAACAAATTGTCAAACGAACGACGAGGATTGTACAGAATCTAGTTGTATGAATGGAGGAACTTGCGTTGATGGAATTAATTCTTACAATTGCACATGCTTACCAGGGTTAGTATCTCTTACCTATTCTTAAAAAACGTTTTTTTTTAATAATTATAAGAAATAATTTCATAATTCCTATTTTAAATTTAGATTTACTGGTTCAAATTGTCAATATCGTGTTAATGAATGTGATAGCGCTCCTTGTTTGAATGGTGCTACATGCCATGATCATGTTAAGGATTATACCTGTCATTGTCCTTATGGATATACTGGTAAACATTGTGATGCTTACGTTAACTGGTAAGTGTGTATTTTTAAAGTGCGTGAAATATTTAAATGTGTTTTTCATTTCCTAATATGTTTATTATAGGTGCGAAGGGAATCCTTGTGAAAATGGTGCATCTTGTGTACAGTCTTATCATTTATTCCATTGCGCTTGTGCTCCAGGATGGACTGGAAAGCTGTGTGATGTTGAAATGGTTTCTTGTAATGATGCGGCACTGAGAAAAGGTACGTTTTATTTGTTTAATTTATTTTGATAAAGGATGATAAAATTATGTTTTTATAATTTTTGTTATTTTAGATATTAAATTAAAGGAATTGTGCAATAATGGAACATGCGAAGACATCGGTAATTCACATAGGTGTAGATGTGTTGATGGATATACAGGATCATATTGTCAAACAGAAATTAATGAATGTGATAGTTCACCATGTCAAAATGATGCAATTTGTAAAGATTTAATTGGGTCTTATCAGTGTCAATGTATGAAGGGATTTCAAGGTCAAAATTGTGAATTAAATGTTGATGATTGTCAACCAAATCCATGTCAGAATGGAGGTACTTGCCATGATGCAGTTAATGGTTTTACCTGTTCTTGTCCTCCTGGTACTTTAGGAAAAATATGTGAAGTAAATCCTGATGATTGTTCATCAGATTCATGTCATAATAATGGAACTTGCGAGGATAGAGTTGGTGGTTTTGCATGTAAATGCTTACCTGGTTTTGTTGGACCTCGATGTGAAGGAGATATTAATGAATGTTTGTCAAATCCGTGCTCAAATCCAGGAACATGGGATTGTGTTCAACTGATTAATGATTATCATTGTAATTGTAAATCTGGTCATATGGGTAGACATTGCGAAATTAAAGTTAATTTTTGCGCTAATTCACCTTGCCAAAATGGAGGCGTATGTTCGGCAGCACAGGCTGGTCATCATTGTGTGTGCATGGACGGATTTTATGGGAAAAATTGTGAATTTTCAGGAAATAATTGTGATTCAGATCCATGTTTAAATGGAGGGACTTGTAGAATTTCAAGTAGTGGTGGTTATAATTGTGATTGTCCTATAGGAGTCTCTGGATCTCGCTGTGAAATAGATTCTATCAATGAATGCTCATCCAATCCCTGTAAACATAGAAAATCTAAATGTTTGGATAAATTTGGGGATTATGTTTGTTACTGTCCACCTTCGTGGTCTGGAAAAAATTGTGATGTATATGACACTCAATTTAGAGGTGGATATGGACGACCAGTTAATATAGGATCCAACGTAAATTCTGTTGAAAATTCTTATGAAATTGATTTGGAAAATCAACGAGCGTTATGTATAGAACGTGGCTGTAGAGAAAAACAAGGAAATTTTCAATGTGATGAGGAATGCAATATTTATGCATGTAATTTTGATGGTAACGATTGCTCCTTGGGAATAAATCCTTGGAGAAACTGTACTGCTTCGATTAGATGTTGGGATGTTTTCATGGATGGAACGTGTAATGAAGAATGTAATAATCCTCAGTGCTTGTTCGATGGTCGAGACTGTGTAAAATCGTTACAACGATGTAATCCAATATATGATGCATATTGCCAGAAACATTATGCTAATGGTCATTGTGACTATGGATGTAATAACGCAGAGTGTAATTGGGATGGTTTGGATTGTGAAACGGAGCCACCAGATCTTGCAGATGGTGCTATTTCTATAGTTCTTCTAATGGATATGAAAATGTTTAAAGAAAGCGTTGTAGCTTTTCTTCGAGAGATGGGTCATAAATTGAGAACAACTATTAAAGTTAAACTCGATCCAAGTGGAAATGAAATGATATATCCCTGGAAAGGAAAAATTTCATCCAACGAATTATCAAATAATTTTGGAAATAAAAATCATATTTTTTATGGTAATTCTTTCGGCCAGTCTGGTGTAATAGCTTATTTTGAAATTGATAATCGAAAATGTATGGTTGACAGTGGAGCAGATTGTTTTCCGACAGCTAATGAAGCTGCGGAGTTTCTTGCTGCATCAGCAGCTCGCCATTCACTTCCCCAAGATTTTCCTATATATCAAGTTAAAGGAGTTGTGTCATCGGATGATGAATTCGCATCAGGAAATAACGTAGTTGCAGTTATATGTGGTGTAATTATTGCTATATTAGTTGCATTTTTAATTGGCATGCTTATTACTGCCAATAGAAAAAGAGCAGCTGGAATTACCTGGTTCCCAGAAGGTTTCTTGAGAACGAATTCTGGAACTAGAAGACATTCTCGAAGAAGAGGACCTGATGGTCAAGAAATGAGGAATTTAAATAAGAATTCGTCTATTCCTTGTATGGATGATATGAATGGTGGTCATGTAATAAGTAAGAATATACATTTATTTGTTATTTACATTGCTTTTTTGATTTTTGAGTTTTCATTATAATTTATATATTTTAGGTCATAGTAGACAATGGTCAGATGACGAAGATGAAGGTGGCACTGGTGGACCTCGTGCAAAAAGAGCTCGTGGGGCAGCGGGAGAATCTAGTGGAGGTTATGCTTCTGATCACACTGCAGTTACTGAATATGAAGAACCAGCTGGAGCTGCTCCTCGTGTTTGGACTCAGCAACATTTAGATGCTGCTGATATTCGAGTACCTCCTAGTATGATGACACCTCCTACTATAGTGAGTGTTTTTGTTTATTTTTTGTTTGAATATAAATTAAGATAATTGCTTTAATAATTTTGTTATATTTTTAGCACGATGGATGTGTTGATATTGATGCCCGAGGACCATGTGGAATGACACCATTGATGGTGGCTGCTGTAAGAGGTGGATGTGCTACTGCGGCTGGCTTAGATGGTGGTTCTTCTGATGGTGAAGATGAACAAACAGCACATATTATACAAGAATTAGTAGCACAAGGTGCTCAGTTAAATGCTGCTATGGATAAAACAGGAGAGACTAGTTTGCATTTAGCAGCGAGGTACATTTAAAATTTAATTTGTAATGTACTTTGTTTTGATTTTTTATAATTTCTGTTATCGTATTTTATTAGATATGCTAGATCAGATGCTGCTAAAAGGTTATTGGATGTTGGCGCTGAAGCAAATTCACAGGATAATACTGGACGAACACCATTACATGCAGCTGTTGCTGCTGATGCAGTTGGAGTTTTCCAAATATTGCTTAGAAATCGTGCAACTAATTTAAATGCTAGAATGCACGATGGAACAACACCTTTAATATTAGCTGCCAGGCAAGCATATTATTACACTTTATATTTTTATATAGTTTTAATACTTTGTGGTAATTTTATTTTATTAATAAAATTTTAGATTAGCAATTGAAGGTATGGTAGAAGATTTAATTAATGCAGATGCTGATATAAATTTAGCTGATAATAGTGGAAAAACAGCTCTACATTGGGCGGCAGCTGTTAACAATGTTGATGCTGTAAATATTTTATTATTGCATGGTGCAAACCGTGATGCACAAGATGATAAGGTAAGACGATGTTTGATTCTAATTTATATGTATTTTGTTACATTAACCCACCGTTTGTTAAACTATGTTCCATGGAACCCCAGGGTTCCGCGAACAGTGGCCTAGCGAGGATAAGGGGGGCGGGGGCATTATGTCTTGGGTCTCATAAAGGGTTCGCAAAATAAAAATTTAGATAATAAGCAGGGGTGGGCTGCCAAATTTTGAACAGATTTTTTATTTTTATCATTTATCAGTTCTCGTTTTTTTGCTCCTCATTTTGATTTTTTATTTTTTCAAAAAATTAAGACAACGTACTCCACAGGGGTTCCACAATAAAAGTAACTACTAAAAAAGGGTTCCACTTATTAAAAAGTTTAGGAAATGTTGCATTAACCTATTTAATTAAATTTAATAAATATTAGGATGAAACTCCTCTTTTCCTGGCTGCTCGAGAGGGAAGTTATGGTGCTTGTCGGGCGCTTTTAGATGCTCATGCTAATAGAGAAATAACAGATCATATGGAACGATTACCCAGAGATGTTGCTGCCGAAAGAGTACATGATGATATAGTACGTTTACTAGATGAGCACGCTCCAAGAGCTCCGACTCACCCACATAATCATCATCATCCATTATTGAGTAAGTTTATTTGTTTTGGAGTTGATTTATATTTTTATAAGGGTTATTATTAATTATAATTTATTTTAGCTTCACCAAACCATCATCAATTAATATCTCACCCAACTGTAATTGGAGCAAATGCAATGGGCGGTAGTAAGCAAAACAAGTCGAAGAAACAGAGAAGTAATAAATCTTCTAATAGTCCAATAGAAGGTTTAATTATGGAACCTTCACTCCATAATCAGTCAGTTAGAAGGTAATTATTTTTCATAAAATACTATTTTTTTTTGTTTTTTATTAGATTATTTTTAATTTTTTTTTATATAAATATAGAAAACCTAGTGTTAAAAAGAATAAGAAGAATAACAGTCAAGAAGTACCACAAAGTGTGGAGTCTCTTAGCTCTAGTTTGAGTCCAGAATCACCTTTGAATCCAATGCCAGATATGCCAAGTCCTTATGATACTACTTCATTGTATTCAAATGCAATGGCACAGTTACAAACTATGGCACATTTGGATCATATAGGATTGATGAATAATAAACAATCACCTGTTGGTTATGATGAGTGCGTTAAGGTAAATAGTTATTTTTGATTTTTTTTTCTTATTAATTATGGTTTTATAAAATTAATAAAATGATATTATTTCTCCAGACGGGTCCACCAATGCATAATTTAAGTTTAGAAGTTTATGGTGGAGGTGGTAGGAACATACCTCCAACAACATTATCACCGCCATATTCAAATCATTCGCCAACGCATTCAAATCATACAAATTCTCCACAAACTTATATTGGTATGTATCTTCCATATTTTATTTGGATGTTTTTAATACCTTTCTAACAAATCAACATGTATAAGCAGGTTCACCATCGCCAGGAAAAACAAGGCCATCATTGCCAACAAGTCCTGCTCACATAGCTGCATTACGAGGTGCTTCACATCAAAGATTAGCAGCTGCTCCACCATTACCGCCTTCATTACAAGGAAGTCACCCATATGCACACCAGATTTCTAATATTTCCGGTAATTGTTTTTTAATTTAGTTTGTATTGTAAATTTAATTATTATTGAGGTCGATTTAAAAAAAAAAGTTATTTTTGTAGGGCAAAATGTCAGTCCAACTCAATTTAGTATGCAACAAATGGGTATTGCAAATATGGGTCAAAATGGCCCTCAATCATTAAGTGCTCAACATTTATCTGGAAATCACGCACTTACAAATATTATACCAAGTAATTATTGTTTTATTATTTTCTTTTTATTTGACTTTTAACTTATATGTAATGGTTTGATATTGTTTTTAAAGGTATGTATGCTGCGTGGCCTATAGCAGATACTTTCCCAACACCATCTCCTGAATCATCTGAACATTGGAATTCTCCAAGTCCTCAAACGCCTTTAACTCAAAGTCCACATTCAGATTGGTCAGAACCTACCCATACATTATCACCAACAGATTTACATCAGACAAATAAAGGTGCTACTGAAGCTATTTATATTTGACAGTGAATTTAATATTACATATGCATAGTACTTGCATAACATAATTTGTGATATAACAATTATTTAAAAGTGGCTTGACGTTTTTTTTCTTTAATTAAAAATATTTAGTTATACATGAAATTAAAAAAATAGTATGATATTTCTTAGTATTATTTCTCTCTCTATTTTTAACTACAATGTATTGAAAATATTATGTTTAAACATGATAGAGGAAATAAAAGTGCCTAGTGATTCTTATATAACGCTTACTGTGATGTAAATGGTTTTATACTTAGTTTGACAAGTCAACTTTTTTTTAAACTTAAGACTGCAAAAAATGTAATGTTTCCTAACGATAATCGTTTTTCACATGGATTTTTACATCATTTTGCATATTTAAATAGTTTTATTTATGATGCATTTTTTGTTAAATTGTAAAAATAATTTGATTTTATTATATATGGTCTCATTTTTGTACATAGTAGTTTTTAAGTTGAATTCCAAATGTGCATGTTTTTTTATTGTATTTGTAAATGTTTATTTTTTATATTGGATTATAGTGTAACAATATCGATATAATTTATATATGAAATTGTATATAATTCATATTGAGATGATATTAATAAGTTATTGTTAGATAATGATCAAACTAAAAAAATCTCAAGGTTTGTGTTAATTGTTTTAAAAATATTAATTACTTTTATTCTTAGGTAGATACAGTGATTTTTCTTATTAAAATTGTATTAGTTTTTTTTCGTTTTGAAGCGTTCATACATTTGTCATATTAAATTTGACGTCTTATTTTTATACCATATTTAAATTATTCAAATTAAGGAATCTCACTGTATTTCATCTATTGTGCTTCCTAAAATATTTATGAAATAAAGACGTAAATATTAAAAGTAATTAAAAAGAATATCAATTGTATATATTGTATATATGATATTATAGTATAATTTTTGTGCCTTTAAGTTTTTGTGTTAGATCTCTTATATATTCCTATTTAAAAGCTCTATTGTCAGAAATAAATATTACTAATATCGATACTATCGAAGCTAGGAATTTTTATTTGCTTAAATGAAATAAGTAATTTTGAGGAGTTTTTCGATATATTTTATATACGTGTTTTATTACATAAATGTGCAGTTTTTAATGTTAAATGATATATGTACAATTCAGGAAAAATATTTTTATGTGAATAATATGTTGCGAATATATTAAGTATATTGTAAAATTATTTGTTTTTTGTGTTTATGATGCATTTTTCATACGAATTTGATTCATAAAATTTAAAAATAATTACTGATATCTATTTTATATAATATTATTTATTTAATTCATCATAATTTTAAAGGATTGTTAAATATCTACTTCCTCTTTTTAAATATTGGTCATTTCAAATGGTAATTTCAGTATTCTTTTTATCGTACAAGATTCTTAATACAATAAAATTATAATACGAGCAATATTAAAGTATAATTGTAAAAAAACGTTTTTTTTGTATACTTGTATTCTTTTTGTTATTATTTTATTTTACAATGAAATGCTCATATATATATATATATATATATATATATATATATATATATATATATATATATATATATATATATATATATACACACACACACACACACATATATATATATATATATATATATATATATATCAATTTAACTTAGTTATGCTAGATTTTTTTAACAGGACATTCTGAATTATATTCCATGACAAAGAACTCCGTTAATGATTTTTATACATTCTTATTTGTTTTTTAGATTAGTATGTAAATTATTTTTGATGAAATTTTACTTTATTTATTTGACAGATCTAATTTTGAAAAGAATATCGCTGAAATAGGTTTAATGTATTTTCTATTTTTTTTTGTTATCGATCATCTGTCTTAATTGATTTTAAATTAAATACAAATTTATGTTAAATACTTATATATTACAACATATTATATATATTTTGTAAATATATAATATGTTGTAAATCATGGTACAGTATTTAGATTTTTAATGATTGTAACATTTCCTTTAGATTTAGAATTGTTCATTATTAAAAACAATATAATACTAAGACAGTTTTAAATATGAAGAACATTTATTTTAAAGAAAAAAAAAATGAATTGAAAAATAAAGTAATTTTGAATAAAAAGAAGTTTTTTATTTCGTCAGAATTTGTTTTTGCATTGAATTACAAAGTCACACTATCAGTTTGACTTTTATATATTTATTATAATATAAAAACTTAAAACTTTTGAGTTTAAGAATGTTATTTTTTAAATTATTAGAAAATCAACCCTTCTTTTACAAAGTGCTTCTGTTTTGGTATTTAAGATAGTAAATAAATTTATATATTACTTTTAATTATAATACATATTTTAATGTTGGATAATTCGTGTTTTTCATAGGAAATTTAAAATAAAACCACGTTTTTTAATCTTTGTTAAAACAATGTCTACTTGTGAATTATTATGAAAATGGTTTACAATTTACAAGTAAATATATAATCACAAATGTAGGAATATCTACTGCCCAAATGATGGGAAAATAGATACTTATTTACAGCGATGTATATTTTTATAAGCATAGAATTTTTCTTATTTTTTTTAAAATCATTGAGTGGTCATTCGTTATATTTATTATTCATAACTATTGTATTAATATTTACATTTTACTTTCTACGATGTAAATTTCAACAAACATTTTTTTTTAAAATATGATAACTTTCTATCTATTCTTTTTTTACATGTATTATTATTATTATTATTTAAATCTACATATATTTGGTCATTACTTAAAACTATAATAATAACAAAACAATATAATAATTCGGCAACACACATCATTTTGATTTGAAAAGCAAAATCAATTTTGACATATTTAAAAAATATTAAAATTATTTTTATACAGAAAATGGTCACCAAAAAGTTTAATTAAACATGCAAACAATTGGAAGATGATACAAATATTTTTTTTTTTTGCAAATTCTTCAAATTGGTCACCAATTTATGTTGAAAATGCGTTGTCCGATAGTCAACTCAATAAATACGTTCTAATATAATTTAAAATCGACTAATATTTTGTCTTGTAAAATAAATCAGCTTTAATAATTGCTTTTCTTTTATGTGTTCATTTTATTTTATTATTAAAAGATATTTATTTTATTTTGTATTTAATGTGACAGAAAAAAGTCTCCACTAAAATAATGAAAACTAATTTATAAACAAATATAAAATTATATAAAAAAAATCTATATAATAATAAATGATATACTATATCTACATTATAATTCTAAGTATATATATTTACATATATTTTTTTTTAATATAAAATGAGAAACTTACAAGATTGGGCTAATATATATTTTTATCTTGGATAAATTTGTTATCAATAAAATTGAAAATATTTTTTAGGAGAGAACTTTGTAAAAATAATTAGGATTAGGTTAAATAGGAGAGACGAAGTCAAAAGGTTAACAACAATAATATGTCGATTGCTGTTGACGTCCTTAATATTATAAATTAGCTAATTTATTGAACATTTTTATTTTATATATATTTTTTTTCTTCAAATTAATTTAATAGATATTACGAGAAGTCTTATGTCTAAAAATTGGTGTCACTGGTAATTCTTCACATGTTAAAATACTTTGTCTAACTTTATACTGAAAAAAAAATATATATATATATATGAACTTATAAATTTTTATTCAGATATAATAAATACGAATAGTGATAAAAAAAACAACAAAGATACGGATTATTTATATATTTATATTTATCAGCGACAAGGATTTATATATAAAAACAATGACAATTTTAACTTTACCTAGTCAATCTTAAAATTTTAGATTAAACTATGTTCTATATATTATATTGTAATTTATTATGTATATAAACTGACATTTGAATTGAAATAAAAAAATCCGGTTTTAAATGTCAGATCCATAAAAAAAAACCAGAGACGTTGTTAATTTGTTTCGTAACACGTTTGCATAAGTGATATTAAATTTGAACTAAATAAAAAAGATTAAAAATTCGCGAAAATGATTAAAAATTATTATTATATTAAAAATGTCTTTTACGCTTTTTTAGGATATGTTTTTGCACAAAGGCTTGTACTTGTACTTTTATTTGAGCTCTGTTTTTTTTTCTTTCTATCCATTTTGAATTAATTTTGTAATTGATAACGTAATAAAATAATTAAAGATTTTGATTTCGAATAGTGAGATATAATTTGTATTCATAAAAAAGTTATGTATTATAATTTTTATAAAAACTAAAAAATAAATATTCAAGGGTTGAAGACGGTTTTTTTTTAGGTAAAGTTAAATTTGTCATTGTTTTGAATTTTATTGCCAATTAATTAAAACTCTAGAATATTATGGAAAAATCTACGATTCTAAAAATATGATAAAAATTCAGGACGCTTTTTAGTGGTGGGAAAGGGGGGGAGCAAATACAATAGAAGGAAGGTTTTCGTTAACAATGTGAGAATTTATACAGTTTTTTTTTCTATGTACAGTTTTTATATAATGGTCCTTGATTTTAATGAATTATAAACAATTTGAAGGCCTTTTAATTTTAATATAATCACATAATATTATAATCACCCTGTTAAGGTTTATAATAAACACAGTCACAAAACGTTCGTTCAACACATCGAATGATGCACACACACACACATACACACAAACATATCAAACACACATGCATAAATACGCATACACTTACACACGCACACACATATTTACATGTGTGTGCGTGCGTGTGTGTTTATCGTGTATAAGACTTAAGCGCTAATACACTTTTTCTGTTTTACATCAACATGATTTTTATAGACCAGTCCTAGGTTTGCTATTTATTTTATTTTTTTTTATAATGTGATTTAAGGGCTATTTTATTCGACGGGGGGGGGGGGGGATGAAAAATCGCGTTAAATCATTTCGGAACGAACCATTTATTCGATTAAATTTAGATTTTTTTTAAAAATAAAATGTCTAACATTCGGAAATAAGACATCTTCACACTGGATTATAATAATATTATTAAATTTTTCACTACACAAAAAACTATAATATATTGGTTGAGAAGTTAATTTCTAATTCGAACTAAAATTTTAATAGTATTTTTTTTTCTCAATAATTGGTGTTATTATGTTATAAATTTAATACGCATGCTAACTGATTAAATATTTAATGCATAATAATAATAATATAGAAAATTAGCAATAAAACTTTCGAATACAAGAAACGAAAGCCGTGTTTCCAGTTGTGCAAATAAAAGGATGATAATAATAAAATAGAAAAAAAAACACCTAACGGTATTTTCATTATAATATCCATATATGTATTAATCTGAAATATATATATATATATATATATATAGAATATAAATAATTATCACTATTTTTAATTAAAGCTTCGATTTTTTTTATTTCGTATTAAATGTAACCGAATGGATTTTTATTTAATATATGGGGTTTAAATATTTATAATCATTCAAGATTTTTTCAATATGTGTGTATAATAAATTGATGTTTATTCAATGAGAAAAAAAAGCAGAAAAATAAAGCTTCGATACTAAATTACATCTATTCTCAGCTGAAACGATTTCTTCTTCGATTGTAGCCATTTTTCAATTTTCTACGAAATATTTTAACGTAACGTTAAGAAATCATTACGATGAAATGAAAATTTCACAAAACACACATTTAATTATACAATATATTATTAATAAATTTTATTATATACAAACAGGGTTAGGTTTAGAAATTATTTTTTTTTATTGCAAAAATAGGAAACGTTGTTAGAAAATTATTTATATTTGTAGATGTATTTTTATGATATTCTATCTTAATAGGATAATTAGAGTTTCAAAAGGATGTGAAAAGATTTTTATTGGATTTTCAATTCCAATAATTAGATTAAAAATATATTTTTATTATATATCATATATTATATAGCATCAGGAATAAGATATGTCATATAGTTGAAATGATCTATTCTAACAAAAGAGAGAAAATGTTTGTCAACCGAAATGAATTATAATTAATTTTTTTTTTTATATAATACAAAATTGATCATTTTAAAAGATTAGATAAATATATATTTAAAAAAAATAACTTTAATTACTATATAAGGATTTTCGATTATTATTATTTTTTTAATATATAGTAAAAATTTAATGAGGTTTAATATATAGATTGTGACTTTTGCTTTTATTCAGAGATTAAATTTCAGAGGAATTTTTCTATTAATTAGAAGAATTCTTTTAGATTTGCAATTATAGACCTAGCCCTGAATGTATAACATATGTTTTTATAGCATGCATAGTATAAAATATTTTGTGACAATGTAATTGATAAACGATCGAAAGAATTTTTGTATAATAATTATAATAATAATAATAATAATAATAAGAAAAAATATAAATAACATCTAGGCAACTACTTTTCAACAATGCATTAAATGCGTTTTTTTTTCTCTACTCGAACTCACTAAATAAATACTTCAAATTTAGCGTAATTGCCATAAATAATGGAAAAATTCAACAACACTTGTAATATGAAGATATAATAATTAATATAAATATAATATCTCTGCTTCAAATATTTTTTTTTCATTTCTTTTTTACATTTCTCACTAGCAATCACTCAATTATAATAGCAAGCCACAAGTATTTTGGATAGTAAATATATTTATATTCGTAATGAATGTAAAAAATAAATTTTATGTGCTAATTAGAAGTTGTTCAAGAATAAGTCTTGTTATATTTTTTTTTCTTATAATTTCTTGCAAATAAGCGTATCTCGTGCAAGTTATATATATATATACATACAATATTTTTTAAAGTAATTTTTTTGAGTCTTTGTATTTTAGACAATGTTTTTTGACTGGCGTTTTAATTGTACGAATATTGCGAGTAAATGCAATATCATACAAATTTTTATAAATATATATTTAAATATATATATATATATATATATATATATATATATATATATATATATATATATATATATATAATTGAAACTAATAATTAATGCAATTCATCAAATGGAGCAAAAAAAATTAAAGATTTTTATAATATGTATATTTTACTGTAAACGTGTTTCATCATTGTATATTTTCATAATTTAATAATTGTTATTAATTGTTACAGAGATCGTTAATGTCTTTTATAACTATCTGTTCATTCGAACTATGGTTTAAGTGTTTTAATTCAAAATTATATAAAAACATGTCTGTCACACACACACACACACATATATATATATATATATATATATATATATATATATATATATATATATACATATATATATATTGCATATTAAATACAATCAAAAGTATTATAAATGTTGAAAAACTATGCATTACATATGATATATAATTACTGTGAATTGTGTATTATTTTCATCAGATGTTTGTCGATAATATTATTTACAAATATATTGAGAAAATATTAGTTAATAAATCGAGTGAAAAATTTCATCAAAATTCAATTTTGTGTAAACAAAAAAAAAAGATATGTTCACAGTAACATATATGTTCAATATAATGACTTTGTAATAGGAAATTGAATGTTATTTTTATTTTATATATATTTAGGTGAACCTGTATAATTAGTTGTTAAATTTTGCGATTTTGTAATACAAAATATAATAAGAATTATATAATGTCGAATCAGTCTAAATGAGAGTTTATATGAGTCAAACGTATGAAACTGAAATTTATTAATATATATATATATATATATATATATATATATATATATATATATATATATATATATATATATATATATTGTATATTTAAAATTAAATATTTTTATTATATTAAATCAATTTTGTATAAGATTGAATTCGACCCGTATAAACTCTTCGAATTCTGAATTTTTTATGTGATTTTTATTTAAATACATTTTTTTTTATGATTTTATAAGAAAGAAAAAGTTAAGTAATTTTTATTAGGATGCGACTATTTGCACTTATAGTATTGGCGAAAAATTCGTCTATTTTATTTGTATAATAAACGAAAACGATTTATTCCATAATAATAATAATAATTTTATGCGTAGTTAACAATTGAATTAATTAAATATTTGGATCTAACATAAAACTAAAATTGTTATTAAAGTTAATTAATAAACTTTTAATAGCATTTGCGATATGATATTTGAATTAATCGAAAAGTGAATTTATCGGTAGTCGAATTTTTGTAGATATGTCAACCCAATTCATGAAATTCGTGCATTCTACAATTAATTTCATTAAATTTATTATAAACATTTATTTTAGTTTTAATTATATTATTGATTTTTTTACGCAAATATGACAACGTCGATGATGATGACGATATAAAAAACAGTTTATGTTTTCATTTATCATATATATAAAATAGATATTCGTCCATTGACACCAAATATGCAAATAGCCATAATTATTATATATATATATATATATATATATATATATATATATATATATATATATATATATAAGTATATATATATATATATATATATATATATTGAATATAAAAAGAAATTTAATGAGAATATGTCTTCAATTTGAAAACGATTTCTCACTGAGCAGTTATTTTCAATTTTTTCATTAACTATGTAATCACAGATCACGTTTATATAATTTTATATATTATAATCTATATATATATATATATATATATATATATATATATATATATATATATATATATATTTATATATATATATATATTTATATATATATATATATATATATATATATATATATTTATATATATATATATATTTATATATATATATATATATATATATATATTTATATATATATATATATATATATATATATATATATATATATATATATATATTATAATAAACAAAGCAATAATATCACAAAATCACGAGTTCGCAAAAATCGTCGATGAACTCAAATCGAATGTCATATTTTTTTTATGTATATTATTATTATCAGTATTACGTTTTATTTCCAAATAAATAAATAAGTAAATATATATTAAATTATTTATTTATTTATTTTTGGTTTCATTGCCGCTCCTCAATTGAGATTTTTTTAACGCGTTTCACTTTCGTCATAATCCGATAGAATGTCACTTTTAAGATTTATTATAGCGAATCGAACCGTTTATTGTAATCAAGTTTTGTACATACACACACATACACATATATATGTATATATATATATATATATATATTTATATATATATATATATATATATATATATATATATATATATATATATATATATATATATATATATATATATATATATATAGATGTTAAATGTTAAACGTAATAAAATAATGTGATTGCTCTCGTGTGTGAGCTTTTTTTCATTTTATGGCAAGTCGAAGAGTTAGCCGCATGCGATTCTAGCAAAGCAGCTCGCTCTTGACCTGTAAAGGCTCTACTCAGCTAGGCGGATTCGGTCTTTGATCTGGTAGTGGAATAGGCGTCATTGGTCTGATGGCACCTGAACTCGGAGGCATACTTTCAGGCACCAGATGAGGAGTTCTCGAGGCAATCGGTGGCAACACTAAGCTGGACGGCCAAGGATATACGGACGTTGACGGCGCCGGAACACTCCTGCTGCGAACAACATCAGTTTTTTTAATTCATCGATATATATATATATATATATATATATATATATAATGCTAGTGTTGTACTAAAGAACGACGACGCCGGTGTCAAAGTTGAACGCTACTTTATTTTTACAATTTAATGTTAAATGAATTTTACAATTCAAAATCCACGTCCTTGTCATATTGTAGTTCAATTTATTGTTATATGTTTTCATGTAAAATATTTCACCATTTATGATCCAATTTTACTTTGATTTTGACAGTTTGTATCTTATGTATGGCCATAAACTAGATATAACAGAGTTTCCCAAAGTGTGGGTTGCGTCCCAATACCAGATTTCAGAAAAATTCAGCTGGATTGTGGTAAAAAATTGTAAAATCACAAAAAAAAACATTTTGTTATATTTTTTTTTGCAATTTTTGCATATGAAACAAACAAACAAATAACCTGAATTTTGATTTTTTTTTTATTAAAAAATAAAATTTGTTTTGTAAATAAATGTCAAAAAAGTTTAGGAAACGCTGCGATATACCTCACTTTTCACCTGTACCGCTTTTATACTATAATATCACTATAATTTTACATAAATATTTATACGTGATTTTTAAATAAAATATTTTGTTTTATAATCATCATTTAAATTAGTTAGGATATATTATATGTAATTTTTTAAAGTGAATTGTTATTTTGTAAACTGTATCCAGATTTTTATATAGATATATTTTTTTTGCAATTCGGTTTTTAAATTTGAATTCAATTGAATATTTTTTTTTGTAATTTAATTTTAATAATATTACGATTTGGTGATAAAATTATATATATATATAAAAAATATAATAATTATAAAATATAAAAATGATAAAATCAACTTTACCTAGAATGTGGTAAAGGCAAAGGAGAGGCGGCAGGTGGATATATATTTGGTTGAGCAAGTGCAGCAGTGTCCGGATGCAAAAAATTACGTTTCTGTTCAGCTCTTTCCTGTTGTTGTTGTAACGATCTTGCTACTAATTCAGGTAATGCTTCTAATCTTTCCTGAAAAAATTGATGTTAAAATTTATAAAAAACATATAATAATAATAAAAAAAGTTTTAATTGTGTCACTTATAATGTACAAGTCGAAAGGTACTTTTTAATATAATAAGCGTATGAAAAATATAATGATGTTTGAAATATGGGGTTATATATAATAGTGAAAGTATATTTAGCAACTTTATTATATATAAGAATGAGAGTGTTGTACGTTTTTAAGTACACGAATACGAAATTCATAAATAATACACGTTAGGGCAGTTCTAATCACATTTATGGATTATAAACTTAATATCTGGAATTGTTTTTATTCAAAAAAATAATCTATGAAAAAATTAAAAATATAATATGATACATCCATCAGAATTTAATATTGGTTTTAGGTAAAATGTTAATATTTTGACAGTTTACAGTGTCTCATGGATATTACATAAAAATATATTTAGAAGAATAATTTAATAAATAAAATAATAATTACCTGTAAGGTAACCATTTTCTCTTCTAAACTAGTCAATCTTTCATCAACAGCATCTTGTCTCGAGCTCATGTCTGATACTATTTCGTATACAGTGTTCTGGGTCTGCAAAAGGAAGGGGTTCTGATTTAAATGGCAACGTCGTCTTATCAACGTGGCTATAAAGCAATTGGTTATATATAAGTCAGAATTAAAACAGTATCTAGCACATACAAAAAATATATATATATATATATAATAAATAATTACTAAATGTTAAAAAAATATTAGTGTATATATATACCGAATTAATTTTGCGTTAAAAATGTAAAACATGCTAAAAGAAAAATTAAAATGATAATAATAAACGAGCTTTGTTAGCGCTATATATATATATATATATATATATATATATATATATATATATATATATATATATATATATATATATATATATATATATTGTGATATATAAAAAAAATGTGTGTCGGATAAATATTAATATATTTTAATAATTTATAATATATTATGACACGTTAAAAACGAATAAATAATGCGAATGATTGTTAAATGAAAAAATTCGTGCTGCGATTAGTAATTTAATTTGGATTTTTAATGAAAACAAAAAATATAGTATGATATTATGTTGATAAATTTGCCTAATTTATTTAAAATAAAATCGAGCATATTAATTATGTATTAATAATAAAATAGCAAAAATTCTACTAAAATACTCTAGCAATACTGGTAATTGTCGTAATATTAATAAAATGCAAATGATAAAATTTAAATGTATTCATCAAAGCGAACGCCGTTAATTGCGCTTTCTAGTACAATATTAATGTTATAATAATTAATAACTATTGAATGTGTGATGATTCAACAATCTATTTGGTGTGTTTGATATGGAATGCAAAGCTTTCTATGTAAGCAAGCTATGCAATTTGAGTAAATAAATTCATTTTAATGCTGACATATTACACATACCTTTGCCATGTCTGTTATTGTGTTGGCATTATCCATTAATTTTCTTTGGTCCATTTTCACTTTTCTTAATCTGGAAAATTTATTAATACATCTTAATGATATTGTTATTTTAAGTCTAAAATTATTTAATGTATATTTTTTTTTGTGTAGGGAAATGATTTCTAAAGTGTGAAGATCAAAAATATGGATTCAGTGTGGTAATTAATTTATTAAAAAAAAAATGATTACAAATAGTCAATTGTAGTGATTTGAGATTTCTGCTCATGAAAATAGAGCCGAGGATTATTAAATTATTAGCAGCATATCAGTTTCATTCTTCTCGTTAAGATGATATAGAATGTTTTAACTTTTTTATATTGCTTTTCTATTCTATGTTCAAAAAATAGTTTCATAATTACAAATTTCAATGTTTCCAATTTACACCTTTAAAATGTAGAAATATTACATACATATTTCTGTTTAATTGTTATCAAAATTTAAAAAGTAATAATTCTCAAAGGGCGTTTTGAAATATTATTTCTGGAAAGAAGGCGATTGGTCAAATAAGTTTGGGAATCACCGGTGTATTTAATTCAACAATGGTCGTCGCCTTATTTATGGAACGTATTTTTAAATGGCTATAAAATTATATTGATTGTTAATTTAATGTTATTTTTAATATAACAAATTGTTTCGGTTTGTATTAATTTGATAAAAATATTTTTCCAGAATATTTCTGATTATGTATTTGTTTTTTACTTACAATAGAGTATAATTCTGATATTAAAATTCTATGAAAAAATATTTTTATTAAAATTGTAGAGAATACGAATGATAGAGGAAAAATTTTTTTGCATATTTTCATTGGTCCGAGAAAGGAAAATGAAAAGCGAAGAAAATTATCAATAGAGTGAGCATTTTCATGAAATTTGATTAAACCGAACGCGTTCGCGTGCACTTTTTACATTCAGAGCTGAAAAATTTTCTTCATTTCCAGGAAGGCATCTCGTTAGAGGTACTTCGGCGGGGCATTGCTTGAATATTGTTTTATAATCGAATTTTGTGTATACGATAGAAAAGAGGACGACAGAGGCTGTCGAGTGAGTCTTGTTCGAGTTTCGCTTAAAAATTAACGATCGGATTCCGATGGCAGTAAGCCAGATGGAATTCCAGTTTTACATTGTTGAAAATTACACTACGAATCTATTCGCTTGTTCCGCTTGCTGGCCGGGCTCGATTTATTTCATATGAATTGTCGGCTATCCGAAGACAATGCTATTTGTTATAATTTTACATGTAATATATATATATATATATTATATGTATTAAGATGTTACGAAAGGGTTGATCACTAAAGACAATGACCTTTAAACGTTTTCAAAGATTTTCATATTTATTTAGTTATATATATATATATATATATATATATATATATATATATATATATATATATATATATATATATATATATATATATATATATATATATATATATAAATAGTTAACCATTGAATTCATAGTTTTAATACTTTCTATATTATTTTTTTTTTGCGTTTTGTTGCTATATAAAATTAAAAAAAAATGATTTACTTAATATGATATATTTTTAAAACAATACAAATGACCGAGTTATTTTTGCTTATTCACGAATATAAACAACGAGTAAATAATACTAAAGGAAAAAACAAAACTCATAAATGTATTAAATTTCTGTTAAAAGTATTTAATATTATTTTGTTATATTTTTTAGATATTAATTACAATTATTTAGAAAAGATTATTAATAAACGATTTTATATATGCGCTTAATAAAACGAACGGCGAAATTAACCTATTTGTATATGAAATTGACGTCATTTTAAATAGTTATTAATTAATTAATTAATTAATTCATTTTCAACGTCGTTATAAATGAATTCATATAAATGAATGTGAACGTTTGAGAAGCACTCTTGCAGTGAGTAATCGATACTAGCAATGAGATATTAAAGCACTTACGCGTATATAGCGAGCAAGAACTTTCTTTGATGAGTACGTACACGTCCCGGATTTACTCTTTTCACTAAACGAGTATGCTTATATATCAGCCATGTCTCCCTTAGGACGTTAGCGGCGGCGTTTTTCAGCTGAAAACAAAACACAAGACAAAGTACATGAGAAACGTGCGTATAAAACGAACGAAAACAATGAACGAGAGCAACGCGAAAAAAAATTCCAACGCATTCAAGATGGCCGCCGATAACGTGATTTCAGACGATATTATCATTTTGTGACGAATGAAATCTATTTGTAGAACGTTGTTGCTGTTGATTTGTGATGTTAATCAATCGGAAGCTAGCGAGCCAAAAGAATGTATATATTATACTATATATATATATATATATATATATATATATATATATATAATTATTTTGATCGATAATATTTAATATAGAGTACAACCGCAACATAAAAGTTATAAGTAAATATTGATCTTTTGTTCAAAGATAAAAAAAAAAGAGAACGGAGCATCGTTTTCTATAAAGTGACGCCTTATTGGATTTTTTTGACGCGCTTTGAAATTTTCATTTCTTTTGTGAGAAAATTTTCAGCGTATTCTTTCATATTTTTTTTTCATCTCCGACGTCTTAATACCCTTCCATGAATTCTTTCAAGAAGGGTTTCTCCGTGCGTTTCTTTCGTCCATCGTTGGCAGTTTGAAGATTTATGATGGAGCCCTCGTGAAAGATCCCATTTTGAATCGGTTATATTGCCATCATAAATATTATAATGTCGGTTATGCATAGATATAATATTAAACTGTTAATAAAATAGAAAAAAAAATGAAAGAATTTCGACGTTCAAATCAACTTCAACTGTGAATTAACAATGATATTTTCATCAGTAATTCATCTTAGTATCAGTTTTATTAATTCAAATTTTATATTATAATTGGTAAATAAATGTAAATAAAATTGCTTCAATTTTATTATTTGATGATAGAAATATATTATTATATTTTTTCTAAGAAATCAAACAAAATGAACTATTTATTCAAAAATCTTATGATCTTTCATATATTTTTAATTTTAATCCTTTATAATGTTAAAAAAGATAGATACAGTTGAGTTCAATTAGTGTGACACCAGTGGAGATGAAATATTATAATATGTTAATCAAAATGCAATATTAAGCAGACTTTAGTGAAATATATGGTAGATTAGAAATTGAGGAATGTTATATTATTCAGACTGTCATACTAAGCAGACTCGACTATATAAAATGAAAAATTAATATTTAGGAAGAAAAATATATTTTTATTTTGCTGTTGAAATATATTTTTTTAATTGATTTGAATATTTTATATTAAGAATATATAGAAATTTGTATATCAGTATAAAAATTATGTATATAAATAAAGATCATTAAGTTTAGGTTTAAGTTAAGATAAAAAAATATATAGTTTCAATTGAAATATGATTTTAGAAATATACATATATATATATATATATATATATATATATATATATATATATATATATATATATATATAAACTTACCCGTTTCGTTAATTGAGTATCCATCATGAAATTATGTACATGCTTTTCAGCTCTAGTCAGTTCCAGTTTTCTGGAAACGACCGCAACGAGGAGCGCCGTACATCCGGCTCCCTGAAAAATAAAAAAAATAGAAAATTAAACAATTCACATAGACCTCATAGAATACGTGTGCGAACGAGTGTGTGCGCGTAACGATCGTCGAACGAGCGACTATTGCGCGTATATTTTTATTTTTTTTTATATTTCGTCGCGAATCGCGAATTCGACAGCATTTTCTCAAACGTTATTTACGAGTGTAAAGTTGACAGTGGAAAATTCGGCATCGTCATGAATTATACATGAGCGTTAACACAATACAACGAAACTCGAGAACTTTTCATTGCCTCTCCCCGCCCCTCTTTTCTACCCTCCCTCCGTTTCCGCGCATTTTCCGTTCGGTGAATCGAAGCATTCGCTTTATGAGTAAGTTTTTCCGGCTGAAAGCGATCCGCGAAATGTCGAATAAATGAAGTGATTGTCGCGCGGTGTAATCAGATTTTCGATTGTGAAAATTTATTAATTTCGCGCGAAATACAACACTCGTCTGTCGGCGTGAAAAATATCCGCGTCGAAAAATATTCGCTTTCAGCCGATTGTAAAACGAAATAAAAAAAATTGGATACGCGAAAGAATATTGCGTTATGATTTCGGGGAAAATTATTCGGAGGTTGATATCGCGATATCGTATTATTAGGATGTAGATTCGTGAAAATTAATATGAAATATATGAAATTTTATATAATAAAATCTAATAAATTTTCATTTCAGTTCGAATTTTATTTATATATCGATATCAAAATATACGATTTTTATGTGATTTGTAACGTAATATATTTTATATCAATAATCTTTTTGAAAACTGAAATATATTTCAATTTCAAGTAATGTTTTCATACAATATATTTTCTTAAGAGCTGCTTTCACATCAAATTGAAGAGAATGTTCAATGTTTTATTGCTTCCTTGTCCTAGTTTTACATATGTTTCAGTTTAATGGTATGTTTCAAACTATGTAGTACATTTATTTAACATCAGCTATATAGTTTAAATATTTACATAAATGTACGTTTTAAAAATAGTTATATTATTGTTGAATAAAACATATAGAGAAATCTTTTATGTGAAAAAATAAATATATGGGAAGTTTTTCAATGGAATTTATTAAGTATCGATTTTATACTATAAAAAAATTGATTAACATTATGAAATCCTGATTCAAAAGGATTGTAGTTTTAATTTACAATTGATTGCCTTGTGATGAATGAGTGTGAATTTGTTTTTCTTTCGATATTTGCAAGGAAAATTCGACCAGATCTTCTCGAGAAAATTCGGGTCACGGTCGAGATGATTTTTTTCAGTGCGCGTAGAAAGTTGTGTTATTTAAAAGATTTATATTGAAACTGTTGCGGAATTTAATTTTGAAATGTTCCGTTTCGTCTTACGATTCTGCGAGAAAAATTATGACCGAGAAAGTCCGAAAAACCTAGCGAAGGTATTCCGAGTCGGCTTTTCTGCGAATTGAGGGAAATTTCTCGGACGTTTCGATGGAAAAATAATTTGAAATTTATCATTGTTAATTCGGCGCAGTTTTAACGGTCGTTTATCATTCTGTAAAATGGAAAAAGAAGATTACAAGATTTATATATAATAATATATATATAATGAATGTTGTTAGTCTAAAAGTTTCGTTTTCATTTCGCTTATCTATTGGAGAAATATATTGCCTTCGTTATGAAAATCTGTGTCTAAATTTACATTAATTACATTATCTTAAACAATAATGTCAGACATGACTGAGTTAAAGCTTATATTAATTCTGCAGACTGATGAAATTAAGATATTGTACATTGTTTGAAACGCATAAATGCAACAAAGCGTTTTCAACATGAAAATTTAATAAACTGAATAACATAATTATGAAACAAGTAATTTTGCGAAAGTTTCATTAAGATATCAAATATTTATATTGAAACAGATATCTAAAAACATATTAATATGTAAATTTAAAACCGTTATACATCTTGTTAGTTTATTTTTTTAATTTTCATACAACGTTTCCGTAGAATATTTTGCTAAAAGTAATAATTATAATATAAAATAGAAATATGATATTATAATGAACATTTTCAATAATGATTTGATATTTAAAAATAAGAGAACAAGCAGATATATATTTTTTTTCAAAATGTTGTTCCATATAAATTAATTATATAATTAAGAATTCTCAGTATTTTTAATTTAGTTGAGTATAATCGAGGCATAAAAACAATATTGAGTATTCGGCGTAAGATATAAAAAATGAAAAATCTAAATTTCAGCGATACGATACTCCGTCGAGGAAAACTAAATTAGAGAGTACGTACGTTAAAATTTCATTGCAAAATGTAATTAAACACAATTAATGACACGTTAAGCGCTAAATTAAACCGACTTCACTCGGCTAGGAGTGAAAGGCGAAAAACAAGAGACACCAGTAATTAAAAGCATTCGCGTTTTTTATGAACGAACAGATGTGCGACACAAAAGAAAATATAAATAAAAACCAAGAACAGAATTGTATTTTTTTTTATAATATTATTTCGGAAAATTATGTAAGAATTTTATTGTGCGAAACATAATGCAAAAGATGTGTGATTATTTTTACAGGGGGTGTAGAAATTAAAAAAATATATTTTTTAATTGTTGATTATGATAATTTAATTATTTTGTAAAAAGATAATTTTTTTCTTACAATTTATAATAAAAATTTGAAGAAGGAAGATTTATTATATATATATTGTATATATTCATATAAAAATATGATATTTTTTTTGTTTTTATATGTAATGAAAAATATTAAAAATTTGTTTACATACATAATTCGATAATATTATAATTAAACAATTCCATATTGTAATATATTTTGAGTTATTATAATAACTTGCATTTATCCTTCGCATATTCCATTGTATATAATATAATCTAATATCAAATGGGTCAGGGGTTTGTTTTTATCATATTAACATAACCGCTGTTGAAATTAGACCATTTACTTTGTTTTCCTTTTGAAAACGGTTGGTTTGTATATTAAATTAGAATATTATCCGAAGGTAACAAAGCTGTTTAGATTCCAAGTTGCATTTGAATAACTTAATAAGAATTACATCATGTGCACTTATAACAACAATTAAAAATTCTAACGATATTTTGAATTTCGAATCACAGACTATTTATATATTGTTATTATGAAAAAAATATTATGTTATACGATTTAGAATTTTTCTTCATAATGAACGATAAAAGGATACAGCGAAAATATTTCGAATAAAAACTTAATGTCGCATAAGAACAATTTCTTACATAACGGCACAATTTTCACCGGCGGAAAAATACGAAAGAAAAACCGACGGCGGAAAAAACAAAACAAAAAAAAACAGAGAGGAAGTGGAAATAATATAAATATTATGTAAACGGACGGATAAAATTAAATTATGAAGTGGAATCGTCGTCGAAATACAGACGTTGAATTTTGCGAAAGTATGCGAAAAACTTTAATGCAAAATACAATAAATCACCACCCTAACCGAGTTTATCATCCCCGAATAAAAAAAAAATACGCCTACGCGAATAGACCTACAAATGAAAAAAGCTTAACTCTCATCGGGAATATTTTCCACGAAGTAGAAAGTCGAAAGTGAAAACGAAAGTTGGCCATGATAATGAGATATTAAAACGGAAAAAGTAGTCGTAGGAAAAAAATTAAAACGAAAATATATAAATAAATAAACCGCAATAGTAAGCGGAACGTATTATATTACATGCATAAATAAACAAATGTCGTTCGAGTAACGTCACGAACATGCACGACAAATTTATTTTTCTATATATGAAAATATGTACATATTTTCATAGAAAAATGCGCGTTCATTAGTTTGTGTAACGGGCTTTATTTTATGGAATCAGTATATTATCCCCCAAAAATAATAATGATTATGAATGTGTTTGTAAAGATATATATTATATAAAATATTTGTACATATATATTTTGTTAATGAAAATTGAATTAATTTGATATTTTGAAAAATTACTATATACATTATGTAATATGAATAATATTGCGACTGAAAAATACTGGTTTTGAACTCATATTGTATTTAAATATGATATTTTTTAATGTGACTTATATTTATGTTTACCATGAGTAAACATAAATATAATTCATGTATAAAGAATTATATAATTTAGAAAAATAGATTTAAATATGTATTAAAAAATAGTAAATTATTTAAATTATATGGTAATTACAATGTATTTTTTGAACATTAGCATAGGTTAAGAATATAATCTAAATTATATATGGAATAGTTTCTTATATTTATTTCACTGAAGTTAAACTATCTAATATTTTTTTTTGTTTTGAAGATATTTCTTTATAAAAAATAAAAAAAAAGATTTTTTTTATTTTTTATAAAGAAATATCTTCAAAGAATAAACGGATGTTCGATGAAAATCATATAAATATATGATGAAAATAACACCGGAAGAAATGATACGGAGCAAACTGCGACAATTAGACAAATTTCGCGCTTTTTCTTTCGTCATATCGACGACGATAAAATAGCGGCGCGATTTTTTTTTCATCAGTTTACGATCGCATTAAGATGTGCGAACGAAAGCTTCATTGATTCTTTACTCGAGGTGAAAATTAATTGAAAGGGCAGGAAGGGCACGCGAACAAAAGTGTGCCGAAACAGGACGCAACGCAGGAAAGAAAGGCAACAGCGAAAAGTGAAAAAAAAAAGAAAAAAGAAAAGCGCCGAAAGAAAAGTGAGCGAAGGAGATGAAAAAAAAAAACGAGGAAAATTATTCGTATTGGACGGTTCCGGCGCAATTAGGTCCCCCTTAAAGCCGAGGGGCCCTTATCTCACCAGTAAATTGTGCCCCATTTATTATTCCGCACTCTTCCGCGATACTGGCGGATTTTCATGTTCACCAAGAGAGGCATTTTTTTCAAATTATAAAAGGCTCTTTTCAGTTCTTATGCCCGTCGTCCCGTCCGAGACGTTCATTTCCTCCATTCTCTTATATGCAATAAGATGAACAAATTGCCACGGCGAAAGAGGAGTGAATCCGTTTTTGTTTCTCCACGGAGATATTCTTAGAAATCTCTCAAACTCGCCTTTTTGGCGTAAAAGCGCAACTATTTCACGTTACATACATATATATATATATATATAATTTATATATGTACAAACGAAAACGGTATGCACGTTTATCTTTGTTCTCGTGAATTCCCCTGAATCGCTATACAGACGTTCCATTTAAAACGTACCATTTGAATTGAATGATTTTTTCATGTAGCATTCGTATAGGAGAAAAGGTCTGATTTTTTTTTATGGCGGTTATTCGATACAAAAACGCCCAAGATGATCGTAAAAGGTGTTTGTTTGTTTTTTCAAATGCAGCGTATTACCTGTTCAAATCTCAAAACATATTTTTATTTAAAGAATTATTCCAATTCTGTTGAAATTATGAATTATTAAATGAAGCAATTTTCAGTCTACGTATTCATACTATATAATGTCGTTCAATACTTTTTATCCTTATTTATTCCCCATATTTAATATTTTATTTATATATTTATTGAGTGTGCTTTATAATATTAAAAATTATTAATATGATTCTAAATATTTACTATGATAAATTAAAAAAAAAATAAAATAAAATTTAAATATATAAAATTGCATGGTTAAATTCGAAAAAAAAATTAAAGATCAAAAACTTATTATTTTAATCACTTTTGTGTATGAAAACTTTATATGGTTTTTTTCCCATAAGATCTATACTAATTATTTCAATTATAATATGCATAATTGAATGAATATTTTCCCGAGAAAATCCAATTACTTCAGGATTTCGTTATAACGAAGCGGAAATAAGATTCGACGTGCAAAATTTCATCGCATAAATCTGTCGATAAATTAATCGCCATAATAATGCGGTTAACTCACGCGAAAAAACATTTCCATAGACAAAGTCAATATTTATTGCATTATGCGCATTAATAATAATAATAATAATAGTAATATGCTTTAAAAAAAAGAACAATAAAAAATGACACGAAGCGGATAATTTATCAACGGAAAGTTTTAACTTCAAACCATAAAAAAAAATTCTTTTCGTCATAAACTTCGAAATAAGAATTAGAACGATGGAACTTTTATATAAAACAAAAACTTTGAGAAACAACAATAAACTGACGTTTCGTTATGAACGTATTATTGAAATAATATTTTAAATGAATCGTCAGGTAGCTTAGTTTAATAATTATATATACACATATATTTTTAGTTAATTGAAAAGATGAAAAATATTACTGGAAAAAAAAATACATTTAATTTCAATTCGCTAGTTTTATCGAGTTTTTGATTTATATTAACTTATAACAATTAAATTTTATTTTTGTTATAGTTTTCATATTGCTGCAATATTCTCAATAAATTAAATTATTTCATCAAAAGTTTTCTAAATAATGATATTTTCAAATATCGTAAAATTTGTGAGCTTTTTAAAAATATAAATAATTCGTATACGAGATTTAGTATGAGCGAAGGATATTAAAATTAATTTATATATTGTATTGTTATAAATTTTTTTTTTTACATATTGAGATTTAGATTATTCAATATTATTATTCAATTAATTCAGAAGATTGTTCAATATTTTGTAGATTGTATTATGTCATCGATAAGATATTTTTTCATATAATATTGAAAGAATTTATTAAATTAAAGTTGCAAAGAGCTCATCTTCAGTTTTCATAAACAACGATATTAAAATAAAGTAAGAAAAAAAAGGGAGATCTCATTCGTGCGCTTCACGGTTCGCAAATTAAGGATGCTTTTTTACCACATTTTTTTTATATTTGTGTTTTTTGTTTTAGCATTTTGCCATTTTCGTCTTGGTCGCTCTTTTTTTTATTTAACATTTTCCAGCTATATAAGGTCTTGTCCCTTTTTTTTCTCCTCCGGACTTAATTCGTTACATTTTTTTCATTTCGCCGTTCGAGGGGTTGAAATTGGTGAATATTTTGGTGTGTCGATGTGACATACTTTTCTGCGACAACCGCTATCTATCCTTTCGAAAATAGGCACGATATCCTTCTATTTGTTTTTTTTTTATTTTACATTTAAGTCTTGATATTTTATACTGTTTTTTTTTATTCTAGTTCACAACTGTAGTTTAATGATTATAATGAAAAAAAAAGATGGCAATAATAAATATGCAATAATTTAACCTTTGATGATTCAATTGATTAATTTAGCATAAAGTATACTACATATATTCAAGATAAATTTTAAATTTATTTTTTATTATTTAAATCAAATATAAATAGCGATATTTATTTTTTAGAAAAATGGGAAATAAAAATACGAAAAGGAAATATTCATAAATAAAACTTTGTTATAATAATGTATTTTACTATTAAATGTTGCCAGAAAATGAATATATAAGATAAACTGTTATATTATTTCATATATGAGACAAATTTTAATAATATATTATATATTTAAATATCTATATATAATTTCCTATTTTTTTTAAATTTAATAATATAAAAAAAATATATTATTAGTAAAATTAAACAACAATTTTATATGAGATTTAAACGTCAAGAATGGTATTTATTATTTAAAATAATAATTTTAGTTTTGGAATCCGAATCAATTTTCCAATTTTAGTTGAAAAAATTGCACAATAATTTTAATATTTCGAATTTTTATAAGGTTTCGTTATTAATTAAATATATTCGCAACATTTTTATTGAAAAATTCTATCGAAAATAAAATTGTACAATGAGAGTAAAACGTTGATACTTATCTAAAGAGAATGTTTATTCAACCGTGATAATTTGCAGTTGAAATTGAATGCAATATACAATGAAACAGTTTGAATTATATATATATATATATATATATATATATATATATATATATATATATATTGTATTGAATAATAATATGAGTGCAAGCAAAGCACGGCCAAGTGTTTCGTACGTGATGTAAATTTGTTGCAAATTGCATTCAATTTTGCAAATTGGAGGAACGTCGCACCTATTGTTGGTAACAGCTGGATGAACAAAAACATCTTTATTTGGCGATATTTTATTTATTTATTTTTTAACGGTACAATATACGCTAGTTCATCTCCAGCATAGACGTTTTAATATTTAAACGTGTACGTAAAATATAAAATATTATAGATTTGCATACGGTCGTATATTTTTATTCATTTAATTTTTTTTTTATTAATATATCGTATAAATAAATTAAAAATATATTTCATATTTAATTTTGAAGCATATGTTTGAATAAAATAAAATAAAATTCAATTATTATAAATATATAAATGTTAAATTTTATTATATTAAAAATTTGATGTGAAAGCGTACATTTTTTTTAGATGAAAAATATAATGTATATTCATTTTTTAATAGTCGAGTTAAAATTTTGTCGACTATGTCTATGTCGGAATCGAATTAAAAATATTTAATATGATATATGAACGAACGGTCGCAACGAGTACACGTATGATATATATATATATATATATATATATATA
Organism: Leptonema lineaticorne; assembly: GCA_024500535.1. Classification (NCBI taxonomy): domain Eukaryota; kingdom Metazoa; phylum Arthropoda; class Insecta; order Trichoptera; family Hydropsychidae; genus Leptonema; species Leptonema lineaticorne. The sequence continues at coordinate 12,303,544 of JANIJI010000008.1, read as the reverse complement.
TATATATATATATATATAAGAAAAAATAATATAATATGGAATGGACTTACCATGATTCCGGTGCTTACGGCGATTCCTCGTCCGCAGTAAGTGTTAGGCACAATGTCACCAAATCCCACTGACAGGAAGGTGATGGCGATAAGCCACATGGCGTTCAGGAGATTGGCGTGCTCCTCATCGTGAAACCTACCACGATCGTCGTACATCATGATAATTATAATTCGGCTATATACCTTTCGATTATTGCGACGCGAGTCCGTTTAAAGTGTTAATCGAAAATCGGGAAAAGGGAAAAAACAAAAACAAAAAAAAAAACAAAAGCTAGGCAAATCAAGCGGTGTCCGACTGTGACGTTTAGAAGCAGTGTATTATACATATATATGCTCATGACGATCGATTAATGAATATTTAATATATATATATATATATATATATATATATATATATATATTTTGTATAAATTTTAAATTATTTTTTTATATTATTAAATATACATTATATCAATTATCAGTGATGGATGAATAGATATTTTATAATAAATTACAGAAAAATTAAAGAAATATCAAATAATAAATAAATAAATATTATTGTATTTTTAGAAATATTTTTAGAAAGATTTGACTTGAAAATAATAAAAATGGAAGTATTTCAATTTTATATTGCAGATGGACAGGTTTAATTATATATATATATTTTTTCCATATTGATATAGTCTGTGTATTATAAATTTATATTCAGATAATAAACGTAAGACATAAAAACGAAAAAAAATCAATAAATATGTATTATAATATAATGGAATATTGCTTAATTAGTTGTGATTTAATGTAATTTAATGGACAGTATAAATGGTATATACGGTATAAATTATATTAAAATTGGTAATAACGATGATTCCATCATAATGAATATAAAATAATAATTTATATATTGATCACGATGTGTAATTAATATAATATAACAATAAATAATTCATATCGTATATTATAAGTAATTATAAAAATATTTTATGAATATTCTTGAATTTATCGTAAAAAATTTCATCATAACAAACATGGGCATTTTTTATTCATATTTTTATTCTGGGTCAAAATATAATATATATAAAAAAAATAAAAAAAATATATATGCAAAAGGATTTCAGCGAAAAACACGATTCAAAAAAAATATTAAATTTCCTCTATTTCTGAATATTTTTTTTATACGTCAAAAACCATAATATTTAATCGTTTTAAAATTTATGTTTTATATATATATATATATATATATATATATATATATATATATATATATATATATATATATATATAATATAGGTATGTGAATTAAAACGTATAATAATTTTGTGATATACGAGACAAATATTTCATTTATCTAGCTAAATGTACATTATTTTTAATGGAGGAAGGGAAAAACTAAAATATAATAAAATAAATATATATAAAACGCTGTTCTCGCGTTTGTATGAGCTTTTTTTTTTTTATATTAGAACAGCGATTTTATTTCACTTCTAATTTATGGTTTTTCTTTGCCACCCTTGCTCCGCAAAGTCATTCAATTTTTCTTATTTATATCTAGACTTTCCCCATTGGCTTGGCTATATGGGTTGAGAAATTTGAGAAGAAAAAAAGATGTGAAATATTTCCTAGGATTAAGGCTAAAAGATGTCATATTTTTCGAAAGCGTGAATAAAATTTGAATACAACCCTTGTTTTTTTTTCTTCATCGTTTATATTTTTTCACAAGCTTTCAGCTACATCATTGATAATGATTGAAAATATTTTTATTAAATAAAAAAAAATTCTATTAATAAATATTTAGCTCATTTTATATACGATCAATTATTGTTTTCTAAATATATTTTTAATTCTTTAATGATATTAAAAAAATATTTTTTTTCAATCAACTAACTACAATAGTTCATCATATTATATGAATGAAAATATGCAAATGCATTTTCGAAAGATAGTATTTTTCGTGATTTCATTTTAATATTACAATAACATTAATATACATCAGCGGTTGTAATAGTCTCATTTAACCGTATATTATACGTTCCAGTGATATTTTATCAGAGAGTGAAATACGGAAATCGCAAAGCGTTACGACGGCGGATGCCTATTTTTTTCAACGAAAAAAGGAAAATTCGTTGTAAGCAAGCGGAAAAAGAAACAGAAGTCGGCGAACTGGGAACATTTCCATTAATGTTTGAAAATACGGTTACGCTGCAGATTTTCCTTCGGACAGGTAATTTCGCTTTAGTGTGCCATTACCGAGTGGAAAAGAATGAAAATAAAAAAAATTCCGAATGAAACTGCTAAACAATTCAATCCTAATTTGAATACGTGAAAAATGCGGATTTATCAATATAACGGCCAATTAGCGATTCGTATAAAAATGTATTTTTTTTTTAATCAACGATATTCGCTAATGTGGAAACGTTTAAAATTTAATTGAAATATCTCGTTGAACGGACTATAAAGGAAATAGTTCAAATATATATATAATAAATTAAAACTATTTTTAATTGTAAAAGTAAAAGAAATTTTATTGAATGGAATAAAATCAAATTTATTTTTTATTAAAATATTTTTTTTTATGTATTTAATATTTATACAAAATTTCTCTATAAATAAGCCGTAAATTACGAAAACAAAACCGTTTTTCGTACAATATTCGAGGTGAATATATACAATATACATAGTTTATAGTTAGAGCACAAACATATATATAGATTGGTTATGAAAGATAACAAATATGGTACAAGTTTACTGCACAAAAGTCGAATCTGCAGTATAAAATGTCAAAGTTTGACGAAAATATTGGAGAACTATAATGTAAAGTAGATTTTTTATTATTATTAACAGAGAAAGCTTTTTCATTACAAGTTCAAAGAAAATTTTTAATTTAAATTTAGAAAAATGCATTTTATCACGATGAAATATGATATTATTGATTGTATGCAACGGATACATTATAAGTGCATATTATTATTTTTTAATGCGATTCGCGGAAAAATTAATATTTTAATATATGAGTTGGGAAAACTCGTCGTTGAACGGATCGGGGGGGGGGGGGTAGGAAAATTTTGATTAATCGCCTGTTTAAATTGGTCGCGCACGACGAAAATGCGAATTGCGACGGACGGACGCTTTTCCGTTAAATTTTCGTAAACATTATTTTTCATCACCTCATAATGCGCGCAAGGTCTGAAACGATATTTCAACGTCAAAATTGAACATTACAATAAGTGTAAATTTATTTATCCCTCACTTTTTCTTCCATTGCATTTCATTTTGAGAGGATTTTTTTTTTTGGGAAATGAACTATAGAGAGTTAACAAATGTTGCAGTCTCCATATTCAAATTGAAATATATTTAGAATTTATATATGAAACTAGAATTATAGTATAATATTGAAAAAATACTACTGATATCGTATAAAATATACCAATAGTGTAAAAAAAATTATATATATATATATATATATATATAATATATATATATATATATAAAATTTAAGGTAGCTATGTTTTTAACCATGTTATAAAATTAGTTTTTGATAAAATTATAAAAGAGTTAATAAATTAAAATTAAAAAAAGACGCTCTACATCTACGTCGAATATTCACACTATATTTTTAACGTTTCAAACTATAAACAAACGTCATATAAAATGATAAAAATAAATTAAATTCAAACGATTCACAGCCTAATATAATGATGATTAAATACGTGTAATGTTTATTTTTAATGCGAATTAAAAAATGATATAATAGAATAAAAATGAAAAAGAAAAACCATTCGGTGACATTGTGCAGTTTTTGTTTTTTAGTACCTCGATTTCTTACCTCTTTTCATAGAAAAGCGATCTGATCTATACTTACTGAATGCGGACAGATCGATCGTTAAATTGTTTTTATTTAATCAGAATAAAGATATAAATATATTTCAATCTATAAATATTGATATATTTTATTGTGAAATTTGAAATGTATATATATATATGGTAAGAATGTCAAAAATAGTCTATAGAATATATACAGAATTACAGATGAAAATCAAACATTGATTAAACTGACTTTAATATGTATAGAACAAGGAGAAACTACTGAATTAAATTTCTCAAGAACGATTACTATAAACGTCAATCAGAGAGTAGATTTGAACTCTGGATATTGTTTAAGACACCAGTTTCGAGTTGAATGATAATGAAACGTTTCAAATCTTCAACAGATAAATATGCAACATTATTTATATTACAGTAATCATTGTTCTGATTAAATTGAAGTATAAAAAAATTTAACGATCGATTGATAGTATGCGAACGGGATTTTCCGCAGATTTTTTTTTTTTTTTGATTATATATATATTTTTCGATATTTTCGTCATCATGATACATACCACCATTCCGCAGGTGAGGGTGATTCCTCGTCCGCAGTAAGTTTTGGGCACAATGTCTCCATATCCGACGCAGAGAAAGGTGATTGCCGTCAGCCACATGGAGTTAAGAAGGTTCGCGTGCTCGGGATCGTGAAACCTGCGGTTGTCACACACACACAAACAGATTCGCACGATTACGCTGATCGTTGATTTTTTTTTAATTAATTTTATTTTTATAATGAGACTTTTTATTATATATATATGTATATGTATATTCATATCAGTGATTCAATACTAACAATAATTATATTAAATAAAATATAAGAGCACATTAAATAAAATTAATATATATATATATATATATATATATATATATATATATATATATATATATATATATATATATATATATATATATATATATATATATATATATATATATATATATATATATATATATATATATATATATATAAATAAAAGAGACGACTACGCGATTGTTGAAAGCTATACGTTGCCTAATGAAGCGGTTATTAAATCGTCGGCCAATTATTTTTTAATTAAAAATTTTATAATGTTCAATAGTAAAATTGTAATATTATATAATAAATTATCTATTTGAATAAAAAAATATGTTTAGAATATATATTATATACGAACGTATTTATATTGTAATTATGAAAATTTTTCGTTTACATATTTATTTAAATCAAAATAAATATACGGAAATGTCGCGGTAAAATTGCAAATTAACGATGTTAAAATTGAACAAAATTGTACTATCAAAATTGAAACGTATTACAAAAGCAATTATTATTGAAATTCGCATAAATGTAAATTTCGCAATTACGTTTTGATTTTATCATAATTAGTCTATAAATATGAAATCGTAATATAAAATTATTGTTCATTCCGTTTGATAATATATCGATGTTGGGTTTATTTGTTCCAAAATATATTAATTTACGTAAATTAATAGAATTGAACGCGGAAAACTGATTATATATTCGTACTTCGATTAGTGATTAATTTATAGACGTATATGAATAATTCTCATTTTTTACAATTTAAATTATCTCTTGTTTTATTTTGAGTTGGATATTGGCTAAAATATTATAATTAATTAAATTATTAGTAAAATACTATTATCAAAATAATAATAATAATAATATATATATATATTACGTAATTGATTTTAAAAATAAGGCAAAATGTTAAATTATAATTAAAGAATGGTTTTAATATTATTTGCTTAATTATTTCTTAGTATTACCGATTTAAATTCAATATAGAGTGTTAATAATTATGCTATAATTATTAAACATTATCAAATCTCATTAAAACTATCGTATAGATAAAATATTAATGTATGAAAATTTGTAAATATAATTAAACTATTGGTATACCGATCTAGTAAAATGAAATATACACAACAAAATTCAGATACAAAATAATGGAACGTAATCGAAAAAGTATTTTCGGTTGACTCAAATAAGAAAATTGACTTTCGTCTTTGATATGCCGCATTTCAAGAATGAAAAATTTCCCAGAGAAAAACCAGTAGCGTTCAAAAGTAGGTTAATCGTTTCGTGACTAATATTTATGACGTCTCGTAAAAGTGAACTAATTCCGCACAAAACTGAGTTACTCGTTACTTCCCGTTATAACGACGTCAACGACGCAAAATGCAAACCGTTTTCTTTACTTACACACACACACACACACACACACATATATATATTTAAATATATATACATATATTTTTTGTTTCATCTGAATAAAGATAAAAAAAAAACAATACGCAAAGTTTATGATGGCCTGTGTCAAAGTCGTTTCGGTGCACGTTTATGTTGCGCCGTATAAAGTCGGAAAAACGACGAATTTTCCGACCACCTCCCGCCACTAGCACGCCGTTTTTGACTTCCGTCGTTTCGTTTTTCGAAGCGCGAGACGAGTCGTTAAAGATAAACGTAAAATAATAATTAGTTGGTTTTTCGATACGGCGCGGTCGCGCTTTTACGGCTTACAAATTCACGTCGTTAATTTTCGGTGACTAAACGACGAAAATGTTAATTTTGAATATATATATATATATATATATATATATAATAAAAGTTTTTAGTAGAAAATTTAAACGACATAAATTTATTTAATGTCGAAAATCGAGAGGTTTCTGTTCAATATCAACGTAATAATTAACATTTTAAAACACACATATATATATATATATATATATATATATATATATATACACATAGTTATTTAAATTTTATACATATATGTATATAAATCTACACAAACATCTTAATGGTGATTCAGTCCCTTTCTGGAATTTCGGGATGTTGATTTATTTTTTATAGGGTCGAGTCGTCAATTCTAAGCACAATCTTCAGATATTATTTATTCAATGTTGTTTCACATGTCTAGTATATGAAATATTCATTCTTTTCGTAAATTAAAATTTAAAATATTATTATGTATGCGATATTTTAAAATAACAATTTACAATTTAAAGATTGTGATAAATTAAGTAAGTAATTGAATACAATATTCATATTCATAATTGAAAATATTATATAATATATTAATATATATATAAAATATTATATATATTAATTAAATATATATTTGATTATCGCAAAAAGTATTATATTCTAGTGTAAAAATACAAAAAAAAAATATCATTTAATTTTACACGCGTAATAAATAATTCGTCTAATGAAAAGAATTACGATTTTCTTATAAATTTTTCCTCAAAATAGAAAAAAAATATTAATTTGATTATTTTGCGTATAGCCGGTTAAATATAATATAACGTTTATAATGTCGTTTCGAAATGTGAAAACGGAATATATTTTTCATTTTTTTTATAAGATTTTATGGAGATTTTATTGAATTTTACACACAAGATAAAAGTAGAGAAGATAAGCAAAAAAAAACATTTTTTTTTGAATAAATATATATATTTCTGAGAAAATCCTAAGTGTAAAGCTTTTTCTACAACTATTCTATTATTATTATTAATATTATGAATCTTTTTTATGTATGTCGTGCGAAAAATCTTCGCGTATTTTAACCGAATGCGGTGATTGGATATTCGCCAAAACATTGTACGGTTCCACGTCATAAAATTTTCATTGAAACGTTAAAAAAGCAAAATATATATATATATATATATATATATATATATATATATATATATATATATATATATCCACCGATAAAAAGCGGCCGAGGGCGAAAGGTGAAGTAGGGTGTGTGGCGCAAAAAAAAAAAATAAAATAATGCGAAAAAAAGCTTGAGAATAGCTGGAGTTGAGGGATACTGAATTTATATAAACGTTACGCCCGTCTAGCGAAGCGTTAGAGCAAAACGTCAAAAATAATTGGTATGTCATGAAGTTTTTGCACTTTATATATATTCATGTGTAGATATACTATTATTATATATAGTATAAATATTTTTTTTTGTTGAAAATACTAATATATAAGGATATAATATGAAATATCGATATCGATTTCTATAAAAATAATATTGTTCTGAAACATTTTTGAAATATAGGCATATTTATAAACTTTCGGATAGAAATAATATTTGAATATTTTGTTAAGAATTGACGATTCGATATGTAAATATTTCTTTTAATATAAAATGACTAGATTTATTTAAATAATAATAATATGTATATATATTTTAAGTCCACACTTAGTTAAAAATCTTGTATGCGATTTTGTTTTTCTATAACAATTTATTTTCCATTATATACTGTATAAAAAGATTGAATTAAGAATTTTTGATATGAACAAAATTAAAAATTCGATATCTATTTGATAAAATTGCATTGAATATAGTGAAATTTTGGATAAGAAAAAAATTATATAAAAAAAGGATTTTTGTTAAAGTATTCAAAATAAAATAAAGAATATTTTTAATATTGATTAAATTTTATTTGTTAAATGAATTATCTTGTGAATGAGAATTTAATTTCAATATTAATTGAAGTTAAGCTACGTGAAATTGATAAATAAATTCATAAAATTATATTCTAAATTAGAATGTGAAAATTACAAAATTAATACAGGAACTGAAAAATTAATTTAATTTTTTATTATATTACACAAGTTGTAGTTGACCTATATAGAGAAATATATATATATATATATATATATATATATATATATATATATATATATATACATATATATAATCAAATTTTAAATATATTCTACAAAATCTAGTTATTTTAATTATTCAAATTGTTAAATAAATCTGTAATATTGTTTTCTAATTTGTAATATAAATCTGTTTATATTGTTTTTTAAGAATAGAATATATTCAATTAAAAATGAAAATAATAACATTTTGAATAAAAATTTGAATATGTTACCTGTTTTATTACCAAAAGATTCAAATATTATAATATATATTTGAATAAATATAATATATTCATCTTTTGAAAGAATATATATATATATATATATAGAGAGAGAGAGAGAGAGAGAGAAATATATCCATATAAATATATATATATATATATATATATATATATTTCGATAAATGTGACGTTTAATTAATACGCGTCATCAAAAAAGAGCTTTTGTATTCGATTTCAATTAATTCACGACAATGTTGCGGCGGTGAATCGGCGTATTTTTTTTTCCGGCACACCTTGTACTAGTATTTTCGTGCATTGTTTCGAATTTAAAACGCGCTATTCACGGTTGCGTTTTTCGTCGGAAAATTAAGCAGATTTTCACGAGTGGCTTTTGTCGTAACAACATTATAAATTTTAGGGAGAGGTGTATGTATTCAAGATAACGCGAAACGTGCTTTTGTAAGCCGAAATAGCGACGACGAATTATTAATGAACACCGCGTATTTATATATATATATATATATATATATATATATATATATATATATATATATATATATATATATATATATATATATATATATATATATATAAATAAATTTATTCATATAATTTTCCATACATATTGCGAGCTTACATCCTATTAAATATGTGTATTATATTATATTATATCATATCGAACATGCGAATTTGTATCGCTTTATTGGCCGAGGGGATAAATAACCGCTTCTCAAACTGACAACGTTTCATAAAATAATAAAAAAAGAAACACTAATCAAAAATCTCTATTGTGAATGCTCTATCAAAATACCACCTATTACATATAAAATGTAAATCAATACGTATATACAAAAAAAAAATTTAAACAATACATAGTGTATCTAAAATATATATGTCGTATGAGAAATCCTACATAAGAAAATAAATAAAAAAATAATATTAATTAAAACAAAATATATAAATTTACGGCCATCGAAAGCTATTTTACGAGATAACAATAACAATTATATATATATAAAAATAAAATAAACGATAAAAAGCATTCACTGGCCACACTCCAATTTTACACATTATGTTTTTTATTGGAATTATTCATATATATATATATATATAGTATATAAATATAGTTTTTTTTTGGAAAATTTAAAGACAAACACTATAAACAGACAAATAATATAAACAACGATTCGTACTTTGGGAACAGGTTCAAAGGGAAAGCGGAATACAGAGGATCAGGCGAAAAAAAAAAAATATATATATATATATATATATATATATATATATATATGTATATATATATATAGATATAAAAAAACAAATATTAAATCAATAGTCAATCTTTTGTTAAAATTATTATACTCGCAAATAAATAATAAGAACACAACTATAATATTTACACATAGATGTATGTGTATACACTTTTGCACATGAGGATTTAAAAAAAAAAATCAAAATAAATAATAAATTAAAATAAGCAAACCATGATACATAAAGCTACGGGATTGTATAGGTAAAATATAAAACGAAACATAAACAATATAATTATAATAATAATTAATAATTAAATGTAACATTTATAGTGATACATTTAACAAAAAAGCTGCAAAACAGACATAAAAATAAATAAACGCATTGAACTACTACTGCAGACGTTGTTTTATTCTGTATTTGTTTTATTATAGATTATATATATATATATATATATATATATATATATATATATATATATATATAAATAGAAGATAAAAAATAAATAAAATAAAATAAATAACAGTCGGGTGATTAATTAATATTTTAAAATTGAGCTTTGATCGATGAGCTTTCTTCGACAATAAGCTTCGTTTATTATACGGACTAAATTCTCGAACAACTAACAATAATTATTAACATTTGTCAGTAACAGTAAATTGATGCACGAACGTTGAACTTTCACAAAGTTTAGTTAACGAGTTTATTAATATAAATCGATAGTTATATATATATATATATATATATATATATATATATATATATATTTGAACTTTATATTGTTAAATTTATATATATTTAAAACGTTGTCAGTAATAATTTATTCTATTATTAAAAAAAATAATTGTTGTAAAATGCTTGATTTTATATATATATTGCAGAGCGATTGTTGTGTGATTATATAGCAATTTTAATTCATTTTCAGTGCCTATCAGTGATAACAAACCTAAGGAATGCGTGCTGAAAATCGTCGCCTAAAAGCACACATCGTGCGAACTGATTCAAAATAAAAATAATATTGGAAATTTAAAAAAAATAATTGATAATTCAAATCTAATATGGTAAATTATTATTGTTCTTCTATTAATAATATAATGATTTTTTTTCATTTATAAAAAAAATATTAGATAAGCTTTTTTCATCAATATATATATATATATATATATATATATATATATATATATATATATATATATATATGTATGTTGATGGAAAAAAATGTATATATATATATATATATATATATATATATATATATCGGCAGTGTATGTGGAGCTTTATGAATATTCAAAGTTGTCAAACAACAGTGACAAGTTAATCTCGTCGAGAGAAAACAAAGGGTTATAATTGCTTTGCTATAGAATTATATACGATGTTATATACGTTTTATACTATTTGCTTTGTATCAGTCATTATTAAAGTTCGTAGAAATATTCTTTAGCAACAAGAGCTGAAAATAAATAATAGCTGAGTTTTTTTTTCTTTTTTTGAAAAAATAAATATTCAACGAAACGACACAATGTGGAGATAGTAGTGAGTTTTCCGGTTTACTATATACATTGTGATCTCGTATGTTTTCCTTTGAATAATAATATATCACCTAGGTCAGCAAAAAAAAAATAATAAAAATAGAAAAATAAAGACATTTGCAAAGTTGGCTTTGTATATATTTTTTTATATTATCAGGTCTATTTTTCTTAAAAACATATAAATCATAGATTTTCTTGGCATTAATGGGACAAGGTTTTTCCACTTTTATACCACATATTACATATTTATCCAGAAAGAAATAGTTTATTTTGACGGATTAAAATATTATATTTTTATTATTGAGAATTTTCAGTAAATATTAACATATATTGTTTTTTCATATTTTAATTGCTTATAAAGATAGAATAATTGAGAAAATAAAAAAATAAATATTTAAAATATATAAAAATAAGGATACAATTTAAAACTTTGAAATATATTAAAAAAAATAATGAATTAAAAAGTATATAAAAATATAAAAGTATATTTGAAGTTTTTATAATAGAATGCCTTTAGAAAATTAAGTAAAATGAATTTGTATAGAGTTTTAAATACGTGAAAGTTGACGTATAATAGAATTTCGAAATAATTTATGCACGTAGAATATTAACATTTTTATTATATATTTTTCATTTTCAATATATTTTATAATTTTGGTGAGTATTAAAAATATTTTTAAATGTTATCAAAATTATTTGATTAGAAATAATTCACATTAATGATGTTATATAATATATAATTTTTATTAAAAGAAAATTGATATAATTTTCACTGTATTATAATAATATTAATTTCAATATTCTGCTTTAAATAATAGTTAAAATTTATTTCGAATTATTTTTATAATCAATTAAAGAGATTTATGAGATATATTCAGCATATATTTTACACACACCACAAGTTTTTCATGGTAATTCACACAACATAAACGACAACATATAAAAAAAAAAAACATAATTTTATTAACGAAAATTTACTATCGAATATTCATAATTCACATAGACAAAACCTAGGATACGGTTCGTTTACATCGTACATTACGAAAGAGAATAGGTAATATCGTGGACTTCCAAATACATTATTCAATCGTGCCGAGTCGCGTTCCGTCGATTAAATTCCTGACCGGGAATATTCGCACGATAATGAACGTTACCAACGCGCCAAATTAATAACTATACTACGAATTACTATTATTATTATTATTATTATTATTATTATCTTGATTATCATCGACATTAATCCGGATGAAACGGGCGTGTCGTCGGTTTTCCGATACGCGTCGCCCCTTTCGACGGACTATCGTTCAACGTCACATTAAATTGGTTTCATGTCTGATTTACTGTTTGCACAATAATAATAAATATTAACATAATCAAGTTATATATATATATATATATATATATATATATATATATAATATAGTATGTGATTATTATGCGATATAAATTTTATGCAATATTATTAATGTTATATTCAATTATTCATTAATTCTAACAGATTTTAATAATAATAATTATATATATATATATATATATATATATATATATATATATGTAATGATTATGACATTGATATTTTTTTTTATAAATAATATATTTATTTATTTTGCTTGAAATAATATAATAATAGAAATGTTATGTTTATAACGAGCGTTTCTTACTGAAAATATTAATTAACATATTATTGATTTTTGTGAAACAAAGAAATATTTCAAACAAAGGGAACGTTTATTATATATATATATATATATATATATATATATATATATATATATATATATATAATTTATGGTAAGTCGATTTTTAATTACACTAAACTTGTATATAAATTATTTTATTCGATTAAGAGGTAAAAATATATTATCTTGATATTTTAAAGATTGATAAAGATCAAGATGTAAATTAAAAATAATATTATATTTCATCAACTATGATTTCAACTTAAAATAAATTAAAATTATCATAAAAAAAAAGTCTTTAAATAATGATATCTCAAAGAAATCGAGAAAAAAATCCTAATGCACGGTAATAGATAATTTTTAACGACGTCATTATTCGCACTAAAGTGAAAAATGATAAATACCGTTAGTCATATACGTTGAAAATCGTACTTTTTTTTTTTTTTAATAATATTGGATTCACAAATTCGATTTTGATTCGGCCATGGACGTAAATTTTATGAATACTATAATCAAAAAAACATTTCGATGTTTATCATTAGGGGTTGCATCACGTTGCGTAACGTTTCTGTCGAAAGCACTCATTGAAACGTCATTAGGTTTTTCGAACATGGCTAATATCATACAAGCAAAAATATATATTATATATATATATATATATATATATATATATATATATATATATATATATAATATTTACGCAATGATTATATAAAACATATCAACATAAAAGGAAAACGAGTCTGTTTTCGACTAGCGAAACACAAAAAAAAATCCAATTTGTCAGAAATAAAAGCGATAAACGATTAAGCTTAAGAGCGATTTCTTGTAGTACGTCTATTTATTACTATGGTTAATTTTTGTACGATGTTTTTTTTTTCAATATATATATGTATATAAATATAATTGAAATAGTTTCAATCATTATATAGAAAGAAATATTCGATAATACACTTGTGTGTATGTGCAGGAACAACATTGATATTTGATATACATACAAAAGTTAAAATTTGTGCTAAATAGTTGAGTTTTGTGCTTGAGAATTTTTAAAACGATAAATGATGTATATATAAATAATACAAAGTTGATTTTTTTTTTTATGTACATTATATGAATAAACCACTTAACTCCATATGGCTTGACGGTTTAATCGAGGAGTTCGTATTTATTTAACTACGGTTTAATTTTATATTGACACGTGTATAAATGTTTTAACGCAGTTTACACAGACTAAAATAATTTATTTTATATATATATAATAAAGAATAATAGTTGATTAATAAAAAAATATTATCGAAACTGTCCACCTGTAGGGAGAGTAATATGTGCGTGCATACAAATAAATAATAGTGATAGTATAAAAAGTAAAACTATAAATATACCAATAAGCGAACAAAGAAAAGTTTATTTTTTTTTAATTAAATACAACTAAAACTACTTTTAAATTCGTGATGGAAACAAAAATAAAATATACATTGTTTAAAGTAAAAGTCACAGTCAGAGAAGCGGTTGAAACGAAAGAAATTCCCAAAAAATCTAAATTATACATTATTAATAATTAAAAATAATAATAAAAAAATGTAAAGAAATATATTGTATATATTTATATTAATATTTTGTATATATTGAATGAAAAAAATAATTTAAAACAAAAATATACGTAACATAAAAATAATGGGAAAATAGAGAGATTATTCAATAGGATTTTTAATATAATATATATAAGAAGGAGATTAAATGCTTAACGTAAAACTAATTAAATTAATAATAATGATAGAGAGATAGAAAAAAATAATAATCATATTGATTTTTCATAGCCATAACATGCATTCGAACAATAATTTTATGGCAGTCGAAAATTATATAAAAAAATCGAACAATTTCATATATAAATATAATTACGATTCAATTGCACAATATATACACATAAAATTTATACGAATTAAATGAAAAAAAAAACACATTTATATAATAATAACATCGAAACATCGATTAGAGTTCATATATATATATAAATAGTATATATATATCTGAACTCGATTTCTTAATTAGAGAGCTTTAATATTTCATGGAATTTAATTAAAAAAAAATACATGAAATAAAATAAAAATCGTTAATACACATATATTTATTAGATACTTGATATATAAGCCTTATTGTAAAATGAAAACTTATGATAAAAAATCTAAAAAATATCGTATTTAATTAGAAAAATGCGTTTTTTTCGCAATAAGCTTGTTGGAATTTTTACAAGAAGGCTCATCGAGAACGAGGCACTTAAAAACTTAATCCGATTTTAATTGTAATCGTTCAAATTTTCAGGGTAATTAAAAATGCTTTACGAATATTCTCTATTGGGGGGTGAGAACGATTTTCTAATGTATATTAAATTACATTATATTAAAACGTAGACGAAAAATATATTAATTTTGAAATTTTAATGTTATATCATAAGTGCCTTGTTCTGAAATTTTATAACATATTTATATTATTATTATTTATTTATTTAGAAATGAGAGTGCAATTATATTCGTATTTTATATCTTAATTTTATGGTTTTAGTTTGTGATTCTTAAACTTTATTATTTATAAAAAAAAAATTAAATATAATTATGTGTTTTTTGTATTATTTTATTTAGTGAAAAATTCAATACTTAAAAATAAATATTATAAATATAATATTTATTATTTAAAGTTTGAGAATCACTTTGTATATGCATTTAAATATCTACAGTCAGTAAAAAAGTTATTCATATTTATTAACTTATTCCAGATTTTTTATCGAAAGAAATTTAATATATATTTTTTTTATATAATAATACATTTAATCGTAACAACAACAACAAAAAAAAAAAAACAATTTTCAAAACTGTTAACGTGTGCACTGAGTAACTTTTGAACTTTCTGCGTTCAAACACCGTTTCGTCTCAGGTCGAAACCACAGCCGTGCGACAATTCGTCGCTGCAAATACAACGTGAATACGTACTATGTTTACTTGCATGGAAACGCTTTTATACAAAATGATAATGTGTCGTCTTGCGACAATTTATCGCACGTATGCGCCGGGCCCTAACGCACATGTGCGACAATTTATCGCAAAGTGTGATTTTATATTAATTTAATATATTATTGATCATACAATATATATATATATAAATATAAAGTGTGTGTATAAATATTAATATTATATAAAATTATTATATTTAAACGTATATTTTTACATACACTTCGATTGAAAATAATAAGCAATTCCATCCAATTGAAATATATATGTATATATAAATATATTTAGAATTATATATATATGTGAATTAGACCTGACACAATTCAGAATATTATTAAAAATAAAAAAAAATAAAATAAAATAAAAATAACAAATATGAAGATATTTCTCACCTTTCGCACTGTCTCAGCGTCCAGCTTGCTATGATCCACAGCGATACCATGAAAACAAGGAGCACCGTTCCCGGACATATGGTCATCAGGGTTTTGAGCACGAAACGTGTGTTAAAATTGATCCTGTTCAATGCTCCGATGCTCCTGGACGACGCGTCCGTGAATAGTTTACTGTGCAGGAGCATAACCCTGCATATCAGGTACAGGCGCAGGAACATTGGCAGCGATAGTGTCACGTCGTACGGTACCTGCTCATTCAAAACGATTAACACTAACCGATTACATATGGGAGGGTGTTAAAGGGTGTTACGCACACACGCAATCTCACAACACCCATACGTATGCATACTCGAAATATTTCATTTTAATCAATATCAAGTACTATCAGTGTAATCAATGTACATTATGACAGTATTTCTATATATAATTTTCACATTTTACTATTATAATATAACGTCAAATATATATATATATATATATATATATATATATATATATATATAGTACATTGATTCAACTGATATATAATATATATATTCATATAGATAAATCGATGAATATAAAATAAAAAAAAGCATGCATATTATGAATATTGTACAAGTAAATAGGTAAAAGTATTATGTATGAAATTGTTGTGTGTGTGTGTGTGTTGAGTGATCGGTTTACGACGTCGAAGAAATCGGTTAGCGGCGAAACGGTAAAAAGACGGTATATTTTACGGTTTCGATTTATTTTTCTTTTTTTTTTATTATTGTAAAAGATATTCCGGTTATGTTATCGGCATAAATTGAAAATTTTATGCGCAATTCTAGTACCTGAAAAATGCATTCGTTTTATCGGGAAAATTTTCACTATTACGCGAATATATCACGATGCATTTTGTTTTCATATATTTATTATATATTATATATATATATATAAGGAATGCGATTGTAAATGATAAGAAGTTGTATCAATAGAAATAGACGTAGAATTTTTCAAACTATTAAATATTGCACAAGTATGTTATTACATAGACTATTTTAAAAAATGTTTCAATTTATTTTAATAATTATAAATTTTTATTTTTTCAACATTTACAAATATAAATTTTATAAAATAATTAGATGTTCGATAAAACGTAAATTTTTCAAATAAAAATAACCGAATATATTTTCTATATGAAATGTAATATGATTTATATTAATATTCGTGTATGAAATATTTGATTGTTGTTTCAGAGTTTATCTGTGATATATTTTTCAGTAATACTGCGACACATATCAAATAAACATTCACAACATTAAATAGAGAAAATAATTTAACATCGCAAATTGCATAAGAAAACATAAAAAAAAACCGAAATTATAACTAGATGAAGTGTCACAAATGAATAGAAATAATAGCGATTGAAAGTATCATAAATAAATATAAAACAAACATATAATAATAATACGTATAAACATGTGTTATGATTTTGATTTTTGGAAATCGTTTCTTACTCGTATTTCCGTTATGTTTATTTATTTGAATGTCGGTTAAATTTATGCAATACCGTTAAACGTTATGACATTTACGATTTATATTTTTATACGTACTAAAAATGAAATTATATGCACGGGGTTAAAAAAAAAAAAATAATAATAATGCATGCAAACCCGTCACGAAAATAAGAGATTGCGAACATCTGTTGCCAACCGTCAAATCAATCTTTTTCAGGAATGACTGTTGATATTTTCGAACAACATTGAAGGAAAAACGTTCCTTCAAAAAAAATAAAAATAATAATAATAATAAAAATAATAATAGAATAAAATGAATGTATTGAAAAAAAACTATCATTATTATATTCCTGAAAAGGTTATGACAGAGAGGCGAAACACGTGGAAAGCGAGAAGAAAAATCGGCGGAAAATCTCGGAAAAATTGGCGATGGAAAGTCGCAGGGCGAAGTGCGGCGGGACGGAAAAGCGGATGTGACGACTGTCTGCGCGTTCACCATCGACATTTATGACCTCGGATGTCTTTATCCAGTATTGATTTTCCTTCTGGTGAGAAGTTGTTGCGGCACACAAAAACCAAATAATAATAATATAAGAATGTCGACGACGATGACGTGCCCCCCCCCATTTGCCCCTCCCCATCCATATAACGCCCTTATAATCGACACTATTAATTCAATTTTGCGATCGATGGTCACCATTACGCACTCACGTGTGCACACACTCATAAACATTCAGACACTCGTGCAAGCATACGTGTTCAATGATAATAAAAATATGTATATAGTATATCGCACTTCTATATAATTTGTGTTGTAGCTGAAAAATAAAAAAAAAGATTTTTTAAGGACTAGTTTTCTATAGATTCGTATTTTTTTGTTTTTCATTTTTCTTGTATTGTATTTTGATTGTAAAATGTTTAAAATTTGAGAAAAAAAAATTTTTAGAGTGCGATAAAATTTTATTGAAAGTAAAAATAATGTTATTATTGTACATTTTACATCATTTATTAATTTTATTGGGTCAATTAAAATATTTTAAATTCACCTTTTAAATAATTTTTAATAAATTATATTATATATTTTTAGATAAATATTGAAAATAAATGAAAACTATATTTAAATTAAGATTTAGCAAAAATAAAGTACGATATAATATATTCTGGGGTATTAAAAGAAAAAAAATAAACATTTTACATTATTTTCAAAAAAAAAATTTTTAAATTAATTGACTGAAAAATAAAATAAGGATTTTGCATATAAAATCTTTGTAAAAGTACCGCTGACTAATTTTTAATATTTTATAGTTTTCAATTTAAATTACGAATATATATACATATACATAAGTTTCTTAGTTTTTGTCGCAATTTAATTAATATATAATTACACTTCAGAATTAAAAATATCATTCAAAATTAATTAATCAAATTCGTATACGCAGTTTTTTCATTAAATATATTCATTTCGTACGTAAAAATTGATGAGTTTTGTTTGAAAACTATAGTTTATCATTGTAAACGAAATTTTTAAATTAATTTTTCATTTTAGTTTATTAAAAAAAAACATGTTTCACATATTATGTGTTCGAAATAAAATTGCTCATCATACATACATACAGTTAAAAAATAAAATATAAATACAAGTAATCACAAAAAAAAAAACGAAATATATCTTCGGCGTTTATAGCAAATATTTTCTTCTCATATCATTCAAGCTGTCATTTATTGAAAACATTTATATATATTATTTTATTTTATACATCATGCATAAACTTGATTTAAAATATTTTATATAAGAAATCTACAAGTGTAAAAGGGAGATGATTATTTTTTTCTATGATATACTGTATATACATAAATATAGATATAATAAAAAAAATATATATGGGACAGGAATATTGCGTATAGAAAGAGGTGTTATAATGTTATAAGAAAGTGCTGAAGTTTTTTTTTTTTTAGATAAACACCCTGTTCACGTTAACGAGCAATGAACGTTTCTTTTCAATATTGATCGATTTCATTGATTTAACATTTGCGAAGATACATTTGTAAGTAAGAAACGATGAAGTCAAAAAAAAAATAAAAAAAATATATAAATAATATTTTAACTCAAAACGTATGAAATAATTAAATTCAGTTTTACATACATATATATATATATATATATATATATATATATATATATATATATATATATATATATATATATATATGTAGATATTTATTTATTATATAGGTGCAAAAAAAAGTCACTTCAAATGATTCAATTATATAGATCCAATTCATTAAAAATATAGCATGCTTTTGTGCAAACGAAATTAAAAAGTGCGACAAACATAGTGCTTATTCTATGCAGTATACAGTATATAGTTTATGCATTTATACGATACCAATATGTTTTCTTTTATTATTATTATTTTTTTGTTTCTTTGTTTTAGAGTACTTGTTTCCTTAAGGCTATGGATGTACAATGAAATATATGCGCGCGTTAAAAGTGAACGGGGTATTTTCATATTGTTGTTGCGATGTCAAAAACATATTTTATTTTTTAAATATAAATTGCAGTGTTAAAAAATAAAACGACTAGACAATATGTTAATTTATATATGAATACAACAAATATATAATTTAACATATAAATATATATATTGTATTTTTGGTATAGAAGAAGAAGAAGAGTCAAAATCAGATCAAAGTATGAGAAGTTTCCTACGAGCAAAGAGGAATCACTATTGATATATATATATATATATATATATATATATATATATATATATATATGTATAATATATATAGAATAAATATATATATATATATATATATATATATATATAAATACACAATCAAACGAATTACATACACACACACGCACACCAAAGACGGGCAAACACATGCATACACAGATTTTCTACTATTGATTGATTTGAAAATGTTTTTGATACAGACCTGAATTTGCTTATATATGGTTCCCTACAAAAAGAGTGAAAAAATATCATGAAAATTTCTTATCGGAGAATCAATGTTAAAAAATAGAAAAATCAAAAATAATAATCGAAAAGAAATAAATAAATAAATATAAACTCAACAAACAGTAAAACAGAGTGAAAATTACATATGTATCGAATAAATGCACGTTTTTTTTTTTGTTGGACTATATTAATATATATGATCAAACATATTTTAATAAGATAAATAATAATATAATAAAGAAAAAATAAATAAATTGAAAACGTGTGAATGAATATAATATATATTTTTTTTATTAAAATTTATGAAAAAAAATTAATGAAAATAATTGTATTTGGGGCTGTGAGATATGTCGTGAAATTTATAAATGAAAAATGTTTTCATCATTATTATTATTATTATTATTATATATGGATAAATCGAAAGAAAAATCGATAGAAAGGATCCTAATTAATGATTAAATAAAAAATAAGTGATAAAAAGCACGATTTAATAAATAAAATAATGTAACAATTATGTATTATACATTAAAACAAAGTGAAAAGCGATTGTATATATAATATATATAATTGTGCATTCGATTATGATATATATATATATATATATATATATATATATATATATATATATATATGATAAATAAATGATATATATAACAAATATTTAACATATAAGCGATTGCGTTAAAGTTTTGTATAGAGAAATATATATTTTTTATATTGAAAACGTTCTGTAAACATGTGAAAATAGTGTCATTGAACGTTTGCCTAAAAATATTTATAATAGTGTATATAACATAGATATAAGTGTATAAAATATGTGTAATCTATATATTAAAATAAAAAATAGACATTTGTACCCCAATCATACGTTAGTCATTTATAAATATATATATATATAAAAGCGGTCTATAAATGAAGTGTGCATGTTGGTTAATGAAATGAAGAAAAATATCTATACAAATATTATAATAAAAAACCTATGTTCTCTCTTTTTTTTTTTTTTTTTGATTGAATAAAAAGCTTTTAATATATTAAGTGCAATTGCTAAATAGATAAGTAAAAAAGTGACGATAATTACCAATTCAGTACTGACACCTCCTTTATTTACTAGTTTTGTGGTCCATGAAAAATAATACTGGCCAGGTATGGGGTGAACAGCGCAAATGAGCAATTCTATGCTTATTTGACATATCCTTTGCCATGTCATGGCTATTCTCCAATCGTCAGCGCAGTTGTCTATCATGAATAACTGTAAAAAAAATTAATAGAAATAAAATAAATATGATATGGATGTAAAATGATGAACGTATAACATATAATTAATTCATATTTTTTCAATGTTACTTTATGAGATGTAAAGCAAATTTAGGATAAAAAAAAAAGTACTGTTCCCTTGAGAAATTTAGGTCTGCTTTAAATAGAAAAATTAAAAATGTCGAAATTTATATCTAATATAATATAAAATAAAACGAATGTTACAGTTTAGTAAATTGTAAATTAATTTATAATGAAACCTTGTTTCTAAAATATACAAATTAATAATATGAAATGACAAATTGAATAGTCAATTTTTGATAAATAATAAATATGATAATAATATATCATTATATGGAAGCAAAATGGATGGTAAATATATACTTTTTTATTTTTAGTATGTATATAATATGTCCAAATTCTTGATAGTTATTATGACTATATTTTGTATTATTTTCATTCGATTTAATTATTAAATAATTAATATTTTTTGATAAAATTAATAATGTAATAAATTTATATTGAAAAGAATATGTAAAATAAAATAGTATAAAAAAATTAATATAGATTTTAGAAACCATTATTGTATTATTATATAATCATGAAATATTTTTAACGGAAACATTAAATTAGATTTATTCATCAATATATTTCGCTCGACAAAAATGATTTAAATCGCATTACGAAGATTGAAAAACATCGTTTCTGTTCTAATTTCTCTAGCGTTTCTCATCTCTTAATTGCTGTTTCGCCTTGATTCGAGCTCAAAACTCACCTTTATATATTATCCGAGTGGTTAAACTTGATTATGGGGGTTGAAAGCGGTCTTTTTGCCTGATTAAAACAGCTTCCATTCAAAGAGATCGTAGTTGTAGAACAAACGCGATAGATCAATTGTAATGAGGCAATTGAAAAGAAAATATAATATTCATCGATGAACGTATACATTATATAAATATAAAAGCAGAGTAAATAATATATTTTTGTATTACAACGGTTGAAATTATGATTAATTAATATTTATAATGAATGTATGGTAAACGATTTGCCAGCATTAATTGTGAATATAATGGGATTTTTCATCGGGGAATACTTCAATTTTCAACAAATCTCGCTGCAATTCACCGTCGTAATTTCACGCTTGAATTAAAATGTATTATTCAGGTTAATAAGAGGACTTCGCTTGTAATTAACGTGTCCACGTTCAGAACACGCTGTTTGTCTAGCAGTTAACTTAAATCAACATTAGAATACGAATTGAATTATACGCTAGTTTAGAGCGAAATAAATATAATGCCGATAGAGCGAACGACAAACAAAATTATTTACGGCAATTTTAAATCATCCGCTCGTTAATTTTTTTTTTTTTTTTGGCAAAAACAACTTTCCACTATTTCAGAACGTTTATAATGCGATTTTTTTAAATTAAATTATTATTATATATATATATATATATATATATATATATATATATATATATATATAAAACAGTCAAAGAATTTCATTATTTCGATTGAATAATTCCAGTTATTCGGAACGCGGTTATGTATGGTGCCTTTACGGAAATTTTCCGACTTTGTCGGTGCCCGAAAAGGCACGGTCCGCATTTTGAATTTTTTAATGGTCCATAAAAGCCGAAGCCTTCGCCGGGACACATTGTCACGATATCGTGGCACTTTCGACACGGGATTTGAACTCGCCCATGCTATGCCAAGTGGTACGCGTGTGCAGTAACCATAGTGCGAAACTATGGCCGAACTAACAACAACAAAAGCCTTTTCTGCGGTACATTCGGGCAAAACGGTCCCTCACGGTGGTGTGGAGATTAATTAAGAGACACGGGAGCGTGACGCACAAAGGGTCGAGTTAAAGGGTTCCATTCCCTTCGACCCTGAATGCGGTTTGCGTTCTATTGTTAAGCATGGCTCACACCGTCTACGCAAATCTAAATGATGGATACGCAACGTCACTTTTTTCGATGAGAACGAAGACATTTGAATTATACTTTTATTATGAATGATTTTTTAATTTTTAAAATATTCAACATTAATATATTAAAAACTTCAGTATAAAATTTAACATCTTAATATACTATAAACAAGGACGTATTAAGTTATGTCATTCGAAGTGATTTAATAAAAATTGTTTTTTTTTATATTATCATTACAAGGTCTGCGGGATATTTTAATTTTGAAAAATTTTCTCCGAGTTCGACTCGTCTTTTTTTTTTTTTTTTTTGTTCAAAGTCGTAAAAATGTGTCTCAAGCATACTCACTTTCGACATGAAAGTTTAAGTCGTAAAGTTTGTGCGGGGTCGAAAGGCTCTACGACTTCTTTTTAAAATTACATCTCGTAATACATATTTGGCATAGAAGGTCGTAAGAATGGGGCAACGAATATAATAATGATGATAATAAAATATTATATATATAATGTAATGAATTGGTACGAATGTTGTTCCTTTTTTTTAAGAGACGATAAAAATTTACACAACGAATTACAAATATAACCGCGTAACGGCTTCATTTTAGTTTCAATTAAAACGAAAGTCGTTTACAAGATATTTAAATGCGAAATGAAAAGACGACTAGAGATCGTAGATTTTAAGCTATAGTTTTAAAATTTACGATTCTAGAACGTAAAGTAACAAATCTTCCGTGAAATTAAGTATAAAAAAGTTTGATAGCGTTTTTAATGGCGCGAATTGAAATCAGATGAAGTCGTGTGCGAGATTTTTTAATATTAAGTTGGGGTTGTTTTTTTTTAATTTTATGGATCAAAGCGATGAGAAAAGATGATAATGAAAATTATTATATAATACTTTATATTAAGATTATAAAATTTTAATATTTTCTGGATATTTATTGTTATTAAGATATATAATTTTTAAATACTGTATTTTTTTGTATAATTTAAATAAATGACGACGAAAATTAAATTCATTTGTAAGAAATTAATAACGATATCTTTCGCATTTCAATAATGCAACATATTATTGCGAGGTCGAAACCCCCGCGTTTGCCCGTTAATAATATTCGACCATCTAGTATTAAATTGAACGCGAAGGCAAACGTTAGTTAAATTAAAAGCGAACAAAGTATGTCACGCATTTTAATTATGAAAAGGCTTTATAGGGCAACGTCACTACAGTCGACAAGAGAACGAACCTTTGTTATGCCTTTAAGTATTCTGTATCGAAAAACGCGAGGGATGAGCGTATGGGTGGCATTAGGGGGTACGTTAGGCCCGTAAATTAAATTATTTTCGACATACCGGCCCCATATAATAATAGCACACGTATGCGTAATATGTTTACGTGTTTGATTTAAATGTGAAAAAAAAAAAAGTTTACAATAACGACGAATTTATGACGACAAATCTAAAAAAAAAGTATATTATATGTTTAAAGTTCAAAAAAAAAAACGAACGTAACATACGAATTTTATATAAATATCGTGGAAAATTAATATTATAAGTTTTAATTTGTAGAGCAATATATTTTAATAAGGAAATTTTAATTATAATGCTTCGTGTATTTTTTAATATATATACCATATATCTTTTACACTATCATCTTATAGTATAATCTTTTATAAGTGTAAACGAATCGTAATAGAGATTGAAAAATAAATTAATATTTGCCTTATTAATTTTCCAACGAGAGAAAATTAATTAATATTAATTAAAAATAAACATATTGTTTTTTCGTTTACGAGATAAAATTGAATAATTGTAAGTATTTTAGTTTTCTTCACACTTGCGGAATTTGTAATATAAAATAAATAGCGGCGAAATACTATATTAAAAAGCAAATCAATCATGAAAAACTAGATAAACTGACATTTTTGGAACGTTTACAAAATAAATGAAAAAAATAAGGGATGAAAAAGGAGACATTTCCGCATTTTGACGGACATCTGATAACCTTAAATGATATCCAGCTGCGAAAAAAGATCAAAATAATCTTTTGGTGTTGAAAAAAGCCATTACGTGAGAGATTTTCCGTATACATTTTTTCAATTTTCTTTAAAAATTTTCTGTTTATATATATTATTTACATGATTTTTTTCGATTATTACATGTAATATATTAAATAAAAAAAATATTTTTTTTAGTATGTAGACTGATTTTGATTTTAATTTCCAACGTTTTTTTTTTATTAATATATATTTTGATCAAACATCATTTTAAATATTAAAATGTAAATTTATATACGATAAGCGTTGAATACATTATTATGAAAATGATAATACAAAACGAAAATCGCGAGAGCGTGGTTGGCGATTTTAAAATTTTGCGCCAAAAAGTTGACTTAAACGCTGACACGTTTTATTATCGCGTCGTAAATCGTCCTGCATTTCTCTTCACTCTAAATTATACATTATAAATTATATACTGTGATAAAATTTTATATAAAATAATAAATACCTGCACTTCCAAGGCATGATAAGCCACAATTAGGCCGAGCAAAATGACTGTTGATACGGAAATGAGAGTTTTGAGTGCTGTTGAATAAAATGACGCCTGAAAAGAGAATAATAAATTTGAATTAATAATCATGATAAAAATATAGTATAGTAACACAACTACGATATTAAATTACTTATTAACGAAAATTAATATTGAAATAAAGATTTATGGTATATTGTAATACAATACGTTCAAAGATAATTTTCTTCACACAAAATGATTATATAATACATACTTATTTATTGTCGAGCAAAAAAAAAGGAGAAAATTGCGTGAAACGATGCGTGATTGATTTGGATTTTCCGAAAATAAAATGGACTCGTATAATCGAAAAAAAAAAATTGGTAGAGAGGCAATTTCCGGGAAAGCAACAAATATAAGCTCCATTCATTATTTAACTATAGGTCTATGAATGATTTGGATTCCGTTTCATTATATGTCGAAAGTAGATAACTACATTAATAATATCGCATTAAGTTAATTATTTTAAGATAGTATTGTTTAAGGATTTTTATGATCTTATTAAGAATATATTTCGATGAATCAAATAAACCGTTGATTGATTATTGTTATATAAAAAGATTTAATTATTTATATAGAAGAATTAGAGCTCGAAAATGAATATATGTTTCTAAGATTATTATTATTGTAATATAAAACAATTTCAATTTTGATCTTAGATTTTGTATTTAGGGAAATTTAAAGCGATGACCTCTATATTTTATTTATAGTAATATAGACTTTTTAAATGGATACGTTCTATCCTATAAATCAAGGCTTTTACGGAAGAGTAACGTCGGTCGCGGCGGAAACCATAAAGCGAAACTTGAGTTACGACGGTTTAAACGTGATGAGGGTGAACAAAAACAGATTAAAAACCTAATGGGGTTGATTAATTATGCGCGATAGAGATGCGACAAATCCGCAAACGCGAGTCCCTTCCGTTGCGAAAAGCTTATTCGGTAGGACGGAGCAGAAAATCGAATCTTTAATAATAAAAATAAATTACGAAAAATTCCGGTCCATTTTGAACGTATATACTGGTCGCCGGTGAAGGGGATGAGGGTGAGTATGGAGTAAAAGCTCGAAATTTAATTCGTTTATGAGAATTTTCAGTTGACCATGTAAAGATTGAAAACGAAAGCGATTCTTAATTTCAATCAGTATAGACAATTCGATCAGAATTTTCAATTTTAAATTTTGAACGTAAATTAATAATAATTATAAAATTAAATTATATCTATATATTTTTAGACATATTATGTCAGCGTCATTAATTTAAATTATTATTTATGACAGGCACAATTAAAACGTGTACATGCAAGTATAATCCATTATACGAATAAAGTGACATATTAAGGACGAGCTTTGGTGAAATAGTATGAAAATTTATGTGGATCAGTTTCAGTCGTTTACTTTTTTAATAACGCATTTCAGCGCAAAACGATCGATGAGATTTTCAAAGATACGAACAGAAAAATTAAATTTAAAATTTGTAAATAAACATTGCTATGGTAAAATATTACAACCATATTAATTTTTAATTTATTTACACTCTTTTATTTGCAATGGTTTTTTTTACGTAATATTGTAGAATATAATATATATATATATATATATATATATATATATTGAGTATATATTTATATGTCCATCTACTAACTAGAGCTAGTCTAAAGTAGAAATCCATTAGAAGGGCTTCAGCTGAGTGTGGTTTACCTTGTCCGAGCTCAACTTCCCGTATGTTACTTCAATTCCTATATATATATATATATATATATATATAAATATATATATATATATATATATATATATATATATTGCTACATAACAACGCTTAAATCCCAAACATTCTGAATAATATGTACGGTATTTCATATTATATGACCGGCGGGAAAATTGGCATTTCTTAATGGAGTTAAATTATAATTACCGTCAAAGAAAACTTTTTCATTTAAAGCGATTCCGTTGAATGAAATGAATGCAAAGTTGTCGCAGCGAAGAGGGAAATAGAAAAGAAATGTGACTTTCGAGAAGATGAATTTCGTTCCGGAAGCGATATTATATCTCGTGTCGACTTTATTAAAAACTTTTTTTTCCGATCGAAAAGCTCTTGAAGTAAAAGAATGGAAGAAATTAAAGTTGTGTAATTGCTTTTTTTTTCTTATGAATCTCTTCATTGTTGACGGTTAATCAGAACAAAAGTAAACGAAAGTATTATATAATATGTACTGCGTATAAAAATAAGCAAGAGACGATTTAACTGGTAACAAGTTGAATATATGGTCGATTTTATTTAGTCATAAAAGAATTTCGATTTTGGATATGATCTTTGAAAAACTTTTTAATCTTACCTCGTTTATGTTACAGGGCAAGTTTTCGAATGTACAGATAAAACTACTGCTAACATTTATATAAGTGGATTATTTTCAAGTTGTATATTCATAGTAAATTGTGTTTTATATCGTTCGGATAAAATGTTCTAAATTTGTAATTTTGTATATTAAAGTATGAAAATATATATATATTCAAAATTACTATTTCAAACTCATAAAAATAATGTTGTTATTTTTAGCTATTATAAAATTGGTAAATATTGATTAGTATAAAAAAGAATAATATTATAATTTAAAAATATTTATCATGATATAATTTATTGGAGAGAAGATATAAATATAGTAAAAGAAATATTTTTTATTTCAGTAAAATTCCAATAAACAACTCCCGGTGTGTCTTTTTATAATAAAAGACGAAAAAAGCTTGTAAACATGTTTTGGAAATATTTTCATTAAATAAAAATTAATACAATATTTTATTATAAGTATATTTAGAACAGAGTTCAATACCAAAATAAATAAACTACTTTCACTAATCTCAATAAAAAAAAAATCGATAAAATCGTATAAAAAGAATCTCGTAATTCGATCTTATGGTTAAAAATACGTATTTTTTATATATCCTTTTTGCAAGAAGAAATACTTTTAGTAATCTCAATGGTAAGATTATATCTCGTAAATCGAAAAACGGAATCTTTTTTTCTCAGTTGAAAAAGGTTCATATATACGAATTCATGCGGTCGTTTATTAGCAAGACCCGCATTAAGAAGGAAAATCGTCTAATTTTTTTACACGTGTCTTAAAACACCGTATATATTTTTAAGAAAAGGTTTCGAATAAAGTCCGAAAAATTCACATCGTTAAATTTATATGTTACAGCAGATGCAATCCGGATTTTAATGTTAACAATATCGGAATTTTTGGAAGCGCTGCACTATCTACGAGCTGCAGACATAACTTTCATCGGAATATTCTGAAATTTCCGAAATTAATTTCTGTAATATATGTGATGCATGAATAAGCGTGTTGTGTGGAAACTTTGCTAGATAACATAAAGCTTGCACTCCTCCTATTTGCTGTTTCGAACTGAATTTCATACACACACCTTCTGTTCTGTTTCAGAGATAAATAATAAGCATATGTTTATTTTGTTCAAATATATTTTATATTGGAGAAAAATTATTACAAAGCACAGTTGTATCCAACAGAGTTGTTACCGCAAAATACGAAATAGTAACTGTTTTAGTTATTTAATAGACTATATTATATATTAAATATTTCTGGTTTTATGCGGTTCAGTTTAAATCTATATTAGATGGTTTCGTGATCGAGTTTTCTTTCGGAATTCAGTATTAACGTTAGATTAAATAGTGAACAGCTCGTAGTTAACAGTTGTTTCACACCAATAATACAACTTTGTATTTCACAGTGAATAGTGAATATCCCGTGGGAAAGTAATTTGATTTGGGAAGGTTAATTTACTTTGGTTTGAATACTGTTGCTTAAAGCTAGGTGAAATATTTGTCAAAGGAAAATTGCTTAAGATTAGGATTATTTAATTTATAATAGTTTCAATAAAGATTGTGCAATTATTGCATGTTTATCATTCATAATTGAAGGATGAAAATTAAATTTTAACGTTGAATAAATTTATACTTATATTATTATTTCAGTCTATTAAGTTGATAAAAGACGGCGCTCATCAATCGCCGTTTGTCGTCGTTTTTAAAGAATTAAAGTGACACGAGCACATTTCTATTATTCAAGATAACCGATTTGACAAAGATAGATAGATTTCGCTCGGAAAAGTTAAATCGAGAACGAATTCAATTAAAATGATAATAGTAAAGTAAGAGGCGGCCGGAAGTGAGCGCTTCTGTTCTCGTCGGTTTCGTTTAATAACTAAAACAGATAGAAATTCAGCGAAATCGTCGAAAATCGAGGACGAATTTGTGAAAAAAATTAATAGATAAATACAAATTTATATTATATCGTACATCATTGCACGATTGATGTATGATTTAACATTTCGACTAGATTAATTATATATATATAATACTATCGTTTTTTAACATTAGAATGAAAGTTATTTTATATATGAAAAACAGATTTGATATACAAAAAAATGCTTTTGTATACAAAACATCAATATTCAGATAAAAATGTGGCCTTTGCCCCCCCCCCCCCACAAAAAAAAGTGAATATTTGAAGAGATTGATTGAAGCAAAAGTGGCTTGAAAAATATTTACAATGTGAATGCGGCACGTTTTCGCGTGAAAAGTGTTATTTACGAGTACGTTTCTAGATAAATAATGAGGTTTATTTTTCTCTGTCTCGTAATTCAAAGCATCGTTTATTATTATGAATCGAATAGATTTAGACTTGTATGTGGAAAAACGCGAGATCGGCACGCCAAAGTTCAACAAAATATTGAACAATTCGGTGAGCTTTTTTTTTTTGCTATATTTTAAATTGTGTTTACGCGGAATCGTAATACACGTCAATTAAAATAAATATTTATTACGTTATAAATTTAACAGTTTTTTTATATATAATATTATTTATTGTAAAATATAATTTATTTGAATATTTAAAATTTTTGAATATTGTAATATAATATATAAACAAAAACATATTTCGAAAACGAAATGAATACAGTTAATTAACTAATTAACAATTTAAACTATAGTATGATGATAATATTATTTTTGGTAATTTGGTGAAAATTCAGTAAGTATCAAAAATTGCAAATATAGCATTAGTCAAACTGATTAATGGCAACCTTTCGCAGCAACCGTGCTGCGAGAACCCAAACATAATCGTCGTGATTCGATGACAGCGCGATGAAAGCTGAGAAAATTCGATATATCGACAGAAAAAAAAAGGAGTTTCACACGAAAAAAGACGAGTTGGCATCCATGGTTACGATCTCCATCATGTAAGAATATAAATTTGAGGGTCATTGTGCTTTATCGGACATCGTACACTTTTTTTTTTCGAGACTTTTTTGAATTCCGCTGGCAAAGGACACACATAACACTTTTCATCATTTTCGCCGATGGATCGAAGGGACGTTCGGATGTTTTTCAATTTGATCGAAACGATTCGATTTTCCGTCTGATTGATGATCGAAGTTATTATCATCTGAAGGTGGCGGCTCGCAGAAATAATCCTTGGGAATATATATATATATATATATATATATATATATATATATATATATATATATATATATATAAATTTATTTTGGGAAGTGAAAGAGAGCTTTGCTCTCAGTGCGCAATTAAGTTTTTGACGACGGGTTCGGTTAGATGATCCGAAATGAAATGGGAGTTTTCTCTGTTATAGCATTCATTCATGCGAATTATTAACGCAAATAATAATTTTTGATACATTTATATTATTGATATTATCAATTTCATGATGTTTACCGATAAGTTTCATTTTTTTTATTTATATTTGTTAGAGTAAAGTTTGAATTTATTACAAATCAGCACTCTTCAGTTACGAATTTGACTTTAAAATTTCAAATTATATTTAATATTGTTTCTAAAATTATAAATTTGAAAGAAAAATTATTGTGAAAAAATTTATTCTAATTATTATATATCTATGGCAATAGTATATAATAATTAAATTAGGTTTAACAATTTTCATACAATCAATTTTATACAATACATTATATAAAAGCAGATTAAACAATATTGAAATAAATGTAAATTAAAAATTAATTCAGATTACGTTTTCATTATATTTTGATTATAAATTTTAATTATACTATGCACTGAAAAATATTCATGATAAATATTTAAAAAAAAAAGAAAAATGAAAGGACAAAAATCATAAACAGAAGATCGTTTACATTTATTTATATATGAAAAAAGAATGATACGAAATAATGTTTATGGAAAATTTTAATATCAAACGTCATAGGCGTTATTTAAAAAATAAAAAACGCATTTAAACGAATATATATATATATATATATATATATTCATTTTATATATTTTTCTGGTGTGTATCGTAATGCTTTTTTTTAAACGAGTCAAATTTTCATCCGTTATATCCGCGTTACTCACGCGTTCTCACCCCTTGAACCGATCGTTAAAATTAACGACGTGGAAATTTGACTCCTCGAAAAGTTAACGTTTTTGACGTATTGTTAACGATACGTTTGTCGCTTATCGTTGCATATAAAAAAAAAATACGATCCATAAATTATGCTAAATATATTAAATACGTATAAAAAATTATTATAAATTAATACGTTAAAAACGGCGCACTTAAAATATTATATTGAGCGTATATTTTTTGTTTTTGATTTTTTTTTTAATATTGCAGATGAAAATAGAAATTCATGAGCGTGCTAATTATTATTTTATTATATTTTAATATTATATAAATATGTTAATATATTATATATATAGATTAGGCCAATCAGTTTCATCTTTGTATGCCCTGTCCATCAATCAAACGCCACAATAGTATTGTTTATACATATAATATATAATAGGGATGAATAGCTTGTAGAATAGAATTTCAATTAATATATATATATATATATATATATATATATATATAATTCATTTCCGTTTTCATTGATGATATTCGATAACAATAATATAAAATGTATGGAATTTTGCATAATGTTATCGACGATTATTTTCTTATATAATATTATATTACGGGTAAATGCTAGTTGCTAAATCAATATGGCCTTATCGATTTTTATCAACGTTGAACTTATATTATATAATGCGAAATATTAAATATTTCCATGTAATAACGTGTTGAAGTAATGTTTGAAATGTGTCAAGGCGTTTCTGAAACGGCAAACGACGACTTCAAATCGCTATAGTTGTGCCTTAATGTGTATGAATCAACAGATATTATTTAGCAAGTACGATCTAATATAGTGCAATATTAGTTATGACAATTCATCATCGGCGCATTCAGTCTGCTTAATCAAGTGGACTGCATAAATTAACATGACTGAAGATGCAAATTAGACAGATATTGAATAATAATTCAATCAATTTTCATTAATATACGTGTAAAATTTAATTAAATATTTTTATATAAAATTAGGTAAATTTTTTTTTGAACGCTCTGTATAACAAGACTAGGCAGATTAAATACCGCGACTTAAGAATTAAACCGTAAAAATAAAGACAGCGGAAAATTGCTAGATTATACCAAGTTAAAAGTTTTCACTAGATATATATATGTATATATATATATATATATGATATATAAAAAAGAACGATATCAAAATTTGACAAGTAGATACGGTGTCAAAGGAAAAAGAAAAAAAAAGAACAAAAACGTACCACGAAAAAGTTTTCATCCTTCAAGATTTTATCGCGAACGAAGAATGGCGTCCTTTTTAAGACGAGAATGAAATTTGTACGAACCAACGGCGAATATACTGAAGTTTTTAACGTTGCCCAGTAAATCTTCGTGAATATATATCTAATCAAGATGGGTGGCGAGCTAAGGTAAGTTTTAAAAATTTTATAGATAAAAGGAAAAAAAAGTAAATTTTAACCATTGAGAAAAAGAATTTTGATTTATGAAAAATCCATATCAAATTTATAAAAGATTTCCATTATAAAAATACGCATAAATTGAAACGATATATTTTTA
Source organism: Leptonema lineaticorne (assembly GCA_024500535.1). NCBI lineage: Eukaryota > Metazoa > Arthropoda > Insecta > Trichoptera > Hydropsychidae > Leptonema > Leptonema lineaticorne. Next base: position 12,268,782 of record JANIJI010000008.1, on the reverse strand, counting down.
ATAAGTAATAAATATAATTCATTTCATTTTCATTATTATATGGATATTAGAAAAAATATTTTCAGACAAAAAGTTTAAATAATAAAGAAAATATCGAATTAGATTAGATGAAAAAAATTTGTTAGCAGTATATAAACTAACAACGAATTTATATATTAATTGTATAGTATAAAGATGAAAATTATACAGGACATATATGAAAATTTATCCCGTGATAGTCCTTATACGTGAACGTAGTAAATCACTGTACGCAATGGCTATCCACTCAGTATTATTATTATTATTACTACTACAAAGATTTCTCTTGGGAAATTGCATTTCATGGTGGTTTTTCGTCGCCTTCGTTAAAAAGGAAAAGAAAAGAATTTTCCAGAAGACGAAAAAAAAAACATTTTAGTTCACACAGGGTGAATAGTATACAAGATCTGATATATAAAAAAACGATACTAATTCTATAGCATAAATGTTGAAAAAAAAAATAAAATGAAAATGGGAAGAAAGGGGGAGATGAGGGAGGTAGAAAATAAACGGTTATAGAACACGTTCTCACCTTTTGCAACGGTGCACAGTTCAATTTGATCGCTTCATTTCGTTCGAGGGAATGCACGCTGAAACACGGATAAGCTTTCGTTTTCATAAGTCGTAAAATGTCGCAAATTGCAACATACAGCAACACCATAATATCCGTTTTATATATTGTCAAATTTTCTTAACAGCATTCGAATTTATCTAGTATGATAACGTTACGAAAGCATTAAATTTATTTATTTTTCCCCCACTTTTGTATCATTGTTATGCCAATTGGTCTAATTTGAAAGCGGAGACGACGCACTCACGTGAAGGTGTTTTCTTTGGTGTCGCGCGGTAATTTTTCGCAGTCGAAAATGTGGCCCTCGACCGTTGCCGGGGTCGCCGGAGCAATTTGTCAGGATAACGGTTGCTTTTTCGTCCAAGGACGTGGCGGTAACGGGCGTCAAAAAACGGAGCCGGCAACACGATCATGACCGATGGAGCAGACGTGTCGCGCGCTCGTTTCATGGAGCAAATTTGTCACGCAAATTGGAATTTTGCTCATCAAGTCGCGATAACTCATTAAAGGACCGGCGAACTAATTCAATATGTACCCGTTTTTTTTTCTCCTTTCGGGTAGTACTATTATAATGGTTACAAGATTACCGGGTAATTGAAAGTTTTTTTTTATTATTATTATTAACACGTTGACTGCCACGACAATTTTCAGAAATTTGGTCAAAAATGACAATGTGATTTTAATCGCATTATATTATTATTTAAAAAAAACTCTAATTCTAGTGCATAATAATTAATATAAAGTATTACGAATTTTTCATAATTATATATTTTGTTTGTTTTTTTTAATAAATTTTCTGTTCATGTAAGCAAGCATTGATTTTATATTCTTTTCCCATAAACTATATATCGATTTAAGCACTGATATATTTCAAGTTTAATCGTAGAAATACAAAAATGGCAAGTAAACACAGTACGAGTTAACTCGTTTTTGGCGTCCTAGAAAAGAACGCAAACTACGAGTTATCTCGCAGTCGGCAGTCAACGCGTTAATGTCTATACGTGATTAAATGATCTAAAACCATATGTATAGATAGCACTATTGTTATATTCATTTTAATTAGATTTTTTTTAATAAAATAAACATAGAATGTGTAATAATAATAATAGTTGATTTTACTTTACTATATACACATATATGCACATTAAGGATAAAATAAAGATAAATTAAAATAGTAGACATTTAACGAATATTGAATATTATGTGGACATTTAAAAAAATATCTGAATTTTACGGATTTTGTGAAAAAATCACACTGATATATATATATATATATATATATATATATATATATATATATATATATATATATATATATATATAATATTGAATAAGGCAAAAATAACAATTGATGATATATTAGAATGACAGTCGTAAATCATTCGCATGTCAAAAGTTCGTCAAAATACCGATTAAAATTGGGTATTCCAAAAAGGCATTCGTCGAGGTGTCAAACAAAAACTTCGAATCGTGATATGCGACTGCATATAAATGGAATATTATTATTATTTTGAATGGAAATAAAAAAAATACGTGAATTTATGCGGAATATACGAATTCGTTTTTGATGAAATATGATCGTTGTGATTGACGTAGCACTTCGAGAATTCGAAATCATTCATATATTTTATGCACGTTCCCGAACGTTATGAATTAATAGGTGTGAGTTATTGGCTTCATTTACTCGTAAATTTATGATATATAAATTATATTTAATTTTTAATTATATTCAGTATAAAAAAATTTCGTCATTTTCGTCAATAAAGTTTTTGATCGGTATCGAACGACGTATGAAGCATATAGCATCATTTATTACGCGATTATTTCTCGATTATTATAAAGTTTCATTAAATTCCTTTAAACGGTTCACAATGTGGAATATGCGAATTACCGCTGGTGCCGAAGTCATATCGGGATTCTATCCCGAGAATTGGGTCACAGTTTTAAGATCGACCTAAGCCACTTTCTTCCCTCGGCGACTTCTGAGGGAATTTCTTTCATTGCCCGAGGGATCGTTAGGGCGTCGGGTGAAAAATACGAATTTACATAAATCGTCTGTAATTTCAAGCATTCGTCGAACCTGTTCAGTATGACTATTTTGAAAGATTTTCATCGAGAAACTATTATATTTAAATATTTGCATATATTATTACTTAATATAATTACTTAAATTTTGATTTGAAATCAAATCTAAAAGATATATCAATGATATAAAAAAATACAAATCATAAAATATAATAAAAGGTTCCGCATTTAAATAGCTGAATTATTATTGAACTGTTCCGTCTAAATAAATCATAAAAAAAAGAAATAATAAATAGCGCACGACCGTAATATCGATAAAGTATTGCGGGCTAGTTAACGATCATAAGGGCGGATTACGGATAAGAGAACAGGGTCAAATTCACAAAGGGAATAACACTAAGAACCTTGGCATGTAAACTGCCTATCCGAAAACTTAAGGAATTGAAGTCCTGTGCCAGATTTATAAATATTAAACAGTGTTCGTTACTTGGACGGGAGCCTAACGATTTCGTCTATTGTTCGTTGTCGAAAGTAGAATTTAGCATTCTTTTACATCTTGCATATAAATTATATGTATATATAATGTATAAGATTTTTTTTTCATTATAAAAGTCGATAATTTTTTCGGGGTGTTTATTACGACTAGAGATTTTCGTTAATTTTCCTTGTAACGGCAATTTTCTCGAGGTAGTTATTTTTCTACGTGATGTTTCGATTGTTCCTTTTTTTTTCAGTTAGCCATCAAAGGAAATATCTTTGGAAAAGTATCTGGCGAATTTCACTTTCGCCATGTCAGCATCTATTCAATCCTCTAGAGTCGAATAAAATAATCGATTTAAGTAGCAGGCGGTATCTCGTTTTTTCTGATTGTTACGATAATATTGTAAATTGATTTTTTTTTACATTTAATATTGTGTTATATCGTTATTGAAATTTTATGGTAAGTAATGGGTTATATTATATTTGAAAAAAAATCTGATATATGATTTGATCATGAAGTTGATTTTAAGAAAATATTATATTATATATTAATAAATAAAAAAAAATAATAATATGTTTATAGAAAATAAAAAAAATGAATTCACTACAACGAATTTCCTTTCATTTCCTCATATGAGTATTTTATTATATGGATATCATGTTACTAAAATATGTAATAGTTTAACTGGGTCACGGACATAAATTGATAGTATTTCTTTTGAAGTCAATGGCAGTTGAATGTAAAACGACATAAATTCGATAATGCGTACCGAGTCGTTTTGGAGGCTCATATTTATAATATTTTCAAAGGAAATGGGTCGTGAAATAGGCGCATTAAATATTAATATCGGTCGAGTGGAAGGGATCGAGAAAATTTGAAAATTTACATTATATTTAAGTGTTGGAAAAAGTCAATAGCAAAATGATAATCTTTTCATTTCGTATAAAATTGTAAAGTGATTAGAAATAATAATATACAATATGACGTATAATCAGATAATGAAATTTTATAATAATTACTCAAGAAAATTAAATTATATATTGCATTTATACAATGTGCCTAACTGGAGACGTAATTGTGATTAATTTATCGGAATTCACGGGAATTATTCGGGATATTTAGGAGTTAACGGTTTCATAAGCCCTCGTTTAAAGGGTTTCACCTTAATTTCCGCACGGTGTTTATCTCGCGTATCTTTCGAACTGTTCAAAAGATTTGAAGGGCCTTCAATTAACCCTTTTCGAGTTACCGGTTGCGTGAATCCGGATTGTGAAACTGGCGGCGATATTTCAACCCCTTTATAACCGTGTAAAACTCTTATAATGACCGTATAAATAAATTACTAAGCGAAATTTTTATGATAGAGTTATATATATATATATATATATATATATATATATATATATATATATATATATGAGTCAGTGGCACTATGGGGTATTAAATTTTAGTTCTCTTTACCTAAAGATTCAGGTGTGTCTATAATAAGCTAAGCTCTTGACCTTTTGTTAGAGGATTAAATAATATGTATTATGACTGAAATCCGCAGTTTAACGAGAATTGATAAAGTGATATACAATAATTACTATTTAGTGACATAAATTTAACAATATGTTGATTGTAATTCATAATATTTAATTGTATTAAAATAATAATATAGTATAAAAATTGACTCTTTCAGTTTTATCATAATCTATATGAAAAGAATTTCCTTTTACGAAGAAAAGATTTGTGTTTCTTTTTTTTGAAATGTCGTTTTTTAATTCCTTTCCATGATGAAAGCAAAAGAAAGAGCTTTGTCTTTGTGAACGACTCCTTTTCCTTTATCTTTTTTTTTTCTCCTGGCATAGAAAGAACGTTGAAATTTCATGCGCATTTTTATATACACGTACATATTTTTGTTTAATATTTTTCATTCCCTTTTATAATATGGAACAATATATGCGAAATAGTGGAAGTCACTTAATATAATATGCGTTTAAAATAATGCAAGTTTTCAGTCGGCGGGACTGAAAGCCTTTTGTCGAGCTTAGCGTTCGCTTAGAAGGGGTCTAAGGAAAAATGAGGTTCATTTATGAAGATGTCAGGTAACGAGCTGAATGTCTCGGATAGAAAAGATGCAGACGAATCGCCTAATTTATGAAAATTGCCGTATAATATTGTCGAGAAAATGGGGGCGGTGGGTGGTTTGAGGGTTTGACGATAACGAGAATTATGCGATAACTTTCTTCGTATTATAAAGGAACTTGAGTCCATTTTGTGATGAAGAAACATGAATATAAACATGACGCAAAAAGTTTTATATATATATAAATATATTATATACATCACAGTCGCTTTTATATTAAGAGATTTTATCAAAAAGTTTGTACTTGTTTTTTATAGTAAATTGCATTCAGATGAAATAAAATAGAATGTCGCACAAGAAATTTTACGTGTTTAATATTAAAAAATATAATAAATTCATTAGTTATACTTATTGACAGGAAAAACAAAAATATAAAAGAGAATCGTTTTGTATATATTTAAATTATAAAAAAATATGATATATATATATATATATATATATGACCTTAAAAGGTCAAATGACATAAAAATAATAATAGATGTACAAATAAGTAACAGTTTTCATATGTCAAACGAAAGCAATGGATTGTCATTGGTACTATAATTTAAAGTGAAATGTAATATTTCAACTTTGATGCATTAGATATGTGACAGTTGTAACCTTCTGACCTCTATCTAATGTGTAATGTTAATATTTTTTTTTTGTTGAACGTTGTGACGATAGATTTTTATAAAAATAATTTAAGTACATTCTGTTAAAGTAAAAAAAAAAGACATATTATATTAAAAATGGAAGAATTCACGTCAAAAATGGTATTTATAAAATTTTCATCGAATTTATAATAATAATAAAGCGTATCGACGAAAATATAATATATTTAATAATGTATTTATTTCGAGAGATTTAAATTTTATTAAACATAATAATTTTTGATGTCATATATAATTAGTGTCAATATTTTAAAATATTTAATTATGAATTTTGATGATAATATCATATAATTGTATGTAGTGTAGAAAGCAAGAGAAGTAATATAATTATTTTTATGTATTTTTCAAGTCATTTAAATAAGAATAAAAATTTTGAAATTTGAATAATCAATCTGATACACTATTAAATCTATTTTTTATATGTGTAAAATGTCTGACGATAATTGTTATTTTACATGCTTCGATTCATAATAATACAGTCAGTACATTAAATCCTAGATACTAAAATACATCTAAACTAGCATTTAGAATACAATGTATAATATTTCAATATATTTTACGATACGTCGTATAAATATGATATTAGATTTCAGTACCCGTATATCGTACAATTTAATGTCGAAAAAGTTTTATTGAAAGCAATATTGCAGTTGCAACACGCGAATCGCACAATTTTCGCTATATGGAAAATACTTCCATCGCGCGCATTCGTCGGTTACGATACGGAATTATTCCACTTTATGACGAATACACCTGTTATGTCGCTTATACACGGGTGTTTCATTCGCGAAAAGCACTATATCTATCCCGTTTGTCGTTTTCAGGGAACGTGCCCGTTGTAGTAGCGACCCTTTAGTTTCCCTTCTCGTTCTCGTAAGCATTATGTTATTCCTCGCGAGACGTCCATCGGGAATAGCCTCAAATTTATTACCCATAACTTCAATACAGCCTCTTCGTGCATGCGTTACTTTGACAAAGCCTCCTATATATATATATATATATATAAAGGAAGAAAAAGCAGAAAATAAAAACTAAAAAAAAAAAAAATAAAAGACTCGGTCGTATAATAAATATTTCTACGTCCGCACGTATTTTACGACGGGTATTCGTCTCCATTTTTTTTTTTGACCACCTGTGGCTCCGGCTTTGTGACGCGCTTTATTTTTGCGTATGCTAAAAACTTTATTTTTTATTCAAGTTCAAAAATCGATGGGCGTCTTCGCGAAATCTAGAGACGCGTGAATTTTTTTGCGAATTGTAAAAGTCAACGATTTCACACATATATTGATTTAATTTTACGGTAAAGACATTAAATGAAACGAAAACTTCAATTTATTACTGAGAATTTTGATCCATTAATCTTTCGGTTGTTTGATGAATATTTTTTTCTTCTTCATCGATGTGATACTTTAGTATCTCAAGCTTACTGATATTGTTGAAGGTATTTTTTACTAATCCGCTCTAATCCTGTATACAAAGAATCAAAATATATAGAAGAACATCATATTAAATTTCCGTGAAAATTAATCTATTAAAATAAAATAATCGTATATATATATATATATATATATATATATATAATTAAAAAAAGATAGTATATCATTTGGGCTTAACGATTGAAACTCTAGAGCTTTTGAAAGCTCTCAATTGAGCACAAAATATAACACACGTAAAATATTTAATGGATGTGCAAAAAAAACAACATATTCAAATATGTCGTGTAACGTTTTTTTTTAACAACACCATCGACATGTCGTTATCACAAACGATGACCGAATGATATATATCGCGTCAGACTTAACTTTACGAGCGCGTCGTTCGATTCAACATACGACGGCCCACGCGCACACACACCGTCACAAAAAAAAATGGAAAAAAAAACGTTGGACGAGAAAAGGTTTCGAAATTATTCCGGCAATTTAGTATTGTTTTATTGGTGAAATAAAGTCATCCGTATAAATGTCATCGCTGTAACGCGAGTACGAAACTGTCGCATTGGGACGGTCGAGTGTCGTCTGAAAAATTCACAAATTCCGTCCCATCTGCCTCGCAAAACTGACGAACGTCTTTTCGGCTACGAATATATACAGCGTGTTTTAAATATGACGTGAATAAATATTTTATTTTTGATTAAATTTATTTTTCTTTACGGGACGCGAAATAGAATTTTTCAATAGTTTTTTTGAATATATTGAAGCGAAAATTTTGTAACAAAGTAAATGTCTACAGAATTCTATATAACTATAATATTATAAGATTATTTATGTCATGGAATAATGATTTCGATATTGAGACTTTTTTATATTTTACAATTGTACAGAATATTGAAATTATATATTAATATTTTCGTAGCATTTTTGTGAATTTTTTACTCCTGACTAATGTATGAAGCTTAATATTTTATCATTTTAACATTTCATATATTTCTGTTTTTTTTAGTAGTATTTAATAGAATATATGAATTTATTGAACGAATTCTAAAAACAAAAACAAAAATAATTTTCGCCGACATTTTAGAAATTATATTTAAAAAAAACAATATATTGAGATATACTAATCCACACAAAAGTTTTATTGTTTCATATTTATAGTGATTAAAAATTTTAACTTTAGTAGTTCTTCTGCCAAGATTGTCAAGATTGTACCAAAAAACGTTTCAAAGTTTCAGCAGTTCGGTTTTTGTTACGTGATTGCGGACTAATTTAAAATTAAATATCTTATCGCTATTTACAATACTGTCATTTCACATTTCATAATATTATACTGAAAGAGTGTGAAAATCCTTCAAAAAGAAACTAACTTAAATAATCATTATCACGCATCGATTTTTCGCATTAATCCAAGCGGTAACCGAACGTCACTTCTTGAATGCAAAGCGTTAATTATAATATTCAACATTAGTTGATTGAAAAATCATATTTATATAATAATTCGATTATCATAATACAGTATTTATCAAAAATTCAATTATATTATGAACCGGTCATATACTATATATAAGATATATATATATATATATATATATATATATATATATATATATATATATATATACATATATTCATTCGAGTTATTTTCATTTTATTCCTACACGATATATTAGAAATACGAATATTTTTCGGAACATGCCGTACGTATTTCGACGTTCAAAAACATGAGAAAATACCGCGTTCGCATGAATATGTTATTATCCCTGCCTCGTAATCCACACCCGGCACATAGGAACACAAACCATCCCTTGCAAACAATCTACACCCCACACTCTTCGATATAATGAAGTAACCGGTATTTATTGTATGCCATGTATATATATATATATATATATATATATATATATACATATATGTAATTATATGGTAGCGGGAGTTGCGTTTTAGTACCTTTGTACCTTATTGTTCGGACCGCAAGCCTGCAGCGACCGCTCATATCTGTTTAAACTTGAGATTATTATTAGTGTGTTATATAGTGTTCATAGACGTGCGGTCACATAGTGATAATTTGCGCCATGTTTCAGTGTCTTGCGCGAACTTGTGCGCTTTAAAAGCTCAATGAAATTTTATTGAATCAAAAATCGCGTATATGGTATATAGGTTATTATCGATTGCGGTTTGAGTTTGAAATAGATTGATTACAAGTAATAAAAATGTATCATAAGATGATATTTTTTTTTTTTTTATAAAGAGTATGATGTGTACTTGTGTAATTGTTTTTGAAATTTTATTAAAGCTTTGCTAAGATTAGATCAATAGTTGAGAAAAGTATTATTAAACTAGACATATTTTTATAAGATTTATTTATTTAAACTAGAGTAATATGATGTATAATAAAATATTCAAAATATTTAAAGATAAAAATATATAGAAAATTTTAATAATATTGTTAAATATAGAACGGGGAAACTTTTGAAAGGCTTGTTAAATATCACCTTCTGAGAAACATCTCATTAAAGGAATTTAAAGTTCATTCTTTTAAGTTATATCTACAGCATAAGTTTATATCATAAAATCAAAGACAAAGTTATGTTTTTAAATCATAAAGATGAGAATAATTTTATAAGTTCAAAATGATGTAGGACTTTAATGTTATAGAATATTGATTGACATATATAATTTTAATAAGTATGTCATATAGAGTTGATGGATGCGATAGGATAAATTATTTTTGCTTTGACGTAATCTATCATGATCAATTTATTGATTATATAATACTTGTACATTAGATGTATATGATGTATGACTGTAAAATATTTAAATCAAAATTATTGCAAAAATATAACACGACCTTCCATATTCCAAGAAAATAATTTGAATCACCGATAGAAAAATCAATTGGAATATCGTTAAATAATAATTAATAAAGCGTTTTAAATAACGTCAAAAAAAAGTATTTCTTCAGTTCGAAAACGTGACAGGACATAATTGAGTCTTGTCAAAGTCAACGTCATCTTTATTATAATTATTTCGTGTATTATATGACAAAAAAAAACTTATATATAAATATATATAAAATGATGGAAGTATGGCTTTTACAGGCGATTTAACATGACGAGATGCGAGACGAATTTTGCTTATAATAGAATGTTAGGGGTTGGCGGACTGGGGGTTGAAAAGAAGCCTAAGAAACGGACAAAAGCTCGCATCATCAATCATTATTTGTCATCTGTTGAACATTGAGTACATCCTCCTACATTAAATTGTCATTCAAGTTTAAATATGAGGTGTGATCGAAAAATTCTTACAATTGCAGAATTTTAGTAAAAATTGTTTTCAGTTTTGTGATGAAGGAGACAACTATTTGAAACACTATTTTTTTTTTTGTAATATTGAGACAATGTTTAATACGGTCATTAGGGTGACTTTCAAAATTATTTAATATTATAATATATAAAGCCTGTGATTAATTGTATAGTTAATAATTCTTGGACATTTATCAGTTGTAATACTTTACTGAATAAATTAATATATTTTAAAATATAATAGATGAACATTCTAGAAACTTATTTATCAGATCATGCATATGTAGAATTATATGATGAATAGTGCGAATTTCATATATTTATAGTTCGAATAAGCGTCGACACACTTTATCGAAATCGATAAAGGCGTTCAATAATACCATATACGTGGAATTTCACAAGTTGACGTCTTATATGTGAATTTAATGGCGCTTTATGGTGTTTATAAATGGTATTTGTTCTTTGCGAAATTGTTGGAAAGTGGGTCGTTACAGAAAGAGAGAGAGCATAGAACGTCGTGTAGGCCACCTTTTACGACGTCCGTACGTTTTCTGGGGTGGCGTCGTACGTCGGGTCGAAGTGGTATGATTACGACAATGTACCCTTTGGCAAGGGAACAGACGTCGGTCGGTCAAAGTGGTAAGTTTGTATCATACAATAGACAGATTACGAGGTCGACGCGGTTTAATTGTGAAAACGGAGACCCCTTTGTCTATTTCGGGTGATTCGAACTATTATTATTATTATTATTATTATTATTATTCTAGGTTCTCGTTATCGCTCATTCGAAATGTGATCGAACGAAAACAAGTATTAAATAAGTTTGTTTTGCACCAACACAATGGAAAGGATCAAAATATAAATTTAAGTAAACGACAGATTTACAAGGATATTTACTTAGATTCCCTTTGGGTGTCTTAAGGTTTAGGTTTTTGCTTTTGTCGGTTCAAGTTGTTATTGTTGAAATTTTAGTTTTCCGTCTAAATATCTCGAACTTTACTAAATATTTTATGCATACAGTTAAATTATTATTATTTACGACAATTTAATTAATAAGTACTTCTGAATGAATTTGGATTAATATAAAAATTCAAAATGTAAATAATTTTATATGAATATTAGAATAAAAAAAAATCGTATTTTAGGAGGTGAAATTGAGTATTGTAAGGTTAATCTCTTAATTAAAACATGTTAAGACGGTAATTTAAAACTTCAATGAAAAAATTTATATGGACACTTATTGGATTTTATATAGAATGGTTATTGCATATATTGAGGATATTTAATATAAAAGAATTTAAATTTAGAAATTTTAAAATTATAAAAATATTGTTATTTTTTAATATCTAATTTGGAGAGATATAAATACAAAATATTTCACAGATTTAGTGCTATTATGAAATAAAAATTTTAAGAATGGTGATCGATTTTACAAGAAGATATAAATCAAAATTTATCGATAGATTTTCGTGATAAAACATTAATAATTTAAATGTATAGATTTGTTTTGATAATTATACTATTAATATATAAATTTTAAGAGATATAATAATTATAATATCTTTTTTCGAGCAATTTCGGTAACGTTTCGTTACAATTTTCGTACTTTTTAATATGGATGAATAGTGGTGCGATCAATCTTCGGACGCCATTATTTCTCTTCTCTTATGAAATTTTTCAGTTTCGGTCGTTAAACTCTTATCTGAGTTGGAGAACTCAGTTTTCGTAAATGGACGATTAATCGATTTAAACTTGGACGAAACGGACAAAGTTAACGAATCTATATTAATTTATTTAAAAACTTTCAACAGAAGTTGTTTTAATTACGCAATTATATAACGTCAGATATAGAAACAGGGAGGAAAAAAAAATTTTTTTTTTTTGGGGCGTTTTCGTGAATCTTTTTACGAGTTCTATCCGACATCGTTGTAAATCGTTCATGCCTCCCCCCCATATTTTTATTCCTTTTTTTTTACCTTTTCAACTATTTTATTTTGGATTTTTCTTCGGAGCTTTCATAGCGTATGAATGGCAGGCGGAAGAGTAGGGGATTGAATATCAAAAATTCAATCTTTTTATCGATTTTCGGTCGAAGGTTGACGTGTTATTGAAATTTTGATAACATCTTTGTATATAATACATTCGTGTAATGTTATTAAAATGGAAAATCGATCTAAAGTTAGGACGTACTTTTATAAATATGGTAAAATTTTCCGATAAACTACAACTATTTTTCACCTGCTCATAAAAATAAATAATTATTCAATACATTAAACGCAGTTTTAATATGAAATTATTGATGTTATATAATAATTAATACAGTATATTTTTGAAAAATATAAAAGAAATCTCTTTCAATGAAGATAAATAGAATTAAAAACGATGAATCATCGAAAAAAAGATATTTTCAACTTTTTTTTTTTGCGAATAGTTTACATTAAAACATTTTACTTTCCTTTTACTATTGACGTGTAACTTTTATATCTGTGCTAAATTTTATTTGATTCATCGTACTAATAGTAAGGCAAGCGGTGAAAAAAAAAAGCACTTTGGCTAAATTCCAGAGAGGTCACTAGTATAGTAAAAATTGAAAAAAAACCTTATATATATATATATATATATAATAAAAGAAGTTGAGAAAAAAATTACAGTTAGTGTAAAATTAAGCGGCTTCGAAGAAGATATCGTCGCACAGGAAAAAAAAGTTAATTTCGTGGAAAAAATGTTTAAATCGCACTAATTTCACACGTTGCAAAGAGAATAGGAGGACCTAATTAAGTTTTTAGTGAAATTTTCTTACGATAATCTTAAATGATTAATTACTAAAAGCGCAACTAATGCTGAATGCTAAGTATTTTGTATGTACAAGTGAACATTTATTTTAACGTACAAAATTTTTCACAATATATATTTTTAGATATACCATCAAAAATTCATAATAATATAAAAATTGTGATATTTTTAATTATGATGAAATAAAATATAGTGAAAATGGCGTGAATGCACACGTTGCACGTTCTAATTACGTTGAGTAACGCGATATATGAATATTTTTCCTTTTTCCATCGTATTTTTTAATGAAAATGTGCCATAACACATATCAAAATACGCGTATATAGGTGAAAAAAAAAACCAAATCGTAATGAATATAGGAGAAAAGAGACACGTGTAATTATTCAGAGAGTTTGATGAGTGCGTGTCGCCATTAAGGCTGCTAAAAATAATTATGGCTATCGCTTTAATGACAGCTCTATATATTTCAGAATGCGTTTATTTTATTTATTTTTTTGGTTTGAAAAAAAAATAGTAATATTTATAATGAGCGTTCAGGTTTTAGATAAATATATTTTTAATGATTTTATAATTTGATATGTATTAAATTTTATTAATATTATATAATGCTAGCGGTAAGTCACACTCAAATGCTACCTTATTTTTACAATTTAATATTAAATGATATTATTTTAATTTGTATTTCTAATAATCGAACTGACAGTAAATTCGTGTACAAAGATCCACTTGTAATGTATAAAAATGTTTTTTTTTTAAATATTTCATCGTTTTTACTCCATTAATTTCATATATTCGTTATGTTACCGTCTCATATCAATATATGAATGCGATATGTAAGAACTTATGACGCAATAAAAACAGAATTCGATCAATTTTCCGTTACGGAAACGAAAAAAAAAAAGTTTCGCATTCGACATGAGTAAATATTTCTGGCAATAATAATTGAATACGATTTTCGTATACGATTCGTATTCTCAAACCGAAATTTATCGCGTCCATTTCACAAATTGGAAAAGTGGTCTGTATTAAGGCCAAGAAGAAACAAAACAGAGAAACGAACGCAGCGAAATTGCGCCCTTCCATCTAATTAAGGGATGAGAGCGGATACAATTATACGTATATATAAAAGCACATGAGCCTATGTATGTATATTTTACTTAACATTTGAGAATCAGGGACAAATAAAAGGATAACAAGACCGAGTCCACAAGTATTATATTAGAATAGTTAACGTTTAGGTCTCTAATATAAATAAGTGCTTTTGATTTCGATATAAACATTCATACATGTTTTTAGATAAATATACATTGTATAGAAAATTTTTGTGATATAAAATTAAAAAAAGTTACTTAAGAACTTAATATATTGAATTATATCTTTAAATTAAATTTTGATTTAGATATTTGAAGAGTGATTATCAAAAGTACATATTTGGGTATGTTTATCGATTGCGTATTAAATATTGACGATAATTTTGTTTGCTGATAAATAGTGTAATTTCACTCGAATAAAGTGTAATTTGTGTTTGTGTGTCGCCATATTTGAAAAGGTCGTAATTTATAGAATAATTGCGTTCGACCTTGTAACTTTGCCAGTAAGTCTTAGGACAATAATAAGATGTGTGTTATTTTACTGTTTCATATCTATGCTTTATTAGGACCCTTTCGCTGAAATATTATGTTATCACAGTTGGTTAAACATATATATATATATATATATATATATTAAATGTTTATATTTTGACGGTGTACGAGTTAATTTTCATAATTGGAAATACAAATCGAAAGTTATTTTTTTGCAAAAAAAATATTACTATTATTAGACATCTGAACCGATATAATAAATTATGAATATAAAAAAAAAGTGATCATAGTCATAAATGGAAAACACGATGACATTAATATTTTAATACGACACTTTACAGCCATTAAAAGTGTTTATACGACGTATATACGAAATAGTAATTATTATGACGATAGTAAAGTCGGAATTTTTTACTATAATATCGCATCATACGCGCAGTTTTATGCGATCGTCAAACTGTAAAAAGTTAACGTGTTGTGCAACGTTGAATTAATTTGAATATAGTATCAATTAGTGAGGGGCGCGAATGGATGAAATGTCACTTTATTATAAGCACGTAAAAGTATTAAATATTTAAGCGAAAGATACTTAATGTTGTCGCCGCGCTTTTATACAGTGTAGAGATAATTCCGAGTTTACGAGTTCACTTCTTTCGAGTGTTCTCTCGTAAAGTGGATGTTAATATGGCGTTAAAAAATGCTACGTTTTTTTTTGTCGTCTATAGTTTAATGAATATATAATATTTTTATATACATATATATATATATATATTGAAATTGAAAAATAAGTTTACCTTATTGTATACGCCGGCGCTGGATAGTTCGTTTTCAATGACCATGACGACGATGCCGAACATGCCCATGACGAGGGCGTAGTCGCTGATCCTCTTTCGTTTTTCGAAGAGTGCCTTCCTGCGTCCTAGTCTGTATCCGATGTTGGGCTTGTGTCTGGCGGCAGGTGGTGCCTTCGCCCTTTCGTCAGGATGTCTTGGATATTCGGCGTGAACGCCGACGAGCGCGATGGCCGCCTCCTCGCCACCACCAGCGCCTCCGCCGCCGCCCTCGCGACCCCCGGGGCACCCCTTCATTGCCCCCGGAATCGACACCGTCGACACCGGCTTCCGTAGCTGAAACAATTCAATATCGAATTCATTTTGATATTAACTAAAAATCAAGGATATTTAAGTTTTTTTTTTTTTTTTTTTTTTTTGATAGTGCGCTTGTTAAAAATGTATTAGAGATTGATAAATTAAACGTTTCGTATCATATATTGTCATTGAGAATGAACAAGTATGTAAAATTTCAACTAAATTGGATATTGGAAAGTGGTAGAAAAATTGATTACAAGATTCCGTTCCGACAAACAAATAGCACATATATTAAATAAAAGCGTGTAAAAAATACGAACTATAAAAAAAAACACTTTGTTTATATATATTGTTCATATCTTAAATTTAAAGAATCAACCTTTTGCACTTGAGAAGTGTAATTTAGTCACCACTAAGATTAATATGAAAATTCTAGACGCGGCAGTGACTATTTATCTTTATTTAAAATAAAATTTTCTTATCTTAAATTATTTCAAACCATGTAACAAACCATGTGCATTTTCATTATTGAAACTTGATAATCTTGCCGGAAAGATTATTAAAGTTAAAATTTGTAATCCTTATAAACACGGAATGATAAAACGATTGAGTAGATTAGTATATTTAAATATACTGTTTTTTAAGAAAATTTTTGAAATGGTGGCGAAAACTTTTTTCTTGGGTTTATAAATTTGTTCAATTTTAATACATATATTGTATATAAAACCACTAAACATTCGAGGTATATAAAATATTAAAATATAAAAGCTTTAATTTATAAAAGCACATATTAAATTATAAATTTGAAGAAAAAAATTCGCTAATAACGCAGTGAAAACGAATTGAGTGCAAAGGGTTAATATAAAAAATATAAATAAAAAGAGTTTGAGTTATATTTTTTAATACAGTACTATCACATTAATATAAATTCTAGCAACATATCGGATTGATTCTAGAAATGTTGAATAATGTCGGAGTTTGCAATTTACTATAATTCTTATTGTCGTCTGTTGCACGAATAGAATATATAGTTCATTTATACGGTGCAAATAAAAGTGTTAACTTTAAGACAAAGATTGTTACAGTGAAACGTGCTGCTATTTAAAGTAGGTGATACGTTTTTATTGCCAACATGCTTTAAACTATACAACATATACTGAAAGTAACATTTTACTATTATTTTTTTCAGATTGTAATAACAAACTCTAGCATTTAAATGATATTTATATTATGATTGTTATATTTTTACTAACCTTTTAGTAACTTGTATTATAATTTCAAAAAAATGGAAGTTTAAAAAAACAATTAAAAAGGGGTTGTTTTTTGTGAAATTCTCTTAGATATATTCTATAATAGGGAGTTCAGTAAAGGAAACCTAAATTATTTGGTGTTTTATATGGTATATCACCTCGACTAGAAAATTATAATTATATATATATATATATATATATATATATATATATATATATATATATATATATATATAGAATAATAATGCTTTGATAAATAATATAATTTGAACGACATTCTTGGCTGTATTTTACATGAAAACATTAAAAAATATGTTATTAAAATTAATTGTAAATCTGTTAGATAGTTTTTTAATCTAAATAAATTACATTTATCTAACAAAATAATGCTTATTTTATAAAACTTGAATTGTTTTTTTTTACGAAAGGATAATATGAAGAAAATTGTGAAAATAAATAAGGAATTCTCTCGGAAAATCGACCATAGAGTAGTAATAGACCAAAAACTACTCGAGAAGAAAAATGAGAAAAGGGATTTCCACAAACTATGCTAGACTAAAAAAAGCTTATACATATATAGAATGAAAATTGCGAACGAGATCGAAAATCTATTGAGGTTAAATGGCTGTGAACTTGAGTTCAACAGTTTTATCATTAAATAGATGTTAAAGCATTAACCCAAAAAAGTTTGATAATTTGATTCCCCAAACGCCTGTATGGAAACGTTTAGTGGTTCTCTTGTTTAGTATCAAAAGGATGTGAGTATGTGCAATTTTATATATATATATATATATATATATATATATATATATATATATATATATTATATTTTTGTTACTATTATACTTTATTATTACTAATAAATGTATCATAAAGTTTATTAAATTATTTTATTTTTAAAGAAATTTAAAAATTTAATTTTTATTATCACCTTTAAAAGAGTTAAAGTTGTGATGTATTAATTCGATCTGTAAGATTTTGATAATTAAAGATATAAAATTCAATACTGATTAACCAGTTTTAGATTAAATTTCTATTCCGTTTTTTATATATTTCAAAATGAATATGGTAACAAAGGGTTTTTTATGATATAATATCGTTTTTTGATAATGTTATCTATAATAATAAGTTAACGCAATGCAAAAAAAATCGCGATAAACTAATTATTTATTTGTGAGCTCGACACACATATCGAGTTATACCAGTTCAAAGTTGTGTGCGTAGGGCGCATATTGCGAATGGATAGGGTTAAAGAGACTAAAAGGATTAAAAGGGTTAAAACTGACAGTATTTCCAAAATAACTCGAAAAATTTATTTATTAAAAATAAAAATAAAATGCTTTATTGTTTTTCACAAAACAATTTTTGTGACATTTATATGAAAAATAAAATACTGTATTATTATATTACGTTGGAAAAATATATAAAATTTTATATTGAATTCTGATGTTTTTCATCTTCAACGTGAATCAGGTCAAAAATTGAAATAAAAAAAAAATACTATTTATTTCCAATAAAATAAAAAAATTCGATTAAAAACTTATTTGAAAACAAATAATACAAAAATTATTGGATCATGTTTAGTAAGAGAACGATGAAAATTTTCATATTATATATTAATTTATATGATTTGATTAAGGCAATTGTACGGACATTGAAAAAGCACATTAATGTGAATTTATAGTGTAGAAAGGACGATCGATCTATCGTTCCGAAACACTTATCCTGTCGAAGAGTAAAGATTGCGTCGGGTAATAATCGTAAATTGTTTGAATGAAAAAAAAAAAATAAAATAAAAGGGAAAACATCAAATAAACAACGAGTCCACTGAGAAATGCTAGAAAATAGGCCACAATAAAAAAAATAAATAAATTATAAAACGATGCAAAGATTAGTTACTGCAGGCGAACGTTGTTTTGTTGCTGTAATAAAAACGTAAAATGAGCGATTTTCGCTTTATTCTTATTATATATTGTATGTGTTATAGGCATTGCTTGAAAAATCGATGACGGATTTTTGCGTGGTCGTTTTCATAATTTTAATTCATATTTATAATGAATGATTTATGTTATAAAAAATGATCGATGATGATTTTATATTAAATAAAATTAATATTTAACACTGTTTTGTTTAAAAAAATAAGTTTAAATATTTCAAATATATTTAATAGAATTATCAATGATGAATATTTATATCATTATTTATTCTTATTGTCCATTTTATATATTTTTTTAAATTTAAGACAATTTGAAATCATTAATATGTTTTTATTTACAGCAAAATTGCCCTTTTGTTACATTCAATGATAATTTATTTTCTCTCAATTCTGAACATTGTTTAAGAAGAAGACATTTTCGTGCAGCATTATTGAAAAATATTAGTCCATTAAGAGTATTAATGAAAATGTGAATGTCAACGTGATAAATACTACAATAAAACATTATAGAGAATAAAGATGTGTAAGAAAGATATATCGCGAGTTATAAAACATCATAATGCAGCAGAATTGTAGAATATAGTCTAAGAAATATTACATTATAAATTAATCGATATCGAATGGCACTTTTTGCAAGAAATATGGTATATGAATGTTTGAATTCAAGATGTGGCGATTTTATCGAGGGTATAATTTGTGGTACAGATCCATTTCACTTGAATCGAGATAATCCTTTCTATAGATGAAAAAATATGATTGACGAAGGCTAAAAGATAGATTTAATCTGAAATTTTGGATATGTCGAATGCGACAATATGAGAATAATGAACACTTTTTAGAATTAATATATATGAATTATATAAATAGATTAATTTTGAATTTAATATATGTATTTTTTTCGTCAAACTAATGATTAATTGTGTCGAAAAAAAATCGTTTCTCTTTCAAATCAACTCTAGGTTTTTCGAATGTCCAGTCGTAAATGTGTAAGTCACGTTTATATATATTTTAATTTAACCGCGTCGTTTATAAGCGCGGATAACGTTGATCCGATTACATTTTACGTCGTTAAAAAAAAAGCGTGAAAAACGTTTTAACAGCGAACTAGCGTCGAAATTGACGACGAAGCGTCGCTGTTAAAACTTTTCAAAACCGCCTTTCTGTACTGATATACGACTTTTTGTGTATTTAAAACCTTATTATATGTTATACGAGAGACGGCGAAAGTTTTCAGCGGTCGCACATGAAAATGGACGTCGAGTTGAATTTTCAGCGATTTTACGGACGGACGGTTGAATTTGAATTAGCTTAAATTGATGTAGTTATAGTGAACATGCAATGTTAAAACAAGAATAATTTATTCATTTTATTTTATACTATATATTCATATTTTTATTTTATCTTTTTATATAATATATAAATAATAAGGTTTAATATCTGCATGTGGAATATAAATATTACAGAAAAAAAAATCAATATTAAAATTAATTTTATATATTATTTTCAAAAATTAATGATAAAATTTTAGTAATGATATAGAGATAATTTTCGATGAAAATTTTAAGTTTTATAGTATATTTAATAATTTCTACACGCAGCTTTTGCGTAATAACAAAATGGAAAACATAAAGTTTTCATTCGGCGACTCAATCTTTCAAATGTTCAAAACGTGGACGAAATTTTATTCAAGACATAGCTTTAAGTAAATTTAATACTTTTACTTTGGCACAATGGATTTCGAAAAATACACCGAAAAATTCTGGATACGTACGAAATAAATTTAAAACGTCACGTATTTTATACTTTTATCAATTATTTTTCCTATATAAACACACGTCGAAAACGTTGTGATTAATATGAAAATTTTATATAAAAGAAGCGGAAAAACGATTTTAAGTATTTAAAGTTAAGTAGACGCGAAGAAAATGATTTGTATACGCATTATATATAATTTAATCTTTTTTTTTTCAGATTTTAAGAGGATTCGCCCGTTTGCCTGCGACTGCGATTAAAGAACGAAAAAATGCTTCAGAAGTGAAAAATCCGAAGCTCGAGAGATTTGAATTTATTATATAAGAAGAAAAAAAAGTTCAGATCAACGATAAAAGTGAAAATTAAAGTGCGTGCAAAGTTTACGCTGTTTGAATTTCCCGTGCGATTTTCCGCTCATTAATTTGATCGAATGGAATGAATTTTAATTTTTCACTATTTCCAGAATAGAATAATAATAAGGTTTAATGTGAATAAAATTCTGGATATATTTAATAACATACTTTAATAAATTTCTAAATATTTCATAATGTGAAAAAAAATATTGACTCTAAAAATAGTGAAATATATTCATGTTTTTAATTATATAAATATCAATAATAGAAAAAAAATAGATCAAAAGAGGATAAAAAAGGTTTTAGCTGTCGGCGTTGAGCCATTTTACGTACGAGAATTCAAAAAGCTTCTATTAGGATAGCGAAAATTGTGAATAATATGTAAAAGAGGGATTACGTTAAAACGTTCTAAACTTTCAGAAAGGTTTTCTGATGCAGAATAAATTTTATCACGTGAAATATTCAGGTGTTATATATTAATTCATAACAGACAATGTAATGATCGTTATATCAGGCAAATGTTCGTCATGCTTTAACGCTTAATTTAACAAGACTGGCGAATATGCATACGTTTCAACGGAATGAATTAACACAGCACAATTGATTTAGTAAGACAAATATATATGATTCAAGTTATAATTCTAGGTCGTTCATTATAAATTATGGGTCATCTGTGATGTTAACATTGTTAACAAATATGCTGAACGAATGACGAACGGTGAACGAATGATGTGTTCATTCAATTTACAATATAAAAATAAGTGTTGTTTAAACAAATAATCACAAGAAAACATTAATAGTCAAATTATGTAAAATAGAACCTGAACTATTGCGCTTTTTAATGGGGACAGAGTTTGTTTATTGGTGTGGGTTCGGTATGCAAATTTCACAAGTATTACGGTCTACTTCTTTATGAACAACTATGAAGTGTTTGAAGTTAACGCTTTGATGTTAAATAGATGTAAAACGAGGGTTAATTATATGACTTTATTTATGCGCGTATATGTATAGTATTATTCGTATGTATATATATATATATATTTATTTATAATAACGATGTAAAGTTTTATCAGAGATTTGCAGGGTTTATATTGTAACGTGAATACGATTGAGTGTAAAAATATGTTAAGTTTGTTTGAAATTTTTTTTATTTACGAATGGAAAAGTATTTTATTCAGTTTTATTTAATTTATTTTGAATAATAATATATTTTTACGTTTATTTTTTAATGGAAGAAAATTATTCATTTTTTCATATGAATTTTTATAATACTGGATAGACGTTCAAATTAATCAAGAAAAATATATATAAATTTGTGTTTAAATACTTTCAAAGAGATATTATAATTTTTAAATAAAGAAAATTATTGTATTAATTTTTAATAATATATTTATAGGACAGTAATTTGAAAAGCTATAAAATTAATTGGATTGTACAGACTTTACAGTAAATATTTATTAATATTTTTTATTATAGTAGAACAACTTGAAAGCAATAATAGATATTGAATATGTTAAGAAAAACGATTATAACAGAATTATACGTTTTCAAATATTCACATATATTTAAAATTATAAATGAAATTTATTATTTAAAAGAATATTGATAGTTGTGTGAAAATAAAAAAAAGCATGAAAAATATGGAAAAATAATACATATTGTATATGCGTTCGCATTCACACGCCCATATTGTTTCATATTATGACCACAAAAATACCGCAAAGTGGCGTCAAATAAACCGAATTAAATATTTAACGACGAACCGTCGGTCAGTGGAAAAAGGTTTTTTGTATTTTCACCGGCGAATTTCTCAAACTGCGACTAAAAACCGACACTCTATTCCGTATGTAAATTTGAACCGGTTCAAAGCCTCTCTCTCTCTTAGTACGCGAGTATAAATATTTGTTATGGACGCTTTTTCATACAAAAAGGTGAATATTGTTATGTGAAAATGTGAAAAGTCAAATTCCGAATGCGGCTCTTGTGTGAGTTTATTCAAACAAAGCGCACAATTCTCAATGGAAAATCGTGTAAAACTCTATTAGTCGATAATAATTGATGACGTACTTAAATACGTGCGAAAAATATTAATGTATAAAATATATTATTAATATAGTTTTATGAAAATTGATAAATTTAACAATAGATTTTTAATAATTAATCTAGTAAAAAATTATCGACTATTATTAATATATAAACTTTTATTTTTGTATTAAAAGTATAGTAAAAAATATACATTATTTATCATAAAAAATTAAATTATTTTTGAACATTTATTTATGTTAAAAATATTGATTAAAAAATTGAAATGAATACATCAAGATTAACTTACAAAAGATATTCTAAAGTATTTCTGTTAAAAAATGAAAAGTTTCCACTTAGAATCTGTAAAAAAACGCTTTTATTATCAAAATACAAATTTTTAAAATGTCGAAGATTCATGACTAAAGAGTAAAAGTTTTCATAATAGCGACACGATATCGATATTTTTTAAAAACAAAATATACGTTTGTTGAGTTCTTGAAGTTCTCGAAGAAATTTTAAAGTCGTCTATTGAGTGTGAAAAATTTATACGTTTCGATGGAAAATCGAAGTAATGCCGTCAGAATGTAAAATATTATTTAAGATTGAAAGCGTTATTGAAAAGTAAAAAATATATATTTATATATGTAGAAAAAAATACAGATGCGGTAAATAAAAAAAAGCGAGTCTGTCGATCTCTAATATGAAAAAAGTATATACAGGTTTTAAAGTACTGTGAAATAATGAAAATTATGTATATAATATATATATATATATATATATATATATATATATATATATATATATATGCGTGGTTGTTTATTTTGAAAAGTTTCATAATTTAGTATATCTTTTGTGTAAGTCGACTTTAAAATTCGGTATCAAAATTAAAACTTTCGCGGAAAAGTTTAAAGAAGTCTTTGAATATTTGAATATCGTCTGCGGTTTTTTATATATACGATATTTTCGAGACGGGTAACGCTTTGTAAAAGGTATTAAAAAAGATTTAATTAAAATTTTCGATTATTACTAATTCAAGAAATTTCCGTATTATATTGTATTATTTTATATATAAACGTACAAATTACTTATTTTTAAAATCAACTTGTAAAAGTTATAAAATAAAATTTATTATTAAACGATTCATATATATTTGTATTGAGCTTTCAGAATAAATGCAGTTTTGTATATATTTTTTTTGGTAAAACTTTATATTCAAAAAGCTTGATTTGAAAATGGCAAATATAAAGAAACAACTTTAAATTGAACATGTCAGAGAGAAAAATAAATATTTTGATAAGCTATTTTAGAAGAAAATTATCTTTGAAATTATATTAAGGCAACTTTGTAAAATAAAATTTATTTAAGACGTTCAAATATATATACAAGAAGCATAAAGAGAAAAATATATTAGTATATGATATACAAAATATAATTCGATGCACTATATTTATTAATATTCAACATTTTAAAATAAGTCAAAGGAAATGAAATAATTATTAAATGTTTTTTTTATGTCATGTTTTTATTGTGATGTGAGGATAAAAAAGGATTTTCAGCGATATTTAGAATATCTTAGTATAAATTATGATACTAGTACTATAGTTATTTTTGAGGTATAAAAATACAATTACAAATAGTTAATTTTCAGTAATCAGATGTCGTATATATGTTTATATAATATAAGTGAAATATTGGAATTATTAAGGATTTTCCGGCGACATTCCGTGAAAATGATGCATTCGAATTCCGCTTGGTTTGTCGACAGTTTCACGAATCTTCACCGAGGACAATATTCACGAACGGACCTCGTTATGTTTACCAATAGTCGAAATGGTATTTGGTTTCGTCTTTGAGTCCAAGACCACCGAAAATTCCTTTCCATGGGCACGTAATTTTTCCGACAAATGGAACCGAAATATCGGAGAAATGTCCGCGACACGACATTTCAACGAAAGAACGATTTCGAGTCACAGGAGATCTCTTTTGACACGAAATCGTACTATTTATTTGTATATTTTATTAAAAAAAAACAAAAAAGATGTCGAAATACAAACGGACGCTGTTTATTTACTTCGTCCGTTTCGATTTAGAAGCTTTGATTATGGAACGACGTCGACCTATTAATATACAAGAAGGTGTTCGCTTTTCCGGCGTTGTGTCGGAACTAATTTTCGAGTTTCCGCTCACGTTTGAATTTTTTTTCCGTTCTTAATCTTTAGTAATGAAAGAGCTGATGGAAAACGGTAAAGGCACTTGATTATGAAAGCAAAATAGGTTTTTACGAAGGGAAAAAAATTCGTAAGCCGTTTGAAATTGAGTTCAAATATAGTATAAAATAACCCGGGAAAACAAAAGAAAAATTCAGCTAGTTAAAAAAATGTTATATATATATATATATATATATATATATATATATATATATAAGAAAATTTTATTGTAAATAATTGTTTTATTTAATTGAAAACATAAAAAGTTAATATAAGATCAGATCAAAGAATGGATAATATAATATTAAAATCGTATATTGAAAATTATAATTGATAATTTTTCATTCATTTTCATAATTGAAAAATTTGATAATTCAATTTATCTTACCAATATCAAATTAATTTTATTAGAAAGTAAATTGTTTTTTTTTAATATTAATTATATAAGATTAATAATTTAAGAAATATTTCAATTTAAAAAGTACTACAAATATATAAAGATTGAAATTTAATCGGTATTTATGAAAAAAAAAATATTTTTGTAATTTTTATAATATAGAATTGTGTTTGTTATAATATTAAATTTTAGATCGTATTAATAAGTAGAATTCAATTATGAAACCGAGCAAAGAACGCTCGAGTATAATGAAAACTAGCGAAATAATCCGGGACAATTTAAATATAACACGAAATCGGCACAGAGAGGTTTTCGCTTCTTTTATGAAACAATTCCAAATATACACGTCTGTTGTATATACTAAAGTTGAAACGTTTCGTAATGAAGACGATAAAATTTAAAGTCGGAAAACACCGGAAAGTGGCGTATAGAGAAATCTAGGATTCTCTTCGTATTGTGCATGCAGGAGCGTGTCGTTAGGAGTTTCGCTCCGGCTTACCGGTTCGGCGCATTGTTCGCGTAATTGCAGATTTTCGCGGACAGGTGATCCCGGACATAATAAACTGTTGAAAATTTTATGCAAATAGTCACCGATCTTTGAATGTTCTCAAAGGCTACATAACTACGTGTACGATGCAGTGGTTTTTTTTTTGTCGGTGTCTAAATGCTAATTCGAGAGTTGAATATATGCATTTAAATGTTTGTAAATTACGTGCATGAAAATATTACGTATGTGCATATTTATGCATAATATGAGCTTGTTAAAGACGTAAAGTACCGGTCGTCTATGATGATATAAAAAGAATATAAAATATTTAATATTTTGTATATATATATATATATATATATATATATATATATATATATATATATATATATATAATATATAATATATTTTATAATTTTATATGATATGTTATAAATTTCGAAAGATCTTGGCTACATTCCCGGATCGTATATATTATTCTGTTTTGAGTATATTATTCAGTTGAAATGTATTTTTGTAATTATATTTTAGATTAATGAGGTTTTTAGATGATTTAAGAGTATTGATGCAATTGTGATGATTAAGAATATTTTGGATTTTATTTTATTTTTTGTAATTAATAAATCAATTTTGAAAATTATTGATAATTATTTTTTAAAAGGTATTATTTTACTTTTTAGACAATACTGAAAATTTTTCCAATTTTTAAATAATATTTCAATTTTTAGGAAATTTTTCTAGATATTGAATATTTTTTGGTGTTCTTCTATTCGAAAGATATGGTTTTCATTTTTTTTAATTTTAATCTAAAAATTATTTCTAGTATACTTTTGAAATCAATTTAGCTATATTTCATTATATTGACAGTTATTTTAAAATATAATATTTAATATGTTAAAATAATAATACAAAGCACTCTAATTATTTAGAATTTAAATAGAAAATTTTACCAATTCCAATTAAAACGTTTATTTCAAATAGTTAAAATAATATATTATTTTTTATAATTATTATTATAATTTACAAGAAAACAAAATATTATAAGCATCATTAGAAAATTTAAAAATAATTATATCTGAAATTTATAATTAGATTTTGAATACTGCATGTGTGTTATAATATATAATGAGAGCTATGATTTACACAAAACTATCAACGAGATAACATCAATGAAGTGTTGCAATTTCAACACACACACAAATATACGTATGAGTGAGTGTGTGTATTAGCAATATAATAAAATATAAACTAATAGAACGTCAGTGTTTGCAATGTCGTTCTATTCATGCGAGAGATGATATAGAATCCGCCCCCCGTCGATAATAAATTAGATAACGGGTTCCACCGACCCATATATAACGAAGAATTTCCTTTGTAATATCCACAAGGAAACGTATATAATAGTATTCGACGTAAAAAAAAAAAGAATGAAAATTCGCATTTTTTTCCGACGATTTTTCTATAGATTTTTATTGCGCGATATATCGGTGAAAATTTACGTAAACAAGAACAAAAGATTTAAAACGTACTATTTTTCATTGTTCGCCATAGAAAAATCGCCATGTCATCGATTCGATGACGTTTCTATTGTTGTAACTTTTTAATACGTGCGTATTTTTAGTCAATTCAATTTTTTATTTATTTATTAAGATAGTCGTTCTTTGATTATATCAAGTATTAATACATTTCACACATATTTTATATATATGATTTTTTCCACGCGATATATTAAATAAATCATTTCTACACTGAACAGTGAACGTTAGTTGAAATCGTATCGACAAATTTATTATAGAATTAGTATGCGATAAAATCTACAATGCAGCATAATGAAATATTGGATGAGTTTTATCTGAAAATATCGTCTATAATAAAATATCGCTCATGCGGTTGCGTAATATTTGCGGTTTTACAAATATTATATATATATATATATATATATATATATATATATATATATATATATATATATATATATATATATATATATATATGTATATTACATGTGCATTTCCGTTATATATTGTATGCAACACCAGTGTAAACATCGTGTCAGATGCATCGGTCATGCAAAATTGAAATGTATATGATGTAACTGTACTCTTTTCATCGGAAAATTCGATGAAAAGCGAACGAACGCGAATATATATTATTATCGCGTATTTATGTTATCTATGTGTGTTTTGTAAAATATTGTGAACTGTATTCATAATATAATATAATGAATATATATGTTTCATATAAAATAAATGCGACGATTTTTCGATTTATGTCAGATTTTATATGTTATATATATATATATATATATATATATATATATATATATATATATATATATATATATATTATGATGTGGAATGTATTTTAAATTGTTAAAATATTGTCAAAAATATACGATTGCTTTTATGACTAAATTAATGTTATTAAATTATGTAAATCTTATCGAATGGTTTATTTGTTATATTTTTAATTTATTTTCCACGAAATACAATATAAATCGCTAATAATGGTATATAAAGGAATTATTTTTAGAAAGTTTTCATAACAAATTCAGTGTAATTACGAAATGCTGTAACAGAATTAATTATTATGAAATAATTATAAAGTACAAAAAATAATGAATTTTAAAAGTTTCAAAACGCTGAATCATTTCATTAGCACTAATGGATCAGTTTACAAGGTTTCTGATAATATATCGGTTCAAGATTAAAATAGTTGATTACGTGCTTTGAAAACAACTTTTTTTTGACACAAATATATATTATATATGTTTTTCAGTGTATTTCATTTTATTTACAGTTGAAAACATTTTATAAAATCAATTTAGAAGATGGGGAATAATGTTTATAGACAGAATGCAAGATACTATATGCAGCGAATTTACATATAAAAGCTTTTTGTTTCATTCGGACGAAAGCTTCGGAAAAACCTCAACTGGAATCATTTACAGTTCGTATTTATGCGGTTTTTGTTTCAACAGTGTGAGGGAAAGAATTGTAGTATATATATATATATATATATATTTATATTTCTGAAAAACAAAAAGCTTCCACTGAAATTTTCATCGCGAATACGTAACGTCGGATTTTATTGTCACTATTTTTTTCTGTTTCAGTTGTCGTGTGTCGGACCAAAAAAAAAAAAAAAGAACGATTTTCGTATAGTTTGTCGACCGTAAAATTGAACGTGTTCGCTGAAATCAAACGGAACAAAATGGAAAAACGCCCGGCCATATCCTAAATATTTCAGCGGTTTTTCAGCTGAAAAACTTATCGACGCGATATAACGCCGCGAATATATTTACGAGCCATAAAATGAAATTAGTATTAAGTACGCGTTAGAGATTTACAGAATTTCTACGTTATATTGCCGTTATTATGTTAAATCGTTTTTTTTTTGTTCATGATAATATTGTTTTAATTTTTAATATAGTTAAGTGGCGAATGTTGGCGGTAATTTATGAACACGTCGGATAGAAAAATGTGTTTTTTTTTCTGTCGGTTCAAACTTTTCATTGTAATCCATTTTGATATTTTCGTGAAAATATAATAATATCATGTCTAAAAATAAAGTTTGTCTCCGTTGTTGAATATATTTATTTTGATATGCATTTTCATAACATTTTTATGTACTTCTTACGGTAGCGTTTTATTGTGATATTGTGAAATTGTTTAAAACGCAAAAGTTTCAGAAAATTGCAATTAGGGGGCTACATAATTTTCAACTTTTGTGCTATTCATAGTTTAAGTGTTTAAAATAATTTTACGCTCTATATATTATAATAAAGGGAATGTTTGAAGTGAGGTTTAATTTAGATATTTGAATAGATTAGAATATTTTAGTTAAAAATATTCTTGCATACTGTTTTCAATAAGTTTATTAAGAATTTTTCTTAGCAATGTATTATATATTTTTTTTCATAATTTGTATTCTTTCAAATTGCTACTAAGGTAAACATAGACTAAAAATAACTATTTATGAACATGTATTTAAATTTATATAATCTTATAATTTTCAAACAGATGAAAAGAAATTTATGCTATTACTGTTTATTATTGTATTTTATATAAAAGCGCACGTGTAAAATATTTGAGAATAATCTCTGAACATATTTATATATAGGATTTAAATTGAAAATTCCGCATGTGCAAAAAGTACAAGAACGGAAATTAACACCGGAGTACGCAAAATGGATTAAATGTAATTGTAAAATGTGGAGAACAGAGAGTGCTTGTAGATGAGGTCCCGCGGGAGTGGTTTATTCCAGTTTTGGTTATCTACAGTTACTGAGTAATTGAGATGGAGCGTGATGATGAAGTTATTACATTGTATAACAATTTCAAGTATGTATTAAAACGTTACCAACGTGATTTATTTACGTTATATGTATAAAAAAAAATCGTATTACTTTACATATACTAATGTAATTAAAAAGTACGGTGAAATTGTCATTTAAAACTGCCAGGCATTAGGAAGGCAGGTAAATTATAATTTTATTCCTAGGTTGGTAGAACTGTCTATAACTGTCAACAGGTTTAATTATTTCCGAGTTACACGTATTTTTACAACTCTTGGTTCCTCATATCGTTCCGCAATCACCGTATTCGCTTGATTTGGCTGCGTGCGACTTCTGGCTATTCAGCAAACTCAAAAGGCCAATACGGGAACGCCGTTTTGACACGATTGAAAAGATAAAAAACTAATTGAAGAAGGTATTTAAGGCTATACCGGAAAAAAGTGCGTTTTATCAGACAAGAATTACGTTAAAGAGGATGAAATTGATTTGAAAGAATAAATAAAAAAATTACAATTTATAAACAAATTCACCTTACTTTTTGATCACAGTTTTATATATTATATAAGAGCTTATTGCATTTTTATTAGGGTTTTATTATTTTTATATCTAATTTTGGTTGCTAAAAGCGTTATTATATATATATATATATATATATATATATATATATATATATATATATATATATTCGAGCACGTGTTAATGGTCTTATTGTGTTGTATAAACTGAATTTCGTCCGAAAATCGAAGTTAAACAACGTGAACATAACCGCAACACGGATGTGTGAACAAGCTTTGAGATTCCGTACATGACATTGAATACGTTAGTACTATGCAGCTGTGTTCAATTTATGTGCCACGAACCAAATAAAGCTCTATCTGAAAATTGAATAGAATCGATTTATATATGTATATATATATATATATATATATATATATATATATATATATATATATATATATTAAATAAGTAAACTAAAATTAAATTTCATATATACGAAATAAATGATGTCGTTATTTAATTAAAGCTTAAAATTATATACATTATTTTTTTTCTTATCGTGATTAAATTTAAGTAAAATATCAGCGGATCGTTTCTATTATATAACAGTGTAAAGAAAGTCCGAAAAAAACAATATTACACGACAAATTATTACGGTAATTAGTTCCACGTGACGTTATTGAAATTTATTTATTACATTATTGAATAACACGTGCACGCTATAAAATAATAGCACAGTATAAATAAACACCGCCTATTGATATATTATGATTAATAATAATAGAGCGGATTATGAATCTACAAAATGTCAAATTGTACAAAAGATATATTTAGCAATGAATATATTATAAATGCGGCACGTTATTGAGATAAATATTATATGTTACGATACAAATTAGATTTAAAAATAAATTGTATTAATTGATAATCTAAAAAGTTTCTATCGATTTTTATATGGATAAATAGAAAATTATGTTTTTAATATATTTTCGTGATTTTATTATATTTTTTTATAAACATCTTAAGGAAAATTATTAATATTGGTCATAATTTTAATAAATGTATATAAAAATAAATAAATTACATATGTTTTCTTAAGAATTGTTATTATAATATATATATTTAGTATGAACAATATGTTTTATATTATTATTGGAAAAATGCTAGGATACTATTGCCTTTATACGGATCAATATTTCGTTGTCGTCGAATACACACAAGGGATGTATCCCTGAAAGGCTTTTTGGGATTTGAATATTCGGATATTCGCACTGTTGCGGTTGTTGAAAACGTACCTTCGTCGGGGGAGCATTTTCTTTTTCATACGGAGAAGAAAAAATAAACTTCAAGACACGTGGACGACGGAAAACTTCCGCTTTCAATGCGCCCTTTAAGGGTGTGTTTGCTTGATTTACATGTGCGACCGCTTGAATTATCGTACAAGCGGAAACAATCTGCGGCCCGTGACAATATAAAAAATTGAATCCGAGTGAATAATGTAAACATGCGGCCCGCAAAGGGTGAATATTATTCCCCGAAGTTTGCTTTCGAACGATTTTATTTTTATTTGGGAATGAGAAGAAAAGGCGAAATGTTAGGGCGAAAGGAATAAAAACGTCTTCGGTTGTAAGTGAATTTTACTTATTCTTATGCGCGATAGATAAAAACGGCGCACTTTTATTTCTCTGATATATTTTATCTATTTTTGCATTGAATAATAATAGAAAATTTTCTTTTATACGCGCATAGATTAATTTCAATGTCGGACATAACATGAATTTGATGTTGAAAAAAAAAATGCAATTCTTCTACGGAATTATTACAAACGATAAAAGTACACAACGATCTGTACAATACTTCGTATTTGTGATGAAAAAAAAGAGAAAACAACATGTAGTCATATTGTTCAAAGAAAATGACGAAACCAAAAGAGGGAAAAAAAAGGAAGAAGGAAATTCAAAAGGCCAAATCTGGTAGGATATAAAAGGAAGATGAAAATAAAGGCGATCTCGGTCCTTTAAATTCAAACCGAGTGAGTTTTCAGATAAGACTTTCTGATTTGTCGAAAACGTTACTGAAGGTTCATTTGAAGGAAAAGGGGTTCTGTGTTCCAAACATATATTAAGAATACTCATACATATAAAAGATTGTGTAAACAGTCATTCACTTTATTACGACGAAGTATAAGATATAAAGTGCTTACAATTATTTTAAAAGATGTTCAAATTTAGTATAAATAAAATAAATTTATTTCAACGAAAAAAAATTTTCATATTAAAAATATACGTTAAGAAAATGTATTTCATTTATAATGTGAAAATTAATATATATTGTACAATGTATACGATTCGAGTTGTATATACGGCAATATTTGATGTTAAAATATAATAAAGATGTTATTAAAATAAATTATAATATACAAAATTTTATTTACATAACAGCCACATATATTATAAATTTACTCTATATTGATAGTTAAAATTAACTCTTTAAAAGAATTCTATTTTTGATGCTGTTATTTTTTAAATTAAATCTCCTGATTAATTAAAAAATATTAATGATTGATTTAGAAATAATAAAAATATACATGTTTTAAATGAAATATTTTGAACGTTTTTATTAAAATTACGAATAAGTCGTTTAATTTGAAATTATAATATAATTTAATTATTTTTTTATAGTCAATAAATGAATTATAACAATATACTATTCTTAATATAATACTATAAAAATACAAAGAATTTTGTAAGTTTAAGATTTTTTTCAATTATTTTCCAAAATCGCAGCCACGTTTATATTTGATTTACACTCCTCAAGATGGCTTTAGACGTTCACCGACAATAAAATTCATCACTATTTTAGCTTTTGTGAACGACTTTGCAGGAATGTAATATCGCAGTTTTCGGTTTACGACGAATTTTTGCCTTTCACGTTGGAAAACGTGAGGAATCAAGCGTTTTCCGAGAAAATTTCCATAGATGTAAACGTTTCACCATCGGATTGTTTTACGATGGAAATATCACTAGCAATATAAAAGAATCGTTACAAAATGTTACATTTATACTGTACCTAAAGTTGTGATAAGTTATAATTTATTTTTAAAAACGTTTTCAGTATTATTATGAATATAAAAAAAAATCGAAATTTTTCTCAAATATTTTATGAATTTCGAATCAAATTGATTTGAGTTTATATTTAACTTTTATTACTACTATAGAATTTTTTAACTATATATTTATATTATATATTTTATGGATATTTTAGATAGGTTAAGCATTTCAAATATTAACAGTATTATTTTAATATTTTTTAAAGTATTTATATTTAAATTAACATTTTTTTTTCTGTTCATATAATAAAACTTTGTAAATTTATTCTGAACAAAATATACCTAATAATCGATAGATTTGAATAATATATATATATATATATATATATATATATATATATATATATATATATATATATATATATATATATATATATATATATATATATATATATATATATTAACACTCAATAGGGGGCGTAAAACGCGTTCATAAACAGAACTCTCGACATTTAAACTTTTATGACGACAAGTGGTAGATGACGAGCGGGAAAAAAGTTCAAAATTCAAAATTAAAACACCGATCCGAGTAACCGTCGATAAAATGAATTTCGTCATATTTTTTTCCATTATTTACGTTTTTAACGTTATTCTCGTTATACGGGTCGTAAACTCGCTATACAGGTAACGAGAACATATATATATATATATATATATATATATATATATATATATATATATATATATATATATATATATATATATATATATATATATATATGTAATAATAAAGGAGCGTTTCATGCAAAACATGTGTTTGCTCTTGTGACCGTGTATATATGCTCTTTCAAACGAATATATATATATATATATATATATATATATATATATATATGGTATATTTATATATACAAAAAATCAAATATTAAAATGGTAATTAAACGTTTCATGCGAAAAATTTAATATAGCGCATGTTTTCAAATTCCCGTTGTTACGTTTGTAGAGGAATAAAAAAAATAAAGAAAATAAATAAAACGGTACACGACACACTGAACGAGTGCCCTTGGCTTTTGTAGGGGTAGAAAAATATTTTTTTTCCATTTATTATTTTATATATATATATATATATATATATATATATATATATATATATATATTTATATATTTTTTGTGAGTATTATTATTTTATCAATTCAGAAAAATTCCAACGGTTATACATTGTTGCGACGTGTATATTTATTATTATTTACTCACCGATGAACGGTAGATTCTTACGTGATTATTTTACGTGGATGATTATTTCTCACCTGTAACAATGAAAAAAAATAATATATTAATTAAAAATTATTAATTAAATCAACGAGCAGAATTTTTTATATCTTATATGTATATATATATTTTATTATGCGGGTATATAGTAGGATTTATGTGAAAAAAATTGTCGCTTCTCGGTTAGTGCATTTCCTCTACATGTGCTGAAAATAGGCGTTGATAAAATGTGTTTTATTACATAGATTGTATGAAATACATTTAATTATAACTATTTTCTAAATATATATATAAGAAAAATGCAATAAAATATTTGTATATATTGAAGAATGTGAATCAGGTGCAAAATGTTCCAATAAGGATTAACAAGTAAGTGAGAAAAAAAAATAGTTTTCAAAGATATAAAACAGCATATAATATATTGAAAAAAAATTCATGCTTTTATAATTTAAAAACTTTTTTCCAACAAAAATAATACTATATTTATTATATTGTAAAGATTTAGAAATGATTATATAGAAAATATTATATTTATTATAATGTTTTTTTCCAATTTCGAAATAACGCTAACATTCGATTTATTTTATCGTTTTCAGAACATATAGGAAATTTAATTTTCTTTTTTTTTTGTCCTCTATTGACTCGAAACAAAGACTTCGCAGTTACGATTTCAGTTTCATATAATACAAGTTGCACGACAGATTATATAGTAAATATGAAATATAACGATATCACATTCTTAAGAGAAATATGAATTTAAACACAACTATCGTATTAAAATCACTAGAGATTTAAGCAAATGTCGAATGAAATGTATTTAGTTAATAATGAAAAATATATACGAAATAGATTTTTAAAATTTTCATATGAAATGTTCTATATATGATAGATACTAAAATATTTAGTGGTACTATATATATATATATATATATATATATATATATATATATATATATATATATATATATATATATATATATATATATATATATATATATATATATATATATATATATAAATAAGGTGTTTTCGTATATATCGTCATAATTCGAACACCCTGTACATACTCGAGTACACAATACATTCGCATGACATACAAATGTCGAATACACCCACGACGTTATGTATTGTTAAGATCGGACCATTGTCCGATACGGCCTCACAAAAGGAGTATTCGAGGATTCGATTTACATACATATTTTCCTATATATATATATATATATATATATATATATATATATATATATTATATCATACACGTTCGAATATCGAATATGTTCGCAAGGGCCCACGACAATAAATCAACATATATGCCCTTCAAATTCCAAGGACCGGCACCGGATACTTTTCAAACAATTGCATAAAATATATCATTGTCGAGGGTGATTGATCACCGTTTTGAATACGATATACATATGTACTTGGGGTTTATATTTTTTTCATCCTCCCCCCTCCGTTTTATATATATTTTTATTCTCTATATCACGTCCAGCAAATTGCCAGTTGATATTCTAGGATCAAAACATATATATATATATATATATATATATATATATATATATATATATATATTTATATATATATATATATATATATATTGGGTAATGTGCCACGTACTATTTTTATACCCGGTTCTACGGGTCGGTTTTCGGTTGTGTGCTTTTTTCTGATTAATATCGACGTGTTTGTCGCACATTTTTGTCTGTCATCAAATTATATTTATATTGGGAGAATAAAAAAAAACTGCCATTGAAACGAATTGGACAGTAGTTTATGTATTGGATTTAGTTCATTCTATGTACAGACGCAATCTAAAAAGGATTATATAAATCTTTATGTACGTTTACGAATGAATCGAATGTTATTTTATTAAATATTTACTCTTATATATTACAAAAAAAATGTATTGTGATATTAAAAACAAATTATGTTATAAAAATTTCAAATCGGCGAGTGATATTTTATTTGTTGAAAATTTATTTGAAACGAATGGTCTTAATTTATACTTGTTCATGGATATGGTTTTCACGCCATTTTTATATTTCTTAATATCATAAAATTAACTTTTTCACAATAGAAATGATATATATAATTGGAAAGTAATTGTGCATTTTTTTCAATATAATCGCAATGTTTTAGGATTTTGAACCCAAAAATTTTATTAAAAAATATATTTTCTAAATTGAAAAATGCTAAAAAATAAAAAAATATATCCTTTTAGAACGAACTCGGTCAACAATATATTACCAAATTATTCCGTGTAATACAATATATAGTATATTTGTGAATTTTTGTCTTTTATTTGGGTATAAGATCGTTCTACCGGAAATTTCAATAGACTACGACTATCGCGTTTCAGCAAAGACTTCAAACAAGAATCGACGAGATAAAAGAGAAAGAGAGAGAGAGAGAGAGAAAAAAAAAATGAAAGAAAAAAAAATACACGACTAGCAGAAAACATTGATTTTTGTCACATTTTGTCGCAAACTTTTGGATAGCGGCAAAAGTAGCAGCAGCAGCAGCAGCAGCAGCAAGCAGCAAAAGAATCAAGACGATATTTATTTTTCCCGACGTGCATTCAAAGAGCAACAAAACACGAAAGAAATATCGAATTGTTCAACGAAAAGATTCGTTTCAGTTGTAAATTCTCAACGGAATATTTGCAGACACTGCAAGTGTATATTTGCTTTTTCATACATTTTCACATTCATAAGTACGAACGGGCCGAGAGCAATCGAGTCGGAAAAATCGCTTTACGCTAGATTTTTATCGCGGAAAAATTCATTTTCTGAATAATAAATACGTCTTTACTGTGGCCGGTAATATTTGCGTTGTTCAGTCTCGGTAAATTTTTCTCATCGTTTAATGCGATTATATTATATTATATATATATATATATATATATATATATATATATATATATATTTATTATTTTTTCCTGCTTGTATATAATATAACAAATTATTAGAGTGAAAACGTAGCTTTTTCAATCGTATGTTTAATTATAGACTTTGTGATGTAATTGAATTATACGACGATTTATTATTTAATAAATGTACGGGAAAGTCTTTATACATAATATTATGATTCATAAATGAATTCTACGCCATAACGTATTACGTTTATATAATATATTTTTTATTATATATATATATATATATATATATATATATATATATATATATATATATATATATATTAACACAATTTTTAAATGATTTTATTGAAGAGTTTTATATACGATTTATTTTTTATGTTATTATTTTCAATTGAATATATATTTTTCAGTGTTAAATTTAATATTTTTCATTTGCAAATAGAAAAGTATTATTTATATTATAAATGTGATAACGTTGAAACATAATATAACAATATATGAATATTTGTATCATATTTTAAGAATGTGTTATTGTCAGAATGTTTTATTTTAAAATAAATATTAGATTCATATAAGATTAAAACTTTATACAAAGTATATTAAAATTCATCTTTTTATATTTTATATTTAAATATACAAAAAATGAAAAGTAAAGTTTTTAGTATTACGATCTAATTAAAAATATCATAAAGTAGTGAATTTCTATATGTGAAACAATTTAATTGATCCTTAGATATTTTAATTTTGTTGTTGACGTTTTTCTTTTCAAATAATAACAAATTACACGATTTTATTAATAATTATTAACGACTATATATATATATATATATATATATATATATATATATATATATATATATATATATATTTGGATATACTCGAAAAAATATAATATTTTAGTGGAAAAATTTTTGATATTTTTATTTTTCAAAAATAAATCACATACATATTTATATATATAAATATACGTATATACACACACACACACATGTATGTGAAATCACAGTTGAAACATACAAAAACGTCACCTACTCACTTTGTAAACCGAGTTTATTAATTAGTTTGCACGCCGTGACTACAATGGCGTTTGTGTTTGCCCTCAGAAAGACGAATGCGGTCTCACAAAGTCAGTAATAATAACACAGACACAATACAAAATAACGTTATGTACGCCGTATCATATTATTATAAATGTAAACGAGATGAGATGATAGTATTTTAGAGAGATGGCCCTATCGTAAATCTGATACAAAAACGTTGTCACCCTATCCCATCATTATTATTATTATTATTATTAATATTGCGTGTCACTTTCTTATATTGAAGCGCGCGATAAAAGTCTCACTTTTAGAACGTTGTAACCGCGTCGCAAAATTTTCCCACCCCATTTCGTAATTGAATCTCGGGGCGTTTCGTATAAATTGAACGTGAAATTATTGACAAAAAGGGTCGCGCACCGATAAAATTGACACCCTTAAAGATGTGCGTAACGACGATAAAGGAACTCACTGTTCAACACGGGACCCCATTTAATTAAATTGAAGTTTTAGATTAAAATATTACGTAAAAACTTGTACGTATATATATATATATATATAAATATATATATATGTATCGTTTGATATTTTATAGGTGTTTCGGACGAAGCGAGTAAAATTATATTTGAATGTAAATTAAAATAATTGTTATTATTCGTGAGAGGGATGGCGAGTTCTACGAAGGGATGTACGTGCCTGGTAAAATATAATAAATTCTGCATACAGTATTAGTATGCAGAGTCACATAGCTTTCGTCTACGCCACGCAAACATTATTTAAAAATATTTACTAAATGATATATATATATATATATATATATATATATATATATATATATATATATATATATACCTTTATTTATTATTAAAAATAACTCAGTGCTAAGTATGCTGTGTTATTATGGTTGAAATTAAATAAAAAAATCTATCGTGTAAATTTTTTATGTATTAAATTGCAAATAATTTCGTAAAGATTAATTTGACATAATTTTATATTTATAATTTTGATAATAATGATAGTAAAATTGTAAAAATAAAATTAGAGGAAAACGTTTCAATTTTATAATATTATAGCACGACCGATGTATTTTTCATTCATTTTTGTTTAATTAGTGTGAAAATTTACAATGCGTATTTAATGTATTACAAATTTAAATTAATTAATATTATTTAAGTGTTAATGAATGAACATATTTGGATTTATTTAATTAGGTTAAAAGTTTATAAATTGTTAGTAATTTGCTATATACACGAACATGGTAGATGTAGACAATAAATATATGCTATTATATTTTTTTATTAAAAATGTATGTGAAAACTATATTTATAGAATAAAAGATTTTAATGAAATATTTAATAGCATCATAACAATGATTATTAATATTGTATTAAAAAAGTGAATTTCGTTTTGCATATAAACGATAATTTTTAAATTCAGTGATGAGAATTAAAAATATTTTTAACGAAAAATATTAACGTGTTTGTGAAAAAAAAAATATTTATATAAAGTGCAATCAAATCATGATTTTATTTAAAAAACTGAAATAAAAATATTGGAAAAGAAAAATAAACGTAATATATAGAGTTAAATTAAATTGCCCAATTTACATTTGAAATCGAATAATATTCGTTAGAACGTTTCGTACCGAATTTTCAACTATTAATTTGCGCCTTTTTTAATTAAAAATTTTCAATATTACATTGTATTGCTGTAAAATTACTATTTCAATAGAAATTTTTATTTGAAAAACTGAAGGCGAAAAAAATATACGTATTATATAATATATAAGAAAGAGTATGGTTTCGCAAATACAATAATGTTGAACGCAAAAACGGACGTTTTCCTTTTAAACAACGAAAATAACGTACGAAAGGAAAACAATGAAAATAAGATAAATAAATTTTTCTCTTGAAAATTTACCGAGAATCTTTCCTTTTCAATTCTGAAAGAACGCCGAAAAGGAAGACGTATAAACTTGAATTCCTGGAAATAACCATCTGAAAAAAAATCGAGCAAACGAAACGTGGCTCTTAAAATAGAATTTTGCATTCGACGATGCAATTAAAAACGATGTGAATGATTACATCATTTATTATATAATAATCTAAATGATTATAATAATAATTTTATAAATAATCGATATTTTTAATTATTAAATAATGAATAAAAGATGAAAATGCGTTCAGAATTAAAAGATATTTATGTTTTTCTTATTATTAAAGAAAATAATATAAAAAAAAAATATTTAAAAAAATGTATCAAATGCGTGCACGTGCGTGAAATTTCTCAAATGTTTATTCCATAAGTGGGGGGCCTTTTGAAGGCAGTTTATCATCGTGTCGTGTAATGGAATTACGGTGAGAAAGCCGGTGCGCTTTTTCGACTCCCGCAAACAACTCGACGAAAAAAAAAATCGAGCGAAAAAGCTCATAAAAAAGCAAGTAAAACCACACGCACAAGAAAAAAAAATATATACGACGCCGTGAAAGCCTTAGATTTTTGGTGAATTTAATTTGACCGCAAGCTACCGACTCCCACGCAAGGGAAAAAGCTCGCCCTCGAAAAATAATGAAGGCAATGTGTGATCTCTCTATGTATGATTCAAATTTAATAAAAGTTCATTTTCGGGGATGAAGTGGAAGGGTAGTTTTCTTTTTCTTTGCAAGTATGGAATCTTGTTTGGATTTTTATCCTTGTGAATATAAGGAGGATGTGCGACGGATGATGCGAATACATATTTATGATTTTTATATTGTGTTTCTTTGATAAACGAGTAATATTTTCTATGATTAAATTATTATTGTATATTTAACATTAAATTTCTACTAACGCACATATATGTTAATTTAAAAATTTGAATATAAAATGTCGAAATTATTTTTAATTACTAAATAATTTTACATCAAAATACTAATAAAATATTACACTTTCATATCAATCAAATTTATGGATTGATTTAGTTTAAAAATATAATTTTAGTAGATCCCATCGATGTTTAAAACAATTTGAAAACATCCTTCTTAATATCGGATTTATATAGAAAAATATAAATTAAAGAAAGTTTTATTTATTCGTATATGTATATTAGTTATTATAGTTTTTTTTTTATAAAGCTTTCATAGAACTTTTTGAATTTAAATAATTAAAAAAAATATAGTCAGATATACAGCAGAAAAATATGTTTTAGTTCTGTATGAAAAAGTCGATTTGAATCGGATCGTGTCTGGGATTTTATGAAAAACTTTAAAATATTCCATTTTGTATATTCAGATATCGGTTTCCAATTTGTCTGAATTTATAATTTCGAAGCTTGTTTTGCATAATGTATTAATATTGACTGTGGTTGACGGTCGGTGACAAATTATTTCTTTTGAAGTGGAATAGAATATGCATTTCTTATTGGCAGAATTATTTGAATAATATATGAAGTTTGATTTTATAATGTGAAACGTGACACATATGGAAAATATATGAATTTATTTTTATACAATACAATATTTTTTTTATCAAATTAATGAATATTTATTTATATAATATATAATCTAAAAATTTTTGTGTTATTATTATATATTATTTATGAAGAATACTAAAAAAAAATAAAAATATCTGGAAGGAAAACTAGATTTTTTTTATATATTTTGTAGATTGATCGATGACTATGACTTTGTGAATTTTGCAAGATGTGGCCGTGAAAATATTGCCGGTTAATATTTATATATTATATATATATATAAAATTTATTTTTCGAAAGTTTCGGTCGCCGTTAATAAGCTTTTATATTGTAGGGTTATTTAAGACGTTCCCACATCCAATTAATCCTAGGGGATGAGTGTTTCGGTATCAACATTTCGCCGTGATCACAAAGGATAAAGAGAGTTACGTATCTAAATATATAACGTGAACAAAGACTTTTGATTTGTTAATATTTCTCGAAATATATACATTGTTCTCGACGTTTCAGATACAATTTATTGTTTTGTTTGAGCGATGAAATTTTAGATTTTAGACGAAACGTACGGTGGATGATTTTATTCACGTTTCTATTCGTCATATGAATGTAAATTTATTTGAATTTTATATTTCATATTTAAAAAAAATATGTAGTATAAAAATTTTATATAGAATTTGTTTTATTTTCGAACATTCAATTTTATTAATAATTTATAGTCACATAATTACCTTTTGTTATATGTAGTTTGCCTATCATACAAATTAAGTGTGATCATTTTGACTTACGATTCAGTTTTCCTTTCTATATTTTTTTTTATCGCACCACGATTAATTACGGTCCGGTTTCAAAAAGTGTAAATGAGAAGAGAAAATAAAAATACCCTCATTTTTTTTTCGCCAAGATGAAAATCTAGGGTTCTGCGTTTTCGGCCTGCGGCGAAATTATGGTAAAGTTTTACTTTAGGCCCCGCATAATTTTTAGCAGAAATTCGAGGGTGGAAAGGTCTTGCGAAACCTTAGTTTCGCGATTTTTGCAACTTCAACGCTTAAGAATACACAACGAGTTAATACGGGGATAAGAAGGGCTATAATTTTTAGGTGCCGTTGTTTGCTGAAACGCGATTTTAACGTCGTCATATTTAACGTGATATTTATTCAAGTCTTATGAAGATATATTAGATGCTGCTGAAGCGGATCCTTTTTTCTTTTCGGCGGATA
Source organism: Leptonema lineaticorne (assembly GCA_024500535.1). Taxonomy (NCBI): domain Eukaryota; kingdom Metazoa; phylum Arthropoda; class Insecta; order Trichoptera; family Hydropsychidae; genus Leptonema; species Leptonema lineaticorne. Next base: position 12,224,607 of record JANIJI010000008.1, on the reverse strand, counting down.
CAATATCAACATTTCGAATTATATGAAATTTAAACGAAAGATAAATTTTATGATAATATAAAAAGGCCGTCAACGTTAAAGAAATATTTTCTTTCTTTATATATATATATATATATATATATATATATATATATATATATATATATATCATATTTTGACGTAAATAATGTTACAACTTATATTATTGTATTGCGTAATAATTCTGAGTTCGAAAAGATAATTTATTTAATGTTGAAATTTCATATTTTGTCCAAATTCAATATGTTATTCAATTATCGTTGCGAAATTCAAGTTGAAAAATAAATTGTTCCAAAATGTAGTATTATTTATATAAATTTTTGATATATTTAACATGCATAATGAACGACAATTGATAAGATCTTTATATCTTAAGTATAATATTAGCATTTATGAATAAATAATGCATAGTTTGCACCAAGTTTTTAAAATTTTCCAAGCCCAGTCTTATTTTATGCAAATAGTAGTATAACTGCATAAATACATTTTAGAGTAATTTGTTATGAAAATGATAATACTTATTATTCTTATAATTTAAATATATGCTTCTTTTTTTTAGTTATAAAATAAATTTTATTACAATGAATTTTCTTGTAATCCTGTATATATATATATATTGATATTATTACTATTGTTTTCTATGCGTTATTTGGGAAATTGAAGCGGGTTTTAGTATGAAAGCTCACGATGTATAATATAAAATAGCATAACAATAAAAAGTTTGATTTATGATCTTCTCTTCCGAAAAATTTTTGGCAAGGATCATCCGAGTTTTGTTTACGCAAAACTTAACAGAAAATCGATAATATTTTTTATCCTTCTCTGTTCACTTCAAAAATACAAATTGAATCGTGTTTTACCGACTAAATCGCTGAAATAAAGTCGTAATATATATATATATATCCAATATTAATATAATAGTTATTTACAAAATTACAAACTTTATCGAATAAAATAAAACTCAAAAGTTAAACATCTGTAGTAGTTTATTTCATCGTAAGTATATTTGTGTAATATGTTCGAATTTCAACGATAACACTTATTTTATTTCAATTTTAATTTAAACATTATTGCATATATGAAGTGAAATATCAATATTATTGTATATATTGAATTTGATATTGATAACTAGATCTTAATATAAAAGGTTTAAATAGTTGATCTAGATTAAGTATTGATTAATATTCAAGTACGATTTGTATTAACGAATTAAATTTTTAATGCATTTAAATTACTAGATTTAAAATTTATATTAAATAATTTCTTTCACAAACATTATTTTTATAAGTATGCTATATATATTTATAATGCATAAAATTTGCTATATAAAACTTAAAGTGAAATAATTATAAATAATAGTTTGAACTCAATTTTATGTTATAAGAAAAACAGATTTTTTTATGAAAATATATTTTCAAAAATCAGAGATTTCAAGGTACTAATATAATAATTTACGTTTTAGTTTATTTCAATATTAAAATTAAAATAAACGATCATGTTGTAGGTAACTGCATATAGAATATTGTGTTATTTTCTTTAAAAGTTATATAAAAATACAATTTGTACACATTTAAAAGTTTATATATAAAAATACGTCACTAATAATAAAAAATGTCCAGAATTTTTATTTTTAATATTTATAAAGACCCATAATGTGTTTTGAAATTTGGCCAAGTTTTTAAATTCACATTTTCATGTAAAAAATAATAATGATGCAGTTTGCAAGATTTTTATAATGGTTTTTGGCTTATCTTTAACATACAATGAGGTTAGATATTTTAACATGGAAGTTTATATATATATATATATATATATATATATATATATATATATATATAATTTTACATAATACTATCATTTAAAGGATTATAATACCGAGGATACGTTTACATTTATATTTGTGGAGAATGTGCAATTTATACGGGCTTTATACGTGAACTTGTCGGAATTTTCATAATAGAAATTTCCTAAGTGCCGTTTAAAAAGTGCTTATAAAACGGTCGCCCTTCGAAAAAGGCGATCTGACTGCGAGTCAATGGCACGTCTCACGCTTTGAGAAGCTCTGCTAATGGAATCCGTTCTAATTGATGTGTTCGCGAATGAAAAATATAGTATCGCGCAATTCGCGCATAATAATAATAAACGCGAAATTGCCTTCGGATTTCGACGGCGTAACATTCACACACACACACACACACACATATATATATATATGTATATTTATATACATATATATTATATGTATGTTGAATATATGGGGTACCGAGTTAAATTAACGAACGTCCAAATAGGCGTCGATAAATTCGGAAAGTGCCTTCTCTGGCGTCGAATAATCGTTAGGGGTTCACGTGCGTGCGCACGTGCGTGTACGCTCGGTTAAGGCTTTATGTGTGCGGCGACTTGTTAGCGGTAACGGAGGCTTTAATAATAATAATGTTTTTCACGTGCGCGAAACTCGTAGCGATCGTCGACTGTAGATAAGGTTAATTTCTTACGAATGGCGTTCATTTAACGTAGGATGTAAATGTACTTTTTTTTTTGTTAGTACATAATAACGTGTAATTCAGAATTGTTAAATTATATATATGTTGATTACGATCGTTTTTCGATATTTTACTATCTCTTACGGCAGTGGTTGTCAAGTTTAAAAGAGAATGCGGGTCGTAATCTATAATGTCTACATGTATTATGTTGAGAGAAAAGAGTTGGTTATCGAAAATTTTATTCATAATAATTATATAGATATTTAATTATTATGAATAAAAACTAAAGTATATAAAAAAAAAATAATCTAAATCGAAAATGATGTTAATATTATTATATGATATTTTAAAGTTATATATTTCAAAAATTATTTGTGAACTTATTATTTTTTATACTAAACTCTTGTTTTTCCTTTTTCGAAATATCATAAAATTTACAAAATATATAATATGCGAAAATTTACAGTATAAATGATTACATAAGCAATATTAATAATTCATTATATTATTCAAAATATTTTACTATTTATATAATAAATTATTATTATGTAATTTTTTATTACAGAATTTTCATAAATAAATATATTGTTAAATATAAATAATATATATAATAAAATTAACCTAAAATAATACCTTTAAATATAAATATCAATTATTTAAGAGATATTAATTTAGTACTCTTTTCAAAATCCATCAAATTATATTAGAATAATATTTATTATTTATATTCATGTATATATTAAATAGTTTACTATATAATTAGAAATCTTTACGTGTACTTTTTGGTTTCTAATTGCTTTGAACGTGTATTAAATTACTTATTTACTATATATATATATATATATATATATATATATATATATATATATATATATATATATATATATATATAGTCGAGTTATATATTTTAAACGAATTCATTACGTTATTTCCGTTTCGTATCAGATATTTAACGATATTTTACGGTAAACTAAGTTTTAACGAACTGAAAAATGAACGTTGACGTTAACGATTTTTTTTTATGAATTACGTCAAGTGCGACTCGTTCATGTTTTATTTACCACGTTCGTTTATTTAGAACACAATAATATGCGTTGATTATATTAATTGCTTAAAACGGGTTATTGGATTATCATGAATTATATAAGGATGTGTGTGATAAATCGATTATATACTGATAACACAATACGCGAGGAGAATAGATGTTATATATTTATATAAATATTTCTATGAAAAGCTTTCAAAAAAAAAGAAGTATATTTTATATAGTTAAATAATAAAGTATACTGATATAATAGTATATTTTTTTATTGAAATAATTACGTTCATGATATCATATTTATATATTTTTCCTTTGTCCGAGTTTGAACCCTGGCATTTTTCGCACTTTTCCTCCCCCCCCCCGAGTACAAATGAAAGAAATACGATTGGGTCGCGCGTTTAAACGTCATGAATAATTGTATAATAAACGGAAGGGGGGACGCAGTAAATTTTCGTTGGTAATTTATTGTTATGCGTGCACTCCCCCCCCTCACTCCACCCTTCTCCCCCTTTACGATCTTTTTATTTTATTGCATTTTGCGAAGATGTGTTGGAAAATTCATGTAAGTATACGAATATAAATAAAAATATACGCTCTGGGGGTGGAAAAAAAGGAAAAAACTATTATTTTCAATAAAATATTGGGGCAATACTTGAACTTTTACGAAAAGGATTTTTATTTTATATTTACGCGCAGTTTGAGTTTATATTTGATTTTTAATTATTATAATACAAATATTTTTTAACGTTGTTTATTTAATTTAATATTAATAACGTGAGGTATATATCATTCAGAATCCTTTTTCTGTATATTAATATAAAATTTATTTTATATTTATAATATAATATACAAAAAATATATTTTCATATTTGCTTTAAAAATGTTACGTTAATATTAATAAAAAGATATTTCAATATATGAAATATATATATGGGAAACTTTAATATGTCTAAATAACCTGTTTGTGATATTATTATGTAATAAAACAAACACTCATATATTTTATAAGCATAAATAATTTTTATAGATGGAATTTATGAAAAAAAATATGAAAAAATTAAAGGTGAAATTTTAAAGTCAATATTGGAAAAGAGAAATAGTAGAAAGAAAATGTTGCAATAGTCGATAAACAGAATTATTCATTAGAAAGTTATAGTTTAAAACTAAAGTAAACGCTAGCAACTCGTTAAAAGAAAATTGTTCAGAAATACTCAAGAGAGACACCAAAGCTCCATATGTGCCGTAACGATTTCATTCTTCTTTATATATGTATTATTGTAAAAGGTCAGCATTAGTATAGGATTTCTTCGTCAGAGTGAAAATAAAAAAAAAAAGGACACGCCATAATTTTATCCGAAAAGACGCTTTCGGTTTTGTTACGTCCGCATAAAATCCCCCGTATCCGTTTCCGGCGTTCGGTAAGTCCCCGATGAAAAGCCCAGTTCGAAGTGAGGTCACCGGGGATTGATCTCGAAAAGCTCGGTTTTCAGTTCGCACGTTCGGGGCTTTAGCCTCGCGGTCAAAAATATGCAAATGACAGGTCGTTTTCGGGCACGCGAAATCCTTCGGCCCGGCGTAGCAATAAATATTTTCCGCGAAAAATCGCGGAAAACTTTCTACCGTACGAAACTTTCGTGAAGTAGCAAAAAGAAAAACGGATTTTGCAAGTTTTAACACCTTCGATGGGATAAATCTGTAATATATATATATATATATATATATATATATATATATATATATATATTGTACATGTATGAGTACGATAAGGGTAGTTTTGGGCGATTTAACTCGGCCGAGATCAATATTTTATGACGCGGCGTAAAATTGATATTCGCGTTTTATCGCACGTGAAGAGGATATATTTCCATAATTCGGCAGTTTAATTTTTAATGAATCGTTTTATTACTGCTTATTCTGCGGTAAATCTATAAATAGTTGACGGTAATTTTGAAAATCTATTTTGAAAATCAAAACGGTATATTCTGTAATAAATTATTATGAATATATATATATATATATATATATATATATATATATATATATATATATATATATATATTTCGTAAGGGAAAATTTGTTAAATATTTTATTCTTTAGTTTATGTGTATTATATATACACATAAATATTTTGAAAGTTTATATTGTAATAATTTTATTATAAATTAATTAAGATAGTTAGATAAGTAATGAGAAAAGAAAATGTTAAATATAGATTGATGAATAGTTTAATATAATCTAAATTTTAAAAATATTCAAAGGCTATTATAAAAGACGTCACAAAGGTCAAAGGTTTTAATGATAAAAAGAGGAGTAATATTATAAAGCATGCCATTAGTATTATTAATTTTTTTTGTGTTCATGTTACAATTTTAACAAAGTGAAATTTTTGTATGTTAAGCTTCGTTTAAATAACAAAACAAAGTAAATTAGTAAATATAATAATATTAATATGAATAAATATTTTAAATTCATGATTATTTAATGCTGAGTTTTCAATATTGCATACAGCGTTGACTTTTTGAATTAATTCAAAGCGCGTGCGATTTTACTACGAGTTTTACTACGAAAACATTTGCGAGCTTTAAGTTTTGCGCGTTATCACGTATAGGAAAATTTTTCGTCGAATTACTTTCGAAGCGACACGCGTATCAAGAAAAAGAAAACGGGACATAAATATGTATGTAGAAGAAAATACGATCAAAAATATTTTTACTCATCGCGCACGCGAACAGAATATTCCAACGATTTCAAAATTATTAACTAAAAGCGCTCAAATTCTGTTCGGGAAAGTTCAAAATAAAAAAATTGCAAAAGTCATTTCATAATGATATCGGGATGGCAATCCGTCGAAAATGTACGATTAAGGTTTTTTTTTTTTTGTAAATGTTAAAAATTAGTTGTGTGCCCAATGACTGGCGTGTTCGGTAAACGGTTTTTGTTTATCGAATTAATTTTGTATATTCATAACTGTAAAAGTTTTCACGTGACGAGGTTGAAATTTTTCATGAGTTACGTTCGTACGCTTATTTACGAATTTATGAATGCTATTATGGCTCGTCGTTTTGTTAAATATATGAACAGTCCCAAGAATTTATCATGGTTATTGTGTTTCGTTATAGTTATGACGTTGTAAATATATCTGAAGAATAATAAATAACCGAGAAGTAACTGAAAGTAGGGTGATTTAAAAACTAATATTTTTTTTTAATATTTGCATATTCATGTCTATCAAATCAACGTAAAGTAAAAGTATATTTATTGTTCTTCTCATTATTAATTTAAGATCGTCAGAATATCAAATATAAATAGATATAAAGTTTTTAACTTGGTAAGTATGTAAATAATAATTTTTACCAATTTTAAAAATTGAATATCGATTTGTAAGTGGTGCAAAATTGAGTTTTCGAGTATAATAATATATGAAAGTTTTAAGTTGAGAATTATAAGTAATTTCGAGTTATAAGTGGTTAATATATATATATATATATATATATATATATATATATATATATATATATATATATATATATATATATATATATATATATATATATATATATATATATATATATATATATATATATATATATATATATATAAGAGTAAATGTGGTTAATAATGTCTCTAAAATTTTCTCTACATATAAGTTAGTGGTTTTCAACCGGTGTTATAATAATTTTTATGGTTATTGAATATAAAATCTATAAAAACCTATTCTAAAGCAGAGAATTTTATAACGATATAAATATTTTTATGATCGTTAAAATTTATAAAAATAATATATTTACGAATAAATAGGTTATTTTATATATAGATATTATAATTGAATATTTCAAAGCTTTGTCAGTTTTTGTCGGAAATTTTCACCACTTTATCAAGATTTTCTATTGAAAATGGATATCGAAGCGGAAATTGCATACGAGAATATGCACATCATATAACACCATAATATCTCCCTATTTTACATACGAATATTATTCTTAAAGCACATTTATATTGCATGTACGGGTGTGTGTTTAAAAAGGCAGAAAAGACAAACGTCGGTTTATGAGCGCCGCCGGCCCTTTTTCCGCTTTTCCAGTCCTCAGCGACGTCACGTATGAAGGATTTTCCCTTTTCTTTTTCCGCTTTTTTTTTTGGACGCTTTACAATATTTTTTTCTCTCTAAAGCGCAGAGCACTACACTTCGTTGAAAATGTTCAAGGGCGGAAATTTTCCATTTTGGAACATTACACGGGGTAGTTTTTCCGCGTTTGCTCTGCAGGCGGACATAACCCTCGGAAAACCTACTTGAAAAAATAATTGGAGCGGTGGCTTTTTTTCAGCGGCAATTAACTCCAGAGACTCCACAATGGAACATATTGTACTTAAAAAAAGAAAAGAAGTAGGCTGTTTTGACACTTAAAATATTTAATTCCCGGTATTATTATGATAAAAAGGGGGATTTCGTTATGAAAAAAATGGAAAAAATATTGTCTAATTAATGAATATTAGTATAATTTACATTTTACATTATGGCATATGACATCTACAACTTGTTTCTTTCAGTGAACGTAGCTTCTGTTGGAGCGTCTTTTGGTCTTGTTTTTTGTGCAATTAATGAGTTAAGGAGCTTTGGACAAGCTCATTAACTCGTTAAGTCTAAACTTTGTATGTTGAAAGTTTCTTCAAAGCAGTCATGAATTGATAGCTGGCAGTTTTTCCTCTTTCATTGCACTTATTTATAATTATTACTTAGAGTTTATTACGAGAGCAACTTCACTAAAATGCTGAATAATGGCATTACGTATTAAATTAGATTAAATAATAAATATAGAATCAATAAAGAAAATTACAATATTTGTATTTTTTATTGATTTTAAATATAAGAAAAATGTTTTAGAGTTTTTTTTTTATAAGTACAGTAATACATTAAAATGTTGATTTATATATATATATGTATGAATAAATAGTTGAACAAAATGTATGTATAGGTTTTTTTATCTTCTGAAAAAAGGCAAATAAATATACTTCCCTTTCAACTTTATTTATCGAAAACCGGGAAAACGGCAAACGTTTCTAAAGCTTTAATACAAATGATACACGGACGACACAAAAACAATTATTTATAGCGAAAAATATACGGTCTGGCGCGTAACGCGGTCAAAAGTGGTAAAAGGATCCACTTGCTCAGTAGAAAAAAGAAGAAATTTATACGTGTCATCGATATTCTTTCCGCGTTTTTCTTCGTCGTCTTTCGGTGTCTTTTTCTTTTTCTCTTCACTATTCGCACTTTGGTGTTATCTTGTGCGAAGTGCGCTGGAATTTTTCGTACGTCTAGATGGGAATTTCGGTCGTTTTTCGCTCCATTCTGGAAGCGATTTTCAGATACGGTGTGTATCGTGGGGTTGATAAATTCTGATATTTATCAAAGTTTTCCAGACGAGGGTTAAGTAGTATGATAGTTTAGCGTGACGCAGACTTGGAAGATTTCCCATGTAGCGATGAATTTTCCCAGTATAATCTTGAAGTAGTTATTAGCAATATAATAATATAAGATACATATATATATACATGTTTCTAATTTTAGTTATAATCGATGAATTTGTTAGGAAACCAAATTATAAAACATATTTTTAATTATCTATTAATGTTTCAATGAGTCGAAATAAAAATAGATATTATTAACAAATAAATATTATTCAAGCTGTGACAAACAATATTTTATTAAAGTGATAAAATTTAATTTTATATTAAATTGTTATATAGTTGAGAAATATTGATAATTTTATATTATTAAGATTGTTGATTGTTTTTGATGTAAAAACATGTCAAGTGTTCTCCAATTATATGAAGAAACTTTTGACCTAAAAAAAAGAAACTGAACGAAATTGCTTCAAATTATTGAATTATGCGAAAAGTGAAAAACAGAAAATAAATCGATGAAAATAATAATTATGTAAAATTTACATTATATAACAACACATATTGATATTTGATAAACATACTGTAAGGAAATTCGTAATTTGTTATAAGTGCGCTACGAATTATGGATGGAATTCCGCATTTGTCGATAGTCGGGTCAGTCTTTATTAAATGTTTTCGACCGATATATATATATATATATATATATATATATGATGCAAATATATATGCGAATAAAAGGGCGTCACCGAAAGTTCAAGGGTGTTTCGGTTAAGTTGGTTATGATAATTGTGTTAACTCACGCAACGGAACGGTTCTCAAGTTCCGATATGTATCTGAAGATCTTAACTTCATCTCGATAATATACAGAAATTTTATATAAGACTTAAAAGGGCGTGCGTTATACATAAATATATATAATTTGATTAAAGTTCTACCTATGAAAGTATATGAGGTCGCAATTGCATTTATATATATATATATATAATATATTTTTTTCATAAATATATTATTCTATAATACGATTTAGATTGTATTAATGTATATTCTATTTATATTATGATTTTGTTGCCGAATAAAATATATATATATATATATATATATAATAGATCGAAATTTGATAGGTCAAATAGTTGAATTATAATAATTTATTTATATTTTGGATTATATATAAAATGGAACGAATAAAGTATATATTAAGAGAATAAATAATGGGAGTATGATTTGCGAAATTTGCATAGATAATGATCGAGTTGGTTTCCCGTTGTTTTCTTACAATATGATATAAAAATACGTATATAATATTACGCAAAGTATATTATATTATATTATTTTTAAACTGTGATATTATTCACTTGAAAATTTTGATTGTTAAAATTTTATATGTATTATAAAATGTCGTTAGTCGTTATATAAATATTATAAATTAATTTAATTGTCATTTTAATTAAATTTTCATAAAATTTAATATAAATTCTTTCAATCAAATAAATCACGTTACGTAATCCTCATATACGATTTCATATAATTGCGAAGCAAATACGGTAATAATTAAAGTAATTTATTACAGCATTAATGAATGTTAACGTAGATAAGTTATATCTTAATTAGCATAATTCAATATTTTATAAATTCCAAGCCAAAAAAATGAAATTATAGAAAATACCGGGATTCCGTGTATTTTTCTCATTTATATAGCGGTTTTGCGTGCTTTCATAAATTTGGCGGTAATTTGCCACCATGCAATAATATTATCGTCAATTGAAACCGAACGTACTAACATGTTTTGAATGATTTCAATTAAATTGAGGTAAATTGAAAAAGAACACCTTTTATATTTTATTTTTCACCACGTGCGAGAAAATGGATCGAGTGAAAAACTGAAGTTTTCACTATATATTTGTCGCATGCCGTTTCTCAGACGGGCTAATTCGAACAAACAAGAAACTTTGAAACGTAATTTACGACGATTAAATTAATTATACACAACGGAGAAACGTGAAAGAAAACGGGGTGAAAATCGGAAAAAAGGGTTGAGTGAGGAACGGCCAAGAGGGTTGCCATCCCTGAAGTCTTTTCATGAGTTCACGTGAGCGATCGAATTTTTACGTGTTCGAAATATTATTACGAAAAACCAGTCCATTTAACTTATTGTGGGTGGTTTATTTCAGTGTTTTTCCGTTATTATATATATATATATTTTTTTTCTGACATATATATGAAAATATATGTGGTTGCATATACCATACTTCATATGGGAAATATTTCCAATTTTGTTATCTAAAATCTCCCAATTGGTTAAATCGGTCGAAGGTCGGTTCGAAAAAGTGACGAACTTAATCGAAGCACGTTTTTTTTCCATAATAAATCGTGATTACGTATTACGTACAAATGTACAAATCGGAATATTAAATTGTGTACGTATATAAAATTACATACAAAAGTTCGAATTAATTTTATTATTAAATTGTAATTAATGAGAAAAAGACTTTAATGTGGTTGAATAGTAAAGTGGATTGCATTCAATTGTCTTTGAATTGCTTATTTATGCAGGATACAGGTACTTAAAGAAGGTAATTATTTAAAGATTCACTAGAAAAGGTCGTGAAAAAAAACCTTTGATTAATTTTCTCTAGTGGATTGACTAATGTAAGCAGCAAGAAAAAAAATATTGCTTTCAAAATTGTATTTTTCAATTCAATTCGCATGAACATCGATTTTCATTCACATCATTTTTTTTTCATATATATATGTATTAAATATAATTTTCGAATTCAATGATTTTCAGACAGACGAAACAAAATGAAAGCTTTCAGTTTTTTCATCACACTGATCACATATATTTCTAGTAGTTTCAAAAATTTAATCTTATTTTTCGTATATATATATATATATATATATATATATATATATATATATATGAATATTGTACAACACACATCTGCACATAATCGACAATAAAATTCGAATGAAATATGAACGGTAGGGGGGCGGTTTTCAGGGGGGTTCGTCGGTGGTTTAATAGCGTGTATCGACACATGGAAATGTTTTCGTCACGCACGGTTTACTATTAAAACGGTCCATTTCCTCTTAGCGCCGATTTTGGATGTTACGCATTTTCAGTCGAGTTAAGCGATTATTATTATTATTATTATTATATAATTTTTTTTTAACCGGCAACCGAAACGATCGTGCTAGTTCGCGTGCGTGGTCGATTTCCGAATGTTTTTCAATAGCGCGCGTGTTCGACGCCGTATTTACTATCATTAGTTTCAATGCTATACGATTATTGAATCTCACGGTCACGTGTGTGCGTTTGCGTGTTCGTAAAGTGCCTATAACCAATTTAATATTGAATCAATAATGTTTATGTTACGTCAAACATTCGTTTATATATGTATCGTATGTGTATTTAAAGAAAAAAAAAAAAAGGTTAACGATAGCTATCGTTATATGAGTCGAGTTTAAAATTTTGCGTAAGAAAAGTGGCGTTCGTTGAAAATGTCTCGAGAATGCGAAAACGTAACATGTTTTAATTTTTAAATAAATTCTTTATACAATTCATAGAAATTATAGTTAGCTTATGAATAGTATGAAAATAAAATATTATAAAGAAATATATATTAAAAAAAAAAATAATATTTGAATGCTCGAAATTATTTGAAGATTAAATAAGACAAGTGTCTTAAAAATTTTATCTAATATTATTATTTTAAAATTTCCGTTGTTGCAAAATAAGGATGTAATTTTAATATAAATATTTTTTTATTTAATGTAGTTGACTCTTTTTTATATTCTATCTGTATATAATAAAGTAATTTATCTAATAGACGGTTATTAACGCATTTTAGGTAAGAATGTGCATGTCAGTCATTTTTAATAATTTATAAAAAAATATGTAGTAGTATATCCATTATCAAAATTGCTTAATGAATGATAGAATCAAAAATATATAGGAAAATATAATCGAGGAAAAGGAAATTGTTGAATTATGAAAATTCGTTGTATTTCGAAATTTACATGGAAGCAACATGTGCTGTGATACGAAAAATATTCACGTATTTATTTCATTTTATATATTTTTTTTTTTTGGTAAAAAAATATTTATCGATCGTGTATATTTTTGTAAAAGGATTATGAAAAAAAATGGTCGACGAGTTCGTATGAAAGATTTTATCCGAATTTATATTTTATATATTGGTTGAAAAATTATTTTATGTGAATATTTATATTTCGGCAATTGAAAAATATAGATATTTTATTATAGGAAACGGAATAAATATGTATTTATATGATTATAGGAATATAATATTAAATGTTTGAGTTATTGATTAAAATAGAATCAGTAGCGTAATAATATTTCTTTTCATTTTCTTCATATTGGATGTAGATGTTTTTTGTTCAAAGATTAAGTTATAAAATTTATATTTGATTTTTAGATATATTTTTTTTTAAATTAAAAATATAATTATTTTATTTTTCAAGTAAGCGATGAAAGTATTAAAAGTGTATATAATGTATTGTATAATTAAAATAAGAAAAATAATGGATTAGTTTAGATTTATTATATGTTTAAAATTTTAATATAATCAGTAAAAAAGTAGATTGCTTTAAAATAATTTATAATACATTTCATTTATTTACAATTCAATTTTAAGTTAAAAAAAATATTTTTAGTATTTCTAAATATAATATGTAAAATTATAATATACGTTGAAATAAAATTTAATGAAATGTTTTTATGTAATATTATAAAAATAAAAATAATAAACTATACGACATGAATTAAATTGACATAAAAAAATGTAACAAAATTATGAAACAAATTTAATTTATATTTTAATTTCAATATTGTATTTAAAATAAATTAATATATATATATATATATATATATATATATATATATATATATATATATATGGTATATATATATATATATATATGGTATATATATATATATATATATATATATATATATATATATATATATATATATGGTATATATATATATATATATATATATATATATATATATATATATATATATATATATATATATATGGTATATATATATATATATATCTATTGTTAACTAAGAAAATGAGATTGCAAACTTTTTTATCGGGAAAAAGAAAAACGAATGCACAAACAAACCGGATGAAAAATCGTCGCACGGTTTTTTTTCCCGCGGAAAATTCCCGCATTTTCCCCGATTCCGAACGGCTCCACGCAATATTGGCAACCCTCCGAATGAATTATACTTTCGGAATTTTAATTTAATTGAGCGCAGGGTTTTCCCGTTGAGGACGATCCGGATCGTTCTTCATACACGCCGGGTGAGGGGTTTTTCGCGTAGGCGACCTGAATAATAATTATCGATCGACATTATCGGAGAATTCGGTTTTACGTATAAATTCACTTCGAATATGATGCATACATAATTCATGACCGACATTTTTTTTTCAGCTCTCCATTCCAACCGTCCGCCTTCCGCCCTTTCACAATAATAAAAAGCGTTATCCGTTAAAACGTACGTTCGAACAAGACCCACCCTGTACATCCGTGTTTTGTGCCCTCCGAATATTATGCAAAACGATTTTTTCATATATATATATATTTTTTTTTTGACGAAAAAAATTTTTTTCAACCTTACGATCGAAGGACGAATTTTTCGATCGGTTAAATGCAATAAATAAATTTCGCGCTTTCAGCCGAATTAACCGGATTATTTTTGTGCTTTTCAAACGATTTATTTGAAAAATTATTAGTAAAAAAAATTCTCAAATTATTTATATAAAAAAGTATTATGTATGACATTATCATAATAATTTTTTAATTTTTTGATGATTATTTTAAGTAAGAACTGTTGAAATTTTTCAATTAGCTTTTTAAAGAAGTTTATTAAAATTCTAAAATATTTGTTTTAAAAATTATAAAATATTTTTAAATCAACATGAATCGATATTTTTTTTAATAAAACTATATATCTGAATGTTATGTAAAAAATGTTTAATTAAAATATAGATATATAAGGATTGCAATAATTAATATTATGATAAAAATATTTTAAAATTATTATAGTAATGGTATGATGATTTGATCACATTTAATGTATATATTATTATTTTATATAAAAGATAAAAATGTAATGAATCGGTCAGCAGTAAAAAATGTTCAATATTTGCCGTAAAAGATCCATAAAAACAGTATAGCTATATTATTAAAAGTGAAAGCAAAGCAGCCATTAAGGAGAGCATAAAATAAATAAAAAATGTGTTATATATATATATATATATATATATATTAATATATATTATACATATATAGAGCAATTTTCAAAGAAAGAGGGTTCTTCGAATTACACGTTCCGGTACAACGGCGTTCACGTTTTCTTTATATTACACGTAAATATAGTAAATAAAAATAGGTTGTGCGCACTGTGACCGGTCCGAGGGTTTCGCTCGCACTCAACGGCCAGGTTTTCCGGGTTCGTTTGTAATCTATTTCCACGGTGGCACGGTCCCGCGGGAGAGTTCCGGACGACCCGTACAATAGTCCCGTTCGCTCGGGATCACACGTATAAAATGTACGTTGTACGGAATGAATCAGAAATGCGTCAAATTGAATAATAACCGAACGTTTTATGGGTCGTTCGTGTTTAATAATATCGTATGTGATCTTCAATTTTTTTTTATTTTTTTATAAAAGATTTTATTTTTGTCAAATTTTAAATTTATTTTAGAAAACATTTTTTTTTAAATCTATATCGGATAAGTAATTTCTAATTATCTTATTAATAATTATAAAAAAATTATTAAATAAATAAAGTATATCATGTGACAAAAAGATAAATATTGCAATTTTTATAGTTAACTCATTAAAAGAAATAATAGAATTAGTCTTAATTTACTTCAAATTAACATATTTTATTGTACAATTGTTACTTATATTTTATTTTTTATTTTTTTTAATCAACATAAAACAACGAAAATTTGGCAAAATTCCCAAGATTGAATTTATAAATTAATGAATATAAAAGAAAATTTTATTAGAAAAAATAAATAATTTAATTTATATACTATAATAAAACTCTTAGACAATAATTTTTAATTATTTTTTTCAGCAAATTAATAATTATTTTTTTTCTGAGATTTACTGTATATCGATGAATGCAAAGGTTCAGAATTTTCCGTGTTAATTGGCAGAACCTTTTTGGAGATATATATATATATATATATATATATATATATATATATAAATGTGTGTTATTGACATTTTGACACGTGTGCGTATCAATTTTCCATATTCCTGTCCAATATTCAAATAAATCCACTATTCTCCGTGTTACCGATTCTCAAAAATATGATAAATAATTTCATATATGACTATTTGAGATGCGTAAAAATATATTGATATTTACACGTCGTATAAAATAATAAACTATATTATATATTACATTTGACATGTATATATATATATATATATATATAATATATATATACATATTAAAAGTCCAAGTGTGTTTTAATCACATATTATTATGTAAGTTTTACATTTTAGATTTGATATTGATTTTTATTTTCATATGAAATTTACGCGCATGACCGATGCAAAAATATCGATGATATCGTGTTAAAAAATTTAAACGCGTTATCGATCGTAATTTACGTGTAATTATTGTATTTGAAGCGTACACGACTTTAAATAAAAGTATCAGCGATGAAACAAATATTTATAATAAATACGTATGAAATATTAGAAAGAAAAGAAAATACCGTTACGATTTTCCAGTGTAATATATTTGATTAACTTTATAAGGACTTTTCAAACGTATAATATTACTTCCTTTTTTTTATTTTTTTTTTTTCGTATTTTTCTATACACGTAGTATTTGTTTTGATCGCATGTCACATGCAATAATAACTGTGAACATATGAGTGGTATGTTTAAAATACGATAAGATGTTTTTATATTATTATAATATATAGTGTGTTTAAATATAAAATTTTAGTAATAAAATATTTTTTTTTTTGGAATTTTATAATTGAAATACGAAATATTTTTAGAAAAGATTTTATCTTCATTAAAAGAAATTTTGTTCCATGTCAAATAAATATGGAGTACGATTTAATTACTGTATGATTTATTTATTTTTAATAATAATCGTATTTTGTTTATTAAGATGAAAAACGTCTTTCAATAGAAAAATTTGGAATATTTATTATTTAATTATTGGAAAAAAATATGTTTATAATCTAAACTGTTCTGTGAGATTTCATAAAAAAAATTAATAATAAGATCTTTCTGATATATCCTAAAAATTTTGTGTACTAAATTTAGACGTTGTTTTAATTATAATTCATAGGAACATTCGTTTATTTGCTGTTAAATAATTAAATTTAGTTTATATAAACATAATGCTCATTATTTATTGTTATATAAATCTAAAACAATAACATTGTCTTTATATGTTTTCATTTTCAGATAGTCAATTTGTTTAGTTTATCGAAATAAATAATTTTTAATCAAAGTTAGATTAAAATATTCTAAAGGCTATATAGAAAAACATAATAATAATACATTTACTAGTTGAATTTTCTATAATATGAAATTATTATGTAATATTGAAACAATAATATTTTAAGGCGCAGACATAAAAAATCGTCGATCACATCATTATGACGACAGGGTCTGAAAAATTCTGTTCGCACTTTGAAACTCCATTACGTCTGAAAGCTCTCCGTTTTCATCTCAAGTCTTCGTAATGGACTGCAATTCTATCACACTTCGCGCGATCACATAAGCGGTATATGCGAACGCGTAAAATATATATATATTTTTTTTGTCAGATATCTTTTATCCATTTCGTGTAGTAGACGGCGCGTGAAAGCCTTTCGCGGGAAAAGTGCGGAAATTTTCAGACGAAAGTGCGTTTGAAAACATCGGCCGACGGCGCGAATGTCACTAATTTTTCCGCTGTTTCAATCTAACGGAATGAAAAGTCTGAAAACGGATCGCTAAGATTTCAGCAGTCTTTTAGATGTTTAAAAGTGTGTAAGAATCGTTGTGGCGTTATGTAATTTTAAAAACATTACATAAATCGTTCCAATGCTCTATATAAGTTAATATATATATATATATATATATATATATAAGTTTCAATGTATATATAACGACTTATTGTTTTCAAAATGACTATATTTTATTAATTTTCAAGTATATTTACTTCATATTAAGAATATTCATTATAAATTTAAAATGGTGAGGAAAATGAAAATATTATATTCGAATGATATTTAACAAGAAATAAATCGTTTAAATATATACTTGATATTATTTATTCATCGTTGAAAGTCGTTTAATTTTCATATTCGATTTCATATAAAACACGCAACATTTAAAATTAATAATAATTATAAATTATTGAAGCTCGTTTATATCATTTTATACAGTTATAGTTGTAACGATCTTATTTATTTGTTATATATGTATAGTTTTGGATTATAGAATAATAATTATAATTTTCGATATCATTTGCGGTTACATTTAATAGTAAACAGTCATAATTTTATAACCATATTTGTATTAAAAATAAATATTTCGTCTGGATACTTCTTTATATTTTGTGGTAAAACATGCGATTGACACTTAAGTTAATTAAAAATAAAATCGTATTTTGCGTGCTTCATAATGTATAATTGACACGAGCAACACGTAAAAATTTTCATCTAACACAACAACCACAAGATGGATGTCATTTGTAATATTTTTTTAAACATTTTCATTTTGTTTTACTTTAAGCCATAAATATAAATGCTATTAATCATTCTGTGTTAATATGTATTTTTAACGCTATAAATAAAATAATATTATTCAAAATAAAATTATAATATTTTTATTATCATATTATATTATATACGTTATAAAAATCATATATCGAGATGATATTGTTGGAAAGCGGAAAAACTAAGCTTAAGAGTTGGTCAAATATTGTGATGTCATAACGTGGAAGGATGCCGGAAAGTCGTGGAAATTTTTTGCGGTTTAATATAAAACATATTTTTCGCACGAGGCTCGATAAACACGTTTCGGTCTGACGCCGGCTTAATAGTGGTCGTAAACGAGATGATAAGAACTTTACAGCCGAAAATGAACATTTTTTACGATCTGTTTTTATTCTCTGACCAAAAGAGAGTGACGATTTTTAAATTAAATCACATATATGAAAAGAAAAGCGTGCGCGTCATCTATGAGAATGAAGAAAATGACGGTTCGTTTGTAGTACGAGTTTTTCGTTTATTGCTAGGTTCACATTAAAGGTTCTTTTGTGTCGAATTGTCAAATAAAAACCTTTGATTGCGAAAACACGCGGTAAAATAACCCTTACGAACGTAAATGCGTATATATATATATATGTATGTTTGTATATATTTTTATTTATGTACTATGCGAAGTTTTATAACGAAATGAAAATGGGGGAAATTTTCCTCGGCGATGAGTCTATTTCGTTTATTCTTAAGATCGGCGACATAAAGGAGAAAATGTCGGACGAAAAATAAAAATAAAAGAAAAAAAAAATGCGGCGCGAGGGAAAAAGAAAGACGAAAAAGAAAACACATTTATGAAACAAGTTTTCCATCGATTTTCTTATCTTATCCGCGCGGCATACTTCAAGGAACGCACATAACTGACCCATATAGATTGTATCGTTGGAGATTTTCTTATAATATTGTATGTTCCTGAGTAATAACGTCCTTAGAAAGGACGAAGGAGACGTTTTTGTTAGCACTTAACGCGCTCATATTTTATTAAAATATAAAACAATCTGATTAAAAGAGGCAATATTCTGACAATACAATATTTTCACAATTTATATTAGTTATATAAAAAGTATACATGTTATATAACAAAAAAAATATATTAAAAATAAAAATAGAGATGATTTTAAATTCAAATAATTTATAATCATTATATGGTATTTTAATTGAGAAATATATATGTATATTATATGTTGAATATAATGCCTTTTATTGATTTTATATCATGTTTTCAGAATTTAAATTTGGACTCACCGATATTATTATAAGCTTTGCATCTTAGAGGTCTTCTCTCGGATTTCAGGTTTCTAATTTGATTGTAAGATATTAATAAATTCCTGATAAATATTCTGAGCCGTTGATGATGTTTTCAAAATTGTATATAATTATTTAAATTAATATTATATATATATATATATATATATATATATATATATATATATATTTGTATTATAATGAATAATATAATATATTTTTTTTTGGATTCATAAAAATATTTTAAAAGCATCACTTCTAGTTAAACATGTTTTATTAAAAAGTTAATAATTTGATTTAAGAAATAGCAGTTTAAAAAAGCAAATATTTAAAGATTTATATCTCATAAATATTTTCATCAACATTTGAATTGCTGTATATTTTCTAGAGAATTTTTAATAAAACTCTTTTACGATATATGTATATTATTCTAGAAGAATTTCATAAGGATTTTATTATACATTCATAAGATAATATTAAATTCGATTAATTAACATAAATGATATGGTGGAGTGAAAAACGCTTTGCGTTTTCGGAAGGGAAAGCGGACTAATTAACATTTAAGATGTTGAAAGCATTAACGGTCTCAGTTATGAGACATTTTATATGAAAATTATGTAATTAATTTTGACATTAATGATTATGGAGATGAAGGTTTGATACAGTTTAATGTGATCACTCATACACATACACACGCACACAGGATTGTTGTGAAATTTTCGAAACGATAGACGAATAAGAAAAAACCGTCACGTATCTGAAAGGCATTGAAATGGAAAAAAGCTATCGAAAAAAGCACTTTATAGCTCTTCAATGTGTATAAAAACTCTTACAATTCAGAATTATATACGATAACAATACGGTGGTCTGTAAATTGGAATAAAATAATGTTCATAAAACAAAAAAAAAAATGTAATAAAATAAAAAAATAAACGCGAGAGTAACACTAGTGAATTGTGTATATCATACGATATGCTAAAAGGTATGAGTGCAATTCAGGCTTTATGAAAATATATTTTTGAAAAGTTGCTGCAATAATTTTTCTTTATTTGACAATTCGATCTCGGAAGTTTAAATCGACTGCGGGACGGTTTTATTATAATAGAGAACTAGGGTTATTTTTCCGTTGTGCAACCTCATATTTCAACGAAACGACAAACGAGTGCTTTTGAAATTGTTTTTTCTTCGTCCGTAGTGCTTTAATAATGACCGAGTATTTATAATGGTTATCAATTGCATAAAGAAAAATTATTTTATGAAATTGGAAAAATATGTATTTAAAAAATTAGATAGATCTTTAAAAGCAATATTTTGAAAAGAGTTATTAGTATTATTTTTAAAGATTTTCTATTATAAAGCAATATTTTTCTAATTTTTTTTTTCAAAAAGAGAAAAACAAAAATAGTCATATCTGCGGAAAATTGGATGAGATTCGAACGGTTGGAATCGGGTTATGGTTTATTGTACGTTTTGAAACCCTCTTTCCCCCCTGACGAGTATACGAATGTTTCCGGGTCAAACGCTGATTAAAATTCTATCTCGAGACTACGATGAGGTCGACTGCTACGGTTTTCTGAAAGCTCCTTAATTGAATTAATCATCGCTTTGTCCGAATCCGTAGATTTTGAACCGGGAGTAAAGTAGATCCTGAGCGAATAAGACGATCTTGGGATGACCGAAAGTGAACGAGAAGTATATTCCATCAATTATATTAATATTATAAACTCACACACACATACGTGTGTGTAAGCGATAGAAAGAGAGAAAGAGAGAGAGAGAAACAGAATCGACGAACTGATAACGTTCACGTTAAATATTAAACTCGATTACGTCGAATACAATCGAGGGGTTAAGAGAATGTAACAATTTTTTAAAGGAATATAGAATTTTATTTTTCAGCGAGGAAAAATAATTTTGTTATGAAAGTGACGGAGTAATTTAATAAAATGAATTTCTTTCGGTGTAAAAAGTAAAATAAATTGGATTACTAGTTATTCAGATGGAGATGAAATAGTATTATCAATACATTTTTAGAGAGTCTGTATTGAAATTTTTCAGTTGAAATATTAACAATTTTTACGGAATTGGTATTTCTGTATTTCATTTTCAATTTTAAAATTTTAGATGGTAAGATGTGAAAGATGAAAAATCAATTTTGATATTTTTGATAGTAAATTAAAAAAAAAAATAATATACATTCATTTGATAATATTTGGAAAATATATATATTTAAATAATGATTTGAGCATGATATTAGTGATTCATATTTTAAGTACTTAAATTATAAATTAAAAGAAATATTAATATGAAAAAAGCAATTTGGAAACAGAGTGTATGGGATAATAAAGTCATAAAACGTGGGTAAAAATCACAATGACAACTTAATAGTGAAACATGTAAGATATGCGATAATAAAATTTTTATTCAAAAAATCGACATAAACTTTCCGCGATCGCGTACAACGTATGTATGTTCACGTGTAACGCTCACGCTAGAAATTCGTATAAATATTCGTTCAGCTTTATGGTAATGTAGTAACGTTTGCGGCGACGAAAGTTACTGTAACACAAAGTAAATTTATGTCGTATTGTATTGAAGTCGTTGATGTCGAAATAAAGATTTTGGGCGCACGAAATCCCACTCGAATAAATAAGCCGAAGGATCAAAATCTGGTAGATTGGTCTCAAACAAAGGCAAAAAGGGACTATCAACAATGTTTCAGAAGTCAGTATACCATGAATAAGAAGAAAAAAAGCCACTACCAGAGGCGGGAAGGGATATTTGTAAAAAAAAAGAAAAAAAAAATAGAAAAATACTCGATCGAGTATTGGAAAACGACTAAGAACGATACATTCCCCATCCTACGATTGCGATACACCCCTTCTATTGTGGAAAACCGCCCTCCGATAAAAGAACAAACCTGGAATAGAAGAAAAACCACCTATGGACTCATCCCAGGGGTGGTTCTTTTATGTTACACAACGACACAAACACGTTTTATGTCCACGGCAACCGAGCGAAAGTTGTTAAGTATTATAGGGCATATACCCTCGCATTCTTTATGCGTTACCCACTCACATACAAACGCACAACTATCCACTATGGTGCATGAATGTGCACATCAAATTTTAAAGATGACCACGTTCAAACGATAACGTTAAGAATCACAATAAGGAACTGTGGTGCTTTCGATTAATACCTGCGACGTTAAAGTATTATTATACTGTGATAATATAATAATCGATTATATGAAAGCTTTAAAATTCACGTTTATTATAAATTTATGCAATATATCCTAATATTATATATAGCATATTTTGTAGTTAAATTTAAAAAAAATAGATATATTTTAAATATAAATTATCGATTTAACAGTTAATAGGGAATCTAGATTTTTCTTCACACATTACAGATTTCAATGCAGCAAAAAAAGCTCGCAATATTTACCGAGCGTCTAGAAGGTTAACGATATACAGTAATGCGACGAAATTAAAAATCGTAAAAACGGGAATCGCACCGTCGAAAGAATCCAGATTTTACGGTCACCCTGTCGGCGATCGCATTTCCATTGATCACGGGAAAATTCGCTCTCGATATTATTATTTCGATTACGAGGGCGCGAAATTTTCCGCGTACACGTGCGCGAGCGACAACGCATAAATATTTTTATGACAGCAATTTGAATTTTTGACAATTCCCCAGAGGCGTATCGAGGGAATATTTTCGCCCTGTCGTTCCCCCGGGGGGATTTTCCGCGGCGTTATTGCGTTTTCTCGTCGAAGGCGACGAATGCTATACGCGCACACACACACACACACATACGTAGATACGTCATTTTCTTGCGTAAAAGAGAGAGAGAGAGAAAGTTTTCCCGGTGCTAGATTTGCATATTTATTCGATTCGACGACGTGTTTTGTGCGAAAGGCGAATGCGAAACACAAACACGGCTCGTTCGGTTTTGCAAAAAGTGATTTAAATTGATGCGATAGTGAGAGAACGCTAGAGAAAAGTGGATGGTGCGTTTTAGTCGCGTGCACATTGCGAGCGATGTTTCCGTTTCGAATTTTGAGATTTTTCGGGCGCACTTTAACTACTGTGTGGATTTCAGTTCGATTTTATGATTTAAAGGTATTTACGAAATATATTTTACGAAAATTAAAAGATTTTGGTTGATTTATATAAGATTAACTATTTTCAAGAATATTATAAATTAATTAAAAAAAAAAAACAATATCATTTATATATGGTAATAAAGTGAAACATAAATTATTTTATACATATTTATGGATAATTTATTTTTAAGTCTGAATATTAATTTATAAAAAATAAAATATACATTTTTCTCGCTTTCAATATTTGCATTTATAATTAAAAGTAAATAATTATTGTAATTTTTCAGATTTAATTTAAAGAAATCAATTTTAATGACGCATTTTCATTTTTACAAGCATATTTTTAATATTTTTAAACACGTAAAACTTTCAAATAATTCTATTTCTGACATTACATCATAAATCATATGAATTATAATGTCTTGTTTAGATTTGAATTACTGCTCTGACCTATTTTGAATTTTGAAGTGTTTGTATACTTTGAGTAAAATCCAGTTATTATAGGCTCCTTTGATATATTGTTATTATGATACTATAATATATATTCGAAATTTTTTTTAATAAAAAGTTATTAAAATTATAATAAAATATGTAATAAATTCAAAAAAAAAATATTTTAATAAGAATTAATAATATATAAAAAAAGAAAATATGGTATTTTAAATGATATTTAAATATAATATATTTATACTATACAAGAAAATAAAAAATAATCACAAAACTCCATATAGTAACGTAATATCTATGTTAATAATCTAATTCCCAAATGGTTGAATACAAATTTAGTATATGTGATATTAAAATTCGTATTACTATTTAGATAAATTGAATACAGATAAAAGTAGAAGAGTTTTTTTTTATAGAAAAAAAATCAGAAAATACTATTTGATAGAAAAAAATATGTATCTGAAATGTTTTTCTTAGTAATAAAAGAGAAGCGTTTATCAATATATATATAATGAAAATAAAGTTCAACGTTACGTACAAAGGGAAGAAAAATTAACGCGAATTTATACTTAAAATACGAATCTGCGGACAAATTGAGTTAACAATTAACCCTTTGGGGTCTTGATTTTGTACGAAAACAACAAAGAGATCGAATCAAATCAACCGAACTGCGGTCGTAACTTTCCAAAGACCGATTAATCCTTAAGGTCTCTCACCGCTTTATATTGCTATCGACGTTTGAAATAGAGGCGTAAAATTAATCCACAAAACTCTACATCTCGTTTGTTTATTTTTTTTGTACGCTAGATTTCGATTTAATTTAATAATAATTATATCAATGGTATTTATAATTCGCTGATTTTATAATGTAAAATTTATATTAGACATTATTTAATCAATAACTATTTATAAATTAAATTGTAAATACAGTGTTTATATCAAAATAATTCAAATATTAAACGGATATAAGATGTGAAATTCCATTTTAATTTTAACAAAGTTTACATGAAAAAAAAGACGATTTTAAAGTTTCAAATTCGATTATGCAACCTTGTGTTTATTCAAAGCAAGAAAGGGCTGACAACCATCGCGGTAAGGGCAAAGAGATTTAATCCCTTCACGTCAAACTCGGTCATGGTCCCGTCTTGTGGTCGAAAGATCCTTAAAATATGGAGAATTCGGAGATTAACCGAATGACCAATACTCTAACCCTTCTTGGGCAATGAAGCTCATTCCGTTTAACATTCATACTTGGCCCAGTTTACCCTTCACTCGTCAACCCTTTAATCCTCGTGCACGAAGCTTTGCATAATAAATAATATAGTTGTAGACGTGAAGCATGTCGTGTTATGAGCTTAACTCGAAAAAATACGTATATATATTATATTTTATATGAATTTTGAAATTTATAAAGTTTTTCATGGTGAATAACAAAGTATGTTAAAAAAATAAATGAAACATACGCGGTAAAATTCATAGTGTAATATAAAAATAATGTAAATATGTTTATTTTTTTCTGTCGAAGTAGGGTATGCAGGTTTTGTCAAGGGCGTGATAATAAAATTTGTATGTCGTTGTAGACGTCAAAATATTTTCTATTTTTAAGGTTTTTTTTCTACTGGGAAGGCGATTATTTACATTCTTTATCTCGTTGCACGTATTGTTGGGTGAAAAAAAAAATATTTTTGGTAACACATTTGGTAACACACGAGCATTTCAATGAAGCGAAAATTTTATTTTGATAAAACGCAACTCAGGGACACGAAATTTATTTATGTTATTTATTTTAAGAATGGAAAATTTTATTAAAATGAATAAAAATATATTGTATATTCGTTTAGAGTTATAATAGAAAAAAAGATAGTTCATTTTATATATACATAATGTTTTTACGTGTATAAATTATATATAATATAAAAATGTCAGATTAATTGCATTTTTTAATAATATATTGTATTTTATAGATATATATTTTTTATGGTAAAAATAAGTAGATAATTGAAAATATTTAAATTAAAAAGATTGTCAAATATATTTATATTAATTTGATACGGAAAAAAATAAAATATAGAACTCGCAACATCACAAATAAATCATTGTAAAAATTTTATTAATTCGTTTGAAAGAAATAAAATTTATATCATATTTTGATTTATTGTATTAAAAAATATATGTAAATATTTGATGATTATATAACATATATATATATATATATATATATATATATATATATATATATTATTTAAGCACACGAGACAAAACCGTTGTTTGGTGTAAATTAAAAAAAAAAAAACGAAAACGCTTTGTGCGTCACGTCGAATGAAATGGATGAAAAATTGAATAGTCAATCAATTAAGTCGAGTTCACTTGTAACCGTTGGCGACGATTGCGCACCTTTGACGCGCTTTCGAATAAATACCTGTACGTGAGGGGGTCACATTAAAGGCGATAAACACACGAAGGGGGTTGCGGGTCGACAAGGGCGCGAGGAGGGCGACCATCAGAGCCCTAGAGGAAACGTCGAATTGATTGCTCTCTTCGGCACAATTAAAAGTTCGAGGTCGTACATAAATCAATCACGTTCAAATTTAACCGTGAATTATTGATAAATATTATTACGACAATTACACATTTTTTTTAAATATAAAATAATAATAATAATAATAATACAATCATACGTCACGAAGTCCTTCGAGAATGTATCAGTTTTCCCGTTTTCTACGCTATATAAACATTTCTGAACAAAAGTCGATTCTTGTAAATTGTATTGGAACGCTGCTGTTTCTAATCTAGATTAAGCTCTTCGGATTTGTGTTTAATTTGTATACGTTGTGTTGAGATTAGATACGCCGTTCGCATTATCAAATCGTTTCGATTTAACAGCACTTTGCAGTGAACGTGACATTATCGTACGGCAGATAAGGGAAGATTTATTGGAAAAAGAGTTTTCCATAAATAAACAACGGAACGCTTAATATGAGAAATGCACGTGAGCGAAGCGCGCCGTAAAAGTTGTCAGTGTTTATGAAGCGAATTATATTTAAAGAATGCATTTGACATGAATGCAATTGCTTTTAACATAGAATAGACAGTTGAAATAATAAATATATAAAAATAGCTATTGTTCTGCAATATTTATGTTAGAATTTATTCAATCTAATAGACGTGTATAATTTTAAATACATATAAGTTTTGAATTCATACAACATGACACACAAAATAATTGATAATGTAAGTAAATTAATAATAAGGAAATAAATTTGAATATCCCTTACGATTTTTGAAGTAACATTTGAGTGATATTTCTAAATTAAAATTGTATTCTTATTGATAGTTTTATATATTTATATAAAAATATAGTATTATCAACATATTCGATAACTTTAAAGTAGATTAAAAATTTTCATTATATTTTGAAATATGAGCAGTTTGAAAGATTTTTCTTAACATAATGCAAAATTTAAAAAATGTTGACGACAAAATTTAAATATCTTTATTATCAAAAAGTAATATTCAGGATAGGAAAAAATGTGCTAGATTG
Source organism: Leptonema lineaticorne (assembly GCA_024500535.1). Taxonomy (NCBI): domain Eukaryota; kingdom Metazoa; phylum Arthropoda; class Insecta; order Trichoptera; family Hydropsychidae; genus Leptonema; species Leptonema lineaticorne. The sequence goes on along the minus strand of JANIJI010000008.1, from coordinate 12,196,489 downwards.
ATTTACGGCAAACATTAACTATTGGAAGTGTTTTCGAAGGCAAAACTAAGAGATTCGAGGAGTTCGAAGCGAAAAATTCACATTTTTCCAAATTAATCTCGAAAAATTTATACGGAAAACTCGCCGCAAAAGGCGTGAAAGAGACAAAATACACGTTGGAGAAAAGGAGAACAAAAAAAAGAGGAGACAAACTTTAGTAATGCGATATAATTTGGCGCTCAAGATACGACGATTTATTTGTGCCGACCCTGCTGAATAAAAATTCGGTTAGAGGCGAGGTTTTTTCCGTGCGATTTTTTTTCTGTTATTTTCTTTTCTTCATCGGTCTTTTCTGAAATTCTTCGAATTTTTCGTCTCGTTTTCGCACATATGCACCGGTGGAAACTCGGAAAACTCGCACGCTCTCTTCCGTTTTCGCCGACGTATCTTCGAGTTACACAATAGATATCTCGTAATGATGGATGCGAGAGTTGTTCAAATGAGCTTTTCCATATTTGAATTGTAAATCTAACAGTTTCGCGTGTGAAAAAAGCGCGTCTGAAACTTGTTTTCACGAAAAATTTTCCCTTTCAACCTTTTTTTTTCATTCCCCCTTGTCCGCTTTCGTTTTCGACAGTTTTTCTTGCACACGTGTTATTCAAATGTAGCCTAGGTAGGTGAGGGTGTATGAGAGATAGATAGGCTTTATCTAGGGTTTTCTGTTCTGAAAACTTCAAGTGTTATGTTACATCATCTAGTCTCAACAGAAATAGAATGGGTAAAGTAGAGATTCGAAAGGGATGAAAAACTATTTGCGGATGATAAACACATAAAAGTATTTGGCAATGTGTCGATTCTTTCAATGTTCCTAGACATGTTCAATAAAGCTATAATTTAGATTTCAAGTTTATATAAATTGTATGAAACAACCATTATTTTTTATTCAAAATTAATAATTATAGAGAGATATAGTGCAAATAGTACGTAAATTAAATATTCAGTTTTGAATTTAAAATATATAGGAAAAAATCGTAAAAAGTAGAAAATAGGAAAACTTTACGAGCAATCCTACTAAAATAGACAACATAATGTAGTCAAAGAGTGGCATCTGTTTGCATCTAAAATAAGGATGTTGTCAGAAATAGATATGAAGTTGCAATATATATGAAAAAAAAAAGAGAGAAATCCGCAATATATAAAATATATTATGGGGAAAGAGACGATTATAAATATATTTACAATATTACATTTTAATGGTTATAAAAAATCAATAAATTTGGTTGTAGTAAAACTATTAGAATATATATATTAAATATTATATATATATATATATATATATATCTATGGGCCAATACAATTAAATTAATGGAAAATATCGATATTATAAATGTATTGACCACTAAAATGCGAGCGGTTATAAATCATAAATTAGGTTATCGCATGAATTGATAAAATTATTAATATAATATAAATATAAAAATTCTTATATACGACAGTAACTGATTAATCTCTTGGGATTGAAACCTGTTTCGTAATTCTATAGAATGTAACGTTATTAATTTTCTAATGACCGATACTATGACAATGTTTAGCTTCTACCGCAGCCGATTACATGTATATAATAAATAAATTACCATATATAATTAAAATGTGAAGTAAGTCACTTCAGCGTTTATGTTAGTCTATATGAATTTTCATGAATTACTCATGATGGAATAATATTATGTTTATTTACTCAAGTTATGGATATTGAAACGTGTATTATTTCGAGTGCCTCAAAATTGGTACGTCACTGTATCAACTATGTTAAAATTATTCAGAAATGAATAATTTGTCTGAAAGTTGGACGTAGAGCTGAGAGATTCGAATCAGTAAAAAAATGCAATGAGAGTACACAAATTCACAATGAGATTCATTTTTAATATTTTCTACTATATTATTAAAAAAAAAAAACTTTCGTGTAAATCATTCATTTTCAGGCATATCAAACGTATTGATCACGCATATCGAAAGAATCGATTGTTTTCTTTTTTTTTTTTCATTAGAATTGCACTTGTTTCCTTTGTTATATGTGATCAAATAACAGTACTGTTTTTGGGTCGATATTTGCACACGAATTTACGGCCACGTGCGAGATTATATTATGCTCGTATTAAATCGAAATTGTTGATTGTTTTCGCGAAAAGCGCGAGACGTTGAGGAGCGCATGATTAATGACCACTTTTCGCACGGTCGTTAGTATTCGTACACGTGAACGTTTTCCGTTAATACGTTCATATTTATACACACACACACACACACACACACACATGAATATTAATGCGTATATATGTGTGTGTGTGTGTGTATGTGATTTTTTCGCGTATATTACAGCCAAAGTGTATAATTATTTTAGGACTTATTAAGGGTGTGGCACGCGGGTGTACGTTTCAAATTAGAAGCAAAACGAAGGGCTTTCAGCAATGTTGGCGCATTGAAATATACAAATATTATTATTTTTGGAATACTTTAAAGCTAAATATTTTTAAAATTATATCTAAAGTGTTATTAGTATATATGTATGTGTGTGTGCGTGCGTGCGCGTATTTGAATAATTCATTAATAGTAATTCAAATTAGAATATTTTGTATAAATACAGATTAATTAAAGATTATGTATGGATAACAAGATAAAATCATTAATTTCGAAAATATCAAATATAAAAGAAAGAATTTTATTACAGTACTTTCATATCCAAATATTAGTATTTGTTTCAATTAAAAAAAAATCTAAAAATTAGAACATTCAAGTAAAATATTTTGTAATTTTCATAAATAAAACAATACCTTTTTAAAAGCGAATTCATCATTTATTAAAAAAATATATCAAATTAAGATGATATAATTTATATATAAATTTACGTTATTAAAGATATCAATTTTTATATTTTGTATATATAATACATATATTGTGAAATTTCCGTGAGTGTAAATATTTGTTGGAAAAAAAGTAAGTACGTTCATTATTAAATGTATTGTTAACACTGTTTTTTTTTGTATACATTACGGTTTTGGAGGTAAAAAAATTGTTTCATATTGCATATTGTAAAAATTAAGCAAAGTCTTGTTTGAACAGGATTGACGTTCTGGAAGAATAAACGAAAAATTTTGAGGCCCCAAAAATTATTAATTACCGAATTCCGCAACTTTGTTATATAAAATAATGATGAAAGTTTAATGTTTACACAAATAATTAGTGTGTATTAGCGTCATTTTTTTTCCTCATTAAAGCTGTAAAAATGTTCATTAATTATTTTTTTTCTGATAAAAATAGATCAGTACGAAAGTATGATATAAATCTATTTTCGTTTATAAAATAAAATATTTGAAGGTTGAGCGTAAAATTAGAAAAATAACGTACTTGTTTTTTATGCTTAATAATATTGACTCGATTTTATATAAATGATTTATTAAATATATTTAAGCATCATATATTTTGATTTATCATCAGCTTTATATCTTTATGCCTATAAACGCTTGTATGTATGCGTATATAAAATCGCGCGAAAATTCAATTTCGATGAGTAATTCGTTTTAGGGACGAAGACAAAATAACATTGCGGAAAATGGCGGAAAATTGTAGTCGTAAGAGACGAAAACCGATAAAAAATATAGAAAATGCTCGTTGTGAAAGAAAGATGTTTTTATAGCAACGTTGAATATTTTTTTTTATGAAATAAGATTTAAAAATAAATTTTTCACGTTAATGTCAAAGCATTTAAAATTTTGCATTTTCATAATTTCATTCAAAATTCTATATTATAAAATAAAAAAAAATAAACAAATATGTTATTATATAATATTGTCTGGTTTATCGAAGACATTTTAATGAGAGAGACCGATTTTCACTATGATAGTCAGGACTAAAGATGGTTTGTCTTCGGCTAATGAAGTGTAAAGATATTTGAATGGGTGAAATTACTGCGACAGAATAGGGTGTTCAACCCTTTTTTTTATTACGAAATAGTTCACATATCGTCGTCCTTTTTGTGGAAGCGTTTTAACCTAGGGTCTTTCTACATCGGGAAAACTTATATATAAAGCGACTATTGATATCAACGAACGTCCTTTATTATATATATTATATATATAATAATTATTATATATTTATATTATTATACAATATAGTTCAGTCGGATATTTTGATGTATAAAGCGAGCCAGATGTTTTCATTATACGGCGCGCGAAATTATTAATAAAATTTGTTAAGTGATTTAACGATCGTAATAAATATACCGTAAAGTTAAATTTTGTTCTCAATCGATCGTCTTTTATTCTGAAATAAGATTTTTGATATTGAAATTGGAAAATGTATTAAAATTGCTCTTTGATGTGTTTTTATATGATTATTTATTTATTATAAAGCAACACACATACATAGTGTGCATTTGTATACTAAGAAAATTGAACTATATATTTTTTCTTCTATTATTATTTATATCAATAATTATAATAAATATTATAATTATCTTAAAAATAATTTTCATCCATATAATGCATTATTTATATATATATATATATATATATATATATATATATATATTGACATCCATAAAATTTTAAATTTATATGATATATTTACATAAAATATATAATGGTTATATAATTATGATTTTTGTTTCATTACATATAATATATAATATTATTACAATATTTCCATTGAATTAAAAGTAGTTTTTTTTGTTATTTTTTTTTTTTTTTGGTTTATAATTTTTACCTGAAATGGTGTAGCCTCAGCCAAGAAGTACACTATCATCGACTGCCAGAGCTGGATGCACGATGAAAAAGCAAGCGGTCATCGAGGAGACTCGGAAGTTCCTTTCAGCCCCCCGAACACCACCACCAGCTCATCGGATGATCTGAACACAGCATACGTGTCCATTTGATGACGATTTTCATCATCGTAACGGAACACGGCAGCGGTTTTTACACGTGTATATCTTGTAAGACATGGCACAACTTAACATACACCCAGTGCATTAACTGTATTATTACAATTTATTTTATTATTATTATTTTTTTTTTACCTAATATTATTTAAAATATACACGTATGTATGTATAACGGATCACATACCGTTTATGTGAACTAATCAGTGTAATAATAATAATAATAATAATAATATATACGAGAATATTGTATTGATTTTAATACATATACATATAGTTAACTTTCACAGTCGGTCTTCTATTATTATATATATATATTTTTTTTTCTATTATTATTTACAAAACAAATGTTCGTTTTACGATCGTTACTGCAAAACGCTGTTGAAAAAAAATGTGCACTTTTATTTTCATCTACTGATTCCGATTCGTTTTGAATAAAAAAAAATGGCATTTTGTACTATAGCAATTTTCATAATTGAAATCGTCACTGTTTTTATTGAACAGTGTGTGCTCGTGATAAAATATTAAAGATCGTATCTGTTATCGATCGAACGCACGAGGAAAGTATAATATTTGTTGTGTTAGGAAAATAAATTTTGTTGTAAAAAAAAAAAACTAACCGAAGTATGTTTGTAAATAAAATAATTGCATTTCGTCCCATATCATATTTTTTTTGTGTGTATATAAAAATTATGATAGAAAATCGATAGTTTGAAGGCCTTGCCGGACATTACAAATATTCTTCGTCTGATTTTATGATGTGTGTACGATAAATATGATTATGAATATTTTATTTGTGTATCATGGTCATAATAATAATAATACTTAATACATGTTTTAAACTAATTTAGGTCGTTTAAATATAATATAATATATTTAAATACATATAATAAATTCTATATTTGATTTGGAAATTAGGCAGAAGTTAGTTGTATTATTTAAAAAATTTTCAAGTTCAACTATATAGAGTTGAATTACTCTGATGACAATTTACAAATAAAAGATTTTAGTTTTATTTCGTGATAGTCTGCATTAAACCGTAGTCGATCGAATAAAATTTTATTGAACTTCAAACAAAGTTGAAGTTGCAGAAAAGCGAGAAGAGACAGACGAGACGGGAATGAAAAACATTATGGGAAAGTAGAAAATGGCGTATGATTTCTCGTTTTCCTAGGAAAACGTTGATGGTAAACTAGCAATAAATAAGATTGTAGGGACGGTGTAGCACCGAAGGGATCTTCTTATTGTGAGTTATTTTATGGTCGGGTTCACTTTTCCGATCAGGGTCCACGATCGGAGCTTAAGCTCGAACCGGAAAATTTACCATTCCGGTGTGTGTGTGTGCGCGTATATATATATATATATATGTGTGTGTGTGTTTGCATAAAAAATTGAAAGCCTTTGCATAAGAATCGAGGGTCAAACTTTCGAGTGCAAAACGGATAGGGACAGTAAAGATGGTCATCGAAACGGGACGACCGGTTTATCTTTAGCCCCCTTTCGAGAAACATTTTTTCTTTCTTTCTTTTTTTTGTGCGTGTTGTGGCCTCGTTGTGCACCAACATGGTTAAAAATGGATGAACGACCAATGTGGTCATTCCTTATTCATAAGTGGTCGATGATCGTCTGAAAAATCGAACGACACGATCGCGGTTGCTCGGCTCGCTCAAATATTTAAAAAGTCGATTTCGAATAGAATATCGAATTCGAAGCGGTGGCAATGAAAGTATTGACGTGTTTTATATATATATTTTTTGTTATGTACTAAATGTGTGCGTGTCCACGTGTTCATTGTGCTGTCTGATTTTAAGGAGCAGAAGTGGACACAATGTGTGTAAATGTGAACGAATTCAGAAAAATAGAGAAGGGATTCAATGGGGGAAAAAACCGTTTTTTTCCAATTGAATGGTAGTTCCCTTAATGCTCTATCCGAAGTTCGACTTTGTACTTTTACCTTAACGTGATATTGCAAATGAATGGTTTAGGGTTCGTAAAATACAAACAATGAGGATTCTTAGAAAAGAATACTATAGAATGTGTTTATAAATAATAATTTTATTATTATATATATTTTTTTATTAATATTTAAGTTTAGATTTAAATTAAGAATACTAGTAGTGATTATGTATTTATTATAAATAATTATGATGAAAAATTTTAATATCAAAGTCTGTACTATAATTTCAAGATCTATTTTAGAAAAAAAATATCTCTGAGTAACGTTGAATAAAATAAATCCATAATATTTGCATAAAATATTCGAAATAAATTAAAATATATATTGTTTTACATGTGAATTGAATTTCAGATGAAACGAAGACTGAATTATTTAGATTGTTCGTTTAAAAGATAACAGAGAACGATAATGGAGAGTTAAAAGTTTTATATAAGACAATCAATTGCTGAGTGCATTCTGAATGTACTTTAAAATGCCGGTTCGATTGTTCGCTTTATAGGTAACGAACCGATAAAAGAGAAAAATGTAATCAGTCGTCGTTAGAGAAAAACCTCTTCTTCATACATCGATTTTCCGAGAAAACTACTGGAAAATGGAGTATTTCCGGAAGAGGAACGGTTTTATTATTGCTGCGAGAACGGAATAGATATTATAGTTCATATATACTAACTACGTTTAAATATAATTTATTTTTTTTATATTTTAAATTTTAATAAGAAGAAATGATCATAGCATATTTAGTAGAATATATTCTAATATTTTAAAATAGACAATTTTACAAATATTTTTATTTAAAAATTTTTGGAAATTATGATATATATATATATATATATATATATATATATATATATATATATATATATATATATAGAAATGATGGAATAAAAATTTTAATAATCTAATACATGGTAAAAAAATATGATAACAGATGATAAATGACATTATGTATCTTAAAAGTGAAAGAGTAAAATATCGTAAAAAATATAAAAATCTAATATACATATATGAAATATCATTTTTAAAATATTTAACGATTAAATTTAAAATTAAAAAAATTTCAACAGTTGAAAGTTAAAAATGGAAGAAATGTAAAAATACAAATATAAAAATCTGAGGTTTTGATTTTCATAGAAAAAAAATTTAAAAAGTAACAGAATATACTAATTATAAAACTTATACTGTATACTTATTTTTTAGATAACGTATGAAAATATCAATATTACATTTTTTTTTCATATGAGTATGAATAAAAAATATTCGTTGACGGGATCGCAAAAGTTACATATGAAAACTTTTCACTTTTCACGAGACACTTTTCCCGGTTGAACGGAATCGTTTTTCTTTTACACAGTTTTGTCTTACGCGTGACGCGATGGCGAATTCGAGTGCACTTCGGCTTATTTTCTTCGAAGAAAAACATCAGATCAAGGAGTGGAAAATGTGACGCCGACGTATGATTGATGACTGTTGAAATATCTTTTGTTATCCCGATATGTCTTACAATGGACTCGTTTCGATCATTTTTCTTATTTTTCTAGGTAGAACTTGTCGAACCTAATCTATCATCGACTAACAAACTCGTTCTATAATATTTTAATAATAAATTTCATGATGAATATAAAATAACGTGTCATATTAAAACAGTAAGACATTTTCAAATTAATATATATTGTTTTAGTTTCATACGAACGATCGTTACTTAGAAATCGGTCAAAAGAAAAAAAAATACAAGCTTCAATTATTCTTTCCTCTCATTGAAAATTAACGTTCTTGAAATTTTAAAAGTCTAGACGTACGGCTTTTAATTAGTGTACTTTGTACATTTTTAAACAAAAATACATAACGAGTCTGTATTCAAAATGCCATTTTTTCATTCTAAATTACCGCTTTTAATATTAGAATATGAAGTACAAATATGTAACCATCGATTTTTACCGATCAATAGTAATTATTAAGTAAATATTATATGATATAAATGAATTATTTTACAAATGGTGTAATCTATTTTTGGGTTTAGTTCTAAATTGATTCATATATAAATGATATTATTTTATATTGTGTATAAAAATACAAAATGTGATACAACGTGAATTAATACATATCAAAATATTTGAATCAATATAATACTAAAAACATGTATCATGAAAAATATATACACTTTTATATATAATAAATAAAACTGAAGAAAAAAAATGTTACTTACAAAAATGCTGTATGAGATTGAATTTTGTGTTATTTTGTCACAAAACATTGCATTTTAATTCCATTAAAAATGTTTTTGATGAAAGCTTTGAACAACTTGAATTCAACGATACATTACAAGAATAACATGGCGCGAAATTAATTAGCATAATTTACATGTTGACGTGTAAAATTATGCCGAAAGGAAAATTTTTGCATGACGAATAAATATGATATACGTCTAAAAGAAAAAAAACATATTTGATTTTATACGAATAATATTTTTCACTATTGTATTTAAAAAAATAATATATTTATTATACGATTATGCAGAATTTAAAGTGTATTAAATTATTATTTTTTAAATATTTAAAGATGTAAAAATATAATACAGTTTATTTAATATTATTTTAAATATAAAAATTACATATAGAATATTGAAAAAGGAAAAATATTATTTATAGGATAATTTCAAGAATAACGGTGAGCGATATGAAAATAAAGCTACAATTTCATAATATTAGTATTGGAAATCGTTATAAATGTAAACGTTTAAAAGGCGTGTAATCGAGTATACGTTTAACGCTTTTACTATTATTGCCAGATACGAAAAAAGAGTGTTTGTTCGGTATAATGATTCGTTACATATTTGTATTCTAATTATAAACGGTATATATTTTTAACGCGCGCTTTTTCGCACGAGAACAGATCGGAACCGGCGATCGGGGTGAACGATATTTTCCGGGGTGGAGGAAAAAAAAAAAGTGGAAACGAAAAATCGGGACCGGGAAAGCGAGAGGAAAATAATAAAAAAAAAAAATTAAATAAAAATAATAATAAAAAAAAGGAAACGGAGAACGCGGAAATCGAATGCGAGCGACGAGGACGGAAAGACGCGGCGAGGACGAGGGGTGAGGGAGACTCCACAGGTCGCCCGACATGTTGTGGCGCCCCCGTCGAAATGGGGCCGCCGCGCCGAGGGCGTAGGCTCTATTTTACGCGCGCGCGACGCTCGTACGACGCGCGTAATCTTTACGTTGCGTGCGTGCGTGTGTGCGTGTGCATTCGTGGGGGGGGGCGCGCGCTCGCGGCTGCGGTCAGGGGCGCAATGGGGCGGCGGCGCGCCGGCGGGCCATGTTGCAGTCGGAGGCGCCGCGAGCGACCACCCTCCCCGGCGGCCCACGGTCTACTGTCACCGAAAGCTCGCCGATTACGCCCCCTCGCGAGAGAGTCCCTCCTCCGCTCCCCCCTCTCTTTCTCTCTCTTATTTCCTTGCCGTGTCTCCCGCCGCCCGCTCCCCCTCCCCTCCGCTGTGCTCCCCGCGCGCATCCCTTCGGCCGGTATCGCCGTCTCGCTCTGACGCCGGTTGATGCTCGCAGGGCGTTCCCAATCAATCTGACGACGACACTCTTCCTCTTTATCATCCTCTTCTTCTTTCGGTATAGACGCGGCTTTACATTACGCGCCCGTACGCCGTTTCGCGCAATTTGCAATTTCAGTGCTGCCAATCGTTCGGTTGGCAACAATGACGGCGCGAAATTAATGTCAACATGCCGATGCTCATATATTTTCACGTTTTTCAACTACAGACAATATGAATAAAAGATTTCATTCAATATACTCTACACATATTGTAGCAAATAAAAAAATATTATTTACAATTATTGAAAATCCTCACAGAATATTATTAATTTTCGCTAAACGAACCCTTTTCTGGCTGAATTAAAGTTTATTGATAAAAATAATAAAAAGCGTCTCATACTAGTATGGGTGGATAATATTTCGATTCCAATACTCCGACACAACAAACTTGAAGCGATACAAATAACAAACTAACAGGACTTCGATTATAAAAATTAAAATAAAACAATGAAAGTAATTTTATTTACTAACGTAAACAAATTAAATTTTGATCTAAATGCATAGTTGGCTTTAGCCATTCACAATAAAAAAAAACATGATATTATATGATAGCAATAGTCAGGAAAGGGTTAATATATTATTTTCACAAAAAGATATAGATTTTATGATTTCTGATATCGATTTATATTGTATAAAATTGAGTTATTAATCTTCACAAAAAATGTTTAAAGAAATATAGACCTCAATTTTATAGTAATAATTAATATTATTAATTAATAAGTGAATAAAAAAAACTTTAAAATATATTTATATAGCTATATATTTATTTTCTATTTAAATAGAGAATATTTAAAAGACATATAAAACAAAAACTATCAACATTTATTCAAAATTATAATTATTGACGAAAAATAGAGTAATAGTAGAAATATTATTAGTTTCGCGAACTGATCGTATTAAACTTTAACTGTTGGAATGTGATATTTATATAGCAATATTATTAACTTAAACGGCGTAGTGCAAAATTTAATATCGCGCTCTATCTCGGTTAATAACAAAACTTTTCCAACTTTCTTAATGCCACATATAGATCATGCAATGTAATAATTTTCCTTAAAATATTATTTTTTATTATCGTATATGCTTATATTATATATACATATATAATAAATATTAAAAGAAATTCCATAATTAAGCATTATTAAGAATATTGGATTTATTTAACGGTAAAGACGGAGACGGTTTGCAATTAAAATGATATATTATATTTTTATATAGAATACGGATGAAAATTACAGCGCTTTCGAACAATAGACAAAGCTTTATTTATGGAAAATGTCTCGCATTTCTAAAGTTCTTGTTGCCTAATGCAACTGCACATTTGTTTGTGACAAGCGAGAGAAACGCTTTCATATAATTCTAATTCACTATAAATATTTTATTGTTTTAATATTATAAATATTAATATATAGAATGTGATATTTAAATTAGCGGTATTTCAGTAAAATTATAAAATTTTTAATACATTTGTTATAAATTTTTACAGTTCACTTTTTTATAGTATTTTGAATGGAAAACGAGTTAAAATTATTACGAATGATACGAAGTTATATTGCAAAGTGGTAAATTTATAATTACGCTTGATTTATGTAAAATTTTACTACTATATCATAATAATTAGAAATATCATAAATATTCACACGTTTATATGATTTGCGATTATTGCCTTTTGTTTCCGTGTCTATAGATTTGTTTACAAATATATGATTGATTGCTGACCTGAAAGGCGCATATATAATACATGTCATATAAATGAGTATATATATATATATATATATATATATATATATATATATATATATATATATATATATATATATATATTATCGACAAAGTACATATTTGAACTATTATGCGTAATGCTTAATTGTTTTTCGCTAGTTTATATATAACGCTCATCTAGCTATTTCATATATAAAGTTAGATTTGCAATTTTAATGCAGTACTGCGAGTTTATTAAAAACTTTGGTACATATTTATGAGCAATATATTATATGAAATATTAAATATTTTTTCAAATATTTATACAATTTGTTATCAAAAGTATATATATATATATATATATATATATATATATATATATATATATAGATTAATTAAATGATAATCAGATTTATATACTTGTATATTTTTAAAAACGATTCGGCGGTACGTGTTTTTATATATCTATATACGTTGGATCGTAATTAAATTTTAGATAAAATTTCTAATTTTCACGTTTTTAAACCACGTCTTATTTACCACGTTCGCTGCTGAATTAAAATAAAAAAAAAACAATGAAAAACACCAAAAACAACGGTAATTTAGTGGAATTTTCGCGATAACGTTACGAGAAATACAGTCAGATTATACCGCTTAAAAAACAGCAATAAAACAAAGATAAGGGTGAAAAAAAAATGGATTTCGTTCACTATAATAGTAATTCTAGTTTAATTGTTTTTGTTTGATTTATTTATTTCTGTAATATAAAATAATTGAATTGTATATAATAAAAATAAATTTTAAAATAATTTCGATTTTATTTTTGTAACACTCTGTATTTCGATATCGATATTTCGCATGTTTTACACTCGAGCCTATATTATTATGGCTCAATAGGGTTGAACGCCTTGTAAGATTGCGAACGAATGCGAACATCAAGAAGCCATTTCTGTATGGAGAGCGTCAGGGGTATTCAACCGAATAGAGCCTGTGTGAAAACGGCTTATATTACGGTAATTCCGTGTATGAATCCATGATTGACTCGTTGACAATTTAACCCCGTGTTAAATACGTCTATTTTCAGTGACACGATATATTAACCCTTGTATGTGATTTTCGTCCAATGTTTATGTTTGTTTAATATGTTATATGGAATATGAATATATAAATGTACATATATACGAATATATAAATGTACATATGACGCTTTCAATACTAATACAATTAATGCTTTGAATTTGTATAGTTTGAATTCTGGTTAAATTTATAAATGTTATATATTTTTTATATAAATATATATGAAGTTCATTATTTATATTATTGAGATAAAGTTAAGAAAATTTTTAATCTTCAAATGAATAAAATATTATAATGTTTGATTTATATGATATATTATCGATATTGTAAATTATATTATATATATATAATAAAAATAGCATATAGTCCATTAAAGGATTATTTTATTAAGGATTTAGAATATGTATATAATTCAAAAGTAATTTAATTAGTAAATATAGATGAAATTTTCGTTTTCAAAGATAATGAAGTGCGGAATGTTTTAAGTTAATTTAAAGTAGTTTAATCCACAATAAGACATAGAGAACTTTTAAAATAGTTTTGTATTCAGAATATTGAATATAAATTATATTACAAATGTTCACCATTAATAAGCATCGGTTATAATAAATATGATACGAGTCGAAAGCGGTCCGTAAATACGAATTTGTTTTATATAAAATTTTCCTCTTGCAAAAGTTGAAGTAGCAATTTTTCAATTTGAAAATTGCCAAAGTTTTCTCGGTGTTGTTGTTTTAACGTTTGCAGTTCATCGTTTGATTGAGTGCTATTGTTATTATTGTGTTTTCGCGTTTTGAAAACCGCTGTATATTCTCTACGTTATTAAGTTTGGAATTTCGTTTTACGTACGCAAAATATACATAATATATATATATATATATATATATATATATATATATATATATATATATATTTCGGACATTTTGCAAAATCGGTCGAAGCCCTACAAAAAGGCGAAATTTCAATAAAACCGACCTTCGAAACTCCGATATCAACTTTTCTAATATAAAATTGCGTTATATCAATATGTTTAACATATAAATGTTAAGCATTATTATATTGGTTAGCGGATAGAAAAAAGCCGATCGGTTTCTATTGCATGATACGAATCTATATTGTTCTAAAGAAAAATTGATTCATGTAAAAGTGTATTGCTATTTATAGGTGTAATTGGAATTATCGACATTGTTATATTGTTATGGATACGATTTTCACCTTTTAAGCGTATTTTAACATGAAAAGTTCATAACGTAACGTGTCGATTTAGATGTGATATAGTAAATTATTATATAAAATTTGAAATAATTTAGTATTAAATTATATATTATATATATGCATAAATATATTTTATTATTCATAATGAATAAACGTTATATTTCATAGTCCAATTTTTCACGATCAAAATTATGTTTTTATTTGAATATAAAAAAAAAATTCTAAGAAAATTGCTCATTAGAGAATTAATGCTATCAGATGTAAAATAAAAATGAATTATATTCACTTTAAATTATTTTATGTTATATATTATTCATTAGCGTAAAAGCGCAATACTTAAATTGCAACATAACTTATAAAATATTTAGTTCACTGCGAAATTTAAGCGATTTTCTTATAAACATTTATTATAAATTTTACACGGACGTCAAACTTTTCCCATAAAATACGAGCACGTAAAGATTTCGTCTTCGATAAAACGCATATAAGGTTTTACATTATGAAAATGGAAGTAACAATGTTCGTTATATTTTCATTGCGACACACCCTTTGACATCCGGGGGAGTGGTTTGTTCGAAAAATACAATTAAATTAATACAAAATACTCGCCTAAATAAGGTTTTGCATTATCATATATGTGTACGTTTAATTTTTTTTGCTGAAAATTGAATAACAAATTTCTAAATATTATAAACCGTCGTTTTAAAATATTTATGGTCCAATTCAATTATTCATTTAATGATAATGATATAAGAGAATATTCCCAGGATAAACAAAGGATGTAAATAGGTTAATTCTGATAGTCATGCCAAAAAATATAGTTATCATTGAAAAATTAAAGCATTTGACTTGATAAAGTATGTTAGAGTCAGACTATGGGTCCATAAAACTTAGTGTTTAAAAAAGAAAGAAAAGTTTTAAAATGAATAAAAATATCTAATATAGTATCAAATTATATATATAATTCATAAAAACAATGTAATGTAATATACAATAAATAATATTATATATTTGTAAAATAGAAACGAACGCATAATTTTTAAACTTTCAAATTTCTCGAGTATAATATTTATGGCTACTGAAATTGGACAAGTAAATAATATAAAATTTGATCGTAAATATGTCAAATTTGATCAAAAACAAGATTCGAAAGGAATACTAAATCTTAGAAAATTATAATTCACGACTTATTAAAAGACATTGAAATATATTTTGAATAAAACAAAAAGATTTGATATATATATCATATCAAAAAAATATAAGGTAAATTTAAATATACATCATGTTTAATCGTTTTCATAATTTATTCAGTGAAAATGAATGATATATTTAAATATCTTTAAACTTTATGATTTAACAGTTGTTTACCTATGTATACTATAAACCGAGTACATATATTGCTTTTCGTATTCAAAATGCGAATTAAGAAGACACTCTTAGCAGAAACAGGGGAATGTTTAACTATTAACGAGAAAAGCAACCCGAGGCTACGAGGAAAACTAACGACGCTACTTGTAGCAGTTAGTTTTTCGCGTTAAAAATCTTTTTGGACTTAAGCAAGAGATAAAAAAAAAACAGCGATCTCAAGAAAGAACTCGTCCTGAAGGAAATGCGAAATAAAAAAAGAAAAAAAGGACACCGAGAGGAAGTTAATAAAATAAAAGTAAATACGTTGAAGCACTCAAGTACTTGTTCCCTTTTGCGACGTCGCCGAGAGAGATTTCAAAAGTCGCATTCGGTTCTTTTCGAACACAAATATTGGCATTTTAATTAGCAACTAACGGAAATTGAATTTGAATTGCCTACAATTAAGAATGAAAATGGACGCAATAAATTTTGTTCTTACATTTTTTTTTTTTGGTTCCGTGCTTTATGTGGCAGAAGTGGATTAAATTTTTAAGCTCATTCGATTTACGGGCAAGATTGGGTGTTTAATTATTTTTTTTTAAATCGATTTAGTAATTTATTTTAATTTTAAACTATTAATTGTATCGCAGATGCGATTTAAAAATGGATGATTCTCTAGCGATTTTCTATTTTCAAGGATTGTTAATTTTTTATCAGTCTAAAAAGGCAACGTTTGAGATTGTATGAAATATTAACATTTTTAAAGCATAAAACTTTTTTTTCTAAAAGTGCAGTATAAGTTTTATTTTATATAAATTAAGTATACGTCGTCGTTTATGATACTGAGTTATTACTAGTTTTAAGTTTTAAAAAACCTTTTTTTTAAGTAATAAGAATATATTATTATAAAAATTACTTTTTTTATTAAAGAGATGATATTTTATGATATACTGATATAAATATAATGAGTATGCAAATAGTGATACTGTATGACTAAAAAAAAAATAAATAAAAAATACAATTTAAATTTATATAATTCTATTTCATAAATTAAAATTAATTATATTTATCTTGCAGTTGTATTTTGTAAATCATTAGATGATTATATAACATCGATTAACTTTTCGCCGTAACACACATCTCAAGTACATTAACGCCGTAAAAAGATCGGTCGCAATCTAATTACACGGTGTAATTTAATCGGTAATTTGGTACCGAATGCCACTCGCGAAGCATGTAAATATATTTGAAAATATCATAGTTGTAACAGTTGGTTAATGACACGTCGCCACACTGTAAATGTAGAAAATGTCTGAATATATATATATATATATATATATATATATATATATATATATATTTTCAGCGCGAAGGTTTTTCCTTAGAGTATGCAATCCATTCTAAATGATTCGCTCATTACCCAGAAGAACACTTTATAACAGTGCTATTCAAACATGGGCAACGGAAAGATTCTCTACTACTTTATATAAATATATAAGTGTGTGTCTGTGAATGTGTGTGTGTGTGTATTTTGTATTTATTATAACAAAAAAAAATTCAAATGAAAAAGTCAAGGCGAACGAATATTATGTTCATTATATTTAATACGTACGCTTGACATAATGATTGTTGTAAATTTTCATTTTGCTAAAGCGCTTCATTTGTGCTTAGATAAAATTTTCTTTTTTATTCTGATATTTAAATGACACTATCTGTAGTATTAAAGCATTATATAAATCGTCAATATATATAATTATATAAAAAATCGAATGAAGAATGTCTGAAAAATAGTTCTGAAAAATCAATTGAATGAAGATTATATTTGAAATTAAAAAATATTTTATTTGTAATTTAATAATTTTGATATTATACATTAAGTATGAAAGAAAAATTGTATTTATTAAAGTTTTAATTTATTTCATATAAAATTTTATAATTCATCCATGTAAAATGTTATGAAGGATTATACAAATAGACGTAATTAAATTTTATGGAATTTCTTCGAACCCTTAAAATTTATATTAAAAGTTTAAATGATTAGATCGGAATTAAGTATTCATTCAACGTTTTAAATGAATGTTGTATTTGAATTGGAGTTGATCAATTCCTATATTATATTATTTTAATAATTGAGGAAATAAAATTTGTATTTTGAAATAATAATTAATAAATATGAATATTAAACAATTTGTGAGTAAATTTAAGATACAAAATAGATTTAAAACATCTGTTTCATACAAAGATTATTTAAGGGTTGCATACAACAAATGTTACATTTTAAGTTGCAGATCAAAAATTCATTTTTGATTTGCGCAAGCATTTCTAAATATATATATTTTTCAATGTATTTTCTAGTGTAAAATAAGAAAAACGTAACGAACCGGAAAATAATGTAAAAATATGGTGTTATCAAAAAGTATCCGATATATAAATAATTGTTATATATTATAACGTATATAAAATTTACGATCGAAACCGTTAAAGTACAAAAAAAAACTACACATTTTATAACAATGTACAGAGTAGTTTATTATATAAAAATATACGTTCGGAAAATTTCTCTAAACCTTTAAAAAAGAAAATGTATCAAGTTGTTGTACAGACGGATTTTAGTTTGAAGTCAGAGACGAAACAAGTATTTCTCTGACCTTTGGTCACATGTCCTTTTTGACCTTAACAGTGTTGCGAAGACAAGACAAATCAATCGGATCCGAACTAGAAAAATCTTTTATTTAATACAAGCGTACGCTGTTTTCTTTTTAAAATTTTCCCGATATTTCCGTCGGAATTTTCTTATATATATTTTTTTTGTGTTTTTATTCGTATGATTCGTTTTTCTGCTGGGAATCGACAAAATTGCACGACTAAACGAACCGATTCTTAAGTAACGTAATAATATCGTTTTAGGAAAATAATACGAAACGTGCATTCGTTTCGATATTGAATTTCTGAAAATTCGTTTTAATAATCGAATTACGAGAAAATCGACTAGAATTCATTTAAATATTTGCAGTCTCAGTTTGATTATTATAATAATATTTTTCGTTTTGTTCGAAACGAAACTGCTGAATATCGAATCGTAGATTAATTTTTTCTTGAAATCGTTACGTAGAAAAATTATCGTTGATATAACATTTTCTTTGTGCGGAAACTTCGAAAAGTTTTTTAATTAAATTCGTTGGAATAATCATTTTCTACTGAGAACACTTTTTTTAAAGATCGATTTTTTACTAATTATATTGAATAAGTTAAAAGTTTCATTTGATATGATTAAAAATATAAGACACACACATACGCATATATCTAAATTTATACAAACAAAATTTTCAGTTCAGAAATTGGTAGCGTAATAACGTTTCTTTTATGTGTTCAAAACTTCTTTTGAGTTTCGAGTTACTTATTATAAACTCGATATATTTAAAATTGCAAAGAGTAATATTTAAAATTAAATTAACGATCTTTTGCATATTTTATTTTAAAATTATATATATATGGTATACCTAAATAAAAAAAACATATTTTTTTGGTTAAAATATGGCGATAAAAGTGAACTTTAATTTTTTCATTCCTCAAGAGAATAATTTATATTTCATATGATTATGCGGTATTTTCGTTTAAAAATATTTGAAATGGTTTTTAACTGATACGTAAAAATTATATAGTACGTTTCACGATTATGCGAATTATATCAAGGTTTTCGGAAAATATTTCTATCTTTTTTTTTCATTTTATTTTATTATTTGATCGGATACTGAATATTTCACCGTCGAATGGGTTTAATCCTGTGTGTTCCGTGTAAAAGGGAGCGAAATTATCGCTCATCTTCGTTTCGGCCGCGTTAAAACCCATTTTTGGAAGCGACCAGATTCGAGATCGGAAGCAATTACTCGCGAAATATTTTCGGACCGAAAGAGGGTTTTTCGCCGGCGATAAAGCCTCAAAGTCGGCAGTTTTACGACTAGAGACGACGTACCCAGGATGAGGTTGGAGGCTTTCGTTTTTATCTGGCGGAATAATCGCACGGGCGAACAAATTGCCCCGGGACAATGCACCCAAGGTTCTTATCGCGAAACCTGAGATGGAATGCATCGCATAAAACAACGGGTGAAAATGGATAAATATAACGACCTGGAGCTTTTCAAACTTTTTCATTTATCTAAAAATACACAATCGATATATCACATATAAACTTTTTAACAAAAATAATAAATATAAAAAAAAAATAAATTTAATATATATTTTAAATAATAAATAAAAAATAAAATCATAGTTTAAAAACCTCTGATTCTTATAGTAGTATATATATATATATATATATAAGACGGCGATAAAAATATTGTCGCAGTACAGTTAAACTATGTGTTTAACTGCAATAAACCGTTGCGAATTGTTTCAAAGTTGACCTTCTCTCTAATCTATCCGTCAAAGTTGCATAGTTTTAAACGGTTACGGTTAACTCAAACGGCGGTTCAACTTGGCCGATATGCGATTTAATAAATTTGTTCGATAATCGGTCGCAATCTGATCTATAATAGTCGTAGATAAAGCGGTTAATTATTTTTACTGTCTGCCATTTTATAAATGTTAATCGTATTTTTATGCGCCATCCGAAATAGTATCGGTTTTTTAATTATTCTATTTTAAGTTATGAACGATTTTGTTTCGTTTCATATATAATAAAAACATAGTCAAATTTTATTTTTGCAATTTTTATCGTTTTTATATAATTATGACGAATCTAGTTATCTTTTTATCGTTCAATTCATTTATCATTTTTGTACATTATATGAAAATTATAATTACTTATTGGAAATTTATCAATTTTCTGGTTAAGTATAATCCATATATATATATATTAGTTATTAGGTGTAAAATAGACATATGTTATTTAAGAAGCCTTATAGAAACAAAACATAATAAATACGACTATTATGTAATAATATATTTCTACAAAAAAAATCTTGTATTTTTTCACTTCTTATAAACAACAATACAAGATATTTATAAGACGGAACAATTTAAGACTTATGTAAGGCTTCATTTTAACACTTTTACACGACGGTGTCGTTCACCTCTTTATGTTGATTAACGACAAATGAAATACTAATGATAATAATAATAATAATAAAAACGATGGTAATATAGATGTTTTTATCATAAAATATTATATTATGTTTTGTGTGTAATATAAAATGGAGACGTTTTTCATTGTTTTCCTTTTTTTTTAATCGTATAAAGTGTCAAATGGAAAAAGAGCGAAGTGCAAAAAAGAAAAACCTCGACAGCCTGACGGTCACAAAAGATATGTTTGCGCTCTTAAGAAACTATTTATTTTTCTATAGTTGGCTTAAAATGGAGTTCAACGACTTTGTATTGTAAAAGATGAAAAATAATATTGTTGTAATTGTGTACTTTGTGGTATATAATAGTTTACTAGTTGAAAATACTAAGATTATATTGTGTATGATATATAAAAAGTTAGATAGTTATCAATTACACTCAACATTAATTTTATAATAAAGATATTTTAAACCAAAATTTACACAGTAAAAATTAAAAAAATATAAAAGTTATAATCGAATGGTCAATTTTAAGATAATCAATAGATTACTATGTTGAATTTTAAAATAGTAATTATAGCTGCAAGATTCGAAGCGCAAAAGGTTTTTAATTAAAAACGATGTTTGGCATTAGAAAATATTTATCTAGATGTTTAATTTTGACCGATTTGTGTTTGAAAACGAGAGTATTTTGTTCTGTTAATAAGTTGCGGTTTATCGTATTTAAATTTTTAAGTAAGTGCTTTGTTAAAGAGCCGATCGTTTTCGAATGCCGATTTGAGGGAGATATTTAATTAATTTTAATGAAATCGCTTCAAAAATATAAATCCGCCGCAAAGTCAGCCATTTTTCGAGTCTTTCGCGGTTTCAATTGTCGGATTTTGTCGTTGCTCAGAGATTATATCTGAAATCGACTCATTCAAAAACGGATTACGAAAAATCTCACTAATAAAGATAAAATATTATATATATATATATATATATATATATATATATATATATATATATATATATATATATATATATACTTATTGTCAAATATTGGAATAAATATATTTATCGAAATTATTCAAATTTTCATTTTGTGTTTATGATGAAAATTCTGCCTTCGAAATTTAAGACATATTGTAAAAATAAAAATAATATTCTTATATATAATTCAAATAAAAATATGATTGGTTGTTACTACTAAAAAAATGGTTATTAAATACTAGCATAGTATTTCACATAGTAATTGTGATAAAAAAATAAGATCATATATATATATATATATATATATATATATATATATATATATATATATATATATATTATTTGATTAGAAAATCTGAATAATATGAATTATGTCCTGTTAACCAATGGTCTTTCATTGTATATAAATATATGTGTGTGTGTTTTCTAAAGGGGGAAACACATTAATTGATCGTCTCACATATATTACTAATACGAATGCTAGTTTCGATTATATACAATTATACTTAATTATGCTATAAATTAGTCGGATTACACGTCGTTCATTTTGTAAATGGAAGCTAATAGCTTTGCTCATTTGATATATATGATTATGAATTAGAAAATTTATCACAATTAGCAGTCAAATTATAACTAAGTGCAGTAGAAAAGAACGTATAAAGTATATGCATTTTAATAGTCGACTATTAAATCTCGTTTTTAAAATGTAATTCGAACGATTTTAGAGCCTGTAAAAAGTCGAAACGATTTTAAATATTTTTTTTTAAACAAAACGACAGCTAAAAAATGTGATATATTTTTAATGAAAATAAAAGAAAAAATATTTCAGCAACACATTCCTTTAATACAAGGTTTGGTGTAACAGCGTGAAAAAGCTTTCGTTCATTTTGTATTTGTAGAGGTAAAAAAAATATAAATATATATAAAAAAAAACGAAACCACGTATCTGAAATTGTTTTGATGTTTTTTGATGTTTTTGACCGGCGCTAAAATGGAAAAATAAAAAATGCGACGTATTTTCATTTTATTTTAGAGAAAATTTGTCCGGAAAAACCTTCGGCGAAGCGTTTACGAAGTTTTACAACGCGCCAAGCACGAAAATGCGCAAATTGAATTAATTTAACGTTTTTTATGTCGCGAAATAATTCGTTTTATTATAAATCGATTTGCAAATTCGCGTTTTATTTTGACGTTTCGATTAAGTATAAAAAAATTGCGATCTAATTATTTCTTATCGTTTAAAATAATAATAATTAAAAACGTCAATCATATTATTGGACTATTAGTAAAAAATATATTTATTTAAAAAATGAACCCATTTTAAATCTATAAAATTTTAATGTTTTTATGGGTTAATTAATTGAAAATTTGATACTAAGTTGTAATAATATTTAGTATATAAGTAATCAAACATTTTCTATATAAAAGGACAACGATTTATATTATATTTTTATTCTGATGAAATTAAATTATATACAAAATTAACTCTTAAAATTAAACAACATATTTTTATAATTGATGATGCTTTTATTGAAACATGAATAGCAGGATTCTATTCTTAGTCTTACAATGCCAATGATTTATTTTTATTTATTTATTCTGCATATATTAAATAAGTCGAATATTTATATAGTAAATCTAAAAATAAACCATTAAAATTGACACGATTTAAAATATTGACAACGGATTTGACGTTTCGATACGAAAGCAAATCTCTTTATATTGTATTCGCGGAAATGTGACAAACCGAGCGTGTCGAGATAGTAGTTTTCGCACTGAAAAGCTTGCGATTTTCAGCAAATATCGAATCGTACGTTTTCAAACTTACTCTATGTAAACTTACTCCAATACTCCGTCATACTGTACCGAGTATGGAGAGCTCAATTATCGACAAAATGTTCTTCGGGTTGCGGTTCGTTTTACATACATTTCAAAATGTGGAAATCGTCGGTTAACATCTGGACTCGATCGAAAGGCGATAATTTGAAATATAGTCGGTGTTTTTTTTTTTTTTTTTTTGATACGATTTAAAGTACGGATGTACCAAAGATGAATATGAATGCAAAATTTTCTATATTTACACGGTATATATATATATATATATATATATATATATATATATATATATACATACTTGTACGTGATCGTATGCATAGATAAAATGGCAGTGGCAGTAACACACTCTAGAAAATGAATGGAGCTTATAAATTTTCAGCACGTCGCGTATGAAAGGTAAAGCCGGTCTTAGAGAGTAACTTGTACGTGTACGATATGCATTTTAAATTCAATACAAATCCAATTTCTTTTATATTTTTTTTTATCATAAAGTGTATGAAAAATGATCTTAATCCGTGTGTTTTGAAATGTGTCAAGGTGTATATATATTTTTTTGTGCGCGCGATATACGTAACAATATCCGAAATATTGTATTTTATGAGAATGAAGAAAAAAAAACTATTTGTACTAGTGATATATGAAAATAATATTTTACTTTGTAAAAATATTCTGTAATATAAATATATTCTGGAGAAAAAGTTGAAATCTGATACAACGTGGAAAATGCAAAATTTTAATTGACATTGAAAAATTTATTTCCATTATAAATCAAAATTTAAAGGTTGTGTGTGATATATATATATATATATATATATATATATATATATATATATATATATATATATATATATATATATAAAGTATTTTAATATAAAATTTTATCTTCGATGATAAAAAAGTGCGGGTTTAATTTGCAAAAATTTGAATATTTGTCTTTTGAAGAGTGATTTTTAATTTTTATTTTTATAACGAAACGAAATGAAAATTCGTCAAAAGAAAGAAAGTTAATAAGAAAACTTCTTTTTACAACTTTTTTTTTGACTTCTTAATAATTTTTGTATGAATTACCTTTTCTTCGTATATTACATTACAATATGATATGTTTTAATTTATATTTGTTGGTTGATTTTTTTATATATCAAAAAAAAAATATTTTGAAATACGAAATGTTGAAAACCATAATAGAATATAGATTTTTCACTTTTTTTATGTAAAAAATATATTCGAAATAAATGCATCACCAGATTTGCCCATAAAACTGGAACAAATGGCTTCATGCACAGCAAAATAGTACAACGGTGTTGAATTGAAATCTATTTCAAAAGCTTTATTCAGTGATTTAAGCTCAGGCCGAGATCGAACAATTAATCAGTTAATTCATTCGTATTATGCTGAAAACGAATTGTTTGACCGCGTTCAAACGCACCATTTACAATGAATTTTGGCTTTTATTCAATAATTATTTCAATAAAATATTATACATATATATATATATATATATATATATATATATATATATATATATATATATATATATATATATATATAATTATATATAATTGTAACATATGGGATTGTTAGTTATGTAAATTGATAGAAACGAAAAAGGACTTGTTCGAGGAAATGTTGCGGAATTTCAATATTCTATTTTTTTACTATTTCTTCTTATACTATATACAACCTTTACTCGTTTTCATTTTGCTGAAAAGTCGTTTCTAAAAGCATGTATAGAAAGATTTCGGCCATTTAAAAGCTTTTGAAGAGGTAAAACTACTCTAGCGATTTATTTATATTGAAAAATTATACAATAAGGATATTTAAGTGCCACTCTTTTTATTTATTTAATGATTAATATACATTATTTAAAGTTAGATTGTTATATATAAATTACAATAAATGTAATATGGAGAATTAGAAAAAAATATTTTAACTGAAAAATCCGATTTCACGTTTTAAAATATACTATTTCGAATTTCAATCTAAAATTTATTGAAACATAAATAAATACGAGGATACATAAAAAGTGGTAAATCTACGTTCGTAGCTTTAGTTCAGTTACATCGTAGCTCTGAGGATTTTATTCAAAAAATCCAAATTTTCGCAGAAGGCTTTAAGGGTTTTCCAATTTGAAGATGGACAGCGTCGGGTTAAAGCCTCCGTATAAGCGAGTGGGAAGGATATATATATAAGGGGAAAAGAGATGGGGTTGTAGCCGATTTGATTGCACCCGAGGGTGTGATATCTCATTGTGCTTTCAAATGCAACCCTCCGGAGTTACGTTAAGCCGCATTTTCCAGCACTCTATCCATTTCAGTCGTATCACTGACCTACACGAACGAAATCGTAAAAGACGTCAAAAAAAAAAAGAAAATCCTATCCACAATTCTTCTATTTATTTTAGTTTTGCACTTGAGAGCATATAATTGGAACTCTTTTTTTATGGGTTTTTTACTGCTTTTTTCTGTCTCAAAAAATGTACGATTTATTCACAGAATCGTTATTAAAATAGCGTAAAAGAAGAGCGACAATTTAAAAATAAATAATCAGTTGTTGATATATTTGCTTATAGACAATAAATAAATATGAAATATTTTAATATCTAAATTAAAGCGGAGTAAATAACGTTGCCAATTTATAAGTCATCAACGGCAACATGGCTTTTTAATTTAAACGAAGATATGATTTTCATTTGGAGAATGAATTTTATGCAATTTCACGACGGTCCGTGCAGAAATATTTCAATTTTCTCGGTGTGATTTCAGTATAATTTGTCCGGCGTGCTTATCGCGGAAAATCCTCGAAACGCAGTCAGCTCGTTTTTCACGGGCTTCTGGCGTTGAATTTTCCGGGAGGCGAAATAAAAGGAAAAATGTTCGGACACGTGTACTCATCGGCGCCGAGGTGCTAACGGTTTATTTTTCTCTCGGAAAAAAACGTATCCGGGTTGAAAAATTGCGTTAAAATGCAAAACACGTTACTATTTACTTAAATTAAAAGCGAAGCGTTTGCCGTTTTTCGTTGTATATTTTTTTAACTTTTTTATAATAAAAAAAATGGATTTGTATTTTAAAACGTAAATATAACAATAATATATATTATATGTTTATTTTATGTTGAATTAATTCATTATTTATTGGAATATTTTAATTTTAATAAATATAAATAACTTTGAAATCATCTATTTAATATTTATTTTTATTGCTGATAAATTTTAAATGAATAAATTTATATAAATTTTCAATCATATATTTGTTTTATATTGAATTTAACAAATTATTGATTATTAAAATGATAATAATATTAATATTTGATACAAAAAATTTATATAATTTAGTATCGATGTTATATTGAATTGATCATTTTTTTTTAAAATCCAATTTTCAACTTGAAAAATTGGAAAATGTGGATATAATCAGATTTTTTTTTACACAAGACACGTAGAAATCAATTTCATGCTCGACTTGCCAATTGATTTATTTACAAGGAATAAAAAAGACAATTTGTGCGTGATGTACACACATGAAAACACACATGTTTACATGTATCGATAAAGATAATATTAAAAATAAACATATGATAAATTATAAAAAAAAATATAGTATTTTAATAGAATTACAATAATTAATATTTTTACTAGTAATGTATTTAAAGATTAGATATTAAGATATTAGATAGTTTATATAATTTTCTCTATTCGTTTAATAAATCATGCGTATTGAATAAAAATTATTCGAGAGCACTTTCCATCAACAAAGATAATAATTTTAATATATTCTGATTACGAGGCAAATATTGTAATTCAACTAAGCACATCCAATATAAGGGTGATATAACAGTAAAATTATAATATTTAAATTATTCATAGTTATTCGGTCTGTTGTAACGTTTACAATTCGCAAAACTTATTTGTGCCGCATGATTTATGTAAAAAAAAAAATACTCATGTGTAATTTTTTTTTCGTGATTTATGTCCCGAAATGTTTTATCATTTTTGAACGAGATACGGTACTTGAAAAAAAAACAAATTTGTCTTTTGCATGATATATGCGATATTTAATCTAATCGTGAAGGCTATTTTTAATGTGTATTATATAATATTTATTTTGTTAAAAAAAATACAGGCATATAAGAGTTTTTCTAACATCATATGATATCATATATATATATATATATGGTATATATGACACCGTGATCAAAAAGTAAGGTGAATTTGTTTATAAAAATGTAAATTCTTTATTTATTTTTCCAAATCAATTTTATCCACTTAATACTTTTATATTTTGGAACGCCTTTTCGTATTTCTTTTATAACGACGAAAGCACAAATTAACATATTTTCAACGGTAAATGCATAATCGATTCCCTTTAACTATGCAATCATGAGTCTAAGTTTAGACCAGATTATCAATATATATATATATATATATATATATATATATATATATATATATATATATTTCACGATGAAATGTCAGCAAACACTGAACTGAATCGGTTCAAAAGCGAACTCAATAGACTCCATGACACATGATATATGCACAAACAGAATAACAATAACAAAATTTACGTTTAGAACACACACATGCATATTTTATATATTATTCGATTTATTAACGTGAATTTGAAAGGTAACGTTGCGCGATAATCGACGTAAATTGATCCTAGGAATCGAATCCGAGTGCATTTCGACGTTCGTTGTTAAATAATTCAGGCGCACTTTGGAAATTATTGACTTCGGCAAAGTGACAAAGGGTGTCGTAGGTCGAATTAGATGAGCTTTGACATTGAATAACATGGTAATTAAGGTCAACTGTGAAAGCTTTCACGTATATAGAATGGATCAGAAGATTTCTATATTAGTGCATTAAATTAATGTTCAAAATAAATTTATGATTTTTGTAGATTAGATTTGAAATTTATATATAATGAAATATAAGATAATTCTTATATAATATTTAAAATTACATTTGTAACGGTGTCTTTTTGTAAATTCAAAATTTGAACGTCTTTTATATGTTATTATAAAAAAAATCTCTAAATATATTTTATACTTATGGATTTATTTTAGCTTTGACTTTATGCAGGTTAAGTTATAGTGAATGAAAATCGTGTAGCAATATTTTTCATATTTTCATACGCGTAAAAAAAAAGGTTTTGACGTTTAGGTTTTTCACTTCAACGCAAACGTTTTACTGATCAATTTCATACTTTCTTACATAAGAATTCATTTTTATTCTACAGAGAAAATTCACATTTTATATCTTTTGAGATAAAAATATAATATAAAGGTGAATTTTATGGATAAAAAATAAGATCCAAACGATAAAAGGAAAAATTTCGTTGAATAATAAGAGAGAATAAAATATTTCATATAGCTTGTTCATATATTTTTATAATGAGTTATAATCAGATTCACATAATTCAATTTAAAATTTTGTTTCAAATTGAAAAATTAACATATATTATTGTGTTTAAAAATTGTATAAAATTTAAAATTTTAATTTTAAAGAGCAAAATAAGTCAATTTGTATGTGATTAACCTAGATATTTCAGAAATTTATTATTCAAAACTATTAAGTTAGAGTAGATTTGCTGTGTAAGATATTTGATAAACGTCTGAAATTAATTCAATCGGATTTGATTCATTTATTATAATTATTCGTGTTTCATATAATATGAAATGCAGTCTTAAAATATCTAGATTTTATTGAAAATTATTATAATTTTAAAATGTTAAAAAATTTGAAAGAATATTTTAAACGTTTCATTGTAATTTGATACGGTTTTCACAATTTAAGTATATTTAAATCAATTTTCACCCACGAAAGCGATTATCCGATATTTTCATTATATCAACCTAAACGTCATCGGTATAATTTAATCGATGTCACGCGGGAAAATTTGTCGGATTATTTCGTGATATATATCGAGTGATATTTTAATACATCGATAATCCGATTTTACACGGCGCATAAACAAATAAATATTGATGAATATATTCCCGACGGGGGAAACGGCTCTCGATACGAATACAAATTGGATTATGGGATTTTTGAAAAATCGTACGAGTTATTTAAAAATGCGATTTCCATTTTATTTAGCAAACATAGAAAAAAAAATGTAAATCAAAAGCGCGACGGAAAAATATTAATGTGATTTATATACGAAATGAAAAAGTTTAATCGAAAATGAACCGATACTTTCGGCATGGCTGTACACAGATAAGATTTCATTCGTTTTTGCTTGTGTATTATTCCATAAAAAAAAACTTTATTGTTTTTTAAAAGGGGACGTTTCATAAATTTGAAATTCATTACGAATGCAAATATAATCATATATACGGTTCGGTAAATTCGACAATGACTACATATAAAACTCAATACACTGTAAATTGAATTGATGTAAAATTGTATTTTCATATATTGTAGATAAAATATTTTATAAGTTTTGGATTAGGTTTATATTTTATACCAGATATATAAAGTATATGGTATATTAAAATATACCAAATAAATTGGATTTAAATTTCTGTGACCTGAACAGCTTCTTGTGGGTAAATGAATTTTAATATTTTTAGTTTCTATTTCGATGCTTAACTTATAAAAAGAATATAATTTATAAGTAAAAATATTTAAGGGAAATCAGAATGAAACATTTATTAATTCATTAGGTTATAGTATATATTAGAATTTTTTTTTTAGTCAATAAGGTTATTTTTTACATATTTTTTCACAAAGTATAATATTGAAAAATATTATACAAATAAAATAGAAAAAAAAATATAACATATAATGTAATCAAATTTAGAAAAACGTATATTATTATTTTAATAAATAATTAAAAAAAATAATAACGCTCGTATGATTTATAATTCCATACACAAGAACTTTGTAGACCTTTGGTCAAAAATATAATATATATTTTTAAGAGTGTTATTTCATATACTTCTTTCATAAACTTCAGAGCAATGTCGTTTATTACTTATAAAATATATAGGAAAGCCTGTCGACGATCATGTTCCGGATAAACTAGAATTTTCAACATACGTGTTTTGGAAACGTTAAAGTTTTCATCGTTCAACACTATATATCTATAATATATATATATATATATATATATATATATATATATATATATATATATGGAATGTTTGAGACGTGTTTGAGGTATTGTACGAAAATCTATTAGAAAAACTGTTAAAATAAATTAACAGAAAAACTTTCGAAGTAACTGTGTGCCAAGTCCATTATGAAAAGTTTTGAAAATATTGTCGGGCGCGTTCCGTTTTTCCATGAAAATACTAAATTTTACGATGAACAACTATATATATATTTGTATATGTTCAATAAATATACGCGTCGAGGGATGTAATATTTTTTTTTTTACGTTAATTTGATGAATTTATTCGAATCGAAACGTGTTTGTGATTTGGAAAATATATAGTTCGACGGCAATAAGTGCGGCGTTAATGTTTATTAGGTTGCTAATAAAATTGCCGTAAAAAACGGCGATAAAACATATATAAGTGGTTCAACTGAATATATATATATATATATATATATATATATATATATATATATATATGTATATATCATATTAACTATTATGATTTATATGTTTTTACTCTTAATATGATGTATATTCAATTTAAAATGAAGAGAAAATGAGGAAAATTAAAAAAATTCATGTGACAAAATGCAGGATATTCTTTTTTAAGATTTGTATATATTTTTATGAATTTAAATGTTTTTCTTTTCAATTTGAAATTGTTTTTCAGGATTTCCTGGTAATATGAATATTTTCAGAGAAGGAAGCAAATTGTTATCTGCATATTTTTATGTTTTGACGAATTTTTTTAACTTTTCTTTTAGGTTAAAGTTATTCCTAAGAATTTTACAAATGTAATAAATAGTATTTGTAAGAATTTTTCAGATTTTATACTTATATTATTGTTAATAAAATATTTTTTTTTGATATCGTTAACGAAATATTTGAGATATTTTAAATATATCATATAACAACATTGATTAATAAATATATTCTTTATATTAAAATAATTTTTAAGTGTTCTTCAATTATAGCATAATATGTATATTTAGATACAATTATCTTTATTAAAATACAATTCAGAAAATAAATATAATTTTAATATTTTATATTATAATGAATTATATTTATATCATATTTTCTTTGTTGATATAGAATTCGCTTATTAGACAACCCGATGGGATGGAAATTGCAAAGCTTTATTGACTTTGCGAATATTCTGAAACGTTGAAAGCACATTCTGACGAAATCCGACTGCACTTTTAAAGCTCTGAAAACTTTTTATGAACTCAATAACTCTATGATAAAAAATTCAGGCCGGAAGAGAACGACAGCGAGCTAGTAAACGAGCGCTTTTTATTACTATCGACCTTTGTTAAGCTCATCATGGGAGCTTTTTGAGGAAATTTTAATTTTCGAAATTTCATTTTCCGTTCCGTGAATGCATTTTCTTCTCAATATATATATAGAATACGTATATTATATAAATTTAATATTTTATTATATTGTATATTATGATATATATAATATGATATATAATATTACGCATAGTGACGACATATACATACATATATCACCTTATATCGAGACTTAAAGGTTTGATTCTGTATTGATCTACAGCCCTAAGGTTCGGGTTTTGTGTCAATTTGAATAAAACTCACATTTGTACGTAGGATAAGTGGTTCAATATTGCTATGCAGAATACGTAAGGATAACCCAAGAAAAAAAAATCAAGTAAATCTTACACAGCATAGATAATATATAACTACAAACAAATACTTGCGCATAGTCCGTAGTATTTTTATTTTTTTTTTACTTGTAAAACATCGCTTTAAGAGTTGGAAAACGTGCTTATTGACATTATTAGACTACTTAGATATGTGTATTATTTGTAAAAAAAAAACATATAAATGTATAAAATAATTCAATTATAAAAATATTTGATTGGCAACGTATAATTATAAATTTAGAGTGTTGTGAATTGAGTTTTTAAATATTTTTTTTTTATTTTCATCGTATTAAACAAGATTTTTATGTACATCCATCGTGCGCAATTATGGAGAAAATTGCAATGGTTTTTTTTTATAATAATAAAATCGCAGTTTTTTTTTAATTTCGTTCATACTTATTTTTATTGTCATTATTATCGTATTTTTTTCTTCGTTATAAATAAGCGAATGCGAACAAAATAAACATTATTTTGGGTAATGATTTCGGTATAATTTCCACCGCTCTCACCCTTCAACCCCTCCCCCTCCCAGTTCGATCCAATTTTATGACTCGTATACGTTTGATTTACGCACCGTTCATTCAACGGGGGCCGTCCCTTCTTAAAGATAACATTAATGTCGGACTCGGAAAATTTATTTGTTTTTCCTGATGGCTTCCTTTAATTTGCACTTTCCATTGTGCGTCCGACCGATGTCGGAAAAGTTTATTTAAGCTCACCATCCATTCTCCCCGTTTTTTGACCTCATTCTTTTTACATTTTTATTTATTTTTTTTTATTTCACACTTTTCGATACGAAAAATATACATATATTTATAGTGCGTGTATATTAAAAAATAATGTAAAAAAAAGGGGGCGTTTTCTGCGAGGGAAGGGAATAAGGGAAGGCGAATCAAGCGAGCACAACAATACACAATGACTTTGTGTAAACCATATTTAAAAGTTTGCTTTGAGAATTTTAAACTACGGTAAATTTATACGGCAGCAGCTTTTCTACCCTGATATTTAAATTTTTTTCTAGAACTCGATGAATATGTATTAATTTCATGATGTTCTTTTGATGATTTATTTTTGAGGTGCTAAATAATACAGATACTTGTTTAATATGCGGGAGAATCACAATTTTGATACTCAAGATAACAATTATTATTCAAATTAAATCTCATTCAAATTTATAATTTTTTTCATTGATATGTTGAATAGGTAGAGAAGAATTTTATTTAATATCTAGTATATATATTTATATACATTTAAAAATATTTTCATTAATTCTATTATATTTACTAAATTAATTATATTTTTTTTATTAATAAAATAAATATTCAGTAAAAATATCGATGTAAATAGTTAGATATTGATTTATATATATATGATGAATAAATAAGTTATTAAATATATTATTACTCAATCGCGTATATGTACTATGTTATTATATATAAAGTGTGAATTTATAATTTTCAAAGTTGTATAACTCAAATTTTCGTCCTATAATTTGTAAAATAAACCGTTAAAAATAATCGAAATATATATTTCATTGTCAATACTTAATTACATGTAGCAAAACGTACAAATGCACTTTATAATTTTTACCATAATGAATATGCAAATAAAGTGATCTAATAACATATTAATACAGGGAAAGGGGAAAGGGAGGAAGGTGGGGAGGGGGGGTGAAAAACGTAAAATAACAACCCGCTCGAAGGCACTATTCCATAAATAACATTTATTCAGTATTATTATCGCGGGGGTTGTTTTATTATTACTTTTCAGTTGTGATTCCGAGTAACGTCCGACGTATTTATCGTATTATTAACTTAATAAATGTGGAATAATTTATATGACCGTCGTATTATCGTTGCTCATTCTCATATGTTTTACGACGCTGTATATATATTTAAATACATGTGTGCATTAATATTTTAAAAATTATACGTTTTTGTCTTTTAAGTGAATACTTTATATGAATGATGTTGTAATATTATGTATATTTTATTAAACGTTTGTAATTTTAAAATAAAATTTATATATATATAATATATTTGGATATATTTATGATTTATGAACATATTTCGAAAGTCCGATAATAACTAGGAAAAAGTGCCTTCAAACAGACCGCACCTTATCAAATTCTTAAGTACCGTTTTTCTCTAAGATTCAACGCTCTATCCCGACGTAGGAGTTAAGGAAGCGTCCGTGATAAGGACCTTATGAATCCTGAAGTGGCGTAAAAAAAGAACCTTCAGTTTTATTGGTCGTAATCCTCGCAAATAGGTCACGTAGATCGTTCGCGCGCCACTTCAAAAGAGGATTATTTGTTCTCAGAGAAAATTGAACCCCTTCATATTGATAGCTTTCACCATGGATTCCCATATTCTATAATATTCACATATATTATACCAGCGGTTCTGAAATGGCGTTATGGGAAATCGTCACGCGAGTCCTTTTCTTTTTGTAAAATGAAATCTGAATCTGGTTGAAATAAATGTTATATATACATATCTCTAATAGAAATGTCGAATATAAATGTCTATATATAATATATAGGTTCTACACTTTAATTTATTTAAATCTTTTATATTGTATATTGATTTTATTATATGTTTCAGATTTAAATTATATACATTTGTAAAATGTTTCGATAGATTTATCCGATATAGGAATAGAACAGGGAACGTTTCACTTGTAAATCGACCGTTTAATGATGAGATTGGATTATCGCGATATAGCGGGAAATTTGAATGTGAATAAAATTGGATAGACGTGATTGGAATTCGAAATGCAGCAAATTTGTCCGTTTGTTTTACTCAGTTAATACCTTTTATATTGGATATATGTATTTTTTTATTTTTACACACACACACACACACATATATATATATATATATATATATGCGTATGTTTTTGTTCAATTTGTACAATTGTCACGCTTAGTTTCGTCGATATGTTTCTACGGTGACTCAGCGGAAAATTTTAATATGGAAATTTATATTTGAATCCTGAAAACACGTCGGATATATCTGTAAACAGCGATTCTTAACCTGTGGTACGTGGGATAAATTAAATAGATCTCGTAATCAACACGTGTAATGTAACACAGAGATGATTAACGATAATTAATATTGAATTAATTAAAAATAAATTAATAAAATTAAAATTTATTTTATATAACAAAAATATAATTGTGCTCGTAAAACGTTATATATGATATACTGCATTTGAGTGACTAAACAGTTTTTTTTTAACTGAGTCACGTTGAAATTGTTAGTATTCGAAGTTCATAGTAAATTTCAGTTCACGGACCGGTTTCGAGATTCGACACTCGACTTTCGTTTTATTTCATTTCGTGGAACTGAAAAGAATTACATCGGCCGAAAAGGGGAGTTCTTTCACGTTTTGCACCAAAGTTTTTCCGTGTAGATTTCCAAAAGTGTTCGCGTTAAATACGTGAGAAAAACTTGCCTTCGTTCCTATTCTATTAACTTTTAGCGAGTTTTTAACTTTTTTTTTCAGACGTCCTATCGGTTTTTCGAGATGCAATTGCATCACTGGAAAAGCACACTTTAATGGGATCTAACATTGTAGTAAAAAAATCTATTATAAAAAAATATATTAAAGATTATTTTTAATATAAAATTTAGTACATCAATAATATTTTCATTATTCAAATATTTTAAATAATAAGAAAAAAATCATAATATTTTCGAACGATAATTACAAATTTATACATCAAATATTAATTTAATATTAAAATATATAGTTTGAAATAATCACATAGTGATATTTTTTTATAAATAATATATCAAAGTAAAATATCATATTTAAATTATATAAATTTATCTTTGTAAATTATTGAGAAATTCACATAAGGGAAATTAGTATAAATTTAATTTAGGTAATATTTCTCAATATTTAGATCATGCTTTGTATATTTTTAAACCATTAGTTAACTTCAATAAACTATTAAAACGATATAAATATAACAATTGACTAAAAAATCCAGGAAAAAAAGGTTAAAATCTAGCATTACAATTTTCCAAACATTGACAACTATTGCCCTTCGTGTCTGTTTGAAGGGATTTACCCTCATTTCGGTGGACGTTTCCGCCCTTATTTTAACATTGACATTGCAAAAAAGCCTTTTTCTATTTACTTTGAGAGTCCACCGCATTTTTTTTTCGCTGTCTGGTTTGGTTTTTTGGATTTTTATACGTGTGTGTTTCTGTCGCTAAACGAAACTTTTACAAGTGACGTTTTTTCAAAAGCTTCACGAAAATCGTTGAAATAATTGAGATTTTTTTCCAAGCTTTTTTTGCATCACCTTTTAATCCCATTAGGCATAAATTTCTATTCAATTTCGTATTGACCCGAATGCGAAATTCATTAGAAACGGAAAACGCGTTTTATTAATGTCCGGTATGATTATTTTCGAAGGTGAAAACTGCGAAAGCTTTATTAATCGTATAAGAGGATACATTTGGGACCCGTTTACATTCAAAATATACATCTAAAATAAACATATATTATTTTGGATTTTTTTGATTAAAATATAATCATTATATATTTAGAAATTATAAAAAATATTGTTATACATTAATATACATTGATATAAAAATATTAATAAATTTTGTATTAAGAAGTAGTGATTTTATTTTTATATATATTATACATCGATGAATTATTAGAAGAAGACGCTTCGATATAATTGTATAGTATGAAAATGGAAATAAATAATGTTAAGTGTACGAAGCGTAGTCCTACTGTACTACTACAAAGAATGAACCTTCGAAGTAAAAGAAGTTTGTTTTGAAAAAAGCGAGTTTGCGTGTCACAAAACATTTAATAATATACGCATATCGGAACTTGCGTACTACGAAGCTTTTGTTCGAATTTTCGTTTTACCTGTTGGACCTTAGAGGCGAAATTAACCCCTAAAATCAAGGTTAATGCTAATCAAAATGTATATTTTTCGCCTCACCTACGAGTATACATATATATATATATATATAATTAATGGCGAAAAATAGTACGAAAGAAAAAAAATAAACATCGAATATTACATAATATGACGTACAACATTTGTTCGTCGAAATTAAAAATGTCATATGTAAATAAACGTGCTCTTAATTATATGCGTGTCAACATTAAGGTCGATCCACACTTTAGTAACAATATTGTACGATTAAATATAAAAAAAAAACGTGTATGGTTATTTCATTAATGTACTATCGCACTTATGTAATTTACATAATTTTCATATTTAATAACAGCGTTTTTTTTTTCAGTTATAAAAATATTTATTTTATTTATAAAATTATAAAAGTGTTATTTTTCGTACAACAGTATTAATAAAGTGCAAAAATATCTAGTAAGCTTTAATCTACATCACATAATAAATATATTATTTTAATAATAAATAATTTCAAACAGACTTACCTATCGTAAAGCGAAACGGAACTTAAAAAAGCTTCATCTACTGGACTATTTGCATTTTGGAAGGTGGGATATCATAAAACTTCATCTACGTAAGCCACAAATAGCTAGGAATAAAATCGTATTAATGTTGATTTTCGATCGTGAAATCGTCGGAAAAAAACAACAACAAAACTGAATAGAAAAAGGGTATGCCACTGCGGTGATCTGGTGCAAGCATCATCATCATGTTGAAGTTCTTAAGGAAAATGCACATTTTTTTTTGATATAATAAATAAAATACAACAACGACGTGTACATTTTACTCTTGAAGCGGAATAAAAGCTATATTTATAAATATTCAGTATGCCATAATATAAAATAAAAATAGCAATAAACGTCACGTTTCTTTTTATTTTTCAATTGCTTTAGCATATTTATTTGTTTAGTATTAAAAAAAAAACTTGAATAAAATGTGAAGTTTATTACGTATATTTTTTTTTCAGTATAGCAAATAGCTGCGTGTTCTGGGAATACAGGAGACCTCTAAAGCATGTCGTGTGTGGTCATAGATTAATTATTTAATATGCATTTTAATTAATCCTAAAGAGAATTATAGAAAAAAATGTGGAATATTACTGTAAATTTGTAATCGCACACGCATATGAACGATTATTTGGAAGGTTACAACAATTTTTAGTTAGATTTCTACTATTAAATTTTATTAATTTTTTATATTTATTATATATGAAACATTTAATTGAAGATTTAGCGGAATGTATTTATTTATTTACAAAATTTGATAAAATATATTTGACATAAAAATTTAGAGTAATATAAAATATATACTTTAATATTTTTATTATATTCTACAATTCTTTTATTCAGTCGATCTATAAAAAAATTCACTTTGAAAATAAAAAAAAATTGCAATTTGTATTTTCTCATTAATAAGAAATCCAAAACGGAAGATTAATGATGTTAATAGCTCTGATGAGCTTAATAAAATTCTTAATATATCAACGTACGTACAAAGATAAAAACTTCAAGATTAAAGTAAAGATGAATAGAATATCTATTATCGAGACTATAATTTTAATATTTTTTTTTTATAAAATTTTATGTTTAATGTTAATTAATATAATACAAAATAGTGAAACACATATATGAATAATATATGTGTTTAATTTTATGAATAATAATATATTCATAAAATTTATAATATCTTGGAAAAAGCATTAACTATATAATAACTGATCTTAATGTATAATGTGCATAAATAAATAGGCATATTTTATTGTTTATTACGAAGGCTTTATGTATGACGTTTGTATTGTCGTCGTAATTACAATTATTACTTCTCTACGATATGATGATAATTAAATTTTCGCGAAACACTACGCGCCCCCCTTACTAATGCTGTTGTATTAACGTAATAAAACTAATTATTACTCCCCTCCCCCTCTCGTGCAATTAATGTGATTTTCTCGCGAGTATTGCGACCGACTTACTGTTTATTAAATTCAATTAAATTACTCACGCCAAATGAGTAATGCGATTCGCTTTCAATTCGAAACGGCAATCGTCAGATCGTTGTATTAATTATACGGTTTTAATTTAATTATTATAATTGATATATAGTTTTTTTTTCATTTTCTTCTTCTTTTTCACAGTTATTAATTGTTAATAAAAATGGAATATATTAATTTGTTAGTTTACTTGAGACCGCTTAATGATCAATTGGCCATTTATAATATTGCTGTTTAATATTAATTATTTTATTGTGAATATCTAACAATATATATAAAATTTATTTTGTATACATTGAAAAAAAGACAATCATAATAATATCACGATTTTTTTTTTGACAATTTACATTCACTATAGATTTTTCCATTTATTTCATACGCAGATTGAATCGTCGTTCATATTTTACGAAGCACTTTGCTTATATTCAAAAAAAAAAGTACATTAATCTTCTTTAAAACACTAAAAGTTGTATATAGCAATGGCGACGTGGATGAATTGAATTTTTCGTCGATAAAAACAAGTGGAAAATGGAAAAGAAGCGGCTTCCGAAAAGGGGATGAAAAATAATCGTTCGAATATATACCGTGTTTTGTAGGTAAAAAAAAAAAGTTAAATTGAATTTATTACTAAACTTTAATCTGTATTAAAAAAGTCTAGATACTGTTATAGAGTCGATTTTTTTTATAATATATTATATATAGTATAAATAGATCAATATTGTGGAGCGGATTAAACTTTCAACATGTGAATCGGACAAATGTCAATTCGAAAATTGAACAATGATGCTGAATGCAGTTCGTCGGAAAATCCACGGCTATTTTCATCTGTTCGAAATATTGAATTAAACGAATGAAATCTGAGCTAAATTAAAAACAAAACCGTGTATCTAGAATAAAATTTTAATAGTATGAAATATATCGATAAATCTAATATATATATATATATATATATATATATATATATATATATATATATATATATATATATATATATATATATATATATATATATATATATATATATATATATATATATATGTATAAATTCTTTGAAAGAGCTTCGTTGACATTTTTATTTAGTACTGCATTCACGTCACGATTTTTAATCTCTATTTATTTATATATCATATATTTGAGTCAGGAAAAATCTTAACGCTGTCTTTTTGTAGAAAAAAAATGAATAAATAAAATTCGGATTGCATTTTCAGTCGAACGCAGCGACTGGAAAATTTCGCAACAACGCGGAAAATTTTCAAATATGTGTCATAAATATAAAGTGCGACATCGTAAAATATAAATATATGGTGAATTGTGAAAATAGATTTTAAAATGAAAATTTTCAACGTACAAATTGTAAGCTTTGAGAAATTTTATATCTTACGGATTTATGAAGATATATAATGAAATTTATTTTGAATTATATCAGAGAGGATTATTGTTATTTAATTTTATTATATTGTATATAATTTCATAAATATTTTTTTTAAATAAAATAGTATTTTTAATATAAAATTATATTTAAAGTAAATGTTTCATATCTAAATAATATTTTTCTTTATATTTTTAATAAAATTTATTACATAAATAGTACAAAAAAATGAACTATTTACAACAAACACATACCATGATAAAAGTGCAAATACGTGTACGTGATTTTTATATCATTCAGAAAAACAATAAAAAAAGTGATGAAATATATAAATCTGTGAATCTAAGACCACACACAAAACACATTATAAAATACACAATTTCAATGTATATTAAAATACATTTATATATATATATATAAAAATAAATAAATTTGGATAAAGGGGTTGGGGGGACGTGAAATATTGTGAAGGGGGGTGTTTTTGGTGATAGTGGCTGTGAACTGGCGCGTACTTGCTGGCTGCTCTAAAGGGTATCATTTCAATATTGCACTATATAATATATATATATATACACAACGGATGCGTGTTTTAAATATAAAAAAAAATCAATAATAAATAAGTGGTGTTTTTATTTTGTGGTATATGTATATATATATAAAATGATTTTTTTTTTGGTTTGATTTTTTTAGTTTGTTTATTTGTTTGTTTTCTACCGTTTTCACGTAGGACACCGTGTCGCCGGTGGCTTCGGTAAAAGCTCTCCTCAGCCTGGAGCGACGAGCCTGCGACAGGGTTTGCGGGCATAGAAGTACACCCTGCAGCACAAAAACACCAAAATGCCAAAATATATAACATCGAAAAGCCATCATTTTTTTTTTAAATTCATTATAACAATTAGAAATATACAGAAGAACAAAACAAAATAATGCACATTTTGTAGAACAAAAAAAAAATAAAAATAAAAATAAAAATATTAATAATGATTGAAAAATAAAATCGAACGCAAAATTAATATAAAGTGTCGTTTAAAATATATTTTAAATTCGTACAAAAATAATTTAGTATCGAGAACACAAATTTAAAGATGCAAATTATATATACGAGTAAAATTGATATATCATATAAAAAGCATGTATCAATAGTTATTCGATTAAAAATGATTTTTATTAAAAAAAAATATTGCAGTATAATAAACTTTCTCTGATCACTATAAAAAAATAATTATATTTTCAATGACCGATATTAGAATTTAACGTCAAAACTCGATAATAAGATTATTTCTTCGTTAATGAGGCTAAATCTCGATAGCAATAAAGTAGGTCTCGTAGATCTTCGACGAAAATAGAGCTTATGTTTCAGTTTTTTTTCCATACAGTTTAATGAATATAATGGTTGGAGTTTGAAATAAAAACGAGAATCATTAGTAATTAAGGAAAATTGTTAGTATATTCACTATAAATATCTAGAAAACACAAATTAGTGCGCTAATGAAGCCGTTATTACTTGAATATTCTATATTTTTTTTACAATTTAATTACACTTTAAAAATTTAAAATATTAATTATTATATAGAATATTGTAAAATTGGAATATATATGGAATATAAAATTAAAATATACAACACTGATATATCAACAAACCAACTACACATGTAATTATTATATATAATATATATAGGGATTATAAAACTACATGTTGATGTAGGATTGGAAACTATTGATACACACTTAGTGGTCTGTAGGGAATTACTTAAAAAGCTTTTACATTTAGTTTACGATATAAATTGATATATATATATATATATATATTTTTTTTTTTTTTTGGTAAAACATTAATACATTTTGTCAATATAATGTTTATCAATGTTTTTTTTTATATCGTTATAAAGCGAAATTTGCTTTACAATACACATAACATACGAATTTCGTTTTTACAACAAATATAATATTATTTATATACGATATCTTCATTTATTCTATTTTATTTTCTATAAATAAAATATAATGAATAAATGTTTAATTAAAAGAAAGTTTCAGCGGTTTATAAACCTGTTTGTTAATTGAACATATTGATAAATTATTATAATGTTTGTTTATATTATATTAATATATTTATATATGAATATATATAAAAGCTTATATAAATAACGCGATTCAATTCCAAAGATATAATGTGAAAATTTTTCCTAGAAAACGATATATAATATTTTATTCGTTTGCAGTAAAAATGCATTTCCGCTATTTATTTTTATACCAATATATATCCATATGAATTGCAAAAATAATGTTATTTTTAAATATTTACGAATGCTTAATGGATAGTTTATATATAAATAGTAGTTGGAAATGGAGATAAAA
Source organism: Leptonema lineaticorne (assembly GCA_024500535.1). Lineage (NCBI taxonomy): Eukaryota > Metazoa > Arthropoda > Insecta > Trichoptera > Hydropsychidae > Leptonema > Leptonema lineaticorne. Next base: position 12,153,375 of record JANIJI010000008.1, on the reverse strand, counting down.
TTTGAGAATTTCCGATAATATCTATTGTGATAATTTGCAAAAATGTACCGGGAATATTATGTGAAATATATGATCGATAGTGATTCGTGTTTGTTTTGACTTGGGATCGTTCATCTCGAAATTAGTTTAGGTTCGAGATGAACGGCCATTTGTTATTGTTTTCCCTCGGAAAAGTAATTGGAGCGAGATTTCTGAAAACGGAAAGATAGCAAAAACGTTCTCTTATTTATATTTGGGGGAAAAGTGACCCACTTGACGAAAGAAAACATTCGAATATTGTGCGGAATTTCTATACAAGTACGTGTTACCGATAAAACGCTAATCAATAAATAAAATGATAATCAATAATCCGTTCGTAAATTTTGATTGAAAATGTATAACTAAAATCAAGGTTGTTTATTATGAATATAGTAATTAATTCTTTAGTAATAAATTGTGAACAAGGTTTTTCTTTGAGATTCAAAATTTAAAATTTCAATTATCAGTTTCATGTCCAAATTTGATATATTTTATAATATATTACTATTTTCATAGTAAAAATTTTAAAAATAATAGAAGAGCGCTCTTAAACGGAAACATGCATATATATATATATATATATATATATATATATATATATATATATATATATATATATATATATATATATATATATATATATATATATAATATTTGAATAGATGTGTGTATGTGTGAATTGTAGGAAAAATCGGAAAAGCGATCGCTCGTCGGAAAAGCACTTTGAATATTTCATGCGATTCGTTGTATGGGAAAATTGACGTGGTTTTATTTTATTTTTTTTGACGCATTTGTGTCGTGAATTTTCTAAAAAAAAAAACCCAATCGAGTTTTATCGTTAAAGTTAATAATAAATTATGCGGTTTTAAAACGAACGAACATTTCAATTGTATTTAAAGATGGTTATGATTATTATATCTTAAAATGTCATGTTTATTGAACGAATTATTTATTGTTGACATTGATTTTATTTTTTCGATTGATTCTTTTTCAGTATCTTAATAAAAATATGTATTTATCAAAGTTTATCATTAAATATGTAATTTAAAATTTTTTGATTTATGAAAATTGACAATAAAATTATATTTGTAGATATGAAGGATTAATATTGTATGATATATTAATACTTAATTAAATGTTTTGAAAAATATTATACTTATTTTTGGGTAAATATTGTACTTAGAGAGAATTTATGTTCAGAATTTAAAAAGTAAATTTAATGACCGGAACCGTTATAGGAAAACTCGAATAGTTCGTTATATTTTATTTGCACCAATTTGAAATCGTCGTTAACTGTTATATGCAAATTTTCACATTTATATAAGTTCCAATTTAACGGTCGCAATAAAGATTTCGCGGAATTTTATTGTTAAAAAAGTCTTTCAAGTGAATATACAATAATAGTTTATTTTAGATTATTGAAATTAAAGAATATAAGTATGAAAAAAAAATTAATAATCATCGACTTATAAATAAATAAGAACGAAATGAATAGTTTGATGAAAAAATTTAAGATGTGAGAAACACTTTATTTTTTTTTACTTAACAAAATATATATTTCAATATCAGCTTAATTGATATATATCCATGAGATGGATGATCTCTTGTTATTACGCATAGTATAACTTATATTAATCTTGTGAAGCATTAGAATTACTAACGATCTTTATAAAGCACTCCCGAGAATTATTTCCTTTTCGGAGGTCTCATGGTTAATATATATATATATATATATATATATATATATATATATATATTTGTTTATGGCAAAAGCTCAGATCTCGCATCCAATTAGGCTTACGTATGAAATAGGCTCGAATTTGATATAGTTAAATATGGATACTGAATATACGTATTCTTAGTATGTGGTCTATATAAGACTGAGTGATTAATTGTATGTTTAACACGAAACAAAAGCTATTGTGGATTAATAATGCGAATGAGATGTGTAGTTATGACTTTATACAAGTCCAGTAATATTTTTATGTTATATATTTAAATTAATACGAAATGTATTTTGTATTATATATAAAAAGTGTTCATATAATATATTTATTATCATGAAATTCACCTGAAAGAGTAAAAACAAGAGCAAGATGTCATTGTTTCAGCTTTGGCTGAACGACTTTTCTCGTAATGCACCCCGAAATTAAGTTAGAAAATACAGAATGGAAAAATGTCAGCGACCCCTCGCGACAAGGAAAGCTTTTACTGTCGGACAAACAAACCGAAGTAGAGATTTTCCTCATCCCTTACTTGAACAATATAATACATAAGTGTCATATATATGTTTCTTTACATACATATATGTGTGTGTGTCTCCGACGAAATAGAAAGATAACTGTAAAACTTTCGTTTCAGCGACCAGCAGATGATATCGGCGAAGCTCTCGAAGCGGATTACTTTCATAAAATGCGAGAACAAAAATTTTCCGTTCGCCGAAGCGTCGCGCGAAATCGTAAAATCGTATTAATACAACACACAAAGGGTGTATGTGCGCGAAATTTATATCGAGACGTTACGACGTCGTCGTTAGATTACACCGCGAAGTCGCTGTAAAGTGCTGCGCGTCGGATCATCGTTTATTTCATACAAACTCGGTTCTAATCCTGGCTATGTATTTAAGTATTATGACTGTCGAATTTATTCTCGAAAATTAAAAAAAATAAATATTTTTAAATTTTATATAATTTTAACATATTGGTAATGTTGAAATTTTTCAATAACAATAAATTTATTATTGTAATATTTATATTTGAGTTCATGTATATTATAAAATATAATGTAAATTTAAAAATATTCTTCATTAGAAAAAAATATGAAATTACATATTTTTATTTGAAAATATTCTATGAAATATTTTAAACAGCTATATTAAAAGTTAACCTAGATATAAAATTTATAAAGTATATTTTAATTTATATAGGAAAATGAAATATTTTTGTACAATGAATATATATTTGAATATTCGACATATTTTATTATTAAAAAATGAAACACTTTATATATATATATATATATATATATATATATATATATATATATATATATATATATATATATATATATATATATATAATGAATAAATAGCTTTGTATATAAATGTATATAACTTATAATTAAAATATTCGAATGCACGTATTTACATGTCTGTATGTTTATGTGAAGTTCGGACATTACAAAGGGATATTCACTGAAAGTTTAAAGTAAATACAAATAGTGTGTGAAATGTTAGAATTCCGAGACTAATAATGAAATAGTGCAAAAGGTTTTGGATGAAACTTTTGTTTTGCGTTTGTGAATCGTTTTCGTCAAGTGGTCCATCTTTTCCTTTACAATTTTAAATTATAACAAAAGCGGTACGAAAGATCCTTAAAATATTATTTTCATTATATTTTGGATCGATAAACTGATGGAAATTGAAAAAAAATATCGATATAAAATTTATAATGCATTTTTCAGACACATAGGTAACAACTTTTTAATATTTGTGCTATGAAATTGAATCTAAGAAATGTATGATTTCTTTATAAACTGTAAATAAAATGTTTTATTTTAATTAAAAAAAATATAAATTAAATATCGTTTATTTTTTTAAAATTACCTCAGTATCCGATTAAATATTTAAAAGGGTAACATTTTATAGGAAACGGATTGAATTTTAATTCGATTCATTCTATTCCAATTTCCATCTTTGAAACGGCTATCCATTAGGGAAATTTCAATATTTAAACATTCGTGTGTTGCTTTCGGACCACTATGTATAATTAATAAAGGTTTATACTTTCCGAAAGTGTCTGTCGGATTTTCCAGCGTGAAACTTTCAATTCAATTAAAAGTGTTGAACTGCATCAATTCGCTAAGTGTCTAAGTTTAGATTTGCATTTCGAATCGGACGATTTCTCTCGAAGGTTTATATTTGTTTTGGATGATTGGCTGCAGAAGATCATCAATATAATTTACATAATATATATAAATTCTATATTGAATTTTATAAATTGAATAGTTATAATTTGTTCAAAAAATATATACGGTTTTTATTAGATCTCACTAATTTTATAATTATTTTAAAATATTATAGAAATATACAATTAGTAGTTGTGAAACCAATATAAATTGAAATATTAAATAATTTAAATGAACTAATATAATAAATTGTGCTTATTTTATAATTGATAAAAAAATAATGAAAACATTTCAAAAGCATTAGAAATAAATTAAACATATAATAATTAAATGAAAAATTAAAGTAACATTTATATGACTCTTATAAAGTTTTTACAATAGCATCTGTTGGCGAAAAATAAAATAAAATAACCCATGTTCAGAACCAAAATGTAAAATTCAGATTTTGAAAGTATTTTGTAAAAATTTTCTTGCCATCTATAGAATTTTTCTCAAATCGTTTTATGTCGAAAATTAATAAAAAACTTTGTTCTCTTTTTCATGATGGCGTTTTCTGTTATAATACACAACACATAGAATGTAATGGAAAAATGCGTTAATAAAGTTAATAAACAAAATTTATATTTACCTGTCGAAACTGCCTCATTGCTCCGTTGATCCTTAAAGAATCTGCTGCTATTCCTGCGATGCTATCGCCAGGATCTCTCAGTTGTCGCAGAGAAGCACTGGGGGCATGATGCTGATGAGTGCAGTGTCCTCCGCAACAAGCTATGGCACTGGCTTCAGGTTGGGAACTTTGCCTTATTATTCTATTACTAGGAGATGTCGTCAATAAAACGGTAGGTGGTTGTAGAGCAGGACATGTTCCTGCAGTATGAAGTACACTGCAAGAGCATGGCAGATGTAATGCAGATCTGACACTTTCTCTGGATACAGATCTTGCTAGATGCAATGAAGATATTGGAGTCGTGGAAGCTCTCCTTTCGCATATTCTACATCTAGCATAAGAAGCGTGTGGAATTAATTGATAACCACTGGCTGAACCTCTATGTCTGCAGCTTCCTGGTACTGAAATGATAGGTGATGTGAATATATGTTGTCTATCTCCTATGATAGTACTGCTGGTCGATGTGTCTTGTCGACAGTGCAATTCTATATCTGGCACAGATCTGGTGCTTGGTTCTTCTATTCTAATTGAGGTTTGGCTTTCTTCACTACCACCCAATCCTCCGCTTCCGGATAGTTGGGGATGTGGAGATGTGGATAAATATTTGGCTGTACAGTCTTGTCTTGTAAGTACCGGTTTCGATGGATTCGGTTTTATGGCGGTCGATGGTCCATTTGTTTCTTTTTCAACTGGACCAGATGCTATTACAGTGACCGCTGGGGTATGAACCAGGAGACTTGCCGTTTCATCTGAGCTACCGTAGCCAGAATTCGCCACAGCTTCGGCGTTCTCCGTTGATGGTAAAGACATGTTGTTTTATTTATATTTCTATTCTAACTTTCTTACGAGATGATCATCGTTGTTCGAGTTGAAATCTGAAACAAAACGTAAAGAAACTTGAAGAAAGTTTGAAATAGATTAAACATGCGGGTTGGTTTCATATTATTTATCTATGAATTATATATAATTAGATTAGAGATTAAAGTAAAAACTATTAATAATTAATACGTTTTCACGATTTTATAGTTTAGAACTTTTAATGTGGTTTTCGATTAAAAATAAAAAAATATTTTTAAATCACCATCATAAAGCGAAACAGGAAACCTTTCGATTTATCGTTCGTTTCTATTTTAGTTTCGAAACGCAGAAAACAAGAAAAATACTCGATGAATAAAATAAAATGGTTTTTATTGCGATGTTTAAGTATGTCTGTCGGTGATTGGCAACTTAAAGGCAAAGTTTGAAGTTTCGACTTGAATTTTAGAAAACTGCCGCCGATACTACAAATAGAGTTCTATTTTTATATTTTTTCATTTACTTGCGAATACACGTTTAAAAGAAAAAAACTTTGTTTTTAAAGCGATTTCTTATAAAGCGCTGACTCAGGGTTCAATGTAACGTAATCTTTGAATTGCATGACTGCACTAATAATGAAAAACACGAATTTAACACGATCTGGTTAAAAAATCCAATTAAAAATGCAAATGATATAAGAGTAAAATTTTTAATATTTTTTTTTGTCGAATTAATTTATATATAATTATAAAAAAAAATATGCACAAATATATATTGTGCATTAGTCGATTAGAGTGCGAAGTGTTAGATAATTAAATTTAATATAAAAAATATACGACACGAATATAATATAATATTATGGAACTATTTTTATTTAAGAATAATGTATATTTCAATGTGTAAGAGGTTGAATACGTGGAAAGCTCTCGTTTTACACATATACATTTTTGCATATGTTATATTTACGCTTCTCGCATTGTTCGTCGAAAAGCTTTTCACGGACTATAATTTAAAATATAGGAAGCTGCAATTTTTCAAGATGTCTTAAAAGTAACAAAATGTTCAGCGAAAGTACGAAACATTAGAAATATTACGAAAACTCGTTCCTAAAAAAATAACAATAAAAAAAGACATCAAATTGTGATTTTCTTATATATATATATATATATATATATATATATATATATATATATATATATATATATATACTTTTCTTTTCGTTTTACGAGATCAAAGCTTTTTTATATATATGTATATAAAAAATATATTTTAAATCACGAACTTTTTTTTCTATTAAAGATGTTTTATGATGGTTAATTTTCAGTAACACGTGCATTTTTTTCCATACTACGACGCAACTGAAAAGGTGAAAAATCAACGTTTTAATCTTATTATTTTTATCTTTTTTTTCTACGTACTTTTTTTTCACATTGCTGTTTTATTAAAAGGCGAGAAGCGCGGCGTTCGTTACTGTGAAAACGAACGAGTAAATTAATTAACGAATTTTCCTTTTTTTCAGCATTTTGAGAGCGCAGTACGACGAAATCGGTAGTTTTAACAAAATAAACGAGTTTCAGGCTTAAAATAAATTGGAATGTATTTTTTTCAGAAAAATGAAATATCAAATTTATATATATATATATATATATATATATATATATATATATACATATTAATTTATAGTAACAGTCAATTTATATATTTTACAAACGAAAAAGTGAAATAGTCATCCTTATATAAATTCATAGTATTTTTATTATTTCATATATCAGACAGTCTCAATAAATTATTCTCAAATCATTAAATTACAATTTATTATTTATTTCTTATATAAATATGAGTATAAATAATATATGACAAATTTTATATTATCGTTTTAAAATATATAAATAAATGAAAAATATATACAAAATTTATTATAAAATATATTGAATCTATAGTATTATATAATATTATATAAATTATGTGGAGAAGCCATAAAGTATATATTATATATATATATATATATATATATATGAACGTTGTCATTCAATTAATCACTCTTGACATGAACATATGATATAAATACGAGTGTTTCGATATATTATTATTTTATAATTACCAAGCGTCTGTTTCATTATTAACAAAGAAGCGGACATGTGAGCTTTACGCTTTTACATTTTATATATTTTTTAATCCTCTCGCGGATTATACAAAATTGCTAAATGTTCGATCAATCATTCAAACATAAATAATATCGGTTCGCTTCATCCGTCACTTTTTTAATATCATTTATATCATTAATTATTATCGAATATTTTTTTTTTTTTTGGGTATTATTTTAAGATTTATAAACTTTTAATATTCATACGTGCACTGCGTTTCACATAAATTAACCGGCAATGGAGCGAGTGAAATGCAGACCGGATTCAAATGTGAAAGTATCACGCGAGTTAACCTCTAAATATAGCTCTAAGGGGGGTAAAAATACAAAATATTGTGGATTCCAAAAAAGAAATTGGGTTACATATTTAACATACAATTATTGAATATATAGTATATATATATATAGCGAGAAATATGGAAATAAAAACGTTTTATGTTTTATATTTTAAATGCGGGTTTTTAGAGCAACGTTAAGTACATACGCAATAAAAATATTATTTACAATCTCATTGTTGATTCGGTTATTTTTTTTTTTTTTTTGGTTTTGATGTTATATAATTTTTTATATTGAAAAAATCTGTTATAAATGAATATAATCTATTCGTGAATTTTTTTTTTTTGAAAATATATAATTCGTTATCAAATGGAAAATATTTTGTTATCTTTGTGAAAAATCTGCTTTGAAATATATATTCGTGCGTATTTTTTTGAGATATTCAGAAAAAGAGATTTTTAAAATATTTTTGATAAAAAATATATTATTGAATTTAATAATAATATATTCAACAATTTTGTAAGTTGAATTTGATATTATAATATATTAAAAAAAAAATATTTCATTTCAATTGTTGATATAGAATAATTTTGTAAAATAACTAGGATTGGAAAAAATCTAATAAAAAATTATAAAGCAATATCGATTTGTTCATTTTACACATCTATATTATAGATATATTTCTTAATGTATTTTTAAAGATTCAATATCAATTCTGAAATAAAATATTTTTGAAAAGATAATATATAACTTTTTTAAAAGCTTTAATCGAAAGTTTTGATAAAATATGATTTTTCTGAAAATGGAAATAGTTTAAAATTGTTAACAAGATTTTAGTTAATAGTTCAAAAATATTCTATATTCAAGATATTTTTAAAAATAAATTAATTAATATATAAACATCTAAATTTTTAGATGTCTATAAAGCAAAGACGTTTCTTATTTCGCTTCGAAAAACAAAATAATACAGTAATTCAATGAGTTATATATATATATATATATATATATATATATATATATATATATATATATATATATATATATATATGTGTATTGTATATGCAAAGATAATGAGATCACTATGAGAATGGAGCATGAAAATAGAGCTGAAGGACCGTAGAAATCCGAAAAAAGGTTTTTCACGAGTTTTTGACCCTTGCAATTTTGAAATTGAAATCTATGAATGGATCAAAAACAGATCGCCGTCTTATCTTTATTTGATATAAGATTGACAACGATATTTAGATTCAACGAAGAAGAAGACGAAAAAAAAATTTATTTTTAACGCATTTTTATAGAAATACAAGTGAAAAAAATATATTATTAATTTAAAACTTCATTATGTATATTATATTGTTTCCTACATTCTAAAATTGTAATCACGTAAAAATAAGTAAGTTAACACTTTTTTATTTTATACAAATGAGAAAATAGCATCGTCCAAAATATACTTAGATTTCTACGTCGCTTAGAAACAAACACTATTTGATTATTCGTGCTGAAAATATAATTGAATCTTTCTGGGAAGTGAAGTAATTTAATTACGTATCTACTGAGATTTTCGCATTCATTCAGATTATTATTCGTCAATGTAAAATCCAAATGTTATTTAACATGTATTTTTTTCAATTAATTTCATATTTCTTAGTAAATATTTTTTTTATAATGACTAATAATTATAGTAAATTCATTATACTTTAAAATATGTTCTGTGTATTTGTTTCAAAATTTTTCAAACACCTTATCAACTTTCATTTATATAAAATAACCGTAAAGAAAATGAGAAAAAATATTTAAAAAGTAAAAAAAGTAATGGTGTTCTTTAAATAAAAAGCAAACATTAAATATTGTTTTTACGATTTTTACATCATTATTTTTGTATAAATTATATATTTTATATTTAAGATGTATCTTTAAACATAATTCTTTTATTTGAACACGATATATTACAGTAAATATTTTTTTTCCATTTTTCAGATTTCACTCTCTTTGTTAATACGCTCAAAGGAATTCCTATATATTTTTTATTGTTATTCATATTATAAATAGAATTTTATTAAAGAAATAAATTAGTGCAAAGTTATTCCGTGAATATAATTCAATATACTCCTATTTAAAATTTTGTTTATATTTTTCTATAAAATCTATATTATTTAAATATTATTGAAGGAATAGAATGAGTTTCTTTATGAAATATAAATATAAATTATATTATAAAATTAAAAAGAATACAAAAATATTAAGCTTTAATCATTTTATAAAATAAGAAACACAATATACAATGACAATAGACAATTGATATCATTTCACGTAAGGTTTCATATAATTGGCAAATATCGGATTTAGGATTTTCAGATTTTTATTGAAATATCGCAAATGTATTGGAATTATTTATAAAGTACAATACATATTTTTTATAATTTGAATTTTTAAAAAAAGGTACGCATTAATAATAACGTAGAAATATTAAAATTAGTGAGAAAACTCGTATATTTTAACGAATGCGCATTACTTTTATGAATTCGCCGAGTAGTGTTTCATTTTAATTTTATTTTCATATATGTATATTTTTTTTTCTCGTCTATTTAATATATTTTTTTTCTATGCTTCAGACTAGTGTTTTTACAATGTGAATTGCAGATTTGAATTGCGAAGTCCGAGTCGTCGAAATTCTCATTTGTGTCCCAAAGGAAATCTTGGTGAATATGAATTGCGTGAAACATGTGCTTCGTATAATTAATCTCGTACTGTGCAATTGCAACATGTGCACTAACACTGATTATTCATGTTGAAAGCATACCAGGAATTTAAACTATTATGGGATAGACGGAAGTAAAATATAAGGGTTCATTTTATACAATACTATGAATGATATATGTCATAGAATGTACGATGCTGTAAAAATGTTTAATTTAAAGGCGGGTAGTTTGAGATTTTAATATGCATTTCATATAAAATATTTTAATTTTTTTTTTTGTAAATTAAAAAAATAATTATATGGTGTATATCTAATGTTTATTTCAAGTAAAAAAAACAATTAATGAGCGAATTTATTATTTAAATATTTTAAAAAATATTTTTATTTCTCAATTAATTGCTGTATTTAATTAAAACACATAATTATTGATTTATCATTAGGATCGGATATTTCTTTACTTATTTAAAAATGATCTAATTTTTGAAAATTTTCTTGGAAATAATATTAAAATATTAATTTGATTTTAATATTAATAATTTTACTTTTGTTAAATCTCAATAGAGATTTCGAACGTTTTTGATATCCATTAAATATGCTTTATAGATTTTATATTACTTGTCTATGTTGATTTACATTTTATACAATATAACAAAGAAAGATACAGAGAAATATTATTTCGCGAAGAAATATACAGGATTAATAAAAAACGAACAATTGTATTGGATGAAAACGTAAAAAAATATACATACACATTCCTTTTGAAAATGTTCGAATATGTTATATTAAAAAAAATGCTATTTTCTCATATTAAAAAATATTTGAATGAAAAAATTCTTAATATACCAATATATTTATATTAAAAATGTATTAAAAAGTGGAATTTCTCGTTAATCAACAACGAATAATGGGTATATTAAAAAATCATTAATCAAACCGTTGATTAATTATAGTTCAATTTGCGAACAAAAAATTAATAAATTTAAAGCAAACTGAAAAAAATCATTAATAATCAGCAAGAATACCATTTTTTTTTATGATAAAAGTAATAATCTTTAAAGTATATCAAAGCTCGCTTAATATGAAACACGATAGAAAACGACGATAAAAGGTTTTTTTCCAAATTTTATACCAAATTAACGAACGATATGACTCGTGAAATATTACTGTGATTTTTTTTTATATAATTATAAAAAGAGTAAATATAAATCAATGAAAAGGTCGACGACGCGTTTAAAAGTCGGGTCACCTTAAGGGTTAAAAAACATAGATTTCTGTCGATGGAATAATCATCAGATAATTTTAGGTCGTCATGCAAAGGGCAACGAACCGAAATTATCTCTAGTTTTACTATTTTCATAATCGATTTAAAATAACATTTGACCTTTTTTATCTATCGAATAATAATCTCAATATGTATATAAATATATTCATAATCAAAATGTGCTCATCGCTAAGTCGAAATAAAGCAAATCGTTTTGAATTACAAAATTCGAGACACATTTATCTTTGGATTAGTCGTATAAATTTGCTGTTAATTTACTCGAAATATATTACTAGTTTAATTTACTATCATGTAAATGATAAAAATACGATAAAATTTGTCAATATACATTTTAATTGACTTTAAAATTATAATTTTATAAATCGGATCGTGCAACAAATTTTATAGATATGTAAATTTTCCACGAATATATTACATTATTTATTATGTATCGAAATGGAAGCCTATTAAATTGATTCCTTTGATGTGACGTTGCGTTATATAGGTTTATATATGTATTATTAATGTAATCATAATATGAATATTTACGTTTTAATATAGTTACTGTACTTTGTTATCATCGCTCATGTTTCAGCTGAATACTGTGATATTTGAACTTTAAAATCATAAAAGTTTAATTAAATCATTTATATATCACTAAAAATATATAATTAAATCATAAATGTATTAAAATTAAAAAAATAAAATAAAATTGATAAATTATATGTTAAAATAAATCGGCATCGTGAGAATTGAATTTACGCGCAGATGTAAAATTTTAATTTTGTAAAAAAAAATAACGTGCATTATAAAACAAAAAAATGCAATAAATCATTAATTAGGTTGTCGAAGGGATGAAATTTCACCTTTCAATTTAACGACAAACGACGCCGTTAAATAAAATAAATGTGATGTAAATAAATTTTCACCGTTGCATCGATAAATTATTCTTGTGCAAATATTTTTCTTTCGTTACGTTCGTGGAAGGTGTTTTTGGAAATTTTGTGATATTTAAAATATATTCAATTTATATTAAATGTATAAATAATTTTACATGAGAGTGAAAAATACTCGATTTTATCTTCCACGAATGCTAATACTATTTATTTCGTTTTTATTACTGTTTTCTTTTTTATTAAAAGAGAGAACTTTTTATAGCCGCGATCGGCTACACTTTTTCCCATTATAGTCAAAAAAAAAAGAAAGAAATTTTATTGATCATTGAAAACGGAAAGACATCGAGAAAATAATAAAAAAAAAGAACAGGTGGAAGAATTATTGATTTTCCTATATTCGAAAGTAGAAAAAGTCGAAACATATTGTCTCATTTATTTTACACATTGTTTCATTAAATGAAAATCGACTTTTTGCGCGCTTAAAATTGTTTATATCGTTACAAATTTTATATAATTTTGCGTAATATACAAATAATATATTATTGTTATATTATAAGAGAGTTTATTATAAGGGCTAAAGTTTGCACATGGTGAGAATTTGACATTTTATTATAGCGATAAACTCATGAATTGCATATTGGCAATAACTGGATAGGGGTAGAAAACTTAATTATGAACTTCGAGGGTGGTTTATTGGTGGAGACAGCTCGACTTTGGTGCTGTGATGTTTTCGCGCTTCGTCTTAATTTAGAAAGCGTGTTTAATTTAGTTAAATAAATAAATTTTACATAATAATTTTTATTAATAACAAAAAACGGTCATTTAAATATATTGTTAATTTTTTTTTATATAGATAATTTTATTTTTAAATATTATTTATAATGATATTATATATTATAAATTTGTGTATACGCGTGTGTATGTGCGAATTTCAGAAATAGTCGTAGCAATAGTGCTTTGCTGTATAATCGCATATGAATTATTTAAACCGGGATTCTTTGATATTACAAGTAACTTTCGAATTTCCTTTTATGAATAATATGAATAATTCACAACGAGAAAAAGTATATATTCTTGACAAATTTATTTTCCAAGTGAATGCAAAGCGTTTGTTTTTATTGAATATAGTTTTTTTTTCAGTGAACAGATTGTTTTGATAGTTTTTCATTTAATCTAATAATTTAAGAAATCTGATGAAAAAAAAATGTTTGTTTTGCGATATATTTTTTTAGTGTGTAAAATAAATGCCATATATTAACGGGAATAATAAGATTTTTATATTTATGATTTTTTGTATTTAATCCGAATTGTATTTTATTTATTAATAAGCAGTCGAAATTGTTTTCAGATGAATAATAATTTGTTTGTAGAATGAGAGTTTGAAGTATGTATTTATTTATATTGTTTTAATTTGATTATACTTTCTGAAATAATAAAAATATAAGGTAATATTATTAATATTCAATAGAAAAAGAATATATTGAAAAGATAATTTAAAATTTTTCAATTATTCAAATATCCGTATAGAAACTGATCAATATATAGGACGAAAATTATCCTTTGAATTGATGAGATAATAAGCGAGATTCGAAGGATGTTTGCTAGATTAAACGACAAGCGCAACAAAGGAAAACATTATTAATGAATAGAGATCTAATTGGAAATCGAATGAATAACCAATTTTCCTAGATTTTCCTCAGATATAAGCTCGTTTACAATAGATGTCTCTTTGTTGTGTGCGAAAAGGTTCATTTTGTATCACCGCTGGAAACAATCACGATTTCGGGTACAACTGCGCTGGTTTACATTTCCCATTGTGCCAATATTTGCTAACAAGCTAGCATTTTACCCGTAAATGGATCGAATTTGCATTATTTCAATTATTTTTTATTTTCTTCATATATATATATATATATATTTTTTTTTTTGGTGAACAAATGTAAATATTTACTATCGTTTAGGTGTGCCATTTCAATGTTTGATAAATAAAATTATTTAGCTACATTACAATATACTAACATTTATTCTATTAATATATATTTTATAAAACATATTTTCTTAATTATATATATTTAATATTGTTATATCAAAAAAATATTTAAAATAATAAGAATTATTTGTCGACCTCAAACGTTTTTTAACCTTAGATGACATTGGACTTATATAGAAATAATGTAATGGATTTGAGCTTTCTGAAAAAACAATACTTTTTTCGATTTTCTCGAAATTTGTTTTCGATCCGATTGAGATTTCATTTCTTTTCCGATTTCAATTACTCGAAAATCGAGCCGAGAATTTGGGGTTTCCTAAAATTAATTCCACGCGGTTTACTCACCTTTCGAAAGTGTAATTTAATACAGCAAAGTTTTTATAAATAAAGATTTTTTTTGTAAAATTTATTATTTAACGAGCGTACAAATGAAAAAAAAAGATTTAATCGTATTAGTGTCTGAAAATTTTGCAATGTTTAATTTGTCACATCGAGCAAAGAAATTGTTTACGAATCGTTTGAAATGATTAAAATAAATACGTTCTTTAGTATTTTTATCTCACGCGAAAAGCAATTTATAAAACGATTATAAAATTAAATATGTTATCTGAGGTTAAGTCCGTTTTTCAAATTAAAACGTGTCGATTTAAAAAAATTAAATGATGTTAATAGTATAAATATATATTTATTTTTTCATATTAAAAGTGAAAACGATCTAGAAAATTTGCAAATTATCAAATAAATTTGTTTCTTTCTTATACAAAAAAAATCAAAGGTATTCGATATAAAATGATTTATTGGAAAATTTTGGAATTATAAAAGAGTTTATGCGTTTAATATAATTTACTTAGGAATCCGAATAAAAGTATTTAAATATAATAAAATTTATTGAATGTCAGAATACTAAATACAAATTTCAATATTTACAAAGATAATAAAAACTGTTAGAAAATGATTTCTTAAAATCGATAAATTGATATTAAAAATACATATTTTTTTATATTTTGCAAGATGAAAAACAATATAAATAAAGTAAAATAATAATGTGGTTCTTCGAAAAAATACTTAATAAATTCACAAAATACAAATCTTCAATAGATTCTGGGAAAAAATTGAATATTGAATAATTTTTGATATAACAAAGACCGCTTTTTCGATGTAACGAATAAAAGAAACGTAATTTTCTCATCGAAAAAAATTTGAACTTTATATTTTCTGATGTACAACGTTTCTCGTGGAAGTTTTTCTTTCCATTGTTATTATTTTAAATCCTTTGAGGCTCTTTAGAATTAAATTTCTTTCATAATACAAAACAATATCGATTCACGTCTCGAGTCTACGATGGTTCGTTTATTTTTAGATTGATAAAAATCCTATATAATGTAATAAATATTCTATGTATTCTAATATTTAATGAATATTTATGATATATATATATAATCTATCAAAAAAAATGTATATATATATATATATATATATATATATATATATATATATATATATATATATATATTGTACCTACGTAAGTATATTTTTTTCGTATTTATACATTGATGAAAAAATATTGGAAAGGTTTTACATATTATTTATGATTCATTGATTATCAATGATAAGGAAAAAATGTTTTATTTATAAATAACTTTGGAATAAATTAGTAATAATATTGTTAAGAATGACGTATTAGTAAGTAAACGTTATTTTAGTCGTAAAAAAAGCTGTGACGTGAAAAATGGCTCAATTACAGTTTATGGATAAAGAGCGATAAGAAAATGGCAATGCTAACAATTTTGCATTTGTACAAGTAATTGCACTTTAGGTTCTATTTTAATATTGGCTTCTGAAGTTTCAATGAACAAAGGCTTTGCGGAAAACCGCACCGAGGACATTTGATTCATGGTATCACTTGGCGCCGCGACGAGGCTTATTGTCCCGCCCGAGGGTTGACAACCCCTGGCACCAGACTTTACGGCTTATTAAATGTACACGCTCGGCTGAACGAGTCTTATATATGTGTGTACTTGTACAGTTTTGAAAATTATAATTGAATCTTCTCGGTATAAATACGCTTATAGAGAAAAAAATATATACATAACGTATTTAACTTCGCAAAGTATTAATATGAATTTCAAATTTGTCACCCCTGAAATTGAGTAGACCTTGAACCCGAAAGGACTACAGATTTATTTAGTAATTTCTGAAATGAATTTATATATATATATATATATATATATATATATATATATATATATATATATATATATATATATATATATAATTCTTATAAAATATATTATATTATTACTATTGGGTTTTTCAATTTATTATGTATTTGGTTAATCAGTTATCTAATATTCTTACCACGTGACCGATCCGTATAAGCCTTTGCGTCTTATATAATCTAGATGTAAGCTCTTATAATTCGTAAGTGTTTATTATACTACACGTGCGTCTATAAATTGGTTCTAATGGATTAAACTATAAATATCGTAAAACGATTTTATAAATTTGCTTGAATATTTTAAATTTGAAATCGTATTTTTGTTATTTATCAAATGAAAATTTATACAGTTGAAAAAAAAAAAATATATATATATATATAAGGAATTATTGTGTTATATTGATTACTATAAATCATTTTATTATTGACAGTCAAAATTGTGTACGTTTCGTCGTGGTAAATTTGCAAATAACATTTTCAGTTGAAATGGCCACAAATCGGTGTGGCATTACGGTGGTTTTCGGGGACAAAACGTCCGTCCTGTTTGCAGGTCGATTTTCGTGCAAAACGTGAAATTTACGAGATTTTCGGCTGAAAGGGGGACAGATTGAAAATTCTCTACTTCCCCCCTCCCTCTTTCGTATTTTGTAATGAATTCGGCGACCTTTAAAATTGAAAAACGTTTTCCATTACAAAAAACGACGAAATAAAAAAAAACACGTTTCGATTGTGAAATTAAATCTAAACTCGTCCACAGGATTATAAAAGATTTTCACGGTTTGTTTGCGTTCGCCTTTTTCTATCACTCAAGATTTATTATTATTGTTAAAATTGATTTTAAATATTCGTAATTAAAAATTATTGTAATTCTAAAATATTATATTATATATTATTAATATTATTATATATTATAGATTAATCAATATCAACAACAAATTATTATGGAAAACATAAATAAAACTTATATATGTTAAAATTCTTATTATTTTTATGATAAATTATGGAATATTATATAAAATTTAAAACTATTAATTAATAGAAAATGATTGGAAAATTCTATTAAAATGCAAAATAGTCTTAATATGTATATAGGAAAATAAAATTATGATTGCTTTTATAGAATGAATAATTTATTCCAAAGTAATTTATAAAGAGTTTCTAGTTCATTCATATTCATTCTGAAGCTATCTCTAAAAATGTATAAATTTTATTATAATATAATGTTTTTCTTGCAAAATAGATATTCAACAAGTACATAATATGGAAATATTGAAATTCAACAAGTACATATTTCATATATATATATATATATATATATATATATATATATATATATATACTAAAGATTTTTTTATTTATAGTAAATCTGGCTTTAATAGGAAAAAGATCACCGAATCGAATAATTCGTTTCCGAATGAATAAAAATTTATCGTATTTAAAGCTTGAAAAATATATATTGAAGTCTTCTGAAAGATTTTGTAGAGAAAATTTGTGTTAGAAGCATTTTATGATGCAATTAAAATTAACAGTTCATTAAATAAACGGCATCGTAAAATTTCTAGTAGAAACATATAATGTTTTATACGCGCTTCGAACGCGTATTCATTATTAAAAACCGTCGCATACGCGTTGATTTATTGATAAACAACCCTTATTATGAACGTATATGATTTACAGGTTAATAAATTTTGTAATAAAATGATTATTAATTATAAATTCATTTTAAATGATCAATTCTGTGATTAAATAATAAATATGATTTTCGCACCATTACATAAAAGATTCAATATAAAACCGTACTGCGCGTTCAATTAGAATGATCGATAATATAAATTGAATTGTTCCGTCGTACGAATCGACGAAAATTAACGATTTTTAAATTATTCGAAAGCTCAAAAATAGATTTAAGTTTTTCGCCGTTGAAATTTTCCAGCGTCATTACGCCTAAATAAACCAACGAGGCTGACCTTTTATAATATTCCATGAAAGCGTTGTTTGTGTTTTTACGACTTTTTATTATATATATATATATATATATATATATATATATATATATATACACTTCTGTAAATAATTGACAGCGTGACGATAGAACCGACTCGTGCACAAATATAGAAAAGTCAGAAGGAAAATTCATATTTTTTTTTTTTAGTATACGGATAAAAAGGAAATCGTTAGAGACGGTTGAAAGTCGATCGTTGTAATAATATCTGTGAAATTCATCATTTCCAAGATGACAACTTCGATAATAACGATGTCTGATATGTGAAATGATAAAAAAATATATATATTTATATTAAGGATATATCTGAACGGAACTGATTTTGAAAAACTGACGTTATTTTTTCTTTAATATGTCGTTTGTCACTGAAGATTGTGATATCATATTCAATATGATAAAAAAAATTCAACTATAGAAATCGATTATATTTTCTTTGATTTTTTGAAATAATATTATTGATTATTCTAACAATCATTTCTATTTAATATGAATAAGGAAAAAAAACGAATTATTGATATTTTTCGAAATTTAGTTCAGTAGGTTTTCATATATTTATATATATATTTATGAAGAAAATGACTTCTTAAAACGGAAATTGTACATAAGTTCATTTTAATATTTAATATGGAAAAGGTATAATAATGAATATTTTTCGACTATATATCGAATATAATCGATGATAATGAGAACTTTCTAAATAATATTAATCGTTTTCCTATAATAATGGCTTATCGTCAAATATACAAAAATATATAATATTCAACACTTTTTCTATTTAATAAATTATTTATCTTGATCAAGGAATTCGAGGAAAAATTTGAAAGGAATGCATTTTAAATCAAATCTTTAATTATAATGTAGTAAATAAAATATTGAGATAACTCTAAGCAATCAAATTAAAAAAAAATATTTTATATCAGTTACCGTTTCTTTGAGATATTGTATTATTATTATTCATTTAAGATTATATAATACTAAAAAAATAGAAGGTCATAAATTCAAACTAGCCAATAGATGGCGCTAATTTTTTGCACAGCAATAATGGACATTTCTATCTAACTTAATAAGAAAAGTATCCAGAATAAAAATTCTGGATACTTTTATGCCTCAAGGTTAAATTTTGGTAAAATTTAACTATTAAACTATAAATTAAAATTATATTACATATCAAAATTTTACATTATTAATTAATAATTTAGGTTAAATGTGCGTGCATTCGTGCGTCACACACGTCTATATTTAATAATATAATTTCGTGACAAATAATTATTTCTGATAATGAAATAGTTTATTGTATGCATATATTTTGCGCGATAAGATTTAATCTGCGAATGTCACATTAATCAATTCACCACTATTTCATTATGGCGACGAATAAAAATAGAATTAAATGCCGATTATTTGTAAAATAAATAATCGCCGAGAAAATCTATATATATATATATATATATATACAAAAAAATGTGTTTTTATTTTAACGTATAAAATTATTTTGAAAGCTTCAAAAATATATAATTATAATTAAACGATAAGTCGTTTAATTTGACGTGAAATGAAAATATGATGGATATATAATTAAATTTTGCATATATATGATATATGAATATAAAAATAACAATGGCGAATATTCAATTTATTTATTTAGAAATTTCTATTATTGTTGATGTTTTTCTTTATAAATATGTATTTTTTTTATGTATATATTTCTCATATATTTTACGATTGTAGCTTTCAGTATCATTTTACTGAAAAATAAGATTATTATCTATATATATATATATATATATATATATATATATATATATATATATATATATATATATATATATATATATATATATATATATATTATTTTTTTCAAATGATACAATTTTCATCGAATAACGTACAAACACACACATTCAAATATAAATTGGTTATATGAAACGATCGTATTTTATGAATTCAATATTTTTTTATTTATAAACAAAAAAATTAAATTTCATTAAATAACACATATAAATAATAATATATATATATATATATATATATATATATATATATATATATATAGATATATATATATATGTTATTTAACTTATCATTAATATGCGTGTATACGTGCAAAAATGTAGATAATATCGTCGTATAAAGTAATTCATTGTGTTGTATCATTTTATTTCTGTTTCCATAATAACCAACGGACAATCGACATTAACGAACCACACCTACCCTTATTAGTCCGTTTAATCGAGGGTCGCATGTAATTATAATTATATATACTCATACATATGTATATATATATATATATATATAAATTTAATATTATACTCGAACAGTATTAAATGTAAGACCGTAATAATAATTTTATAACTATAATAAAGTGTGATTGTGTTGTACATATAATAACAAACGCACACACATAAATATATATTGAATATTAAAAATTATATTATTTCGTGAAATTTGTTTTCGGCTTAATGTTGTATAATAATATTGGTTATGTGCGGTTTGATGTAATGTGAATTTTCTATTTTTTTTAAACGCTTACTTAGAATGTTTGCGTTTCATTTACCATAGATTCTACTATATTTCTTTGTTCGGTGGTATATTACATTTTTAGGAAAATCGAACCGTTGAAACACAATAAGTGTGCTTATGGCGAAATCGTCATTTTCTTCTAAAAAGGAAAATGAAAAACGATAACGGAAAAAGTCATGAATAAACCCTTAACGTGTAAAAGCTTTCTCTGTAAGAGACGCATTTGAATAGTTTTGCATAAACATGTGAGTAGTTTTTCGGCTATATGTTTTCACATAAAATATAAGTTTTTTTTTATAAAAAAAAATATTTATATCTTCACTTAAGATCTCATATAATATATATTTTTTTTATAATAAAATATTTTTCTGTATAAAATATCATTCAAAAACAACGAAACCAATGTATTGCATTTTAAAACTCTGACATTTGACGGAAAATTATTTTCCACCTGCAAACTTTCGTGACTGTTATTTGTGATTCAACGGTAAAAAATTTCATCGTATGAAACTAATCTAGAACTCGTATAAAAAGTTCACCACTTTCATAAAGTTCACTACTTTCAGTTCCTTTCATGTTTCATGAAGCGGTGCATGAAAATCGACACCCTGCATTATAACTGAAAAAAAAAATCGCAATTTCGTGTTTGATATTTATAGTGTTATTGCAATATATAAAATTCATATATAAGTACGATCGTTATTTATTTTATAATAGCTTAAATGAAATAATTTTCCGCGAATAATAAAGTCATTTTGCGGTAAATACCGAATTTTAATTAAATAGATTGAGCACTTCGGTGTGAAATTGTTAGGCCATCTTAAATAAAATTCAAAAGATTTTAATCTGTTGCTTTTGTTGCCGTTGGCTCTTTTGCGCAAACTTTAAGACGCAATAAAAATTTAGCCTAAAAGCCTTCATTTATCTCCCATTTATACATTATTTTCCATGTAATATACGCATTGCTATTTACCAACATGCAATTTAGTTAGTCTATAGAATGACTGATGATGCTTTTAAGCATAATTTATATACTTAATTATAAACAATAATTTGATAATCTATTTTTAAACGTGACATTGTTTCGGAACATTTTAATTTATTATTAGTATAAATTGAATCAATTACTTAATGAAGTGTTATGAATATGAAGTTCAACTGGAAATGTTTAATGTCACGAGAAATACATATTTCATATTAACATAATAAATATATTATCACAACAAAATGTATGAAAAAAAAACACATAAAATCGATTCGTTTAAAGATAATCGTCGATAAAATCATATAAAGACAATTTTTGAATGAGGGATCGATTTTAAATCTATTTTCGAAAGCTTTTTACGAAATATTGGACATAGTTATATAAATTATAAATAGAATATTTTAAATGTAGAATTTTTTAAGAAATATTTTTTCCAATCTGAGCTTTAATTTTATAAATATTATAAATCTGAAAATTAAAAATATTTGAATTTTGAGAATTTCTGAGAGAACATATTCTGAGAGAATATATTTTCAAAAAATACGTGAAAATTTCTTTTGTTCTATAAACGAAACCGTTATTATAATCTTGAGGGTGGGACGTGTGTGTAGAGCTTTTCTTTTCTTTTTCTTCGTCGAAATTATGTAGGGGCAAGTTGACGTAGTGACTAAATTGAACTGTTGTGTCGAGCTTTGGCTCCACGGGTGATCTGACGTTAAATAATTAATGGTTTCTTCGAAATGTTTTTCTTTGACCGACTTTAATACGATACATACATATATTTTTTGACCACCCTCGACCCCTTTTCACATATAACGGATTTATTCGAGTAGGCAGATACCCCTGGAGTCAATTTTGGGATTGCGTGTAACAAAATGTAATGTCTATTCGCGTTATTCTATTTTTTTTTTCATCGAATAGACAATGATTGAATATTCTATCATATATTAATATTAATATAATAGTTTATTTTTATATTACATTAATAAAATTAATCCGATATTTATAGATATACATATATCGTGTTATGATAAGAGAACATAATCGATTTTGAACAGTGCTTATTGTTTAATTTATACTATTGATATATACTTCACAAAAGTCATATTGTTTTAATACAACTACAAATTTCTATGCATATTCTAGTAAATAGAAGCATAAATTACGTAGGCTTTTATTGTATGATCGATTTAGCCATCCGTTTATTTACAGGTCAAGGGTCGACGTTGAAATGTCGATATGTATGTACGCAAATTGGGGTAGACATATGCGAAAGTAAAGGAACCCTAACCCAATAACATCTAAATAGAGGATTTGATTGAGAATCGACAATGCTCTCACTTCATTAATGGGGATAGTCCAAAGAACCCTTTCTTCGGGTTGAAGGTTTGAATTGACCTTTGCGTGAAATCGAACCTACGGTTTTCAGACGCGGATTATATCGAAACCGCCATAACGACGGTTTTCGGATTATTATCGGTATTTTATGCGTCGCATGATATTATTATTTATTTTATGGAAATGTATTGTGAAATTTGTGAGAGAGAGTGTTGATAAAATATAAAAAATAAAAATGAACGACAACGGGCCAGAGAGTGTGTCGAAAATTTGAATGCGTCCCTATATGTTACCGTTAAAGTTTAAATCGATAACATTTTATTTTATTTGTATAAGTATACAGTTTATTAGTAAAAGTTTTAGATTGTGGTTTAGATTGGAATTTTTCAAAACTTTGTAAATCTGTATGTGAATAGAATTATTAGGGTATTTTCAACCCTTTTTACCATTAATATAAACTTTAATTTTGTTTACAGTGTAATGTCTTTTTGTAATAAACGAGTACTAAACAAATATAAAAAATTATATAATTGAAAATACAAATGAAATGAAAATATATTCATATTAGAAAAAATGCAGCAGTATACAATATGTAAAATAATATTATAATACTATTCTTAACGTAAAAAATAAAATTAGATATCGTTATTTTTATTAAAATTATATTAATTTTAAACGAAATAAAAAATATTTTTGATGCAAATATATTTATAAAATTATTTTTATTTAAGATAAAAAAATAAGTCAATTTTATTCCATAAATTTAAAATGAACACAAATTTTCAGAATATTAAATGAAATATAAAATAAATATAAATATAAAATTTAATTTATTTTTATTAAATTTTTTTTAACTTTGACCGCGTGTATGTTTATGTATTTTCATTTAAAGTATTTTAATATATGTTAATTAGACTAGTGATTATGTCTTAAATTTAAAAGCTCATTTCAGTAACATATACATAGAATAATATTATTCATATAAAATCAGTATGTTATATAGTATGAAAAAAATATTTGCAATATATAAAAGTTATATTATGCATAACATTGCGAAGGAGGAAATCATTCAAGCGTGAAAAAAGGAAATTTCAAAACAATGTAAAGCGTCGTTCGCAGTATATATGTATAAAATATATTATATATTGAACGGAAACTGAGCGAATATTATATATATATATATATATATATATATATATATATATATATATATATATATATATAATACCGATGGAAAATAAAATTCTTTTAGGTTGAGAGGGTTCAAAAAAGATTACAAACTGATTATAAAGGTATGTATGATATAAAATATTTTATATTTTTCAGATTTTTTAAATATAGTTCGCATAGATATAAATCTTGTAGTGAAAAAAGTAGAGTTGTGTTTGTATTATTTGATATAAATACAATTTCTATGGAATAATTCAATTAAAATGCAATCCAATTTATGTGAACGGCATCGGTTCAATTTTCACAATTAACGAATAGTTTTTATTCTAATTGATACGTTTCTATGAAGTCTCCATCTATTTTTAAATGCGTGATCGTCTATTTTAATTGAAATGCTTTTATATAAATGGAATATTTTTGTTATATTAAATTAAAAAAAAAATCAAAAATAGTATGAAGTGATAGTAAATTTATATTTCACACTTTCGCTTATGTAATGCGTGAAAAAATATGTGAAAAATACGATATGTTGAGTCTTCAGATGTAATAAATTTTTGAAGATTAGGAACAGAATTGACTGCTCAGCTTTTTGAAAAATAAATCAGTATTTCTAAATTCGAAAGAAAGATCCAGATATATGTGAATTGTATTATCGCTGATTTATTTATATCTTATTTGTATCCCTTAATTTATATTTTATTATAGTAATGGCTAAAAATATTTTTTTTCTAAATTATTGTATATATATATATATATATATATATATATATATATATATATATATATATATATATATAATACAGTGTCACCAGGATGTCTTACATAAATAAAAAAAAATTATCCAAAAGAATATATTTTTTCCATGGAAATAAATCAAGTTGAAAAGACGTTTAATCAAATACCTTCTTTAACTTGTACGTTTTTCTGCTACGTTTTCAAAGTTAAATGAAAAAAAAGATAACTTAGAAATACTGATATAATAATGGAATAATGAAAAATGTTATATATATATATTTCTAAGAAAATTGAATTAAAAAACTTCGATATATTATAATAAGCAATGCAAAAATGTATTATATATGCATGTTACAAAAACAAAATGTATAGAAAACTAACTATATTGGTTTATATGGATTCAAAAGGATAGTTGCAAGTTGTATTTGATTTTGTAATCACATTAGATGTTTGAAGTTATTGGAGTGAACTTCTACATGAATTACATTGGATTGAGGTAGTTTTGCATGACATTTCCTATCCTTTTATATAGTGCAACCAATGTGGCTTTCCTAAAGTCTGTAACAACTATATAAATAATATATATATATATATATATATATATATATATATATATATATATATATATATATATATAGTATAAATACTTTACAAATATTCAATTGGTATCTAAAGTAAGAAATATATGATTCGAAAATGTATTATTTTAATATTGGAGAATTCACGTTGAAAAACAATTCTCGAAATTCGAAAATAACTCGTGGAGAATACGGTTACATATGTTAATTTATCGAAAATCGTACATCTATTTTTGCGACCGGAAATTAATACATTTGAATTATCGATATATTTTACGTTACGTGCAGGTAAAACGGTTTCATTTTGATTTGCAAAACACGTTTCAATCTAAATTCGTTCTATATATAGCGTTTAACAGAAGTGATGGCTACGTATTTAGCTTTATTTTATTAGTGAAACGTTTTATATATAGATGAGAGTATTTTATATATCAATTAATTTAATTTTGGATTTTTTAAAAATTATTTTTATGTACTGTTTTTTTTTTTGTTTTGTTGAATAAAGATATACTTTGTGAATTAATATGTCTGTAACAGATTGAAGTTAAATATGTTTATTAATCCGGTAGAATTATATATATATAAATATATATAGTTCAAATAAAATATAGATTAGTTTTATATGGAATGACCTGTATATAGTCGATTTATTTATGGAGTAGATTTCGTAGACTTTTGATATCTCATTCCGAATATTGCGATTCGCATTCAATTATTCCATTTTAAAAGGCATCAAATGAAACGAAAGAGTCGTTTCTGACTCCTAAAATTAAATACATATACTGACAGACAAGCAAACGCATGAACACACACACACACACACACACACACACACATATATATATATATATATATATATATATAT
Source organism: Leptonema lineaticorne (assembly GCA_024500535.1). NCBI lineage: Eukaryota > Metazoa > Arthropoda > Insecta > Trichoptera > Hydropsychidae > Leptonema > Leptonema lineaticorne. The sequence goes on along the minus strand of JANIJI010000008.1, from coordinate 12,126,314 downwards.
ATATATACAAACAATATGGTTTTTCAACCCTTGGGACGACGTACATAATTTATTTTGGCCGCAATGTGACGCGGTTCAGGGTCTGAAGGGTGGAAAGGTTCAGTTTCGTGCTGAGCCAATGTTCCAAGAACATTCTTATATATATATATATATATATATATATATATATAAACTGGTTAGTATAATAATATCATACATGTGTACAATATAAAATAATAATATACGTGTGTACCTTATTAAATTTTATTGTCGAATTTGCGTCGCAGCTGTTTACCCGTTAACTTTGACGGACAAAGTAAACGAGTGTAAAAGGTTAGGCAATTTGCATATATTGAATTTTGTCCGAGCGAGTTTACTCGGCGGGGTTTTGTTTGATAAACTCATAAAGCGCGCCAAACTTGAACCATTCATACGACTTGTTGTTCGTATTAAATATTTCTTGCGCTTGTTCGGCGAAACGTTTGTTTGTAATATTCGGACCATGTGATGAATTGGAACGTCTTTTTCTAAGATTTATATATATATATATATATATATTTATATATAATATTATTGTATTTTAACCCTTTCGTGTCCACGGGGACGCGTTGTAGCCGTCCAAAATCTCCCAGTGGAAAGATGATTATGCTGCTATTTAAATCGTTGATATCATAACATTAATTATTAAAGATAATATTTATTTTTTCATAATTTTGAATATTATTTCTAAACATTAATTAGAAAGATTTTATAATAATTGACAAATATTAGAATATTTAATATATGAATATTAATAATGATAGATATGAACCCGAATATTTTTATATATTTTTTAAATGTATATTTTATTTAAATAATTATATATAATGTTTAAAAATTCGTACTTAAAATATTTTATCAGAAGACTGAATAATTTTGGAATATCCTTTTTGAATTATTTTGATTTATTATATAATAAGTTGATATGAATTTATCACATTTTTACATTAGATATTAATCAATGTGTAAACAGATATAATCGGTTTTAATTAATTTGATTAATAGATATAAATCAGTTTTTCAATGATATATTTATGGTAAATTATGGAAACACAATCAGAAAATTTTACAATTTAATGAGATATAGATTAAGTACAATCGAAATTTAAATTTTTGTGTAATTTTAAAATTGTATACAAATATATCCCATTTGAATTTTATCGAATATAAATATGGAAATATGAAGTCGTTCCGAAACATGAAAAAAGCTGAAAGCACATTACATATGCTGCATTTATTTTGCACTCGAGATTTCCATATTTGGATTTTCCACGTAAATATTTTCAGATGCATCCCGATGTGAATATAAAAGAGGTAAAGCTTCAAAAATTGCTCGAAACAACTTATTCGGTATGAAACTCGTGTGAAAGTTCAACATAAGGAGCCGCGTTCCAAAATTTAAAGCTTTATATATTATTTACGGGGTACCCAGTATGCCCTGAACATTGTTTATTTTATAATGCCCCCCCCCCCCCCTAGTAAAATGTTATTTTGCAATTGTCGAAAAAAAAATAACTTTAGCTTTCGTTGTATGGGAAAAATATGTGTTTTATGAATTTTATATGTACGTGTGTTTGAAATTACGAGTTGGATGTTTCTAAAGTTTCAGATATTATTATCCGGTTGAGTAAAATTATATAAAGTTAACGGCAATGTATTGTTTCATTGTTAGAAATTAAACTAAAAAAAATAATGCGTTTCTAATTTTATTTTTGACAGATAATTTATTTAAATAATTAAAATTATGTTATATATTTTTTCAGATATAAAAAAATGAATTTTACATATAAAAATATATCAAGGAAAATTTTTCATCAAAATATTTAAATAATATAATATTATATTATGATAGCAACATAATTGTAAAAATATACAAAAGGAAGTCATACGATTTGATATAGAAAATCTTCTTAATATAAGACGAATTCGTCGTTTACTGATATAATATATCATGATTGATTATAATAAAGACGGCTTTCGCCATGTCGGAAAGTCTGATGAGATGATTAATTATTCACCGACATGAAGGGCATATAATATAGCATTATTATACAACCGAGACCAAAGGACGATGAAGACCTTCCAGCGTTTGTAAAGGACAATCCCACAATTTGAATCCATCGTTGAAAACTTGTAATTTCCACATTCAAAAATTCGTCTTTGTCGCCGTTGAACATTTCGCGATCCCTTTTATTTAGAGACGGTCGTAAAGCGTCGAAACATTTGCGTACTACATAACACGTTCGAAGGGCTAATTTTGAGATGTTACTTATTCGAAGGGCTAATTTCGAGATTTCGCAAAGTAAAACCGGAGAAATGGGTAGACCGCGTGAAATTTTTACGACGCGAAACTTCAAGATTAAGTTTACACAGTTCTGACATATAAGGGCGAACGGTTAGTTTACTCGTTAACGTTTTCGCGGACCGCATTAAACTTTCCCTTTATTTCTGAGCTTTTTTTTTTGTTTTTAAGCTTCCTCGGTTTTTATCCCGGTTATTAAATGTGGAGGCAAAAAAAAAACTCATTTTCGTACGCGGATTGCCGAACGAAATAACGTCTGTGTAAATGTATACTTTTTAGTATATGAATATTGCTAAAATATGTACATTTATATGGAAATTATTTTTCATAGGAAATGTATCGCTTTTTTTAACATATAATTGCTTAATATTATTAAACGATTATTTTATCACACAATTTGTTGTATAAAAAATATTGTAATGTTCTTTCAAATATTTTCATCTTTTTAAATAAAAAATGTCGATATTTATAACAATTATTTAGAGGAAAAAATATGTTAATTGTAATATCATTCACGTACAATTTTATAGTAAATTATTTTATATAGATATTATATATAAGAAAATTTTATGAATAGTTTCATTAGAATTTTTTGTTTAGAAGTTCAATATTTATAATTTTTATTACATTTATATTAAAACTAAATATAAATCGATATATACATTATTTAAATTGGTTATTATATACACAATATATGTATGTATAATAGATATGGAGTAAAACATGTTACAATAGGATGCAAGAGAATGGTTAATTGGATGTTGGAATATGATATATGAGTGCATGCAGTTGTGCTATAAAATATGATGTTTGTGTTTGTTTATTCAAATTATCCAGGTAGGAATAGTTATTCGAATGCGGATTCAAAAGCTGCTACATCAAATAATAAATTCATAATAATATTAAAATGATAGAGACATATTATAGAATTACATTGAATAATAGTATAAAAAATTATTATAGGCATATCAAAAAAAAGTATATTATGTTAAATATCTAACAAATGATATAAAATGAAGAAAATATTTTTCTTGTCACGATTTTTCATCTTATGCATAAGTGGAGTCACATAACGTCGAACGTATAACGTCTAATATGGCGGTTGATATTTTCTCCGTTTTTCTCGAACGGCAAAACTCAGTATGTTCGGAGAATATTACCTAGTCAAACCCCGAAATCTCTGGAACATAACGACCGCAATACCGTCTAGAAACACCATTTTCACTAATGGGGTTTCCTCTAGAAATCGTCGCAACACAGAATATCATCGCTGAAAAAGCTCACACGAATAAAAACGCCCCCTTCGCCGTTAGGCAAGAAGACTAACGAGGGACAAAGTGCAGCGATTTTCCACGATTTTCACCACCGAAAGACGTATGAAAATTTTTCTAATGCATTATGAAGAGAAAAAAAAGGGTGCAAAATAAATAATGGCATCTTCGCGGGAAGTAATGTTCGTGTTAAACGTTTACGATTTCTCGTGTGCATTAAGAATAATTGCAAAATTGCACGAAATTCGTGTTCTATTATATATATTCACACATAAATATAAATAATTTTTAATATATTTCAATTTACAAATTTATTAGATCAATTTTTATTATATATGTAAAAAAAATATTAAAAAAATATTTTTTAAGATTATATTATATATATGTTAAAAATATTATACTTGCATATATTTTTATAAATGTTTGATAGCAGAAAATTTATATGAAAAACGTGAAGCTTTTAAAGCGTTTTTTTTATATGACATCGAAAAAAAGACACCTCGTCACTGAGACGAATATTAATTGCTCGTAAATTATATATATATATATATATATATATATATATATATATATATATATATATATATATATATATATATATAATGACACGTTTCATAAAATATCTGTATAAAACTATATCATTTAAGATTTAACATAACGTCATGAAAATTCAAGTGAGTTTATTATAATATATTTTTCAGATATATATCGGTTGATTTATTTCACGTGACACTGCACATAATGATCGGTCGTTTTATATAATGGATATATTGTTAATATATATATATATATATATATATATATATATATATATATATATATAATGTTTTACTGATATATGTAGTAAATATATAATTTATTCAGAGACTTAGATATAAAAATAAATAACACGGGGATTGTAAATAAACGTGAAAAGAGGTGACATAATCGCAATTGTTTGCTATACGGTTTAATGTAAACGTTTAATTTCTTGACTGAAATATTTAACTTTCTTTAGAAACTATACACATTATAAACTTGTATTATTTTCGCTCAGGTAAACTGTTCAACACAATTTAACGGCAAGTGCGGCAATAAAAGTTAACATGTATAGCGTTTTAAATGCGAGCACAATTTTAATAATTTAATTAGCGTTTTAATTTAGCTTCGTCTCATTGTTTTGTGAATATAATATCTTACAATTATAGCGTTTTGTGTATCGTTAATTTGAATGAAAAATAAAATATATAGTTTAAATAAATTTAAATCATTCTAGAGAATTTTTTGGATCTAGTTTTAAAGAATATACTATGTAATCGACAATTGATATTAATTTTTAATAATGTAATTACTGAATTATTTATGAATAACGGATCGTTAATTCGAATTAGTAATATCGCTCATATATTATTTAATATTTGATAGTGATTTTTCAATTTTGAATATTGTTAAAATAATAAAGAAATTTCATATTAATTCATTTTTAAAGATTATTGATTTATATCTATAAAAAAAAATGAATTATTATATATTTGATCGCCATTTCAAAACTAAGCAAATAAATATTTATCGTCATGAAATTCTTTTGACGAAAGTTTACTATTATTAAATAAGTTCTTCTGTAACATATCGAAAATAAATCTGTTGAATTCCGACATAAAAAAAAAAGAAATCATTCGCAAGTTTTCCATTGAGAAGTTTCTTTTTGTGAAACTCGATTATTTTACAGTTATCGAGATTGGCGATTTTTTTCTTTTTCTTCCTTTTTTTTTCAGCGTAATTTCATTTTCACAGCCGAGAAAAATATCGATTCAGCGAAAAAAAGGCCACTGTGGCACTTTTAATATGGCTGAACTTTTTATTTTTATTCAGCCATGGCATGTCGAAAGAAAATAAATGGTATACATATACTTAAAATTGCATACGCAAACATGCACGAAAAAAAAAATTTATTATATTAAAAATATGTATTTTTTACGATCTTGCAGTAAAATTTTGTCGTTACATGTACCGATTTATCGAGCAATGTTTTCAAATGACGACATATTATATTCATAAATATTATAACATCGTGAAAATGGTGAATCGATTTTAGAATGTTAAAAAATGAAAAAAATGACGATAATGAAATCGAAATTATAGATTAATATATAATTTCGATTATATATTAAAAAGTAAAAATTAATTATAATCGAGACCTTGGCCTTTATATATATATATATATATATATATATATATATATATATATATATATATATATATATATATATATATATATATATATATATATATATATATATATATATATATATGAATAATAAAATAAATATGTTAAATTATTTACGTATTTATTATATATTTTATATAAATTGTTCTAGAGAAATCTTTTTTCCTGATAATATTTTTTATACAAAATATATTTAGATATTTATGGTTGAAAATTTTATATTATAATTTTAATCGAAATGTAGAAATAATAAATATACAATAGTTGAATCGATGACTAGTTCGCGTTAAATTTAAATCGATATCACGAAAATTTATAGATATGTGTCGGTTATCAAACAGACTACATAAATATATTTAGTTTCATTATTTTTTAAGAATCTTAATATGCACTATATATATGTTCAACATATAATATATTAAAACAAAAAGATATATCAAAATATCAAAGTAAACGTATGAAAAGGAAATATATATATTATATATATGAGCTTATAGTAACCGCGTAAGGTCGAATTATACGGTTGACACATAAAAAATGTAAATAGCAATTTTCTTCAGTTTTCCATTGTATGCCATTGTACACTTTTATCCACACATTTTTATGATATATATTTTTCGTCTAACGGATTCATAAATGTATAAACGTCGGCCAATATTCTCGAGAGTCCTAGAAGTCACTATTCGCTTCGTGAGTCGCCTGCTCTAGTGTTTGCCGAACCTTTACCTAAACGCATACAACGCAAGTTCATAAATATGACACTTTTATCAACCCCCTCCCCCATCTAGACAACCCCCCATTTATTTATTTTTATTCATATTTATATTCAGTTTTGTTTGTTAGTTCGTTTTTCTATTTTTTTTTCAAGCTAGACGCCGCGAAAACTATGTGACACTAGAAATATTGTACAATATATTTCACGATATCAATATTCATTGTATATTCTTAAATATTATTGATCACGCGAACGCGTTATATGAGAATGTGAATGTTACGTTTTTTACGGCACGCCTGTATATATATATATATATATATATATATATATATATATATATATATATATATACAGGCGAGTGCGCTTCCGATATGTAAAATGAAATATTATATCATTTAAAAGTTTTAAAAGCTTATTTTAGCGATGCGCATGCATAATGCGTATATCGTTTTATTTTATGACATAATTTTTGGTCGTTAAAGTGTCGTATTAAAGTTCGAAATTTTATATTTATTTTAACGAGGTTTGCCTTTTGAAAATATAGTGCGAAAAATATTGTTATGATTAATAAAAAAAAATACACATTAGTTTATTTTATGATTAAATCAAATTTATTTGGAAATGATGCATCAAGTTTATTATGAAAATAAATTTAATATATCGAACATATGACGAAATCTATATATATTTTATATATAATGATATAAAATTGGATTGCGTTAAATTTATTACGGTTGTTTCAAATACTTGGCTATATATTGACGAACCATAACGTGGCTAATATGGCATCAATAGCTATTTTATAATTGTCCATAAACATATTTCAATATTGGTAAGGGATTCGTTTCATTTATTTACCCACTCGAGCCCGTTTCTGCGTTAGAAATATAGATGAATTTCTCAAAGATGAAAGCCTTCGCTATGTATTACGGTTATTTAATATTTACTCGGATGCCGTTTATGAATATTCAATGAAGGGCGAAATCCTTCAGATCTATATACATTTATATAGATGTAATGTAAACACTGTCAAAGATAATCGCGTACACGTACGAGATTTTCAGGTGACAAAGGATACAAATGCACATATTTTTATTTGATTATTGACGATAAAAATTATATAGTTATTAGTGTAAATCGATAATGTGACACTTTTATTATATTGTAAACATGTTATAGATATTGTTCAATATTGTTGAATAAAAAAAAAGATTTTTATATATTATTTTTAAATATTTCAAACGGCTTCCATATAAAATGAGAATAAAATATATATGATTATAAAATATATATTTTTAGTGCTCTTTTAGCAGATAACAATTTATAAAATAAAAATATATTGATAAATAATAAATGATGAGCTATATGTCATTTTCAAACATTTTTCATAATATTTCAAGTTTTAACTTTTGTACGATGAAAAATATCTATCATATTGTATAAAAATATATTAAAAATAAATGAATATATATATATATATATATATATATATATATATATATATATATATATATATATATATTATAAATAATGAATTGCGATTCTATTTTAAAATTAAATTAATATAATGAAATTTACCTAGCAGAGATATTAATGATGTAAGGGTTGAAATATCGTCCTTAAAGCGACATTGCTAAATGAAAACTATTAAATTATTTAACAAAATTAATTCGTTATATATATATATATATATATATATATATATATATATATAATATAGTGATACGAGAATTTATTGAAAGACAAGCAACCGATTTACATTTAGATTATTCGACAGAATGGAAAACTAAAATATTTAACAGTTTGTTTACTCAGTTTAAAAGGCGTACTTACGGTTTTCGTGCCATCATTGAGATTTTCACGTCGTTACACGAAGACTGGATACGGTCGATATTCTGAAATATTTACACGAAAACGCACGTTAAATTCAAGATTTAAATACGGTTGAAAATTAAATAAAATCGTGTAAATTAAGGGAGCGAAGGGTACTTGTCGCTTTGCATTTTAAACCGTGCGATTAAACAATGTACGCTAAACTAACCGCTTATCAGCTTTTTAAAACCACTTTGAATTTATTCGAACGTGTGTTTTGCTACCTATTGCAAATTAGCTTGACGTTAATTGTGCGGTTTAATCTTGTTATAGATCTGAAAGATGGTTTGAGACGTTAAAATATATGTTGAATATGTATTTATAATTTATATTTGTCGAATTAAATAATGCATATTGTAAAACGTCTTTCATTTAATCAGTTATATAATTTTTTTTCTAAATACAATAGTGTTTCCAATTTTTTTCAGTCACGCCAAATTTTTAATACAGATAAATTGAAATCATTCAAAATATTATAATATATTCAAATAAAAATAAAGAAAAATATTACTAATAGTAGTATATCTTATAGTAGTATTATGCATACTACTATAAGAATAATTTTTGTATATATATATATATATATATTGTATAGTTTTAATATTATTTATAAAATATTTATTAGTATAAATATATTAAAAATGGTTACAAAATTAAATTATTATAAAATTTATCGTTTGTTAAGATTAAACGAATTAATAATACGAGTATATTACAAAATTGTAACTCGGTAACATGCAAATATTGACGTGTGTTCTTTGATACGTGTAATTAATAATTCGTCATTAATTAATTTATATCGTAAATTATAATTTAAATTTTAATCGTACCGATTTAACATAGAATTAATTAAATGTCATGTTCATAAATTTATAAGTAATATAAATTATCTTATCATGATTAATAAAGGTATTTGTATTTGACAGTGATATTGTTTGGGATTAATTAAAAATGTTAATTATTTTGGTACAGAAAGTTTTAAATTATACTTAATAATTTTTCATCTGAAGTGTTTGTTGGAAGATTAATTTATAAAACAGGCGAAATTTCTTGCGTGCAATTTTAAGTTAATCATTGTAGTCGGTTTGTAATTATTTAAGTACAGAAATTATTCATTTATTTTAATTTAAAGGTACAATGTTTTAAAAATGTATTAATGAAATATATTAAATTTTATTTTAATCAAGTTTTACGAGGTTATTTATTTAGAAAAATAAACTTTTTTATGGAAGTATTAAATAAAATTAATAATTTCTTTCTTTTTAATAATGTAATATTTTCATTTATATCATCTAAATGAAAATATATTATCTTAAAAAATTAAATTTTTACATATTTTCACTGTACATTCTTTATAATAAAAAAATGTTTTATCTCTATAGACTGTATTAAAAATTCGATATAAAACTAATATTTCTAAAAATTGAATTTTATATTATGCAAAAATATATAAATATTTATAAGCTTATATAATATTATTATATTTATTTATGTTTTTTGAATCAAAATTTTATTGCTATTTTGTAATTATTCTTTAGATTTAATTTTTTAACAAGTCGAACCGTTAACTTTAAGCTCAAATTTCATAAATATTTTATTTAATTATAATGGATTAATTTATATTACCTTTCTTTAAAATATTGCGAGTCTATTATTCATAATCGACTTTATGATAATAACGAATAATAATATAAAAAATAGTAATTACTTTTGTTATTCAGAATAGAAATAGATAAAATTTTTGATATAAAGTTTTATTTATATAGAAATACTCTATTATAAATCGAATAAAATTGACTATAGTAATTTAATATGAAAAAAAGAATGATAAAATTTTCTTTATAAAAATAATATTATATATTTTAATGTTATGCGTAAATTGTAATACAATTTTTAACAATAAAATACCTGGAAGTTTTATTATAAATTTTAATAATAAAAAACGACTGTTTTGCAAAATTCAAGAGCGCGGTTTTTTATAAATAATTTAAAATTTTAAACAACTTTTACTTACATAAACATAAAGTACGTTACTTATTATTTATACGCGATGTGAAACGTTAGAGTGCATTATAAAGAAATTTCAAAGGACCTATAAAACTTTGGAAGTTCTAAAGTTTCACACGATCGTTAAACTGTTAAGTATATGTGTTTGCATGTATAACAAAATATATAAATTGGATCAACGGTTTCGTTTCCAAGGCGCGGGTCGCATTAAACTCGGAAGTTTGTTAATTGCGCGCAGAAACGACGACATCGTATTACAATGCAGTCAAAAATTATATATTACGGTTAAAGTTGTTACAATTTCATAGAAATTGAATTTTACTTTTCTAAGGCTCAGGTCACACTATGTTTAGTGTTAAATAGGATTTTTTTATTTTATTCCTTTTTTTTTTTGCAGTACCGGTCGGTGCCGTTCTTAAAATAGTATATTTCCTTAACACGCACCCTTAAAACTGCACCCCACATATCATCCTGTCCAATATAGGAGTATGTTGCACACAAACAACCCCTTTAAGTAAAACGGAAGATTACGTGATTTAACGTTTTACTCGGGCACACGTGAGAAATAACATACATTATATTGTGCCATATGGGCAATATATATAATTTATTAAATCGAATGTAAAACATTTGTATGTAAATAAATATTAATCAAATTTCAGTAGTGCTAAAGCACTATTTATTTATTGTTTGTTAATAACAAGCATATCAACCAGTTATATACTCAAAAATTGATTTCATACAAATTATTGTTTTTATATACTGTTTGAAACAATCTATTAAAATTATATATTTATATAAAAATTAATATATTTTTTTTAAATAAAATTCACCTCTTCATATTCGATAAATAATCCTTTTTATGAACTAATGCATTTTTTTCAGATTTTTTTTAATACCATTAATGAATACGAGTAATGTTTTTTTTTATTATTTTTTTTTAAACGCTCCAGACGAAATACTGTAATTGGAACCAAGAAAGTAATTGAACTAAGTTTTAGAGCCAAACATTTCAAATTGAGTCGTTTTGTTGAAAGAAAGGAAAGCAAAAGATTATTAAAAGCTCGTTTGGAAAAAAAAACAGAGAGTGCTTTCGCCTTAACGATTTTATTTTTTACGCTAAATTAAGATTGCAGCGAATAATTAAAATTGTATTATAAAATTTTGTTACAAAGAAGTTAGTTATTGGGAATATAAACAAATATATATATATATATATATATATATATATATATATATATATATATATATATATAATTAACTTCAAAGTTATCCATGAAATTAAAACTTTAATATAAATTTTTGATTGCTCACCGAAGTATTTTGAAAATTTTCTTAAAACTATATTTATTTTTGTTTATGTTGTTATACTTTATTGGAAAATCTAATTATAAGAAAATTTTTCTTTCAATTTTACTGCTTTGATATTTTTTATAATTAATAAAGTTATATTTTTTACTATACATTTCGATGCTAGTTTTATGATATAAATAATAAAAATTGAATCACAATATTGTTTCTGAATAAAAATATTAATTATAAAAAAGGATTTATTAGAAACATTATATTTAAAAGATATATATATATATATATATATATATATATATATATATATATATATATATATATATATATGTGTGTGTGTATATATATATATTTCTATAAATATACATTGAAAAATGTCAAAAGCATGTCTAGAAAAGACATTGATATATTATTATATTAAATGACAAGCGGAGATAAAACGGTTATTTCTCATGGAATTTTCAGATTTTGCAGGATAAACGCGTTATTTATTTATAAGAGTTTTGTGAAAATATTCGGATTGGGTAATTATTAATTAATTATCGTAAATTTTCAAGTGAGCGCAATGAGCGAACGGAAATTAAATTGTGCCGAATTCGGGCGAAATTCATTTGAATATTTGCCTCGGCCAAGAACAATATTTTCTCTTTATTTAATATAAGCTCGATTTAAGCCTGAAGGGAAATTTTAACATACATTGTATAAAAAGGGCGAAAATTTCATAATTTAATACGCGTATTTTGGTTAGGTATTCAAGCTGTATGCAAAAAGGTAAATAATTGATAAAAAATATCTTCAGATCGTTCGTTATCTAATTGCTGTGATATAAAGGAAATTATTGGATTATATGATTTTTATATTCTAAAAGATTAAAATTTTTATAATATATAAATATTGTTCGTTATAGGGAGAACAGATGGAATCAAGAAAAACTGAATTAATCTAAAGACTAATTTGAGAATAATAGGCCTTAATTGTTAATAGATATGAAATCGACTAGTATTTTGCAATTTTTCATACAAAATTTCCGTTTTATATCACGTTTTATGTGATTAATATTATATTGAAATATGTTTCCGTCATCAAATTTGTTTTTAACCAAATACTTATATAAACGTTTATAGCAAAGATATTAAAATGCACTAATGTATTTTTAATGCAATATTATTTTATCATTATTTCAAAATGTATTAGAAAATGTTATCCAAAGTATAAAATTTCTAATACAGTACATTCACGTCTTCAATTTTTACTTTCTATACAAATATATATCATAATATTCAGAATACACTACAAATTTCGTATTTTAATATTTCAGATATATTCTATTTAGTTTTTCTATATTAAAATTTAGCTTCATATTAAAATTTTTACAATTTATTATTAAATATTTCACCTTAAATCATAAACATAATATTGATAAACGATTGAAGAGTGTATATATATATATATATATATTGTACATATAATAGAAAGCCATTTATATAAGTGCTAAACATCAAACTAAATTTTCACGATTAAAAGCGTTAACTGGAAACCGGTAAATGTGCACATATACCGGTCGATGTATATAAGGTCAATTAGCGGGTTAATAAATGATACGTAGTCCCGAAACGATAAAGCCATATCGGTTTCCCAAACGTATAAATCTTCTTGTCGACTTTCACGTTTACCAACCGCAGTATCGTCTCCATTTATATTAATCTGGCACGTGCAATTCGAAATTCTTTAATTATATACGTGTTATTATTATTACTATAGAACCCCCGAATGAAATTCCTTAAGTGTGCGAATCGATTTAGATACGTTGAAATTTTCGCGGAGTCGACGAAAAGAAAATTTGTACGCGGTTTTCCGATGAGTTTGCACGCGTTATTCTGAAACAAATATGTATATAAAATTGTATAAAAAATATTTATATAATCATTTTAATCTTATATTATGTACTGAATTTTAAAAAAATACAATATTCCATTTGAATTGAACAGTAGATAAGTATATAGAGAAACATCGTATTAGAATATTTTATACGGTGCACAATTTGTTTATATTACACGATGTCTGAGCTTGGGATACTCGAAGGAATATTTTTTTTTCCATTGAAAGGTCAAAATAGTGAACCATCGTCATGCATAATATATATTCGCTTTGTAAATATATCCATTTCGAAGCGAGGCAGTTAAAAATTTCAAAACTTTCCAAATTGGCGAATTCTCGAAACTCGATCGATATAGAAGGTCGATGTGTAAAGTTTGTCTAAATTTTCCTTTCGTCGAACGAATGGATGAAAAGTGGCCGAATTTTCGTAAGGAGAGATTTTTCAATTTCTTCATTAAATCGTATTCGTGATACAGTACAATATTATTTGAAGTGATTTTTGGACATTTTTTTTTTTTTCTTATTTTATGTTTTATCTGAAGCAATTAAGAATTCCGTACGAAATCGTGTGTCCCATGAATTTTTATGAACGCTTTAGTAGTACAATTTGTATGAAACAATCTAGGTTAATGGAAATGGGTTACACGTAAATTATTTAAAACCATTATTAGATTTAACGTTTCTTTGATGTAACACTCTTGGTAGATCGTTAAATTGATTTACTATAATAGTTCAAATATATTATATCTAAATTTTGAATTTTCCTATTTTATAAGCGTTTTTTTTACGGTCTTTATTGGAAAAAATCTAAATTATTTCATATTATTAATTATTTTATGTTACCTGTTAAATTGAGGATTTAATGTAATCGATGTGTTTTTCTCATTTTTACCAAAGTTTTTATGTATCTTGGATGTATTTAACTTTTCTTTTTGTTCAGTTTTATGAAACTCGAACAGAAGCTGTAGTCAATTTTAAATATAAACACTGAAATAAAAATTGAAAAATTCATTTAAAATTAAAATTATCTAAGTTTAATGTAAAATTATGTTTTTTAAATATTTAAAAACTTTAAGAAGAAAAAATAAAAGAAAATATTTGAGCATTGTCGATACTTTATGAAATAGGTAAATTATTATTAAACGATTATAAAATTTTCATGAAAAAAAAAGTCATTATCAAGAATGTCAGTGATTACAATCTAATAAATATTAAAAAGCTTTTAAATTCATAACGGTCGTATTTAAAAGAATAATAGTAGCTATTTTTTTGTGATCATAAATTTCATGAAAATTTATTATATTTAAACTATTTTATCATACAACGTATTTCTGGGTCAATCGTTTTCTTTTTAATTGTCAGTAGTTAGCGGTAATTACGGTTGACAGCTATTAGTATAACGATCGATCATTTATTATTTAATATATATAATACATTATTACTTTTAACATTATTAGTGTGAAAATATGGATGAAATATAAGAGAAAAGCGTATATATGAGTATTAAAGATAAATTATATTATTTTAAAGGAATGGTTTTTCAGACTTACAGTAAGAAAAGTCGTCACTGATTAAGTGGATTCGTATAAATTTTTGTCACGTTCCGTTTTATTTCAGACGTTACAAGAAAATGATTCGCGATTGCGGCTTCTTTAACGTTTCAAAAAAAAAAAAAAAGAAAAACTTCACAAATCACGCGTTTTATTAAGCTCGTTTTAGTTGAAGTAAAAAAATTTTCTTTTTCCGAAAATGTAAGATGGGTGTATTAAAAAAAAATCGATGTGGTAGTTTTTTTCCAGACCCTTTTTCAACGATAAGTCGAGAAAAAAAAGGGCTCATTATCGATCTGGGTTGTTGGAATGCCGACAGGGTTTCGATAAGGCTATCTCGAATTTGAAACTTGGATGGTAAGAACTGTTGAAAATATGTAATACACTTCCTGTTTATATATATATATATATATATATATATTTTTTTTTTCTGCCTATTTGAGAATCTTAGATATATACGGTATATTCCAGTGAAAAAGTGATATTTATATATATACGATATTAATTAACAGTTAATTGATTGTACAAATAGTAATTAAATGTATACAAGTAATATTAGATTGTGAATGGACGAAATCCTTTCATAATTATAAATTCGTGTTATTCGATATGTAGGAATTTAATATTGGAGTAATTACAAAATTCCAACGAAAATTACAAATCGTGTCCGTATAAAATATTCATAATTTTCTTTTCGAATGATATAATCGAGAATGTTCCCGGTTATTATTTCGAGTGCGTTCTTGTATTACAAAAATAACAATCGAGCGATTTCTTTGTTACATGTATATGAAGAACTCCGGATATTTCTGTTGAAATTCTGTCTGTCTAAATTATACCATGTATTTATTTGTTATTTGTTTTTTTTTTTAAAGAAAAATCCAATTTTCCAAAAGAAAAGGAAACGTCATGTTTAATAGATTTCGTATACGTGAAAATTTTCGTAAATATAAGCTTTTGTTTTAGATAAAAAGAAAACCAAATTGGATTTTTTTTCTCATATTATCACTAAGATTACGTTATATTATGAAAGTAATCAATCACTGTTATTTTTTTTTCTGTTGACTGTTAATCTTGAATTTGAATATTAAAATATTAATAGCAGATTTTCAATGTAAATAAATTAAACAATTTGACGTTAAAGTAAAATTACACAACATTAGTAATGTTTTTAATAAATTAAAAATATCAAATAAACTTATAAAAAATGATTTTATAATAGATATATTTTACAAGGATGTCATCAATTATATTATTATATATATTAAGGAAAAAAAAACACGCTGATTTTTGAACGAATGAAACTATTTAGATATTTTTTCTATATAAAATAACAACAATATGGAAGAAATAAAACGGAAATAGTCTAGTAATCTTTAAAAGACTCTTTGTATTTCATTGTGGAATTAAAGCGATACCATTCATTGTTAACACGAGCAATATTGTGGTATCGTTTGGACTCCAGTTCCTGGTTAGTGCACAAAAGACGACAGGAACACGAAAAGAATAAAAGCACGATTGTCCCTGTTGGAATGTCTGAATGTTTTTTCTCATAATGGAAAAGCGATTTTTCCCAGAAAACTTAAAAAAAAAATAAATAAAAAAAAGACATTCATATCTACTTTTAAAAACGTCGGAAACCTTTTATTTCATTCTAAACCCTTTTTTTACAATATAATGCGATCGTTTATACTAATTTTGCTAAAGCATACGCGTAAAGTTTTCATGATTTATATTAATTATAATAATATAATTCATATCGAATATAATTAGTTGTACTAGTTTATATGTAATCAAGTATAAAAACATCGATTGCTTTAATACTTTCATTTATACCGGAAAAAATATTAATTTTGATTTAAGTTATATTAAAAAATAATTTAATGTATAAAAATATATATTTATAAAAAGTGTCGTTATGATAAATGTATATAAAAAAATGAATATTATTTATCATAATAACTGTTATCAAATGAATCATTTTATATAATAGGTTAACTTAAAATATCATATACTCACGCACTATGTATATATCGATATATAAACGCACAAGTATAATGTTTATCATAACGACGTTTTTTTTTTTTACTATTTGAATATAAGAGAACATGTAGTTAGGGGTCAATGTACGGAATGTTGTCTTATACACAGGTGATTTCTATTCAATAAAAACGTATTCGTTTTGTGGCGTATTTTATTTACTTCAGTCATGTCATTCGCAACCAACGACTTGTTCAATAACACACAAACAAAAAAAAAAAAAAAAAAAGAAAGAAAAAAAAAGAGAAAAACTGTGAAAACGGCGGCGATAGTGAAAATAGGGAACGATGGAAAATAAGGAAAAACACACGAAAGAAAAAGGTCGACAGATGTTGCCGATTGTCGACCTTTTGACGAAATGTAGAAAGAATACGAATATTCAGCGATATTATTCTGTTCGTGTTTCGTATACAAATTTTAAATAAATATATTTTTTACACTAATTTTATATAATAATTATATATATATATATAAATATAATTATATATTTGAAGCGATCTGATATAATGTAATGTAAACATTTTAAATTTTGATTGAATAAATATTTTATTTATTTGTGAGAAAAAATATAATAAATTTATTGTAATATTCATATATTGTTAAAATTCAATATGTCGTTAGTATACTAACAATATTATCGATAAAATACGTTGTATATTTTTAGACATTTGTATTAAAATTTAATTTTTTAAAGAAAAAATATATCCTTAAATTTTGTATATATATTTGTAAGGTAGATTTTTTAATATATTTAATATATGTAATCCGTTTACAAGATTTTTCAAACAAATTTCGCACGTTTTCATTTCTTCTGTCGACATTTTAAACATATATATTTAGATGCGAGTTGTAGAAAAGCGACATAAAGCTTCTTAGGCGCTTTCCACGTTTGTAGAATACGATATTTTCATTTATATTTCACCATTGATATATCATACGAGTGAATTTATAATATTTCAGCTGAAAATTTTCACAGATAACCGCATGCATAATCTCTGATCTAATATCTACTGTTGTATTCTATAGGATCGATTATAAATATTTTTGTTGTTTTGCGATTTTTACGATCACTGTTCGAATAAAAGTAAACCGCAATCGTTAAATTTTACAGTGCACATCTGAAACTATCGCTGAAATATAAAGTTTTGTATGGAAACGATTATTTTAGTTCAAAGTCGTAATATCGATGCAGTGGCGGTAAAACGTGGACGTTAATATAAGACCGCGATTATACGATTGAGATGTTACGGACAGCGTTGCCAAAGTCGAGGTTCGCGGTCTGCATTTATTTATTTTTATTTATTTTTTATTTTCATATTATACGGTTAACGAGTTGACATAACGACGGTTATTTTAATTATTTTGAACCGTTGTCAATTTGAATACTTCTGTTATAATGTCTGAGGTGTAGATTAATTATAAAACTTTTACGACTTTCAGCGTCGGTTTTTCTTTCTATTACATTCTAGGGATTAATTAGTCACGACTAAAACACGAAAAACATTTTATATGAACATTTTGTTTGCACATATTGCAAAATTGAGGCTACAGCATGCAGCTGTTTTTTTTTAGTTGTATTTAAAAACAAAGAATTAATTTAGTTAGTTGAAACCGTATATGCACTATGAAACCATATAGTGTTGTAAAAGATAATTAATTTCCTATGTATTGTTTTAGTTTGCTCTATAACGCCAGTGAAAGCATAAAATAAAGACTATATTAAATTTCTCACACAGTAAAGGTCTTCATAGTTTTAAATACGAGTAATTAATTGAAAATTTTATGTTGCAAATAAATTAAATATTATATATGAAAAAGAACTTTATGCACAATAAAGAAGTTGACACTAGTTGAAAATGTTTACTTGTTTTATTACTTTGTTCGCGAGTTAATAAGTTTTAAAAGAAAATCAATATGCAGTATATTAAAATAACTATTAGTTTCAGTTTATTGACAGTCTTTTCACACTTTAATTGATTAATTTTAATAGAAAACTACGATAATATTTAATTAATTTTATACGAATACTTTACATTATATTAGTATTAATATTTTTTATGCTAAATATATATTTTTATTATAATTATTATTTTTAGCGTATAAAGAACAAAATGACAATATGAAAAAAAATATTCGAAATGGTTTAAATCAAAATTATGTCTGAAAACTTATTGTATCAAATAATAATACGTTTATATATATATATATATATATATATATATATATATATATATATATCAAAAAATGGATACCACAAATCTTTTCACACCATATTTCGTTTAAATTGGAATTATGTCGTACAAGAAACATAACTTTGTTTCGAAAAGCCTTTCGGTTATAGTAAAAAAAAAAACAGAAAAAAAGTTTATGTAATTCGAAAGTAACAAATACTACAAATCTTACCCCCCTATTTTCACGTTCTTTTTTTTTTTTATTTTACGATAACGATATATGTCGGCCATACGTATTACAACTCGGTAGAAATTTATTTGTTTCGAACGGTGAAATGTCTATTTTCAGTCTTGAGAACGATGAGCAGAACGGGCTTCGAACCCAAAATGTCACGTTCGAAATAGCCAGATATATATAAAGTACACATTTAGATTGCACAACATACGGTACAAGTGCAATTAGAAAATGCAGGGGCGATAAAAGCCATCGTAATTTCTGCAAATTTGAAACATTAAATTTATATTTGTGATGACATAATATGACGTTTTAATATTTGTTATTTTTGTCTTTGCGCGATATTTCGTTATGAAATTTTAAAATATACAGAATAGTTCAAAATTTGTACACTCTAAATATTTTTTTTTATTAAATTTATACATGTACATCAGTGAATAATTAAAAAATATACTTAATTTTAAGTCAAGTAATTATTTATGTTGACTATATAAAGATTATATCATATCTTAAATAAATTAGAATATTCAAAATTAAAAGGATAGATATCTTATATTTATATTCGTATTAAAATAATAATGTAATATTTCAAGAAAAATGTTAGTGATACAGCTTATATATTATACTATTTGAAATATTTACAAATCTATCGTGCATTGAATTTAGAACGAAAAAAATATTTATTGAAGGTTTACAGATCAACAGTGTACAATAAATTCTTTGTAAATATGTTTTGTTTGTAAATTTAGCAAATAAACAAAATGTATTGATAAAAAAAAAAGATTCGTACGAGATAAAAAATGTCGGGTAATTCCATTACGTTATATGAAAGCATCAAATGTGGTATAAAAAAAAATGTACAAAACATATATCAAAAAGTGGAAAACAAAATAAGAAAAGGGAACGATTTTTCCGGCTCGGAAAAACCTTTGCCGCAATTTTCTAAACAAAGCCACGTGAATTACGTGAATCGCGTATACATATAATAGATTACGAATTTTCCGCGTTGAAAAGGGTATATTTTATTTGACAAAATCTGACGTTTTTGAAAGCACGTGCTAAATTTAAAACTAACACAAAAATATTATGCGTTGAATATTCTGGTTAAATTTAATTATCGTTGAATATGAAATACAAAATAAAACGATGACACATTGTGCATTTTCGAGTCGTATTTAAAATTTAACGATTGTCGTTTTAAAAATGTCAGACGGTTCAAACTTTGAATATTCTGTTATTTCTAGATTTCAACGTGTCTTTTGAGAATTTCGCCACGATTTACAGTCGAAATTTGCCGAAATCCTTTTTATTTCTTATTTTCACACCTCGATTTAAATACTTACAAAAGCTCCTTTTCAGCACAAAGGCAAATGTGAAGTAACGATATAAAAAAGTCGCATACAAGAGCACTCTTCTCTTCTATTTTTTTTTTTTTTATGATGAATACTGAGTAAAAATGCGAACCAAACGAGCGAAATCTCACACGTCGAGTGGGACAACTTGCGAATGGGGAAAAAAAAAAAGTTTAGTCGGTTGCAACAATGCTTTAAAAAAAAAATTCAAGGGTCTCAAAATTGGGACAAAATAGGGCGGAATTCCGTTCTCACGTTCACTAGAATCGTGGGTCGTCGATGTATGAAGGCGTAAATTTGAGACATTAATCTGGAATCTATCTATAAACTTTTATTGCGATCGTTTTTACTTTATATATATATATATATATATATATATATATATATATATATATATATGTATATATATGTTAACTTTATATAGACTATTTTCACGATCTTGTTAATCATGAGTATATATAGTATATTTGGATAAGAACTCGTAAAAGCGATTCAATTTATTATTAGGGGTTCTTTTTTGAGGGAATAGCGAATTAAAATATCTTATTAATCGAAACCAATTACGATCATCGAAAAAAAATATGATGATCTCATCCTCGTGAATAATAATATTCGATTTTGTAATACAAGATTAAAGATTATCGAATAATGTCGGATTACGCGATTGAATGAAAATGATGTGGGTTTCAACTTTTTTTTGTGATATATCCTTATATAAGATCATATTATGAGTATCTGTAAAATTAAATTTATGTAACAAATTAAATTGTTGTATATGAGAAAATTAAATTTTTGTTAAAAATTGAATTTTAACATTTTGATTTAAATTTGTGTAAATTTAATACTTTTATGTGATTATGTGTATATAAAGAAAAAAGAGTGGGTTTTTAAACTATTTTAATAATTGATAGGTAAAAAAAGATAGCTTTCCATTATAAAATGTGGTTAGATTGAAAATATATATAATGGAATAGATTCAAACAACTATGGATTCTTGTAATTAATTGAAAATGTTAATTAATATAAATAAAAAAATATTTTGTTTCATTTACATATAATTTATTTTTGGCAAAAAACTATAAATTTTGCATTTTTAAGCTTGAAAAAATATTAATTAAAAATAAATTATATTTGAAGAAACTTGCTAAATTTTTTAATATAATACTTTTAATGGATTTTTATTATTATTAAAAAACATATTTAATAAAAAGAATTATTTTGTTTAATGTTAAACAATATTGACACGGAAAATTTAGCAATAAATGTACATCGTCGATCCAACGCAAAGTTTCCTTCTAAAAGCCTTCGAATAAAGTAACTTTTCAACGTGGAAAGGCTATATAATCAATTAGCCATGGGTGAGCGGAAATTTGCAAAACTAAAAACATCAATTTCCGATCAAAAGTTCGCTGAAAATTTTCCAATGTTAAACATTAAACAAGCCGTCGAAATTTCGGCAGATGTTTTCGATTTTACATCGCGCTTCGACGCTTTAAAAACGGATTAATTCGAATGCATATACGATCATGTTTTAACGTCGCCGAAACCATATATTATGTTAGAAAATAGTTTATTTTCAGTTTAGTGTTTATAACGACATGTTTATTCAATTTGTGTCGTTTCTGAAGTACGTTTGTTTACTATGTATAATATATGTTAATTTTGCTGGAGTTCAGTTTACTTATACGGCGTGTGAAAATTCGAATGTTTTCCGAACGAGTTCGTAGGAAAATTTCTTGAATTATTCACGGACAATGTCAAGTAGAAGCCTGACCGCGTTTTATTTGTTATTTCAGCGTCTCTGGAGGGAATTTGTAGATAATTTAATTCCGTTTTAAAGCCGTCCCATTCCATGTAATTTAATGTATTCATCTAGAGTAGATGATACAAAAATTTAAGTTGAATTTTGTTTTGGATTACGAAAACAATTTCTAGTACAATTTTTAAAAAAAATTAAAAGGCGAGAAAATTTATTCTTAAATTAAATAATACAATATTTAATTTTAATTGAAAATTGTAAATAATATATATTTAAGGAAGATAGTAGAAATATTGATAAACTATTAATATTTTACGAAAATATTTTTAACATGTTTATGTGTAAAAGAAATCATTGAAAACTTTGAGAAGTTCAGTTACAGAAAGTGAAACTATAAAACTTAATCTGTAATTGAAACGATCAAATTATGAAACATATAGTTTTTAAAAATTTACGTCATAATATTATGATGGAAAAATCGAACGGCAAAAAAAGGTAGCGGAAGTTTAAGATCTGAATGCTGAAAATTTTTCACTCTTGGCAGTCGATCAAGTGACGCAGGCGATTTTCAGCATTCGTAAATAAACGTTCAATAATGGAACGCTGAAAAAAATCATTTTTTTTTCACGAACAAAACAAAACAATGCTACTATGGAACATTCATGACACTATCAATTCTATCGTAATGTTTGTATATTTATTGCTGAAAGTAATTTATTTATTTTAGAGACGAGCGGACGCTTTTCATCTTTGAGCGATTTATTTCAGCAGGAAATTTGCGATAAAGTGTGCTCTGTCGATCTGAAACAGATTAGCTGAAAAAATATATAATTACAATACAGAGAAAAAAATTCACTTTTAATAAACGATATATTTTCAGTCATTGAGATTGATTATTATATATTGTAGTTGAATCATCAGTTTGACGATTCAAATGTTTAACTATTATTAAATAGAGATTTATGCGTTTTTTTTTAATAAAAAAATATGATTGAAAAAATATTTTATGTTGTATGTAATTTTATATTAAACATATAGTGAAATAAGCTTAATATTTTTTACAAATAAGAAAAAAATATGTAAGTCAACATAGATATCATTTATAAGTAATGATTGAAAAATAATTTATATTAATATTATTAATAAAAGTTCAAAGTTATATAAAAGAACTTTTTTAATTAAATTAAATACTAATAAACTTCAAATAGAAATCTAAATATGCTAAATTCTGCAACGCCACCGATAAATTTTTAATCTTAACTTTTTTATTCTAACGGTCTAAATTTAGTTAAATCAACATTCGAGTTAAGTTAAACTTTGCACCGTGAATAAAAGAGGTTTTCGTATAATTATCAGCTATTTTTTTTTATCACAGTCTTTGTGTACAAAAATCCGAGGTTTTTTCTTTTTTAATCTTCTTTCGTCACGGTCGATTATTTTTTTCTTCGTCGTCGAAAGATTTTCGAAATTGATACGCGCGCGAAAATTAGTGGAATTTTCACGTTATTTTTATCGGTTTAACGACGCCTAATGATATGAATAATAGAAACGATTCATTTTATACGTTATCGTTGCCGAATGGAAAAAATAAAAATAAATTAATATAAAACGCGCACGTTGTGCGTAAGTGAAATTAATTCCATAATGGATTTATTCGAAACGGACGTTTATTAGAAAAAATGTACATTTTATTAACGACGAATCCGTCTCAGTTTAGGTTATATGCGAAATAAAGTGCGAATGCTGTGGTTTTTTTTATTCGTTCGCTCGTTTTCATAGAATACAGTGTTATTTGACCCGTTTCAAAGTTTTCATCAATCACGCTCTGAGATCTGAAAATTTTCGCCATTTTATCCTGTATATCCTTTTTTATATTTTTTATACGAAACAAAGCGAAATAAAATAAAATAGGGCAGAGCACTTTATAAGATGTCAGTGCGGTTAAAATTAACAACGCGGTTTACGTGAAAATATATCGTTTTAAATGCAAAAAATGTATATTTATACAATTTATATATATATAGTAATTTAAATAAAATATTAGTTTAATATTTTACGAATTTTTTTAATCAAAAATTATAAATGTGAAAAAAAAAATCAATTATTGATTGTATGATACGAAGTGTTATCTATTTAAATATATAGTTTCTTGACATTTCTCTTATATATAATATTTTCTTTTTCGAAAATATTTTTACATTTTGTCTAAGTTTTATGAATAGTGAGTTCCTTAGGGAAGAAAGTTGTGTGACTTTGGACATACTATATATATTACTGAATTTTTTTGAAATAATGCATATTTTTTATTAAATTAGCAAATAATTTAATTTGTATTATTAAATCATTATAGGAAATGAGTTTGATAATATTTATATTATTAGCGTATTTAAATATTTTTTTTAATAACAAGATAATTTTATAGAATTAGCCTTCCATTTCATCTCGTATTTTATTCAAATTCATAATAAACTAGATTTACATCGTTAAATCCGACTGGTAATATGTAAAATGTCGGATTAAAAAAGAGAACGTACACGGTTTTTGGGCAAATATGAAGTTTTAATCCATTTTGTGTATTTTGAACGAAAAGTGCTCCCCCCCCCACAGTAAATACGATTATATTTCGGAACACGTTTAAACGATCGTTATCGCAATTATAAAAGGTCGAATAAAAATGCTGCGATATCGTCCGGTCCAAATAAATAGCGCAATTAAAATTTTATATATTGTTATACAAAAATAAAATGAAACGATAAAAAAATGTAATTGAAAAATTGAAAAAAAATCTTAAAATCTCTATTTTAAAATGAAGATTAAATTTAAATTTATAGCGCGAAATAAATTTATTAAATTATTCTCATGTGTTCGTTTGAAACGATCTTTATTCGATGGTAACTTTTTGGTGGTACGTATAAAATTAGATATTAAACGTACCCTCGGTATTAGATCAGTCTATGGTCAAATCGCATTACCTATTTGGCCATAAAAATGGATGACCGTAAATGGTTTCCCTATTTCATTACAAGGGGGTGTATAAACACAATACGGCCCTGGAGAAAAAAAAAAAAGGTTCACCGAGATTTTTATTGGATGTCGGGTGATATGGGCAATTTTTTATCATTTATTCACGGAAGTATTCGGGGGGAAGAAATTGTATCAGCGATTTTTTCGTGTTTTATATAATAATAAAAAATGTGCAAAAATCGTCGATTTTAAGTCGTAAATTGATATAGAAAATTAATGGAAAATGGTAGAGCGTGATATATATTTTTTTAATATTTTTATATATGTATATTTGTATTTCTGATAATAGATTTGATAATATCAAAAAAAAGTAGTTTGATTTAGGATAGCAATTAAAGCTTTAAGAATTTTTTATTCGTAATATATAAATGAAACTTGATTTTAACTGAAGTGTTCAAATCACTAATTTAAAAATTGTTGTATATAATTTGCTAAATGCCATATGAAAGAGTTAAAATGGAACATTGTCGGTTTGATATGATAATTTTGTAAATTTAAATAATAGTAATAGTAGAAGCAACATATTAAATTTACGACTGCCAATGGTTAACCGTCGCTTTTTTTTTTTACAGAAATTTATCGTTGAACGTTATTGTACAAGTTTATGAAGTAAAACGTACGTGAGTATCAATTTCGGCAGTAATTGTTTGCAATTAATCATAAAGTTGTGTCAAATTGTGAAAACAATTTCAAAACCGAATGGTATCGCATTATACTTATTTATATAATATATTATTATTTTATTGCGCAATAAAATTGATAAAAAGTATTAAACGTAAAAATTAAAATTTGTTAAAAACCCAATGAAATTCGTGACAATTTACTATATATATATTAAATATAGATTATAATGTTTTATTATATATGCATATATAAAAAATAATATAATCGTGCAAGTGTTAAAAACGAATTATAAATATTTAATTTGTATGCGTGTTTGTTTAAAAACATGTTTTCGTTTTTATTTTTATTTTTTGGTTTTGTATACAGATTTCGTTTATTTTCCATTAAGTTAAAATGGTATATTTTTAATGTTTACTTTCCATAAAAATTAATGCGTTAAATTTAAATTTAATTATTTCTTTATCTTAATTATTATTTTCACTTAACAAAGCATTTTTTCGATTAGAGCAAAAAATATGACAATATTATCTCAATGTTGTAATTAATTTATAATTTATAAATCTTTATAGATTTGAGTCACATTTTTTTGATTTTTTTACAATATGTATATATTTTATAATAACCGTATAAAATATTTTTATATTAGTATAATAAAAAAGTTATATATTATTATTATTATTGAATATTTTTTCATATGAAATGTAAATTTTACAAAAGGTGATGTAGCATGAAAAAGGTAAACAGAACTATATGTTGAATAATTTATTAACGGAAATATTCGGAGTTTGTTGTTTACATATTTTGAATATGATAAAATAATATATAGAGTAAACACGAAGTGTCATAATTTATTTATAATTTAATACAGGGAATTAGGATTTATTTAAAACATATGTCACCAGATTAAATACAACAATATATTTTATCGATTTACTCAAAAAAAAAAATAAGTAAAAATAAAATGAAAATATCATTTATAAAGTAATAATGAAATTTATAATTTACTCGTATATAGAATATAATGTTATTTGCTATCAATTTAGGGAATGTGTTAAAGGATTTTCTTCGCTCAAGTCGTTTCGTGAATTTACGAATAAAATAGAATATATATATATATATATATATATATATATATATATATATATATACGTAAAAAATAACAGAAAAAGGTTATATATAATGTGGTTTGATGAAAATTTATGAGGTTTTTCGTATCGCAAGTTCGCGTTTGGTAAGTGTTTGCCATATTGGATATGTAAAGGATTTCAAAGAGTATAAGTATAATACAAAATTATATAAAAAGAATTATAAACTTTTTCTTTTTAAAAATTACATTTAAATATTTATAATAATCCGTACAATAAATTAATGTGATGCTGTCGTTTTTTTTTTTTTTGAGAAAATTGAATTTTATGTACATATGCTTTTTGGTCTTTGCGTATCGCACGTATGATGATATTGTATAAGAGACGGTAGTTCAGAAATAGGCTTTCGCGCAAATGCGTGCAATATTTGAGCCTTTATTACAACGACACAACATTATGAAGAGCCGCAAGTCATCATCATCACGAACCTATCGTCGATTTCGATTTTTCTCTCCGTTCATACGACCAATTTCGATTTTCTTTCAAATCGACGCCCGTAAAAGCGATCGTCCTTGGAAAATTTCAATTTCCTCCGATGAGAAAGTCGTTTTAGAAGTTGTGAATAAAAAAAAAAAAACAATCGGGAAAATTTTCAAAGCGTTGAGAGTCGTCTTATTGCGCGATTTATTATTATTATTATACGAGCGTTTTGAAAATATGTTCAATTTTAGTATTTTCTACTTGTTTTATTACAAATGATATACTAAAATTATCGAAGTAAATCGATTGTCGAACAAATCAAAAATGCATTTAGTCAGATATATAAAATAACATTAAATTTAAATATATGTATGAAGATGAAAAATTCGTATATTTTTTCTAAATAATATAATACACAATATTATAGTCATAATAGATTTAGAAGATACATTAGTGGCTATATCTGATTTTATTGGCAGTTGCTACTACATATATTTTTTTTTGATGTTGTTATTATGTTCATCATTCGAGTATAATAAAAAGCTTGTCCATACGTAGAATAAAGTAATTTATATTCTTTTCGTACGAACGAAAAATTGATCGTTTTACACAATATTACATTTTATGATCAGCCTTTACGCACATACAATACTAATGTGAATGTATACAATAATACAATACATCATTTTTCCTCCCCTAAATATATTGTAGAGAATATATATATATATATATATATATATATATATATATATATATCGTGCTTTCCACGTTGAATTGTAATTTATCATAATAACAATTTTTTGACATATGATGGAGAATAATTTTATAAAGATATCGATCTTTGTTCAAATGCACGTAAGTGCATGTCGTTTTTTTTATTTCTCATTTTTTGATATACGAATATATTATATGATTATAAATATTATAAATTTGTATAAAATATATGCGAAGTATAATATAATGTAGTGACGATTTATAATTTTTTTCATATAGAGTTACTAACTAAATTGATAAACTTAACACTTTTACATTTCTTTTGTCCTAACAAAAATATTTTTTTTTCGTATGAAATTAATAGGAAAGGTAATTATAAGATGAAAATTTTTACGAATTTATGAAAAAATATGGGCAATATTTTATAAGCTAGTATTAGATATGGGCTAATGGCGTAATTTGAAGACTAACCATATGTTACATATATTTTCAGAAAAAAAAAATGGTGGTACGCATATGAAAAACCAAGGCAACGTCAGGTAATTTTGGATAGCTATACGTTACATATAATAAATGGAAAGTTGGTTCTTTCTGAGAAATTACGTGTTGAAAATTAATTTATTATGTAATTTATATTTATGGAAAAAGTGTCGAATCAATTTTTTTTAATCAAAAAATAATTTTGCTTTATGATTGTTTATTAGGTCATTGGGTTATGCGATTTTATATTGAGAAAGTAAATTAATTTTAATTCTAAAAATATTACATAAAGAACGATTTGTCGTCGAAATATATTTTATTATAAATATAAATAACATTCTATGACATTTGATAGTAGTTAAATCGCGTTTTCAAATTTCATTTATCGCCTATAAAATATCTTTATGTATATAGCGATATTTACAGATTAAATAAATCAATCTTTTAAAATCTGAAAATAGTTTGTACTATATATATTTATTCAAAGCCAAGTGAAATACTTGATGCATGAAATCAATATAAATTTTAATAAAAAAAAATAAGAATAAATCTGAATATTTATCGATATTTTCGGTTAAGAAAATTCTTTTTATATTAATAAATTTCAGATTAAATAAGCTATAAAAAAAAATTGTTTCATAAAAATTAATATTGCGTATAAACGTGTGCCTCATGAGAGGCACTCGAACTCGAATTCGAGAACTCAGTTCGTCGATGCGTGTTTTCGATACTTTTAATAAACGTGTTCGACTTTTATGTCCTTCGTAAGAAATTTACGATGGAAAATCTGCCCAATTTCCAATAAGAAAAAAAATCGTAAAAATATGAATGTTACCGGAAATAAGTGAAATTGTTTTATTCTATATATATATATATATATATATATATATATATATATATATATATATATATATATATATATATATATATATATATATATATATATATATATATATATATATATATATATATATATATATATATATATATATATATATATATATATATATATATAAATTATATTCAAACGTATAAAATTAATGGACAATTTATTTTATAATGATTTTTGAATTATTTGATTTTATATATATACATATTTATAGTAAGTGCTGAAATTTATTGCAGATTATATAAATTTTTAATTGGCTATCGAATTTCCAATTATATATTGAACACGTGATCTTTCAATTTTCGTATAATATTCGGTTCAAGACATATTATTAGGGATTGCTTATTTCATTTTTAAAATAAAATAAAAGTATATATTGTGTAAGAATTGTAAGTTTTGTATAGAAAAAAAAAATGAGGTTTTTGTCCTATTTAAGAGTAATAAATGATACTCGGAAGTTACGAGCTCAAATTTAAACTGTTGTCTGAAAGTGTTAAGATATGTCAAAAAAAAAAATGTTTACATCGTAAATTTCAGGTGAAAAACTTATCATAGAAACATATGTATAAAGAAAAGTATCATGTCGTAAGTTATGAAATATTTTATTTTCACTTTTGCTTATTTACCGACGGGGTTTGTGTCCATGTGAAATATTTCGTGCGCCAAATTTGGATATTCTGCGATTTCTCTTAAGGATTTTAGGATTTCGGTTGGGCTGTCATTTACATTGGAAAAGGGTGGATAATAAACGAGGGATGAGATTTAATTTTTGATAATAAATAAATATGAATATTCCCAGAACGTCCTCGTTTGCGTTGAGATATACGAGGATCGTTAATTTGCTATGAGAATCAGGACACGGATAATTATCGCATACGTTCACAATTGTTAAAATAATGTCTATTTTTTTTAAATTAAATAATTTTTGAGTTCGGTAAATATAAAATAACGAGATTAATAATTTAATATAAATAAATTAAATTTATTTAATACTGTAATAATTTGTATTTTCATAATGTAATATAATATAAATAAAACCCAATAATGTAATATTCTTGTATTTTAAAAATTATTTTGTATCGATTTTGGCTATAAAGATAATTTTTAATATAATAAAAGTAAATTTTTAATATTATTGTTTTATTATATAAATCGTATTAATCCAAAAATCAATATTTTGAAGTATAATTTACATAAAAAATAAGAATATGTTATAATTTTCTAATAAACATAATTGATATGTAAAGTATTGAAATTTTAAAATGTTAAATGTTTATGTAAATAATTAGGAAAATATCTAAATACAAATATTTTGATGAAGGTATTTTCTAATAACTTTTCAAAAGTGTAAAATATAAAATTTTATTTTTTTATTTTAAAGTAGAAGTTCCTACCGCTAGTGATGAACGAAAAACCACACATTAAAATATTATGTATTTGCTTAAGCAAAATGAAATGAAAAAAAAATTAAGAGCTTTTAATAAAGCAGAAAAATCCAAATCGAAAAAAATGTGAAAACGAGAAAAAAATAAAAATAAAACGATTCCTTTTCGCAATATTCAAATTAATCGAACGCTTAAGCGAGATTCCGCGGCTCGCGCTAATCGAATTATTTTCCCGTGGAAATGAGGAATTTTCACGACGACGATCGTTATTTTTCGCGCGAAATGAAAATGCAAAAATGTCGGAATTTCGTAAACATAATGAACGCAATTTGATGTAATCTTTGTTTATTCGTCGCTTTTTGCAAGTGGGTGAAAAATTTTTCCCCGGCGTCGATTCGCGCTTTTTTTTTCTTTAGATTAAACGACTTAATCAAACGATGTTTTTCACGTCTATTAAATGAGACGTTATTAAAATATAAAACTTTCACATATATTCTCTTATGAAATTTCTATGCCAAATCTTTTTTTTTAAATATTTATATAAATATAAAATAAATTAAACGTTATGTAAATTATATTTATATTACGATATATTAATAGAAAAAAATGTTTTTTTTTAAATCTGAATCGTCTGAAATATTTATTTATAAAAACGGCCTTCGTTAGTATATTTTAGCAAAAAAAAAACATCATTTTCATTAATGATCAACAATAAAATGGTCATCTAAGGGGGTGTTTATTATGTCACGTATCGTTTATGGAAACGTTAACGAGATAACGGACACATTTCGTCTATAAATAAAATTGTTTACTGGTGACAAAATTAATATTTTTATCGCTGCCCAAATTAAATTCGCATATTTTCTATATATAGAGAAAATATTCTGAGATTCAATGGAATTTTTCAAATATATCCGAAAAAAAAATTCTTATAGAATATATTAAAAAAATCATGAACTTTATTGTGTAATTTATATTATATTGTTATATGTGTATTAGATTCATATTGATTTAAATATAAAAACGTATTTTCTATTAAGAGAATAATGGAATAATATATATATATATATATATATATATATATATATATATATATATATATATATATATATATATATATATATAATAATTCCATTTTTGAATATAATTTACTCAGTTATTGCAGCTAAAAGTGCAATCAATTGTAAAATTTATTTCCTGTCAAATCATGCAAGTATAAAAGTGCACTTTGATTTATCGAAAAATTTTATTATATATAAAATTATGTTTTTTATACAAATATAAATAGAAACTTAGTAAAATCATTTTTATAATTTTTTAAACATTTTTTTGCTTATAAATATGTTTAATAATTAGAAGCAGTATTAAAATTCTGCATATTAGATATTATGGATATTGTTTTGTAATATCCATATTTTAAAAACTATTTATATGAAAATTAATTTTTAATCAATTATGTCATATAAATATTTGTTTTATTTCATATATTAATTATATTGAAATTTAAAATTATTAATTGTGCTTAATGAAATATGAGAGGAGTTAATTGCAGATTCATCTACGAAAAAAAAAACACCGAGAGTATAAAGCGAAGACTTCAAAGTGAGATTAATTACGAATAATTTCCATGAATTTTTACAGATGGCAAACATAATATTTTGCGTTAATAAAGGGCGTGTCAGATTTCGCAAACAAAGGGCTAGCCCTTATACTAATGGCCGTCGTCGTTTATGCCATTTACTATATTCATTGTCGAAAAACAACCAAAAAAAAAATACGCGAAACAGTTCAAAAATATGTAATAAACTTAATTTTATTGAGCGCTTCGATTCGTAATATTGTGATTATCAAAATATTATTGCGATTGAAAAATGCTCGATATTTTATAGGTTGTCTTTTTTTTTGAAATTTTTCTTTTGAGGCGGAAAAATCCTACTTCGAACTAAACGAAGTGTAAAATGTTCAATAATGACATTTTGCAGAGAAAATATACCGCCGAAAAAATTATTCGTTCGATCGTGAATGTTATTTTTTGGGTGTCTTTTTTTTATTTCCTAATCTTGAGTGACACTGACCAATATGTAATTACATACACACACACACACACACACACACACATATATATATATATATATATATATATATATATATATATATATATTAAAAAAATATATTTATAATGTTTTTTGTATCAATAAAGTGCAAAATATTTCTTCAGAAATTTTCTATTTAAATAATCCATAATTAATGAAAATATTTTTTATGGAAATATAGTACAGTATATGATTATATTAAAATAAATATAAACAGTTTTAAAATTCATCAAAAATTGAAATATTTCTATTAATATGTGATTTCTGGAATGCTCACTATTGTATATTGATTAAATGTAATAACTTTTTAGATAAAAATATATAATAAATTTGATGATATATATAATATATAAAGCAAAATTTTAATACAATATATAGTGATTCAGATCAATAATTAAAATATAAATATATATTATCATTTTACTATTGATATGAATATTTTGGATTAATGAGATATTAAAATTGATATCAATCAATCAATGATAATAATAAAATTATTGAAACATGATATTTTACAATGTAATTATTTTGATACATACGAATCACAGTATCACATTTAACGGATCGACGATAATCAAAGCGCCTTTCGTAGAATTTCATTTTTCAAAAAAAAAAAAAAAAAAAATACTAAAAATATCAAAAGCAAAAATCAAATTTCACGTTACATTGATTTTATATTTTTTTTTTCAGAAACGAATTCAAATCGATCGACCGTTCTTAATAATATTTGTTCGAAACGCCGCAGCGAAAACACTTTGTGCACGAATTCGCGATAATTTCGTATGAAAGTGTTTTTTTTTTGCGGTTATTTTCGTTCGAATTCGCTTTTATATGCATATGCACTGTTTAATTTAAATTTTAATACGATAACAACACGACCTTATGATTCGGGTTTAAAGCACCAAACCGGCAAATATCTGTTGAATGTCAAACTCGTCGAGTGCTTTTGTCAATATATTTTTCTTATAGTGCTCTAAGAATAAACAAAATTTCGATCAATGTTTATATTTTGAACGTACAAAATTAAATCTCAAAATAATAATATATAATATATATATATATATATATATATATATATATATTAAATATTATATGTAAGAGTGAATTTAGTATTCGATATTTATGTATAAATCAATTGTATATATTTTATGTAAGAGTAAATATTCATTATTTGAATGTGATATAGCATTTATATAATATGTTAATATATTATACATGATGTATTATATTGTTTGGTTCGATTTTAAGCCGATTATTGAAGTTAAGCGATGCGAATATAACCACAACATTGGTGTGTTTATATGTAATTAATTGTCAATTATTGAATATGTTGAATAATTTAAGTGTTTGTTTATATATGATAATGTAATTAAGGGTAGTTTTAAAATTTTTATTTTTGATATAGATAGTAAAAAATCGATTGAAGCTTTGACACAGAAAAAAATATTTTATTAATATTAAAAAAGAGATTTATAATATTATATTTCTAAATGAAGGAATATATTATATTATTGTTTTATAATCAATAAAATTGTAATAACTTTCTATATTTATTTAGATTTATTTTCTGCACTTTAAATATACGATAGAAAAATATGTATGAGCGAAGACTAATCACAAAGCGGTGGTTGAAATAATGTTTATAAAATTATTTTTCAAATTTTTCCAAAGTATTTGTGAATTATGAATTGAAATAGTTTGAATAAACACACGTTTTCGACAAATATACGAACATATAAGTAAAATAATTGGATGTCAAGGAAAATGCTACAGCAATAACGGAATAAATATTAAAATAGTTAGAAATTTCGAAAAATCTAATATGAAAATCCATTTTGAAACACTTAAACTTTTTATATGAATAGAAGCATAGAAATATTTTTTAAAATATTTATATGAAAATAATATTTATGATGAAGCATAAAAATTTTATATATAAAGACACAATGGAGAATATTTGATATAAAAATGAACGCGGAAATTTTTATATAAAACGACATTTATGTGTTTATAGGAGGATTTGTTTACCAATATATTAAACGCTATGAAATTATAACCTCAAGGGAAACGACTCTTTATTGAAGTCGGTTATTAGAGGCAATAGGAAATGACCACGAAACACACATATATTACATATATATACCATATATATATGTAAACATATATGTTCGTCCATAAGGTTTTTATAATGTATATATATATATATATATATATATAAAAGCGATGGAAAAATGGAAAAAAATTGATTAATTTCCCGCCATTTTCGATTCACCCATACCAAAAAAAAACATTAAATCATTCGTTTCGACCCGCCTGAAAAAAAAACAGGCTCGACGGTTTTTCCTCGATTTTGCAAAACGTGCCACAAAACGGACGACATGAATCATACATTGTATTTGTTGCACGTGAGACGTTGATAAATTGATATGTTTTTCGCCGAGAAAATTCCCTTTAAATGTCCGCCTAAAAGATTGAATATAAAATGAGGATGTGTAATTTTTAACGACAAATCTGTGTATATTTAAAAAATGTTAGTGAAAAAAAAAATTTTTTTTTCAGTTTCGAATGGCGGTAAATAAATTTTAAATTGATGTGTTTATATATCAAAATTATCAATAAAATGTCTTATAATTTATCAATTGATATGTAAAAAAAATAATAAGTTGAAAATTGAAAATTATATTATATTTTTAACTTTTTAAAATATATGAGAACTTATTAACGAAAGCAGATGTTTGAAGTATAATTAGAATCATTATAAAATATTATACATGAAAAACGCTATTTCAACTATTTATTAGCATAATTTATATAAGAATAGATTGTTTATGTATTAATAATTATAAAATTTATTTATAAATAGTATTGTTTTTCATGGAAAAATGAATAAATAATTAAAAAAAATATTTTTTTGAACGATTGTTAATTAAAAAATTATCGATAATTAACTTTTGAAATATTATGTGCTTTAATAAAGTCAGGTTTTAATTGATCAGAATTGAGTTGATGAAATAACTTTAGGAAAATTAAATTCTTTCATTATTTTAATTTTTTCAATTAATATAATCATCAAATTATTGAATATAAATTATTGCTTAGAAATGTATCTTTATTATAAATATATGTTTTTGTTGTTTCAAATTTTTAATTGAAATATGAATTTTTTATACGTCGTTATTTATTGTATATTCAAATTATTATTCCGGAACGTCGCTCAATTAAATATTTTTAATTGGATTCTTGTCATAGAAAAATATGTATCATTATTTAATACACAGAACAAGTGTTAAAACTTTAATAAAATTTCAGTATAAAAATGCGTTAATTAATATGAATTTTTAATTTCAACTAAAAAAGGAAAGAATTTTAAATTCGATGAAATTTACGTTTATGAATTATGAATTTTAATGAAGAACTAAATTAAATATATTTAAATTTAAAAATAGGCTTTTATTATTAATATTTTATAAAAATGAGATAATTTAATTTTCAAGTATTTTTTTTTACTTTTTTAAATAATGAATTATTTATTATGAGAATATGCATTTTAAGTAAAATTAATTTTAGATTTATTTGGCAGGATTAAAATATAGATTACTTCTATTTATTGAATGATTAAGCGCTTTATATATCAAAATTTATTTTTTTATAGCTGAATAAAAAAAAATTGAATTAATTATAATGTATTATCAAATTTGCACAAAAGAATTAACATTTAAATCGATTCGCACAGAATCGAAATTTAAGAATTTCTATGCATAAACAAATCATGACCGCTTCGCTCGCATTTGAATTCAATTGGGAAATTCGGAAAAAGTTTTTCTTTTTTTTTTTAAATCTTCGCGAGCTTTGAAGCGAAGATCGAAATTTGAATTTCAAATCAAGCATTAGACCGTAATGCATTCGGCAAGTGAACAAGGGCAATATCAAAAGTGAGCTAACTATAATATTGCCGATTTTGATGAAAGGAAATACGAAAATTTACCTAGGCTCTATTTACATTTTCAACAAGATATTCTTTCTTGATTTTTTTTTTCATAAAAATAAATATATAAAATAATAATACAAGATACAATTTTTAATTGTTCATTAACAAAATTCTATCTTTTATGAAATTTCGTTATATCAATTTAGTTTACATTATATATATGATATAAAATAATGTATTAGAAAGGGTTTAATGAGACAATTTATATGCATATCAAAAAGTTCTAATATATTTTATATACATGTTTATATGAATGATTATCGTGTGTGTTTAAAATTTGAATAATTTAAAAATCAGCTCAAATTTGTTATTAGATTATGTATAATAACTAAAATGATACATGAAATCGAAAAAAATGTTTAGGAATAATATTTTCATTTCAATAAAAAATTATATTAACACAAAATATTAAATAAAATAAGTGTATATAATGTAAGATATCCTACTGTTCAGTATAAAGAATGGATTAAGTTTCATATAAAGTTTATTACATTTTTATTTAGTTGTGTAAATATTTTTTTATTTCTATCTAGATATAAATAATAATTAATGAAAGAATATTCGATATACACGAGTATAGAAATAAATTACAAATTGTACTTTTTGTACAATAATTAAATGCTAATATATTCTTCGACTAAGAATATATATAAATCGACATTTTTTTTTCTTTCCGGAAAAACACAATGGAAAATCATGCGCTTTGTTACGATCGCGGAAAAATTCGTTTCGTTCCAAACGGAGGTTTCATATGTCGTACTTTAAATCGCTACAAAAGCACTATGAAGTCACGTAAAGTGGCATGCGATGCAGTAGAGCTTTTTCCGACATAACACGTCACGTAACCAAAGTTATTACATTTATATTACACACCAGAAAATACTATTTTTATCGATATTAATGTCTATAAAATATCATATGCCGTTTTAATAACGGTGTAAATTAAATATTTTTATTTAATCATATTATATATTATATTATGATTACTCATTATTTTTGATATTGTATTAAAATTACAAACATCTTTATATATTATTTATATTTAGTTTCGTTATCGCATCGTTTGAAAATAAAAATTCGCGAAATTTTTAAATAATAGTTATTAAAGGTCATTTTTATTTTAAGTAAAACGTATCAAAATTTTATTTCTTTAGTCAGATTATAAGATTCAATTTTTCTATTATTTTTATACTTGAGTCTATTTTTGAAAATAATTTATTCAAATTTATTCTCGAATCAAATTCACTGTGCTTTTGTTTAGTAATAATTTTAAATGTAGATTTTTTGGGTTTATATTCGGATCAGTTTTAGAATGGAAATATATTGATATTTTTTTCCTAATTTACTAATATATCTCTTAAAACATAATGCTTTATATTTTTATCTAGATTTAACTAAAAGCTAGATGGTTATTAATTAACGACATGAATATTAATTAACGACATGAAGATAAGTAATTATTTTTTATTTAAAAAAAATATTTAGATTTATGTGTAATGTTTTAAACTATTTCTAAATAATTTTAAAAGTACATAATCATACTTTTAGAGATTTATAATTTTTGTAATGTATATATATATATATATATATATAATATTTTTTGTTTTTGATGGGGTCACGGCCGACCGTGCTAATTACGAAAAATGACAACGTAAGCCGTCTGAAAAAGCTTCTCTCGAAGAGCTTTTTTTCTCTGCGAGAGCTTTCTGAGAGGACTTCGTGGAGTGCCACTGCCGCCGTGAACTATGCGATCGAGTATCTCGTTCTACTTCAAAAGTTCCACTTCGTATTTTATTATTTTTATTTTATTTTGCGTATTTTTCGCGTCCGTATTCTATAAATTTTCGGTTTAAAGATTCGGTTTTTATTTCCGTTGCATCGTTGTACAACGAGATTTTTCCATATTTTTCACTGAATAAAAAAACGGCTTTTGTCGTTATAACATTGTAAAATATGTATTCGCATTCAAATCTATTCGCGTTAATATATCATTTTTTTACAATGCCTCATAGATGCAATTTTTATTTTGAAACGGTATTATATAAATTTTACTTTTTTTTTTCAACCTTCGTAAATAAATTTATCGAGCGAAATAAAGGGTCATATTTCAAAATTTATTCACAATAACGTAAACTTATTTATCATAGAATATTCTAGAATTTCATGTTTGTGGATAATAATACTAGTAACTCAAAGTCAATTTAAGCATTTATAATTTATTACATATTTTTTTTCAGAATACTGAATAAATCTTTTTGTAATATAATTCGATCATATCTCATTTTAAATTATTTTAATAATTTAAAATTTATTATTTAATAAAAATAAATTTATATATATAAACGTGTTGTTATAGTATTATTAAATACAGATGTTTATAATCGTGTCCGATTAAATATATTAATGAATTTTTGAATAAATTTGAAAAATATTGTATAAAAAAAATATGTTTATAATAATATAGAGTGAGGAGAAAAAAACACATTGACATTTGAAAACCATTCGTTGATTTATGGTCGCTTTTCAATGCGATAATCCGCAATCAAAAATTCATTGAAAGCACAACCGACGTCGGCTTATCGATTTCCTTCGACGTCGAAATACACAATAAAATCGTGTACAAAACACGTGAAAACGTATAAAGATTGGAAAATTATTTTTACATCGTGAAACGTCGACATCACAATAATAATTAATCATAAAAAAAATTATTACGATATATAAAAAAAATATATTTTTTTTTTTTTGAAAAAAAGATCGTCGATATATGAAATATTAATATAAAATGCAATTTTCTTGATACCTGTTGATGTAGAATTATTATTGTTGAAATATTATTACAATCTTGTTAGTATATATTATATTTTGCTCAAATAATATATTTTTATATTACATAAAAAAATAAAGTATAATTAACGATGAGAAAGATAAAGATTAATTAACATTATATATTTTAATTACTATAAAAAAGATTAGTATGAAATATAATTAAAATATCGCATCATTATAACGTTATATGTTTGAATTGAAGTGCAATCATTTTGTATCATAAGCTACGTTTCTAATTAAAAAAAATTGCGTTTAACGATGTTCAATAAGCGGATTTTATATTAAAAAATAAGCTGATAATTAATTAATGAGATTATCAATTATTAATTTAGGAAGTAAATCTAGATTTTTTTATATTATATATACTATATATATATATATATATATATATATTAATATTATTGTAATGAAAAAAATTCGTTGCCAATATTATAAATTCGGTTTTAATAGCGACTTTTATGTGTTAATTTCGATAAAATATTTTCATATTTTACACACGAAAATTGAGTTATAATAGTGGCTAAAATGTTGTGCATGTTTATCAACAAGTTTAATCATTTGTCGTTAAACACAGAATAAAAAATGTACTGAAAAATGTTTCAATCTAATGTTACTAGAGAAATATATGAATCGACTTAATATTGTATAATATTAATGCTATTTATATTGTAAAATTTATATAGACGACCATTTGCATATTAAATTTTTTTTTTTTTACCATTTTTTACAATATATATATATATATATATATATATATATATATATATATATATATATATATATATATATATATATATATATAATACACATATTATAATATTGCTGTAAATGAATCATTCGTATATAATTAATAAATTATGGGAAATTATAAATTGTAATTAAAAACATATAGAATATTATTAGTTAATTATTTATTTACTTATCATTTTGTAACAGTATTTTGAAATGATATATATATATATATAAGATTATTATAAATATCTTCTAACAATGTTAAAAAAAAAATAGCGGAAAATTGAATTTGAACGCTATTCGAATATAAAACGACATGTAACAAAACGAAATGACAATAACATAAACTTCAACGATGCGCTTTTCCGATGAAAAATAAATATGAAAAGCTGCAAAATACGCTTTGTACAATAGTTTGTGTCAATACAATATTCCAGCTGAAAATGCTTACAGCAAAAACATTCGCTCGTAAAACAATATTTAAACGAGTCGCACCAAAAAAAAAAAAAAAAAAAATGGAAACTTTCGTAAAATTCGATCGTTTATATTCAATTAACTCGGTTTTCATCCAAGTTTTTCATTAATGGATCGCATTGGCTTAATAATCGTTAAGACAAGCTGAAAAATTTTTCAGTCGGAAAACTTGGACCAAAGTTTTTTTTTTTTGCTTAGTTCGGCGAAAGTGTTTTTTTACGGATCATTGTACATTTTTAAATATATATAAGATAAACCCATGAATATAGACAAGTTTTATTAATTTTTAATATATATATATATATATATATATATATATATATATATATATATTATCCATTGATAAAATATATGATTTACTTAGAAAAATTTGAGATGAAAAATTATTTACGTATGTAATTACAATATAATCTATGTTAAATCTATTAAAGATAGGAAAAATTAAAAAAAAAATCAATAAATATTATAGGAAGAACCATCGCGAATTATTTATAGTATAATTTGAAAAAGTAATAGTGAAAAATCTAGTTTTCTTTTATGAAAATGTGAAAAAAAATATGTCAACATATATATATAAGACCGTTTAAAGTTGTATTAGATTATATTTCGTTATTTTCCGAGTTTTCGTGAATTTCGTTAAAAGTTTCTCAAACAACTCACGCAACTGTATATATGCCACGCAACGAATTTTCCTCAACTCGATAAGATCCCCCCATTTAAACGAAACGAATTTATTCTCTCTGCCCCCTTTTCGAATGCCTCCCTCCCCTAATTTTTTTATTATATTATTATTATTATATTTATTTCTATCATATTGTGATCGATGCAGTTTCGCACGTTTTTTTTCCTAAAATAATAGTATTTTTTTTCGTGTCGTTTTAATTAATTTAATCAAATAATTAAGTCGCAGCATTGAAACGTAATCGCATTAATGACAGTCACGAAACGTTCAAATTCGTAGTAGAAAAAAATATACGTATTCCATTTCTTCTATTACTTATTCAATTTTTCATCATTATTTTTTTTCTTCCTCTCTCTCTCTCTCTCTATAAAAATTAATTATCACGAATCGGTAATAATATCTTATATATTTTATGGGATTTTCGTGTTCGTTTCAATATATTGAGATATGAACCTATATACTACATATTGAAAGTTGAACGTAATGAATTTAATGGAACACGTTATTTATTTAATTAATACTATATAAATATATTAATATTGATATATATATATATATATATATATATATATATATATATATATATATATATTGGGATGAAATATTTAGGTTTTGAAGGTATATACAATATTAATATTGATATGTTTTATTTACATAATTTAAAAAAGTTCTCTCCCGATTCTAAACAGAAATAATAATTAATCGAATTCAAGAAAGGCGATAGAAAAAAAGTAAATCTGAGTTTTATTTTACATCAATTAAAAATTTGCATTTAATTTGCAGAATAGTTTATTTGTAAATTAATTTATGAAAAAGAATAAACCTTAGATTTAAATTAATAAGGATACAAATTGTAGGTAGTATTTGAAACGTGCTTATCCTTATCCATCTGGAATAATTTGCGAAGTTCTATTGTTGTTAATCACAGTATTATATATATATATATATATATATATATATATATATATATATATATATATATATATATATATATATATATATTGATTTCAAATTTACACAATGCAGTATTCATGCAAGTTACTAAACACGAAATCGCAATAATTTATTTTGTTCGCTTCGAGTTAAGTTACTAACATTCAAATTTAAAGTGCAACTTTATATTCAACATCCGTGGAAAATGTCGTCAAAATTCACGATGCAGTCGTAAAATAGATTAATGCAAATAACCCCAGTTTAATGCTGTTTTATGCGGTACTTACATGCAATATAAGCGTCTAATAATATATTATAGTTTAGTTATAAAAGAATAATTTAATATCTAATAATTTAATATTTATATAGTTATTGAATAATATAAAAGTTTATATATATATATATATATATATATATATATATATATATATATATATATATATACATATGTAGTTTATGCAATTCAAAGTTTGTTCAATATATATATAGATATAGGAATTACTTGAAGTTTCCTCAGCTGTTACAAAAGTTTGAATTTTTACTCTAGAGTATACAGAAAAATTTTCAACGTTCAAAAGTGAATATATTATATAATTAAATAGAATTTATTATAATGTGATAATATAACAATTATTCAGTATTTTAATAATATATCAAGATTTGAATAATATTCAATCGCATAGTTGAGTCTTGATAATTACAATGAAAAGGCTAAATTTAAACTTTTTGACGGCGAACTCTGAACCTAAAAATTCAACTTTCGAACAAAACCGCACACACGACTATACGTCCATCTATTATATTTGTATGCGCACTTGCAAATATCCCTCGAAGGTGGGGGCGGGAGGTGGAAATAATTCAGGATTCAATCCGGAAAATTTCACCGACGCTATTTTCCGCTGCATTCGACCGTCGAAAACGTGGAAATACTCCGGTAAAATTAGACGTTTTTGATGATTTTTTTATATCGTGAAATTTCTTTCTGGAAATATATTCTACATAACGAGTTGAACGAGGATCAGAAGAGTTCCCACCTCCAAAGAGGGAGCTTCCCTCCGAAAATCACGAAAAACCTCCAAAAATTCGACCGTTTTTGAGTTTTCCGAATTTATCTCAAAAACCATAATTCGGATTGAAAAAGTGTCAATGAATAAAATATTGCTCATAAAATTCTACATTTAAAATTCTACATTTAATTTGCTTAATTGTTACTGATTTCCCGTAAAAAGTGCTCGAAAATAGGCCTAAAATGGACCTCTCGGCCAAAAATTTTCGTTGCGCGGTTTTGGTAACGATTATCTCAAAACAGGTTGATTTTACCGGGGTATCGAAGAGGAAAAAAGTTGTAGAGCAAATCCTGCTCTATAATAATCACTTATTATATTTTCAGTTAATTGTTTGAGTTTTTTCAAAATTTGAGTTTTCCCGATTTTGATCCGACGTTTTTGCACGGTAGTCTGGCAGTTAAATGGATTTTTTAAAGATAAAAA
Source organism: Leptonema lineaticorne (assembly GCA_024500535.1). Lineage (NCBI taxonomy): Eukaryota > Metazoa > Arthropoda > Insecta > Trichoptera > Hydropsychidae > Leptonema > Leptonema lineaticorne. The sequence continues at coordinate 12,081,731 of JANIJI010000008.1, read as the reverse complement.
TATCGATATCCTGAAATTTCTTTTTGAAAACACATTTAAAATAACAAGCTGTAATTGAATACGAAAAGTTATACCCTCCAAAGAGGGAGCTTCCTCTTATATTTACCGAAAACCATCCAAAATTTGACTTTTTTTCAGTTTTTCGCTTACAACTTAGAAACTATTACTTAAATTGAAAAGATGTTCAAAAACAAAATATTCCTTATAAAATTCTTCATTAAAAATGTTCTATTCATAATTTGCGTAATTGCGTTAATTTTCTGTAGAAAAGCCCTCAAAGTAGAGGATGCCGCGTTGACAACAGGGGTGTTTCTAGAGGTTTCGACAAATATCTCAAAACCTATCAACTAGCGCCCAATATTTCTTCATATATCGTAAAGAACAGGATTTTTGCTATTGGCTAATTATAATTTACTTTATTTTAACTTAGGATATTACATTTTTTTTGGCGCTTAAAGTTGAGCATTTTTTTCGCGATTGCACATTGTACGCATAAAACTTCGTTCAATTTTGGACTTACTACCTGCTCAGGGATTTGTAATCCTTTTATATTTAAGAATGCATTCGTAACTAATTTTAGAAAGATAAATAATATTTTTTTTCAATATTAATTTTTGATATATATATTTAAGTAGATTTTTTTTATAATATTTATTTCAAATATAATACTTCTAAAATATAATTTTGTTATATTTTATTATTTTCATACTAATATACATTAATTTCTTTAGTTTATAATGAATTAGTAAAAAAAATATATTTTGATTAAAAAATGTTGGAAATTTTAAATATTATTTATAATTCTCGCATAGAAACTGAGAGACCTAAACTTTTTGTCGAATGCCATGATACCTGCGCGCGTACAGTTATAAACCCCTGAGCTAAGGGACTAGTTGCCTTTTTCATACAATAGACTTGGATTTTTTTTGAAAAGATAGTTTTACAATCTTTTCAAGAATTCGTAAACAATAAAATGTTAACGTAATTATTTCGTCTTCCTTAGGTCTTTCAAATTTTTATTTATGACTTACAAAAACTGCATACTGTTTTATTTACAAAATATGCGGAAACCACTGTATTGAAACCTTTTGTAGAATAAAATAAATACTTGTGTTCATTCACGCCCAGACAAAATATTTTTTTTATTTATAAAAGAATTGTGAATATTCTTGGATTTACCATTAACGATACAAATGTTCACGAGTACATTTTTTAACCGCTTTTGGTAAATTATTTTCAACATATTGAATAAAAAAATATTAGGTGAAAAAAAATCAAATATAATAATAATTATTACCTAATTTTTCTCTAGGATTTTTATAAAATCATTTACTTTCATATTCTTATAAATTTAAAAAACTTAAGAAATATATTATACATTAAAACTTTATATATAGCATTAATTTTTATATTTCTCGAAGATATAAAAAAATATAAAAATAAAATAGAAATAAAAATATAAAAATAAAAATTATAACAATAGGATTATTATAGCTTAGATTACATTTTATAATTTTTTTATTATTAAAACCTTCAATTAGCTTCAAATTAAAGAATTAAGCAAAATAATAATAATTTGACTTAACCAAATAGCAATATAACGTTTATTAAAAAAATCACCAATTCTTTCTTTTGAATAATTAAATTAAAATAATTTATTTTTTTATGTGAAATATTTTCGATTTTTTCGGAAGTTACAACGAAACCAACAGAAGATTTTATTGCCTACAATATTCGTCTTTATTATGGTTGTTAAGATATCTTTTGGAAACGCCTTTTAAAGTGAATAGACTAATATAACAATGAGCGGGTACTGCGTAGAATGTCCAAAATTGAACGAAGTTTTACGCGTACAATGTGCAATCGCGAAAAAAATGCTCAACTTTAAGCGCCAAAAAAAATGTAATATCCTAAGTTAAAATAAAGCAAATTATAATTGGCCAATAGCAAAAATCCTGTTCTTTACGATATATGAAGAAATATTGGGCGCTAGTTGATAGGTTTTGAGATATTTGTCGAAACCTCTAGAAACACCCCTGTTGTCAACGCGGCATCCTCTACTTTGAGGGCTTTTCTACAGAAAATTAACGCAATTACGCAAATTATGAATAGAACATTTTTAATGAAGAATTTTATAAGGAATATTTTGTTTTTGAACATCTTTTCAATTTAAGTAATAGTTTCTAAGTTGTAAGCGAAAAACTGAAAAAAAGTCAAATTTTGGATGGTTTTCGGTAAATATAAGAGGAAGCTCCCTCTTTGGAGGGTATAACTTTTCGTATTCAATTACAGCTTGTTATTTTAAATGTGTTTTCAAAAAGAAATTTCAGGATATCGATATTTTTATCTTTAAAAAATCCATTTAACTGCCAGACTACCGTGCAAAAACGTCGGATCAAAATCGGGAAAACTCAAATTTTGAAAAAACTCAAACAATTAACTGAAAATATAATAAGTGATTATTATAGAGCAGGATTTGCTCTACAACTTTTTTCCTCTTCGATACCCCGGTAAAATCAACCTGTTTTGAGATAATCGTTACCAAAACCGCGCAACGAAAATTTTTGGCCGAGAGGTCCATTTTAGGCCTATTTTCGAGCACTTTTTACGGGAAATCAGTAACAATTAAGCAAATTAAATGTAGAATTTTAAATGTAGAATTTTATGAGCAATATTTTATTCATTGACACTTTTTCAATCCGAATTATGGTTTTTGAGATAAATTCGGAAAACTCAAAAACGGTCGAATTTTTGGAGGTTTTTCGTGATTTTCGGAGGGAAGCTCCCTCTTTGGAGGTGGGAACTCTTCTGATCCTCGTTCAACTCGTTATGTAGAATATATTTCCAGAAAGAAATTTCACGATATAAAAAAATCATCAAAAACGTCTAATTTTACCGGAGTAAAACTCGGGTATTGTTTCGTAAACCGCGAAAATCAATACGGTTTTCCAGTAGACTGACGGACATGGAGACGTTAAAAACTAACTGCTAGACATACGTTAGGGCCTTTTATCGAACGAATGAACGCTTCGCTTTTGACTAAGGGAAAAATCAATATTTTTACCGTCCGTTTTATATACTACTATACTATATTATACACGCATACATGTGAATATAAATTTACATACATTTATTTGTTCTATATATATATATATATATATATATATGTGTGTGTGTGTGTGTGTGTGTCTACAAATGTAATCGTTCGATTGTAATTAAACGTATTTGCGGTTAATTCTGAAGCGTATATGCATCGGACGTTTGAATATTGGATATGTAATTTGATATCGAATTTCGAACGAATACTGCTGAAATATCGTATATTTAAATAGAATTCAAAATGAGGCTAATTATAAATTAAGCTTTAGTTTTTTTTTATAATTTGCGCGATCGATGTGCGGTTAGGTGTTTAATTATTATTTGTATATATCATCATCAATGACAGATATTTATGACGTTGACGATTATTTAATAATGATAGCTGGAATTTTTCATATTAATCATTTTTTTTAATGTTATTTTATGATAATATCTACTTGTTCTAGATATAAAATAAATAATTAGTTTTATGAAAAAAAATGTAATTCCTAAACTCCAAGTTATTTATAATATTTCTTATGAACATGATCTCATAAAAAATCTATATTAAATTAAAATTAAATCTCATAGTACAATATGAAAAAAAGCTTTCATATCTATGAAAATAATAAATGTTTTGATTATAAAATTTCTTGAATATTTGAATGAAATGTCATATAATATGATTAGAAGAAGCGTCAAGAATTTAATTTATATACAATACCGTTTTTTTTATGGAGCTTCACAATAAAATATTTGTAATGCGATATTGTGGATATGTTTTTCCTTTTTTTATGAGCTGTAAAATACATTTATGTTTTGATTAGTTTTTTTTTTAAAAAGCATTTCAGTGAATTTTTGCTTAATCATGTTTGTTTTACTGCTTCGAAGTTATTCAAGTATGCTCGAGTTGAGATTCTTGGTATTTTTTTTTTCAAAGACAATGGCATTATTTCGATTAAATTGCGAGTCGTAATTTTGACAGTCAAAAGTCTGAAAGCTCGAAATATCTCATGAAAAAGGTCTATTTACATTTTTAAAGATAATAAACTCGAATTTAATGTTGTCTACAATGATTAAAAAAATCAAATTATAAAAGTACTTTTTTCAAGAAGATTAATTATCAGTTTTTCATTTTAAGTATTAGAATATCAATTATATATGATATGTGTTTCTTGAGAAGGATTATGTGGAAAAAGTTATTAATGATGTTCTCAGTGCTGATATGAATGAAGTTTGATTATTTATATAGATTCTAAATGTAATAATAATTTTCTATATTAGAAAGTTTTAATTGAAGTCGAATATTTATATCTAGTTGTCATCATAAAGCTCGTTCTAATTTTAAAGTATCAATGTAATTCATTGGATTAATTTCGATATTTTCGCTTATCGTTGATAATTATCGACGCAATAAAGAAGTGCGGACATTAATGGACAAGATCAAAGATACGTATTCAACATTTCAGATTTCATCGTTAATCAGCAATTTTCAGCTAAACCTTATTTAATTCCATCGGAACGTTATCAATTAACCGAATCGCCCTTGTCTGGTCGAGCGCTTAATTAAAACGCGAAAGACTAAAATCGCTTTTACGGTTAAAAAAAAAAATAGCTAGATCAAAATACGAATGTCATTTGCAAAAAAAATAAAATAGGATTTTACACTATTAAACAAAAATATATGTGTAGAATTTTGGCAATTTTCACTATAAGGAAAATGGTCGTCGTTGGTTCTTTGGCAGACTTTTCGTCGTTCGTTATATGCGTCGAATAAGTAAATTTTAAAATATTCAGCTTGTAACGTCGTGTCGAATGGCTTTTCTGGCGTTAAAAGTAGGCCGACTTTGTACTTTGGCTTTTTTTTTTTCTAAAATCGGGTCAACGATTTACGATGTTGTCTCGGAATAATTAATTCTATACGAAAACTGTGTTTCCTACGGTCAAAAAATATAAATAACGACGTAGACATGTGGGTATTATATAAATTTATTCATATATATATATATATATATATATATATATATATATATATATATATATATCTGCGGTATTTTTAATTATATTAAATTAAACGAAAATATTTAATATTTATGTAGGTTAAAAATTTATGTATACATAGTTGGAATTGTCGTTTGATAATAATTTTAGATATAAAGTTTAAATTTTATAGTGTTATTTAAAAAAAAAATAGTTGAATTTTGAAATTAATATATACGAAATAAATATTTAAAATATAAAAAAGGAAATAAGTACATTTTTTGAACCATATAAACAGAGCGATATTAAATTTAATTATTTATGAAGCTTTATAAGAATATATTGCAAAGCGTAACAAATCAAAATAATCAGTTACGTTTTAATTATATGACAATCTAGAAATATATTTTTTATTTCAGTCACTATAAAATTTACACGAAAAAAGCAATATTCTGATATTTTTATAGGCGGAAATGTACATAATTCTGGTTTGAAATTATGAATTTGTATGGTAATTGAAATACATTTTTCAAATATAATTACTGTCAAAAATGAAAGACCGAATCGTACGGTAAATTTGTGCACTGTTATTACAGTAGACATTTATTATCCGCACGCCTAAAAAATAAAAATAAAAAACACTGACAAATAAATAAAAACGTACAATTCGAACAACAGGAAAAAAACCGCGTACTATTTTCGGATTAATTTAATGAAATTATTTTCAATTTCGTCGTCGTTACGCATTCGTGAACTATGCGCGGAGTTTTGTCGAAAGTTCGCGAAATGACTGAAACTACATCGGCGATGTGAATTTATTATGGAAATAAAGTTGAGTCACTAACTAGACGCTTAGCATGTAATAAGTGACACGTAAAGGAAAATGTAATAATTTTGAATATTTATCAACACAATAGAATTTTTGATGTGAAATTTAAATTAACGTGTTAATTTTATGGCAGGTAGTTTTTGTTATGAAATTGAGAAAATTATTATATTATATTTTTTTTTCTCGAATTGACAGTTTTTAATAACTAAAACCATTTTCATACATATATAATCATTAGGTATAAATTATATTATTAATATGAAAAATTCAATTTCTTTGTTAATTTAGTTGCAAGAATTGAATTTACCGATGGAAATTATGAAGTTTTTCCATCGGAACTGTAACCTAGTTAATGGAAACTCTCTCTCTCACTCTCTCTCTCTCTCTCTCTCTCTCTCTCTATATATATATATATATATATATATATATATATATGAATTTATTATTGAAAATAAATAATAAAAAATGTTGAAATAAAAATATGTACATATAAAAATAATACTTTAGCATGAATATATAAAAACATTTTTCAATATGATTTAGCGGTCGCATTTATGAGCGATTTTAAAGTTTAATTTCGCAACATAATTGCGCAAACATCTGACCGAGAAACGAGTTCTAGGAAAACCTTATAAATTATAAAAGAGCTTTACGAAAACAAACAAAAAAAAAACACTTTTTTTTCGACACAAAGAACAACGAAAAGTGGAAAAAAAATTCGAATTTTTTTTCAGATTGAAGAGTATCAACAATCGGTCCATATGTCATCAGTAGAATTTTTCATTTGTCAAAAAAAAAATATAAAAAAACGAAAAAATAAATATATATATAAATTGTCGTAGATGTTCTACGGCGTAGACACGAAATCGATATCTGTGAGACAACGCGAAATGTCTACAATAAATGCTGAATGACGAGCAATAAAGACTAATTACGACCATTCTGGCGAAATGTATCCAACAAAACGGAAAACGTAATCTGGTAAAACGTAAACACTCGTTATTGTTATTATCGTTATTATTCTTCTTGTATACATAATTACTGGTCTAATGTTTGTGTATGTTTGCGACTAACGATAATTAATTAAATATGTAATGAGGTACCGTGTAATAAATGCTATATATTATATACTCAACATACATTTTTATTAATATTATTTATATAATTTTTTTGTTCTTCATAGAGTCATATTATCAGTTTAATATTTAATTTTTAGAATGAAATGATTTACTATATAATATCCTATTTGAATCTAAAATATTTCATTGTTGAAATTTTATTTTATTTTAATTATAATTTATATATTTAGATATAAATGATATTTGAATATAAATTGATATAAAAGTATTGAGATATATATACATCATTTATATAATTATTAATATTATAAACCGTTTTTTTAATAAACGCGGAAAATTTAACAATGTATTAATAATTTCACGAATTTTCATGTATATAGATAACGAAATATAAGATGACTCAAATATTAGATAATAATCGAAGAATTTCCCAGAATTAATTTCGTAGCAAAACGTTCTGTTTGTCGATCACGAGTCGACTGCAAACAAACCGTATTTCCGATCAAAAATAATGACGATTGAATTTATGTATATAATAATATTTTTTTTTATTATCATTATTACAATGTTGTAAATATTTGTAATGCGGCGGCGGGAAAATTGCGAGATTGAAAAGCGGCGGCATAATGGAAATTCTATATAACCGCGATAAATCCGAGTCGAGGATGCTTTATCTTTATCAACTCAGAATCGATTTCTTTTTTTTTATACGACGTACTGAATATAGAGGGTAATTTTTACTTATAACTATGAAAAATAGTGAAAATTTACATGAAATTGCTAGAAAAACGATAACGACAACTTGTTTACTCTATAGTGAGTGTTGAATCAATAATATGATATCTTTGATATATTTTAAATATTCATTTTTTTAATTTAATATTAAATTTATACTATATATAATATTTGTAAATATTTTTTATTAAGCAATATGAAAAAATGTCTCGTCATATATTTTTATTCTTTCATAATACGGCACCCTTTCGTAACAAAAAAAAAGACAATGCAACGTTCGGAACGTTAAGATCGTATTCCGACACAATCCAGTCGATATAAAATCCAAAATGGAGTCGGAAAACGCAGTCGGAACGGAACATACGGAGCGTTTTATATATTTAACCCTGAAAATAAATCGAGCGCGAAGAACGCTGCTGAAACGGCTAGTCGCCGCTGAAATGGAACTAGAGCGTAACCGTTAAAACATTTAAATGTTTCATATCAAACGGAGGCTTCGCAGGATTCTTACAGGGCATTATCTCGGAATATTTTCCGTTTTTAGGTACATTCTGATACTTTGGCTTGTAACGCGAATGTGCGTTCCGCTAAAATAAATTGGCAAAAAAAAAAACCATCCGCTTGTTTTCTTTTAAGGAGGGTGAAATTTTCCAGTTTTATTTTTCACATTTTCCAGACGCACTCTTTACACGTTACGTGTTACGTGAGTACACTGGAAAATATGTTTATTTATAACATAAACCCTTTGCGCATGCACGATACGCGCATACAAATTTTCAGTGTCGATTTATGGAATGTCTAGTTAATGTGCGGCAGGCGGTAATTTATTAATATTTTTAAGTCATATCGGTCTGAAAATCGAATGGCGGTTTGGCAAATTTGCAAATTTCACATACATCTTGGCACAAGAATTGACTCAAGTTAGTTTTAAACTATAGGTCAATTTCATGTTCCATTAAGATATGATATACAATGCTTTGGCATGAATTGTATTGCAAATTTTTAAAAAATTTTCTTTACAATATTAGCATTGAAAATAAAAATAAATATTAGAATAAAAATTATTCATTATTGAAGAAATTTGCTTTTACATTAGTTATGATCATCGTTCAATATGAATGTATTTTATAACAGCTATTTAAATGAATCAATCGATTTTGAAAAAAAAAATAGTTTTTTTTTTATTAAAATACAATTTAATGCATAATATTTATTTACGAAAAAATCATAGTATTTTATGATACAAAGAAAAATCGAAGATTGCGTGTAGATTTAAATTAAAAAAAAAACACCGCATGAAAACTTGAAAACTCTGTCAAGGTCATTATGCTATTAAGTATAATAAGGTTTATAAATTAAATCAGAATTTTAATATAAATATTTGATATATTAAATATATTTATTATATTTTCAATAAAAAAATATATCTACTGATCATAAATTTAATTTTTTTTAATATTTATTAATTGTTGTTCTCATTTAAAATGAACATAATTCTTGTCTATATAGTAGATTGAATAAAATATATAAAAAAATCCAATTTCTTCCTTGAAATTTTAATTATTTTCAGCTCATCTTATTTTTCGATATAAACGACAAACGTAATGACAATTTATCTCTAAAAGACATAATGAAGACACTCCGACGAGAAAGGCTTTTGTGCTAATATTTCACCCCTTTCGATGTAAGAGAAACGAGCGAATCCTCAGGGGAATATCAATTACTCGAGTCTATTTAAATATGCGAAATGTCGACATGATTAGCGCGAGAAATTCTTCACAATTGAATCGTATCAATTACTGACTCATTGTCTGTAATGTTCTACACAGTTATTATGTCAGTTTTCAGATGGTAGGTTCATTAGGATGAAAATGTGGGTGGCTTTTTCTTTTTGCCCTTCACTCGACTTGCATTATCTCGTTTTGGCGTAATGTGAAAATTCTTTCTTGTCTAGGATCTTAAAGCTCCGGGATCGGATTGCGAGTCAAGCTCAGATTACTAAGATGAAGCTTTCAATGAAGACTTTTAGAAGAAACTTTCTACAACAACCCTTTCACATTAAACAAATGTTATTTGCGTAGATTCGATTTCAGAGTGAAGTTAGTAGAATTTAACAAAAAAAAAAAACGGCATATGAAATTTTATCGCGTCACTCAAATGTTTATTTTCATTCTTAAGTGTAAATATAATAAAATTTATACTATTTTATTTTATTGTTTTTGATTAAATCTACCATAAAATTAATATGTTTATAGTTTTTTTATATTAAATAAATATATATTATTAATTTAGATTTATCAATGAAAAATATGAATTTTATTTAAAATTCAATGATTAAATATTTATATAAAATCATAGCAAACTTGAAAATTCATAATAAATTTTATCTTTTCATCGGAAAATTCAAACAAAGTGAATGAAAACACGATGAACATTCACCATAGATCACTAGGTTTAATTTTTAATTTAACATTGCGTATCACACGATATTTAATTAATTTAATTAATGTTTTATTTAAGCGATGCCGCTCGTCATTTGCCTAATAAAAGCTCGCGGCATAATTGGTTCCCTAATTATTCATTTTACGGTAATTAAACATGCCCCCCTCTTCGGACACTTTTTTGAGGAAAATTAAGCATAAATACGCAACACTCCGTTGAGAAATCTTCAACGGGGCACCTCATCATAATAAAATTCATCCGCGATGAAAAATTTAATTCGTTAATTTTAAAGAATTATTTTCGAATAGCGGGTGAAAAGGGAGATTTAATGGAGGAAAATTATTTGCTAGAGATTTTTTTTATATAAAGTTATTTAGTGGTGAATTTGGTATTGTTGGTGAATCGAGCGTGACGATGCAGCTTTATTCTTATCCGTCCTGTGGAGCCGTCGGTTGAAAATTCAGAATTTTTCATGCAAAAGCAAAAATTTTCAGGAGTGAAAAGTGCCCGATGAACTTTTTCAGCTGAAAGTTTGGTTTTTGACCGAACGAAAAAATCTTTTCAATGGAAAAATCACGTTTGCTGTCGGCGATTATATTCGTATCCTTTTTTTTTGGATGGGTTCATTAAAACTTTATTTTATTTGTATATAAAAGTTTAATTTTGCGTATAGAAAAATGTCGATGAACAAAAAGTAATTAATATATGTATGAGTTTTTCGTGCAAAAAATATTTTATCACAATTTATATTTTATTTTTGTGTTATACTACGCATGATAAAAGTAAAATTTACAAAAGTACTGAAATTGTTTATTAAAAATTCAATTTATTTCATGTTCATTAAATAAAATCTATTCTTAGATTTTACGATAAATGTTTAAAATAGAAAAAAGTAAAAAAATAGTTAAAACAATGAGTTAAATAAATATTTTTATTTATAATTTTATGCATTAATAAAATGAACAATTTACTAAAATTACAAAGTTTAAATGAAAATGTATTTAAAATAAGGAAAATATTTCTCTAAGATTAACATTTACTTTATTAAAATTCCTATGTATTTTGTGGTAGAATTTTTCTTTTTTTAGCATTAATATAAATTTTCAAATTCTCGTGAATATAAAAATATATAAAGTTTATTTATATAAATATTTACCTAATAATTTTAATATTTATATAGATTGTCGAATATTTCATTGAATATTTATTCCATTATTATTTTACATTTATAATTATTATATTTATATTTTATATACTTTAATAAAATATATTTTTCAGCATTTTCTTTTTCACTTATATTTTTTATGTATAGAATCGTTGAAATATATCGAGATTTATCAATATTATATGTAATCTTTTAAGGTAATATATTCATATAAAAAGTTATGCGTCTCGTCTGAAAACGGCAGCCGAAAGGTTATGTTTGAATGTCAATAACCTGCGAGCACTTTGAAAAAAAAAAACTTTTTTTTTTCAGCGGGAAATGGAGGAAATTGCGTTTTCTTCATTTCGCTATACATAGACAAAACATCCGAGTCGAAATGTCAAGAGAGAATTACGAATTTTTCTATATGAAAATATATGGTTCCATTGACTGAAAACGAGGACTAATGACGGAACTTTGATATACGACAGCCATCTGAAAAATAGCACACACATATATATATAGATATAATGCCGTAAAAATAATTTACGATCATTTTATGCGTAAAAATCTTTATTAAATCATCTATATAAATATATATATATATATATATATATATTATTTATATACGTATTTTTTTTAAAGCTGTATACGACTTTTACCGCCATCGGTGTGGACGTTTAGGGAAAAATAATAAAATATTCTTTAACGAGATTATGACGCGATTTCGCGCATTGCTCGACCCGTGTTTATTATTTCGACCTCTTAAAGACGCGTCTATCTAAATAGAATAAAGTATTTTTGCTCGGCTGAACGTTTCTCTCTTATCTTAATCAGACGAATAAAAGCGAAGAATGGACGGCGTAAACGAGAGCAATATAACTCACTTTGGAGCGAACAAAGAGCGAGAAATTTTTCGCGGATATCCGCGGCGGCGAGGCGTGTGCGGGTGTGCGCGGAGGGGGAGGTGGGGGAAATCCCGCGGGAGAAAATCCCGAAGCCGGCGATAACTCGCCGAAATGTAATGCGAAAGAGAAATCGCTGAAAAATATTAGATTTAAAACGACCATTATGTTAAACTATATTGCGTATATTTTTTAAAGTGAGTATATTTATATTTTAAATTATATGGTCTTATATTTGAGATTTTATCGCTTTTATTTTATTTTTTATTGTGAAAATCGCTTATTGCGGTGATTTTAACGATATTTTTATTTTAATTTATTGATATTTCGTGTGCTGGATTAGAGCTTTATTTAAAAGAAAAACGTTATGAAAAAAAAATTTTTTTTCTAACTTTATTTATTCAAGAATAATCCTATATATTGTGGAGTATATATATATGAATATTTATGAAAACATTTTTATATAAAATATATATTATAAATATATTAAATATTTTTATTATCCAAATTAAGAAATATTTAAAAAATAACGTATTTTAAATTTTAATATTTTATTTTCATTAGATATAGTTTTCAAATGATTACATTGCTTAAATTATTTTATTATATACTTAACATCATGAATTAATTAATATCTTTAATTTTGAGCTATTAATTTTAAGAAAAAATCTTATTATTATATATAATGTACATATTATAAATATTTTGATTTAGTAAAGTAACTTTCGATATGTATATCTTGAAAATTTGTTCAAATTTTAAAGGTAAATATAACATAAATAACTAAGTAAACACATACGCACACACACACACACACACATATATATATATATATATATATATATATATATATAATGATGTATTAAAAGATAATATTGTCAATGGATATTATTTTTCGAGCACCTGTTACTCATGGTTAAAAAGAACCTTTCAAAAAAAAAAAATCAGCTTTCGACCGCTTTTGTCAGAGTTTAATCTTCGGTCCTTTTGCGAGCTTATTTCGTAGATACTCAAAAATAAATGACAGTTAAAAATAACTTACCTTTTCAATGCTGAGCAAAAGGGTTATCGGCGTTAATTGATAACGACTTTCTGCGACCTCGAATCCAACGTCAAAATATTACCGGTAACATTCACTCACACACACACTAGATATTTGTTAAGTGTTTGGAAAAAAAAAATTTTCTAAAATATAACAGTCGCAATATATACGTTTGTATTATTGTATATGTATATATATATATATATATATATATATATTTTCTTCAATTGGTCGACAGGAATAACGATGTGTATTTTGAAAATAATGTGTACTACTGAAAAATTGTGCTGTTTTTCTTCTTTTTTTTTATATGTATAATTATTATTATTAATTTGGACCCGCGAATCGTTTATTTTAACGGTCTTTTATTTTATAAATTATATTGATATGATTAAATAAATATGTATAGGAAGAAAACTGATCACAATCACCGTCGAACGAATGTTTATTTACGGCGATAACGTCCATCGTTTCAAATTTTGAATTTCGCGCGTTCGCCACCGATTCATGCTCGCTATATTTATATAAATAAATATGTATATAATATATATATATATATATTATTAATACTATAGATTGGTGCTTTAATCGTACCTACGTTTTTGTTTTTGTTTGTTTATGTTGTTTTGTGTTTGTTTATCGGTGGAAAAATCGAGCGATGTTTTCGGCGGAGAGCGCTCGCAACAACACACTTCCGTTCGGTGCGGCCGGTGTTAATCGTTTGTTCGCGTTGCTTCGTCGGCGTCGCGACGCCCGTAAGCTCTAGGCGCTCCGCTACATAAGCGTCGGTCGTAAACCTTTTTTTTTTTTTTGTCTTTTCATATCGTCGAAAATCAAAATAACATATTCACTCGTCTTTTATCATATTATGCTAGTATAAAAGTTGATACGATATACTTTCTTTGCGCTGACTATATATAATTAAATTATATATATATATATATATATATATATATATATATATATATATATATATATATATATATATATATATTTTAAAATGACTATTAGAAATGAATAATTCAATTTTACATTTAATCCCATGTATAAATTTAAAAGATACATTTCATATAAATATACTAAAGAAAAAATAATTCACACCTCAAAGGGTTATAAATTTGCTTCATCATCAAATTTTGATAAAAAAAAATATATAACGAAGCTTATTATTAAACAGTAAATATTGTGTATTCATTTCGTATTGGAATAAAGAAAGAAACTTATAGTATACCTTAATAAAAAACTCATATAACCTTAATTATAGTTTTTTTTATATTATATATGTATATACCAGGGCTTCTTAAACTATGGGTGGCGACCTCAAATGGGGTCGCGAGAGATTTTAATGTCTAATATTTATATATACCATTTTATAACATCAGTGGAGTTGGCGGAATACAGTGAACTTGAAATGTTAATTTTATAATTAACGAATTCTAAAGCTATATATTTTCATATGTATATGTATATTGTTACCTAATAAATAAATCGTCAAAATATATTAATTTATTTTTCTTTTATATTCGTATGGGGTCGTCGAGAAACTCGCAATCATGAATGGGGTCGTGAATGACAAAAGTTTAAGAAGCCCTGGTATATACTAACATTATCATATAAGCTAAATTATATATTAAATTTAATATAGTAAGAACAAATATATTTTTTGCAATCGAAACAATGGTTGCCGATCAATAATTTGTAGTAGAATCTTTCTGTTGTTTTTTATAAAATGTATTAAAATTAATTTATAATAAATAAATAAGAAAAAGTATATTACGATATTATATTACTTCAAAATAATTATTAAATATCATTTATAATTTGTTTCATATCTATAATAAATTCAATGTCTTTGCTTAATAACTCAATTTTTTTAAATAATTTTAAATCGGAATTATTAAGAATATTCTAAAAAATTTGACTGTTATTTCAATGCGACAGAACGCGTAAATAGTTGACGATCGCTGAACGCTTTCGTACATATTCGTCAGCGGTCGGCGCTCTTTAGAATGATGGATATACGAGGCGACGGGTGCAAATATTCAACGTTAGAAAGAGATACACGTATGCTTCGAGTGTTCGAGCGCGAGAGAGACGACGCGCGTGAACTCAGACAAGGTAAATCGAGGGTGAGCTTTTCCACCCGCGCGCACCGGAAAATAAACAAAACGCACGATGCGCTTGTTTATTTTGCAATGAAAAACGCATAGAACACATGTGCGAAACGAGCTTTTTTATACAAAATTTTCATTTTATATCCGAAACCTTTTTTTTTTCATTGAACCATAACCATTTTTACACAATTTTGATATTAAATGTAATTAAAAAAAAAACAGAAATTTATTTCAAAAAAAAAATACATATATATTAGATCATTAATTAAATTAAAATTTAAGTAGCAATTTCGTTGTATCATTTGCTATATATTATATAGCGAGCTCATCGTTATTAACACTTTGACAAATTAGTCTACGGACTATCTAATGAAAATGCATATGGGTTAAAATCAAGATTTACACATGCATCATAAACAACACAACGTATATACACGTAGAATAATTTAACATGTATTACACATGTTATAAATTTTAGTAGCGCATGTTCGCACGCCAATTGAGTAATTGATGAGCTTATTTTGTCGAAAAAAAAAACGATTTATCGTATGATCTTTATATTTATTATTATTTTTGGTGTGTGTCGTTAAAAATATATATATATATCGGTTAATCCGTGCAAAATAAAAAAAAGTGTGTTTTTAATGCGATCACGAGAATAAATGGTCGAAGGAGAAATATAATGATATATCATAATAGAGATCGTTATTGTACATTATTACTTTTATGGGGGGGTTTCTTTTCAGTAATATTACAGTAGTGCTATAAAATAGGATACGGTCTTTATTAGAGTAATTTTAATCTGAGCTTTATATATAAATATTTGCTTTGTTGTTTTTTTTTATGTTTAATATATATCATAAATATTTCAATAAAAATATACGTTGCTTTCTAAAGATAAAAAAAATGTTTTAATATAGTATTGAAATTTTTCTTTATACGATTTCTATACAGTGTAAGAGTCGTTCAAGACATAAAATTTGAAATTTGTCATATGCGGTGATTGTGGTTACGCGCATGTTTGTTTACTTACGTGTGGTTAAAGACTGCGAACTTTAATATCTAGTGAAAATTACTTCCGAGTTTGATCCTTGAAATATATTCGAATAGTATTCGAATTTTATTATATTCATTTTATTTAATATGAACAGTTTTAAACAGTATAAAAATATTATATTACATTTAAAAATACATAAAAGTAGCAAAAATTTTACACGAATTTTTATTATATGTAATAGAAAATGTTATTAAAAATTTAGTAACAATTTTGCCATTCTGCAATTTTGCACTGAAGTTCAACCAAAAAGTTATATATTAAAAAGCTTCATGACACGGCACGTAAATTCTGCGATATTTAAGTTTTCAAAACGAACTACGCCAACGGGAAAACTTTCATCAATAACTATTTATTAAATTGTTAGTTCATATATTCCACATCATAGGAATAAAATAAAAATATAATTGATAACATATATTAAATTGTATGAATGAAATATGACACATAATCGTCGTAGTTTAGCAACAGTATATACAATAAATATCTCATTCGTCTAGTCGTGCACTAATAATTAATGTGTTAATGGAAACTTGCCTATAATTTAATAGAATATAGCTAACATAGCGCAAATGACGCAAAACTATTATATATAAACGTAGTAAATTAGTTTTATCACGTAATACAATTCTGATCGCAGTCGATGTGACACCATATATATATATATATATATATATATATATATATATATATATATATATATATATATATATATATATATATATATATATATATATATATATATATATATATATATATATATATATATATATAATATTTGGTTTTATAATTTATATTTGATATAAAAGTTTTATACAAGTTAAATATGTAATTAATGATGAAAGTGACGTATTAAGAATTCTGAACTCAATTTTAAAGTTTAATACAGTTGAACTTTTCAGCGTTTTATTTATGTAAAATATAA
The DNA here is from genome assembly GCA_024500535.1 of Leptonema lineaticorne. NCBI lineage: Eukaryota > Metazoa > Arthropoda > Insecta > Trichoptera > Hydropsychidae > Leptonema > Leptonema lineaticorne. Next base: position 12,064,404 of record JANIJI010000008.1, on the reverse strand, counting down.
TATTACGCTTCATAGAAATGAAAGCATGAAAATAATATACGTTACAAGAAATACATTCAATAAACAATCATTTTAAATTATAATAAATATTATGCGAATTATTATAAATGGTATTGTACGAACGAAGGAAGAATTATATAAGTATTTATTTGAGTATAATATTCGCGGAAAATGTTATTAAAGTTAATGATAGTATTTTATTGTTATTTCTAGCCATATATTGTTAGTATTATATTGCTGTAATTTAATTTTGTACTAAGTTATGTTACAGCAGAGGATCAAAATTGTGCTATAATAAACAATAATACTATTATTGTTGTTACAGTGGTTCTCAAAATTGTAATATGTGAATAAATTTTATATATACGATATTCAGTTTTAGTACAGCTTAAAATAAACAAAGGGCAAAAATTGAGATAAAAGTTTGTTATCAATTAAGAGTAAATATATGAGAGATTTATTTTATAAATTTTTAGTTAATAAAGTTTTTTTTTTGCTATTTTAGACAGAACACACATTGCGATAATTTGCAATTTTCCCAACGTCCAAAAATTCTGAAAAAAAAAAGTAATTTGCCATATTGTGTATTGTGAATTATTATATTAAGGGGGTTTTTTGTTCAGAATGTCATAACGTACTTCGCTTTAATCATGCGAAATGGTTCATTTCACAAAATAGCACCGTCAAATATTTTACCATATTCGTACTGTTTCAACAGGGCCGCATCGCCGTTTTGGGTCATCGAAAATTGCCCACTTGATACGTTTGCCACAACAAGGAAGAACCGTAAAAAAAACGGCAATCATTTCGTGGATGAAAATCATTTTTGTTCTTCTTGATATCGAGATGAAAATATATTTTCTATGAAGAATTTTATTAAACATTTTTTTAAAATTGTTTAATAAAATTCTTTATAGAAAATATATTAAAACTATAAATCAAAGCCTAATATTAACGGATTACACAAATAAATTTAATCATATATTGAATATATTGAGTTCAATATAATTCATTGTTTGCAAATCGTTTACTAAATTCAATATTAGTTAATTGTGTTTCCATTATATAATTATGATTAATGAGAAATTAATTTTAATGTGAATAAAGAATCAATATTTAGTTCATCCGTATATAGTTTGTTTAGGAGATTGAATTAATATTTTTGGAAATAATTTTGAACCTTGATTTGCATAATATAATTTTATCAATTCTAAAATTATTTCAAAATTTTTTAAATATATTAAATCACTAATCAATAATCACAATCAATTATTAATTTTTGACAATTTTATTTTTTTAAGTATTCGTTCAATTAGGTATGGAAAATTTATAAATAAGTGTAATTGTTATTTTAGAAAATATGCTAATATTTTTATTATATATTTAGTTAATCTATATTTTAAATATTACAATTGTCATTACAAATAAATATTTTTGTAAATTGTACAAGAATTTTCATTCTAGACATGTGAATTTGAATCGAAAACATCGTCAATCAAAATTCATTATGTCCGCTTGATGCACTATAATTTTCCAACAAAACGACGTCTGTACAAATAAACTATTCAAATTATATGAATATACACAATACATACACACAGTCGGACATATATGTATCGGGTATGTCGTAAAATATTTCGTGGTTTATATATAGAAAATCATTCGGTACACCGGTGCCAGTGCACTGTAGTACCACTTGTATGTTATTCGTGTTTTGCATTTCAATTATTCTATACATATTTCAGTACACAATTCAAAAATTGAATCGGTTTAAATTGACTATTTCTATTTAGTTATAGTTTTAACTCATATCTTCGAATGTCACCAAAACAAAAAATGCCGATATTTAACTCATTATTTCTGATATATGTCAGTCAGAGAGTGCTAAATAGGTTACTATTGATTTTATTCAGCGAAGAGCATATTGATAAATATTAATATATTATATTATAAATAAAATATTTAATGTTAGGATATGAAACGAAAATAAAAGAAATAATCAAAACTCTAATTGGTCGGTATAATATTACTTTGGAAGTAGAAAATCAATAAAGAATGAAATTTGCCTTCGGGCGCAGTCGACTATAATGGTGTGTTTGGTTCGTTTCAGGAAAAGCTTGAATTTCAGGATGATAGCTGTAGTATTCCTACGTTTTACATTTAGTTTTCAGTGGAAAATTTAGTTTCCAACACGTGTGAATAATTAAAATCTTACAGAAACTCTGCTAGCTCTGTGTAAAATCAACTCGTTGTAGAGTGTTTTTTAGTTCATATCGCAAAAAACAGGACTGCTCAATTTTATATATTATTAACTATTATTTATAATATATATATTATATAAATTAATAATATATTTAGTATGTGTCTGTTTAAAAAAGATTATTGAATTTTTTACAATCAATCACAATTACTAATATTTATTAAAAAATGACTAATAACAATATTTGAATACATATTTTTTTAATCATAGTTTATAATATTACAGTATATTTTTATATATAATATATTTATGTAAAAAAAATAATAATTTTAACACCACTGAATTTTCCACTTTTCAACGATGGTGTGCGTGTTTAAGCACTTTTCACGTGCATTCTATTCTGTCACAGAGAAAACTTGTGACACTCACCTAGAATTCTTTTTGATGACTTAGTTGTCAATATTTTACATTAAAAAAAAAAAAGTTTTTTCTTGTTAAAACTCAAAAAAAAAAAACCGAACGGAAAGTAGTCGAGTTTTCCCGGAATCGTCACAAATTAAACGTGCTTTCTTTTGTCGAGCTTTCTTAGCGAGTCTTACGTAAAAAGATAAAAGGTTCAAAAGGACAAAATAAATCTTGAATTAACCGAAGTGGATATTTTATGAATTTCGAGATTTAATATTAAAAATTTAATATTTGGCAATTTTTGTTCATTCCACTTGAAAAAAAAAGTATTTTTGATATTTTATATTCGTTCATATAAAATCGTCCCATGTGATATTTTACGTGCAAGTAAAAATACTTATATCGTTCTGCGTAAATAAATTTCTCATAAATCGCCAGAAAAAAAGGTGAAATGGAAGAATAATTGAATTTTTGCTCACGAAAAGTCACCTTCGGAAACATGAAATAGAATTATGAATATTGAAGCATTTGGTTTTTATTATAATGTAATATTAAATTTACGTCAAAGATTCTATGTTATTATTTATAAAGTAATGTTCAATTTGTATATTTCAATACATAATAACATAGTATAAATCATTAATAATAACTGAAAAATAAATTTTAAAAAATATTATACATATTTAAATATCCACTTGTTGAATGAAATGATTAATTGAAATTGGAATATTATAGAAATTATATATTAATATCAAGTGGGTTATTAAATATGTTATAAAAATAAAGTAATAAATTTAGTATTAGAAATATATTAAAAAAAAGTAGATAACGTATCCGTTTATGTGAGATTTTATTAATATAAAAAATTAATCTCTTACAAAATATGTAACAACTTCGTAAAATATAAAGCTCAAGCCTTTTATACGCGGTTCAGATAAGCGAAAATATAATATAATATTTAATGTAAAATTGGGTAAAAATTTTCCGATATTTTTTTACGACATTTCAGGATTTATTGAGATGATATATAATAAAAAAAGGAAGTTGCCGTTTTATATTACAATAAAAGGTATACATAGTACATATATTATAAATAAAACATCCTTACTTTCTGAAATATAATTGATTATCAATTCTAATATTTTTTTTTCAATTTTTAAAGGTTATAAAATGAATAGATTACTAAAATGTATTAATATTGTTGTAATTAAAATTATGTTAATATTAATAATATTTGAAAAATCGTAATTCTAAATCATGAAAAAAAGAGATTTATTATATTTTTTTTTGTTTTGAAACATAAAAAGTATTTCGAAGTCTCAATTTAAAAAAAATCAATAAGATTAATATTTATTGAGTTTAGAATAAATTGTATCTTTGATATTTTAACAAAATTTCGAACAAACGTATTGCTCTTTGCCTAACTTCATATTAAATTTTTGTTTGAAATGATGTTTTTATTCAAGAAAATATAAAATTTTGAAAAATGGTTAACTTTTTTATTTGACATAAACTTAGAACATTGCGAAGTGCTTGTAAAATAAAGTATTTTAAGTGCTAAGAAAGAAAAATATAATGTATTATATGAAATAAAATGGAATAAAACAATTCACAAATGTTACGGTAAATTTTATACATTAGAAATGATTAAATATAATAATTCATAAAAGTGCAATTTTAAATTAATTTCTATTTTTTACATCATCCTATTTTAAGAAAATAGACTCACACTTTTATATAAGAAAAAAAAACTATTTAATTTATTTTTATAAGTAATATAAATTTTTATGCGATCATTTAATTTTTTAAAATAGTTACTATATACTGGAATTAGAAACAATGTTTCATTAAAGTTCTTTTGGATTTTTTCTATATAAATAAATTATAATTTATATAGAAGATTAAATTTTTTGTGTAATTTTTTTCTAGCTTTTCATGTGTGCAATTTTTTTTAATACATTTTGTGTAAATTAAACAAGCACATGGATTACATTAATATTGGTATATAAAAAAAATACCAAGTTGAAAGAATGAAAAACACTAATTGAACATTCCTAGCAAAGTCCACACATGGCGAGTGTCAAGAAAATGAGATTTTCTATAGAATTTACGTTCTTCGAGCACGGTACAAAATTACGCTCATTTATTAGATTTTTGTTTAGTTGTATGTTTTTTTTTCCGCCCATCTAAATTCCAACCCTCCGCCCACTAGTCGTAAAATGAAAATGCATTTTCGCCAAAGCATTTGTATCGATTTTAAAATTTATTCTTTATCGGTCAATAATTCAACTATATCATTCGTTTTATTTTCATTTATCGCAAACATCTCATATAATGGTAATGTCCATTAGTGAGGGTGCGGCTTTTAAATTTACAACTTGCACTCAAATTTTTATTTTTACACGGTGATATTTTATTATTATTTTCAATGATAAATGTGATGTATTCACCGTTTATTATATTTATAACTAATATTATACGTTAATAAAATGCGATTTAAATATCACAACACCAATTTATTTATACGATATAATATTCATTCATAATATATATATAATATATTATAATATTATTTTATTAATTTTCCTTATTTAAAATATTGTCTAAACGATGTTAATTATAATCATAACATAAATAATTTAATAATTTTAGAATTTAATTTATAGAATAAGTACATATATTTAATTTTCAGATATTATAAAATTTTCTGTTTATTTATTTAATACATTTATTTTATGAATAGCATCAAAATTTTGTTCTGTTTATTATGTTATATACATATATATTATAAAGGTTCACTTAAAGTAGGATAAGTATTCATTTAAATATTTGAAAGATTAAAAAACAATAGTGTATTTTAATTTTGTACACGTATAAAAAAAATTCAATCCATTAATATAAAAAAATAATCGAAATTCATATTTCCGTATAGCGAAAATTTATCATTTGCATGACCTCAAATTCGACGATATAAAAATAAACATCCATTAAAATATTACCGGCTCGTCCTTACATCCTTTCGCTTTAAGTCACCGTCGCTGTAATGGATATTAAAAAATGACAAGTTTCATTGTTTCACATCGAGTTTAACCTTTTATCCGACTACGAATAAAATATGCAAAGAACCCAACGTTTTCTTCGAGTGGTCAACAAAAATAAAGGGCAAAGGGAGACAAAATATATAAATATATATAAAAAAAGACGACGGAGTTTGAGGTTTAGTAGTCATCTTGGAGACGATGAGGCTTTTATAATTCATGAATACTCGTGTTCAATAGGTTTCCGCTCGTTTTATTCACCCTTAGTATTATTATATTATATGGTACGTTTGTTGTTTTCGTTTATTTGTCCATAATACATATATATATATATATATATATATATATATATATATATATATATATATATATATATATATATATATATATTCGTTGTGTTCTTGAATTATTCACTATGTAATAAATCGTAGAATATTGAAGTCCGATTTAATATCGATTGTTGGCATAATCCAGGTCTTTGAATTAATATATATTAGTGTGTGTGTGTGTGTTTGTATATGTAAATTTTGGGCAAAATTTGAGGATTTAATTATAACTGTCTTCGTATGAATTATGAAAGGTCTTGCGATATAATTGAACGTTCATTTGTTATGTCTTTATTATGGTTGAATCGTAATTATTATATGTTTGTTTCCAGTGTTAATTTGTAATTTAAAACAATTTCGATAAGTTTTTCCAAAATTTCACAATATAAAAGTTCATGAATATATATTTATTTCGATGGCACATTCGATTCGTATTCTTTAAATATGGATACACCGTATTAATGCGATGTATTGGGTTTAGGATATCCACATTTACGACATTCCGAACGATTTCGAGCTTAAAAACGATAAAGAAAGTAGTATATATATATATATATATATATATAACACAAATAGGATTTTAAAAATTCGTAACCTCCGTCTGATAAATAGGAACGCTTACAAAACGTCCCTAAAAAAATGTTCGGCTCGTCGGATTTTCAGGTGGAATTTTCAGGAATTCCGTTCGTCGGACTTCGTTCCGACAAAGTTCCGAACGTTGATAATTTATATACTCGGCACGACCACGTTGATAAGTTTCAGCATAGAGCCTTTGCATAAATTGTCCAAACCAACAACTGCTATAAGGACAGTCGAATAAAAAAAAATTCCACTTCATCAAAGGAAAAAGAAAATCTTAGTGGGATTTTATTTTTAATGGAAAATTTGATGTAGAAAATATTATAAAATTTTTATAATATAAATGGGAAAATATTATATTTTATTATAATATTTAAAATATCATATTTTAAAAACAAATGCTGAAAATAATAGATTTTTTATATATATAAAATTAATTAATCGAATGAAAGTTTTTCAATTATTTTTATCGCAGTTTTCATTCTAAGTTTTTTCAATTGAGTTTCGATCACGAACGAATTTTCTTTGCGTTTTTTTTTCTACTTCGTCTACGGCTACGAAAGGAAGATTACTTGTCAAAAAATCGTTAACGAAATTTCACTAGGCAATTTAACTTTCCCTTGTGGGAAATCGACAGATGAACGATTCGAATGCGAGATCTGAAACGGCCAAGATGTGTCTGGTCTGAAAATTGCCAAATTGAATTTGCAAAAACCCTAAATTGATTGCGGGGAAGAATAAATGTAAATATATTTAATGAATTTGTATCGAAATATTCGCGTTGAATATCTAATTTTGGTTTATTTACGCGCCTTTTCAAAGATTTCCGGTTATAATTTTACAAATTATAATATATATTTAATAAAATTTTGACAAAAATTATATTTATTTTAATATTTATTATAAATTTAAAATGTTTATAATAGAGTCAAATAGTACGTTAATTTATAAATATCAAATACAATATATATATATATATATATATATATATATATATATATATATATATATATATATATATATATATATATATATATATATATATATATATATATATATATATATATATATATATATATATTAGTTTCTCATAATATTAACATAAATTATCAACTAATAACATAATAATAAATTGTTGAAAATAGATGAAACTACATTAATTAACGTTAATTTATATAGATTAATAGTTATATGTATAGATAATTTAATTAGAGAAGTTTCCAGCTTATCGATGCAACAACACGGAAATCTACGAAGACGAATGTTTCGGTTAAATAATGACGATTATTATTAATGGTGTGCAATAAATAATATTAGAATATTTATGAACGTGCTAGACTGGGAAGTGAACTAGTAGGAATATTCGTAATTGATTTCATTTATGGAAAACCGTTGGTTACTTTGAACTAATGGTTTTCGTAGCTAAATCGATAGTAATAGTTCAATTATGACGGAATTTTCCGACATAATTGCGTATTTACGTCAAAGGGAAAATAGTAAATTTTTATAATTGGACTATTTTCAGTCGTGAATATGTTTTTTTTACACCTCTGTGAATATTTTTAGAAAAATTATTACTCACAAGTTTTTAAATTAAATTTCATTGCATATTTATAAAGCATAATTTGATTGTGAAACGACGTTAGCTTTTAGAATAAGTGAAAATTTCCAATAGTTTTTTGTAATTAACTATTCAATTATAAGTATAATTATTTATAATATATTATTTTATACAAAATTTCTTACATAATGACGATTTGAGGTTTATATATTTAAAAAAAATATTTTTATAATCATAATATTGGAATGAAGTATTATAAAATTTATTTATAGTAATATTTTTAATATATAATAATATATTAAAAAATAAATAATATGCATTATAAATATATTTGTAATATGTATGTACTTTTTTTCACTGTTATATATATATATATATATATATATATATATATATATATATATATATATATATATATATATATATATAAATCAAATAGGATTTTACGTCGAAAAATTATTGGTTAAAAATACTTGTGAAAACGGTTGATTTACATTCGAGAAGTGTAAGAGTTGAACCACCCCTAACCTATTAACCGACTCGTTCGTCGAAGGGATGTAAACGTGTGTGTATGTCGAGGGTGGGAAAACTGAAAAGGTTCAAAACAAAGTCTGAAAACGGGGAAAAACTATGCGCAAGAAAATTCGAGCAGATTTTCAGTCCACCTGCGTCTGTGCATTATTGACGAGTCAATTTCAACGAAGGAAAACTTTGTGAAAATGCACCATTTCGCATATACGATTTTCACATTTATTTTTATATAAGTATATATTTCTCATTTTCATATATATTTGTAATTAAAAATTAATATTGAAAAAAATATTGATTACTATTAGTAGATATTTTTTTGTGAATGCAACTATGGTTATATCGATTATTGATACAATGGAAATTTTGTAAAAGATTGATACGTGTAATGAACCTAAAATTAATAGAATAAGTGTAATTTATTTTAAAAATTTTAAATAGATGTTTTAAAATTATCATAAATAATCTAAAAAACATTTTATTTTTTTTTTGTACAATTTTGATAAACAAATAATATATTGAAATCTGTTAACTTGTAACGTCATTTCCTGGAATGCATTTAACATGAAATCACTTAGCCATTGTTTGTTTTTGTACCAAATTCGTATGCCGTAAAGTTTAATATAATAGATCCCATGTTTGGGTTTCAGTTTATTGTGATAATTTGAACAAGTTTCTCTGAGGATCGGGGATTTGCCCATTGTTCGGGAAAATTTATCAGACCGTATTTTGAATATGCGTAATTAAATTCAGACAATTTACATTAATAAGAAGGTTACGGATTCGACAAAATTTGACCGATATTGAAACGATTAAATCGAGAAAAAGGCCGACCCCGTAAAATGGAACATTTAGGGGTGGGGGGGGGTATACATTTTATTATTAATTTTCTCATTCCGGGCCATTTTTCACCATTTTTCTTTCGGTTGTTTTAATCGTGAATATATATATCCATTAGGTTAAATTCGAGCTGTTTTCTTATAATTGTTTTCGTCATTGAAAAGTCGAAAAAAAAATGGCGGAATAAATTTTTTATGACTCATAAATGTACGTCGTCGCTATTAAAAAAGGCAATTTGTTTAAAAGGTTCGATTGTAAGGCTTTCATAAGATATATGAATAAATATGTATCACATTTTATACACAATTAAAATCGATCTGAGAAATTTCTTGTAATTTTAATATTTAACGGAACAGATGTTTTACATTTTATCATTAGCTATATTTTCAAACATTATTATCATTACTTATCATTAAAAAAAACGAATATTTAAAAAAAATATATTAGTATTAATTTTAATAATCTACAGATTATATATATATATATATATATATATATATATATATATATATAATATATATATATATATTATTAAAAATTAAATTATAATTGGAAATATGATAATGAGAATTATAAATCAGAATGCAACAGACGTAAAGTATTTTGAGATAACTTTCACGAAACGTATATAAATTTTCATATGAAAATAACTGTTTGAGAAGAAAAGTTTCTACGGGAAAACAGATTTTCAAGTCGCAATTAAAATGTAAGACGAACTCTTCTTTATAAGATGTTTCTGACAAGAAACTAACATTACTCTAGGATAATTCCTTTTTTTTTACAAATTTTCTTTATATTTTTCTTTTGATATTTTGCAACGAAATTCAATCGTGTGAAACGCTTCACCTGATATAGAAGTCTTTAATGAAGCGTATTGTTTTTCTCGCGGTTCAATTCTTTTTTATCTTCAATGTTTTTCCTTTCTATCCTATTGATATACAATAGCAGATATATATGAGAGCTTTTCATGAAGGCGAAAAAGAGGATAATATTATGTGTTCGGTTTTTACATTCAATTATAACCGTTTTGTCGACGTTTACATCTTATTTTATAGTTTATTCAAGCGAAATATTGAAAATTTTTGACATAAATACTCGTTAAATATAAACTGGTTCTTTACATTCGTGTTTTATTTATTTTAGATTGAATTAGTTTTAAAAGTTCAGCATTATTTATTTTTAGATAAAAATGTTGAAAACTACTTTTTTAGAGTTAAAACTTTGTGACAGAATGATAAAAGCGATTGTACTTGAAAATTCAAGATTGAATTTGCAAGAAATCCAACTATGAAAATTTATTTCGTTTACTTCTTTTATCAAGTCGCATTATTCTTTTCAATTTAATTTTATTAAATATTTATTTTAACTATTGTAGAAACAACGAAATGTAATAAAATCCAATATTAATTATAACTGTAAAGTTAAAAAAAGTTGATTTATGATTTATTGTATGAAAAAAATAATAATTTGAATGTAAAATAAATATCTAATGAATGATATACGATTAAAATTAAAAACTAAGAAAAACGATGTTAAAATTGTTTTTTTAATTATATACACTCATTGAAAATTGTAAATATTTTATATTTTACATTTAAATTCTAAAATAAAAAATTGTCTGCCATTAATTTTATTATGATTAAAGGACTTTTCAAGATTTATGCTGTAAAAGGTCATCGTATTTAAGTTGAAATTAATTAAAATGTTAAATATGAATGACTAACCATTCAAAAGGCGTATTATGAATTCTAAATAAAAAGCGATATTCAACGATGAAAAGGGAAAAAAAGAACATTAGTTTCGTAATACTTTTGAAATATATATTTTTTACTGTTGTACGAAAGTAGAGGTACATATTACAAGTAATATAGAAAACATATTTCATTTTCTTTTGTGTATATTTATACGCACGAGTGAAGCTTTTCACCACATTATCTGTTTCATGGTATAAGACATCGCTGAAATGTACTTTTTTTTTTGTTAGCAATGCCGAGGTATAAAAGCTTCAATCCGGAACAATCTATCGCTTTATGCCCCAGCGGCTGAACAACATCCATTTTTTTTTTCAGGAGAGAACCGAAAAATTGAGAAAAAAACTTTAATCTGAAACGAGTCGTTCCCGGAAGGATTTGGTATCTACGAATTCGTATACACAAGTATTATATTATATATAGTATAGTGAAAGGAGGGTTAATGAAATTCGAGACAAAGCTGAAAAATAATAGGGTTGAAAGTATTTTGAAATATCGTTTCGTTCAGTTTCAGAAATGTTTTTCATGAATATGTATAATAAATTATGAATGGATAAACCAAGCAAATTTAAAAATGTTTTTTTTATTGGCTGTTTAAATTAAATTTTCTTACAGATTGTTTTGTAATTAATATATAGAAAATGGTTATATAAATTGTATACAATTATAATTTTTAAATATATATACAACGTGGCCAGTAAATTTAATTTATTTACGCGATATACTTTTTTTATAAAGTTAATCACGATTGAATAGTTAATATATTATGAAAATTATCTCATGATTTATTCATTGTGTATTTTTGTACTTAAATATATGCAGAATATTTAACGATGAAACTCGTTTATATATAATGGATTTAAACGAGTTTAATGGATAAAATTTCTTTTATTATATAAATACAAAAAAAAAAAGTTTTCTCGTGTAAAATATTATCAAAAAATTCAACGTTGACCGTAAAATATTGTTCGTTATCTTTGTTGAGATTGTGCGATCGGACACTCTTGGGAAATTTTATTCAAACCCACAAAATAAAATACGTACACATATTTATATGATATATATATGTTATAGGAAAATTAGATAAAATTGATGAAACATTCGGTACTTTTCAATATATAATAATAATAACTGGATTCCAATTGTCTTAATATTTTTTTATATAAATTAAAAATATTAAAAAAATATATTTTATATATTTAGAACATATATGTGATACTTTTATTTCTTCATTTTTAATATTAATTTCAATTTCAAAATAAGTTAATAGAATATTATATATTCTAAAGGTCAAGTCTTTCGTTTGATTAACAAAATATTGATTTATTGTTATCAATTTTACAGTCAGTTTACATATTTTTTTTATATTGAAAAAATGAATATTTTTTTTATATATATTGAAATTCTTGAATATTTACGACTTATTCAAATAATATATAACTGTACAAAATTAAACTTAAATTTGAAAATATATAGTATATTTGTGTGATAACAAAGTTTTATTAAGAATATGGAGTAGGACTATAGTTCTTTCAGCATCAAGCACAGGCTGAAAATAAATGATATTGGAATGGTTCTGTTTTGGATATCTAGAAATTTGATGTTATCTATTAAAATCTATACAATACCATATATCAATATAAAAAAAAAATAAAAAATCTATAATATTCAATTTTTATTAAAAATGAATCCAACTTTTGAACATAATGAAGCATAAAAGAAGACATATCAATATAATTTAAGTATTTTTTTTAAATTATAATAATTAAATTCTGCCTATAACATGTATATCATTTGCGTGTTAATGTACTTTATATACATATATACATATATATATATATATATATATATATATATATATATATATATATATATATATATATATATATATATATATATATAAAGATATATTTGCACACAAGGTATAAAAATAATATAACATCACGTGAAGCACATAATCAACTAATTAAATACTGAAATTGTGCTATATTCAGCAACGTCTGTTTTACTGTACCATATAACGAATATTACACGCTATATTTCGGAATACGAAATATATATATATATATATATATATATATATATATATATATATATATATATATATGTATTCAAAAATGTACCAAATTCGGATTAAAAATACAAAATCCTATTACGAATACTTTTAAGAGTATCCTTTGTGGAATAATACACTTTATATCCATTTTTTTTATTTCGAAGTGTATTACGTTTAATCGCGTTGTTATCCGAAGCGTGAAATTTTATTATGCCAAAGATTTACTCGGTGCACATTAAATTTATACACGTTTAAAATACAAAAAAAAAATTCGTATTTATATATATAAAAAAATATAATATTACTTAAGAATGCCGTTTGATTCTGATAAAAGTTTTAAAAATAACATTGCGTTGTGAAAATTTTCCAGTTTTCCCGACCTTTGCCTTTATATGATATTTATAAAATTGCGAATTCTAGTGCAATTTTTAAAAACTTCTAACTGAACTGAAAATGCGAATCGAAATATAAAAAAAAGTCGCTCTTTTATCCGCAGCTTAAATTGTTTTCGAGATAAATTTTCAGACGATTTTTCCTATTGCTTTGTTTATTAACTGCTCGATTCGTAAACCAAAGTTTTCCTGTGAAATTAATTAGCTGACATTTTCACTAGTAAATTACAAAACTTTGAATGGATCTTCTTTAAAAGCAAAGTTTTTTATATACTATTCTTACTGAATAATATTTTTAATAAATGTTCAACAAATACTTTAGTGTTTTGAGATCATAAATAATTTAAAATAATATTTAAATTTAAAATTAGTTTTTCTTATAAAATCTAAATTTTATTATTGTAATTATTAGAAATAAATTATTCATAATTATTTTAGATCTTTTATTTTGTTCCATTTTTTATTATAATATTTGTAATCATCTTTATCAAAATTGTTTAAATTCTTTTTATATACTTCTATATAAGTTTGATTTGTCTGTTTGTCTGGGTAAAATTTTATAATCGATTTTTCAAGCATTTTCTTATTTCTTATTGAGCTGAAACTTTATACATTTTTTTACACTCAATGACAATATAAAAATCAATTAAAAGATTTACATAATAATTAACCAATTAATGACAATTATTATGTAAATATAGTAATACGATATAAAAGTGTGTTTTTATAGAAAATAATATTTTAATATAGTCATATTATTTCTTATTATAAATTACTTTTAATTTTCTTTCAAAAGTTTTACTATCAGTAATTTAATCATAATTTTATTACATTATAAATATACGATTTTCTAAGTATATTCGTAATAAATCGTATAGGAGTAAATATTTAGAAATGCTCCGAATTAAACGGAAATATATCTATGATGTTATCCATCGTCAACCGTCGAAAAACGAACGCCGACATGAAAATGAAAATGAAACGAAACCGAAAAAAAAAACACAACACAAATAAGTAAATAAATAAACAAATAAAATAAAATAAATAAAATAAAATAAAGATACCGTCACACAGATTGCGTAATAAAAAGCTCGCAAAAATACGAGCGCACTCGACACGAGAGATCAGTATTCCGTGTCCGTTGCCATTATGTTGCGTGTCTTTCTAGCCGGGCACTTAGGGTTAAAAAAAGTATGAGGGTTGAATAAGAAAAAAAAAATAACCACCGCCCGAACACCCAGCGAACGGAAACGAAGCGTATTTGGTTATATTTTAGTATATAAATATATATATATATATATATATATATATATATATATATATATATACATTTTTTTGTTGGTTTTTCTCGTGCTTTCACGGATTCTATTTATTGTGCGTCAGGATCGTCTTCATCTTCAAGTCTTCTCACTCCCGAAGGATCATCCAATTATCTAAAAATGAGACGTCTGTATCGAGGGTTTCGTGACTGCGTCGGTATTGCGGTGTTACCATTGAAAAATGTATATCTTCTTTCCGACATTTTTTTTTTTTTGCTTTTTATTCCGCTATCGGAATGGAAAAATCACGATCTCATGGATAATTCTGTTTATTCTGTGTTTGATTACGATGCTCCTCGGTTATCTTTTTTTTTAGAATGCTGATTTTATATATATATATATATATATATATATATATATATATATATATATATATATATATATATATATATATATATATATATAAATAATATAAATAAACGATTCACCTGTGATGTTTTTGAAGATTCGTGATATTGGTTTTCTTTTTGAAATTTACTAAGTAGCATATTTTTTTAAATAATAATAAAAAAAATCGTCATTCAAAGTGTTCATCATTTTATGTATTTTTTTTTTATATTTTATAAAAATATATTTATGTAAAAGAAATACGAAATATATATAAAAATTATTTGTAATATTTATCAATATAAATGAAATTATTATTTTTTATAATAAAGTATGTATATTATACAATTTAATCTTTACAAATTCCATTTAAATCTTTCATATTTTTATAAAATGTATTTTGAAATTTTGACGTTAGAATTATAAATAAAAATTTGCATAATTATTGTATTATTTTTTATTTCTCTTGAAGATAAATGATATTTTAATATTTTCGTATAATTTAATATATTTTTCTTTTCTCTAACTAATGAAATTACGATTTATTACTTTGTTTTAATATACAGCAGTGAC
Source organism: Leptonema lineaticorne (assembly GCA_024500535.1). Lineage (NCBI taxonomy): Eukaryota > Metazoa > Arthropoda > Insecta > Trichoptera > Hydropsychidae > Leptonema > Leptonema lineaticorne. Next base: position 12,048,509 of record JANIJI010000008.1, on the reverse strand, counting down.
AAAAGTGGATGATGGGTAATTTATTGCTGTACAAAGTTTTTTCTGTATTTTTATATTTAATATATATATATCTATAATTAACATACTTTTTTTTATTTTATAACAGAAAAATATACTTTAATTAATATTAAAAAAATCATTGATTATTGTGATAGGACTACAAAATAATTCAATTAAAAATATTTTAACTATATTTTTTTAATAATTATTGAAAATTTTCACATTATTTTATATTTTGTATATTAATAAATATTTAATATATTAAAATTATGTATAATATTAATTTTGTTATCGCAGAAATTGATTAAAATAAACTGTTCTAATTTTGTGAACGTTCAAAAAAAAGTTCCGAACGCACTTTCAGCTTTTCGCTTTATTTTTTCTCGCATTTTCATTTTGAATTTCAATTTTCCGCCTTACAATAGTGTAAAAACTACGACGAAACGTCAAAGATGTCCTCAGGCTGGCGCGATACAATGCAGAAGCAGCAAAAGCAAAAAAAAAAAAACAAGATGCGAGTCAAACAAGCGCTGAAATAAAGAAAAAAGTGCGCCAGAGAGGGAAAGGAAAACAACAAAGAACCGAATGTAAAGTTTCGCCTCGAACAAAAAAGCTCGAAAGCTTTTCCGCCCGAGGCTTTTCTTTCGACATCTATATCCGTGCGCTTGTATTCTTCTTTGTGCGTGCGCGCGTGTGTGTATCAAAGTTTTTATGAGCTTTTTCAATGACAAACCTCATATACTGGTTATGTTTAGCTAAATTTTACTAAAATATATATTTTTAACTATATTTCTTTTAATTATAATATATATGCACATATAAATTAATGCTGAAATTATTTTAAATAATTTCAGCATTATTAGAAAGTTTATTAATTTTTTTCTTGGAACTAGTTTATTAAATGATCATTTTGCGTTTCAATTATAGTTGTTATGAATATTTAAAGCGGAATTCGACGACGTTATTATTCGTTGTCAAAGATATTTCCCAGATTATTTGATATTCGACAATACACATGTATAAATTTTACGTATATTATTCATCTTTTGAAATTTGTACAGTCGAACACAATTTATGCGAAATGGCACTCGTGCAGCTTAACGAGTTCTTCGAGATTGTAATTGCGGCTATTCTGTGCAAAATTATGGCCAACAAGCCTCTCGTTACCGCGGTTCACCGGAACGTAAAATTTATTTTGGTTCAACTTTCGAGCGCCCTTGTCAAAAATGAGAAAATTTAATGGAAAATTGTAATTTATGTCGCGTTTCTTCGCTCTGTGTTCGAAGTTGAAAAGCTGTATAAAAATTGTAATCGTCTATTGCTTGTTTTAGCTGAAAATTAAAATAATTTTATATTTTTAGTGACATCTGTCAAAATTTTCCAAAATTATATTTCCTTGAATTTTAACTATTTATTATTTAAAAATAATATTGTTAATATAATAATTTTCAAATTTTGTTTTAAAAATGAATATATATATATATATATATATATATATATATATATATATATATAGAATTAGAAAAATATTATAATTATACGAAGCACTTTTCAATATTTACAAAATTAAATTTGTTAATTTTTCATAAAATTAAATTGATTTAAATATATTTTAAATATTTGATTTTATTTTAAATGTTTTAAATATTACATTTTGTTTAAAATGTTTTGAATATTGAATTTCAAAATAAATAATTATACACCTATTGGTGGAAAATTAGACTATTCAAATTTACATGGTTTGCACTTTTGCTTAATTTCAAAAAATTAGTAAAATATTTCAGAAAGTTTAACTAGATGATATATTTAAATTCGCATACGAATAAAATAATAATATTCAATTTATTATTCAATTGTACTTTTAATTACTAAAAAAGGGATGGTAATTATATTTTATTGATGGTCCATAAAATATTGGTTATTCAAAAGGATCAATGGGATAAAGACAGGGTATTAATCAAAAAAAAACTTTTTATGGCGTTTTTATCGCGAACATTTCATGTTAATTAAGGGAGGATCGAAAGTTAAAGTCTATTTAAATATTTACTGCGGTAATCAAATTCGCTTAATGCGATTCTTGAAATGTGGTAATTAGCGGAACATTTTCGCGAACTTGCGGATTTTCTTCGGCATATTTCTCTTTTCATTCCTTATCGTTTTTATCATTGGAAAAAAAATACTTTTCCCTTATATCTGCTACTTTCCTTCATCCATTTGCAAGAATGAAACAATTTCATTTTTTTTTTAAACATCGCTAAGGTAATTATTACATCGCCATTTGTTCGCATTGAAAGTTATTCGGTCATTAGGCGGATCGTTTCGAAAAATACATGAATCTAAATTTTTGAACGGAGAAAGCTTCTCATTTATTGGGTTAAATTTTTATTGCCCGCCGTTAAAGTTTCTTTAATAGATTATATATTTTTTTAGTAAAAGCGTAGCTGGAAAAAAATTCACGCCAAAAAACGATGTTCTTTTCATGAAAAACTTTGACCATTTTCAGAAACTGACGCCTGTAAAATTTTCAATAAATTAAAAATATTTTTAGATATTATATTTCATTTGATATTAATGAAACAGAATTTTACATATTTAATTAAAAAAAATAAAATTATTAATATAAATAAGTTCTTAAATTTAATGAGAACAATAAACAGATTGACATATTTATTTTTTGCAAATAACTCCATTGAAATACAAAAAAAAACTATAGATAAAATGATTAAAAGTAAGTCATTGAAATGATAATAATAATAATAGGAAAAATATAAATAAAGTTTTGAGGTCGTTCTGATTTAATTATAGTGTTCTACTACTAAAATAAAAATTAAGATGAGGGGTTTCATTAAATTAAAATACAGCAAAACTTCTTAGTATTTCAAAAAAGCTAAAAAGCTTTCATAGTTAAATTATGTTCATTTCAAACTACTTTCCGAGAGAAAATTTTAATAAAAATGTATTTTCTCATTTTAATCCAATTTTTAGGTTGATATAATTTCTACTTATAAAGAATATTGAAATACAAAATATAATTATAATTGTAAGAAATGTTCAAAATATATTTTAAATATCATGGAATAAAAATAGAGCAACTTATTTCTTATAAATTATATTTTTCCAGATTTCATTAAGCTAGAAATATTCTAACGATATTTACTTTCGATAAAAACTAAAATATTAACTATGAAAATCTGAATAATAGTTTTTTTCTCAATTTTAAAAGTATTTATAACAATAAAAAAATATATGCTTTAAAAGTTTTTAATACATTTTTCAATATACTGATATAAATTTTCAGTTCCATTTTTTCAATTATTTTTCTGAAATATTTTCATTTTAGATTGTATATATGATATATGAATTTTTAGATCAAAAATTATATTTTATATTAATAAAAAATTACATTAAAATTTAAATTAAGATGAATATTAACATATAATATATTTCTTTAATATTGAAAATTCAAATATCATCTTATGTAATAAAAATATATGAAATGATAAGGAAAATTTTTATTACAGATAAAAGTGTGAAGAGACCTTTTGAGTTTAATCACATATTTTTGTATAATATATTTCATTGTAAGCACTTCTTGTTACTCAGCAAAAATATAAACGATAATTTATCTTCACTTTAGTACTATAAATCATATCAAACTTAACGGTTACTAGTTATATTTATGCCGTGCGATAGTTTCTAAAGTAAATCTCTTTGTTCCCGATATAATAGTTAAAATTTAAAAAAAAAACACTTTAGGTGACAGATCAGGGTTCTTAGTTCGAGTTTGTTTTGAATAATTGCACAAATTTTTCTTAGTGTTAATAATTCTTCGAAATACGTGATTTGATTTATTGCTGAACGATTGCGGTTTAAAATGTAAAGTATTTTTATTAATAATGTCACCTTTTAACTGGAGCACTCTGTATATTATCTGCATAATTTATATCAAGATAATTTTTCTTTCTCTTGTATTGGAAGCTCATAACCAAACTTTATGACCACCGAAATTGGGTTCATGCATATACAATCAATATTGGCGGTTTTCACAGGAAAAATAGTACAATGGTTTTCATATATGCCTGTCTATTCGAATATGAATTTGTTCCAACAATATGCACAAAATTGATTAAATTGCATTATAGTTGCAGATAAGGAAAATGAACTAACAGAATTAATTCATTACGAACTTATCCTGTATATTTGATATCATAATAAAACTTTATTAAAATAATAGCAGATAGTTAATTTAAAACTAACTACGATTCAGTATAATTATTCAGGTCAAAAGCGGATTCCGCGAATATATAATAAAGCGGTTACATATAAATATATATATATATATATAAAATTTTTTCGTTGTTTTTATTGTTGAGAGCGTCGCCGAAAGCCTTGGTCCGTTGTTCCGCGAAAATAAAAATGAAAAATCGTCGGAAAAATGACGCCAGAAAAATTATCATAAAATATGAATAAATCACGAGCGCCGGTTTGTTGCGAGCGGCGCGATGGTTTCGCGTCCCGCAAAAGGGCGCGAATGTCTCGTAAAATTGCCAAAGTGCGCTCACTTTACGCCCTTGCAAATTTATTCTTAATTTTTCAACGACCGCCATATTTTTGCGCAATTTTTAAGCTTTCAGTATATATATATATATATATATATATATATATATACATTTTTCCGCTTACTCATTGTATGAAAAATATATTTTTTTTAATTTTTCCTTCGAGTATGTGACGTTTTTAATATCTCTCCTTTTTTATATGAAAGCACACACACATCGCTTTATGTAGCTTGAATAATTTTAAATATTTAAACAAATTTTATATTAATATGGCGTATTTTACGATACCTCTGTCATCTGTTGTGGCTGAGCGAATAAAAAAAATACGATATTTACGATTTAATCCGAAGCTTAAGTTGGTTTCAATTGTTTTCGTGTTAGAAAAAAAGCTCGCTTAATCGCTTCGCAGAACTATATGAAGTCGTGTAAAAAACCGAATCGATTGTATTGTAATAATGAAATATCGCTGTAGATATAATGAATTTGTAATATATATAAATAAATCAAATGACGGTTTTTCAGAACCAGGACATTATTTTCGAGGAAAATCGTTTTAATTTGTTATTTTTTATTAGTAGAATCCATGTTAAACTTTTAATTATTTTTACAATTTTTTAATGTTAATTTAAAAAAAAATTGTTATAATTGCAATGATACAAATGTCGCACAAATTAATGATAATTTTACAGTATATTTTTTTTATCAATTTTTGTATGATTTATTAACATTAATACTTTTTTTTTATTTTGTAATATATAAAATATGAATATGAATATCACAATGTGAAATTTTTATATATAATATATTTACAATTTCTATATTATTGTATATAATAGAAATTGCGAATAATTTCTAAAATTGAAAATATTACAAAAAAAAAATCGATGTGGATTATAAATGACAGCGGTTAATTTCGAAATCGAGGGGTCGCACTTTAACCGAAACTTTGTTCGCGTCGACAACTTTCCGGTTTGAAAGTTTTCACTTCCGCCGCACGTTTGATAAGTCCGAACGACGTAAATACGACGTTACTCTTTATATACGACGTCATATGTCCGCTTTTCAAATAAAATAACGTACACGTTACTCAGACAGATACAAAAGTTTGAACGTAACATACGATAATGGCACTAAGCGTGACTGTCAATTTTAATTTGTACCTTTTATTTTACAGTTGTAAGTGAAAATATTTTTCATTTCTTTTAAATTCATTCTATATCTTCCATTCTATGGACTTTTTTCGTTTAAAAAATAAGGATTATTACTTTTATTTTAAATTTATATATCATTATAAGGATGATGTTCAACGTACGTTTGACGCTGAAGATTCAGATCCTTATTTTAAATTCTCTTTTTAAATATTTTAAATATAAAAATATCTTATATAAATAAATAAAAAAAAATATATTATTTATTGAATATAGAGATATTAATTTTATTCGATTAAACATATATAATATATCGATATAGCAAAGAGCACCAAGTGTCACATGCAATTTGTGGTTTCAATATCCGCAAATTATTTCCAATTCGATAATTTTCAATTCGATTATATATTTATATATTAAATTTAAAATATTATATATGATATATAATATAGCAAAATGCTTACAAATAATGAAATTTTGAAATTTTCAACGTCAACGGAGAAATCCATTAACGCGATTACCTTTTAAACTTCAAATCGGAGCGAAGAGAAGTAATTTTAGATTTAAACTATGCACGTGAAAAGATTAAATATTTAAAGCTTTGAATCTATATGCGAAGATTGATTCGTCTATCGCTATATATAGATATAAGAAATAAAATATAAATATAATTGTTGATTTTTTACATATATATATATATATATATATATATATATATATATATATATATATATATAAGTAGAACGTTTCGTTATTTCATAGTTGATTTATTCGCAAAGTCGATCGGAATCATAAATCGTCCTCGAGGAAAGTTGAAAGTGGAACAATCTTACTATATTATTATACAATGTGAAAATGTTGCAGTTAATTGTTGAAGTTCAACAATGCAAGGGAGTAAATTTGGTTGCATAAATGTATAATCGGACCCACTGTCGGTTTGACTGCAAATGACAAGATAATTTTCGAGTGCTTTCAGTTATTATCTGAAACCGTAAAGTGTAACGTAGCAATGTTATCGTTATATAATACGAATAATATATATATATATATATATATATATATATATATATATATATATATATATATATATATGAATGTATGTTTATATATAAGTATATATTTATATATATAAATTTATATATATTAAATTATTAACTTGTAAATTGCACGAATTTCAATCAAATAATTGATATATTATTAAATTTTAATATATTATGTTAGAGAAATTGATTGATAATTATTATATTTATTGAATTTTGATGCTACAATTTTGATGAAAATTATGTAACCAAAATAATGTTATTTTGTCAGGTTTCATATAAAAAAAATATTATAAATAAGGTAACAATATAATTATAAAAAAAATATAATTTTCAACATTGAATCATTATATATTATATTAAATGATATTGTGTATATGAATGTGAATATTTTTTAAACGTTATTCCGATATTTAAATTGGCGATTTTCTGATTATAAAATAAACAAGATAGTAATTAGATTGTTGTGTGATAAATATCAATATGAGATGAGAGGATGCTTTAATATTATAAATGTATTGATAATTTAATTAGTATGACCCATATTTGTTTATTAGTAAAATGTGGTAATGATCATATTTTCATTCACGATATTTTATATATGGTATAAATTTTGCGTTTAAATTGATATAATTTGAATATTGAATACAAATTTCTAGAATAATATATTTCACTCTATTGTAAAATGAATGTGAAATTATTATTAAAAATGTTTTAAATTTAAATAATACCAGCAGTTTATTGTTAAAAAATGAATATCTAAATTACGAGCAATAAGAGAAAAAAAACATTATTTATATATATGTTATATTAAATTTAATACTAAAATCGTTAATTTATATATTAATTCAGTTTCTTTGTATTGATATATCAATTATATAATTTTCTATATTTCATATGTTTCTTAAATTATAAATATAAAATAAAACTAATTAATTATTTTTCCATAAATTGCATTTAATCTATATTTTCATTGAAAAATATGTAAAATTACTTTATAATGATATATAAAAAAATACAAAGAATATTATCTTATATAATATAATATATTTCGCTTATATATAATGTATTTTTATTCACATACAATCGTAAGATGGAACTATATTCGGCGCAGCAGATTATCTTAGTTGGGTTTTGGGATCAAATTTTAGTGTCGGTACAGATATGGATTTTTACTACCGGAAATGAAATATTAACCGGATTATATGGTCTGCTATAAACACAAGAGAACAATTGATGATCAGACCATACAGATAGATATCTGTAAATTAGACAAAAAAAAAATCTTTCTATTTTGTACTAAATATAATATATACGTATATTTATAAGTCGTTTATTGTATTACAGTTATTTTAACCTATATGTGTATAATACTATTAAACCGCCGAACCAGAAATACGCGTATCACAGCGGAAAATTGAAAATATAGTGAAATTTTAAATTGAACTATATATTATAGTGAGTCAGTGTCGATATAAAAAATATTAAACTTTTTTAAAGAATTTAAAGAAAAAAAATACGATATATTTGAGATACATTGTGAACGTTGAAAATTTTAAAAAATATAGAAGGAAAACAAAATTTATAGTCGAAAGATATCGAAAGACGGTTTAGTTTTACTTTTTTTTTTTCATATCTTTTAAAAGGTGGTTGAAGTGTTACAAATGCTATTTATATAGCATTAGTAAGCATACGACGTTCATATTTATAAATTACAATTGTAATACATATTCGACGTAATAAATCACTATTATGCGAATCTATCAACGCGTGTATTAAATCGAGCAGACGACTTGGCATTTTAATCACACTTGCAAAATGTATGCTTTCAAGATCCAAAATTCCAATTTACAATATCGCACTCGTGCTAAGTAAGGGTTGACTTACGACGGTTTGACTTAAGGAATATTGCCCAGGGACTAATTGGTATGTGCGACGGAAGGGTTGAATTTTAACCCTATACGAATATACTATAATCGCGATATAAGCGGGTGAAATGTATTTACAGGAAAAGCTTCAAGTTTTTCTCTTTAAGATTTGTCGAAAAAATTCTTCTAAAATATAAACATATCTATAACACAAATATGCAAGACAGTGTTGTATGAAATAAAAATAAATTTATATTAGATTTTTATAATTATTTTCATTTTATATCAAATTTTAAACGATCATTTTTAAAACAAATTATATGATATTTAAATATATATTATTTTAAAATAACTATAAAATTTCGCTAGTATTATTTAAATCATTTATACGCAATTTCGATCTATAAATAGTATTTATTAATAACGAGCGTATTTGATTTATGACGAATAAATTATCTTGAAATAAATATATATGATGTTATTTCGAATTTTGTTGTTCAAAATTTTTGTCATATTTTATTTTATATTAATTTAAAAAAATACATAAATATTCAAAACTGATTCGTTACCTTTTATAAAATATAAATAAAAAATAAAATCGAAAATAATAATATAAAAAAATCAAATTAAGTTTCCATACAAAAAGAAATTTTTAATATAGTATATAGGGAGAAAGCTTTACAGTAACTGGTCACAGCGACCAACAAAAAAAAAATAGCTATCATGTGATACAATTTTTTCACAAAAGCTTTGAAATTCACTGAAACAAGGCTTTGGTAAAAAAAATTGAGCTTTCGACGGTTATATTGCTATTTTCGCGAGGAATTTCGCTAAAGCCCTTTGAAAGGTCAATTCTAGTGTCAATTACGTTTCTACTTTCGCTAAACGAACGATCGTATATCGATATATGCAATGTGTTTTCACAATATATATATATATATATATATATATATATATATATATCGTATATATGTATTTTTTATATCAAAAATATATTTTTTTCGACTTTTTTTCATATATCAATATTTATAAAAGATATAAAATTTGACTTATGATATTTATTATATTTTTAATCGAATGACTGAATTCAAAAAAAATGTATGATAATATAATATATTATAAAAATATTTTAATAAAATTATTATTTTTATATATATTTTCGTGACGTTTTCACTTACGATATCAAATAGAAAAGCAGTCGTATGTGAATTTTGTAATATATATATATATATATATATATATATATATATATATATATATATATATATATATAAATATTCATAAGTTAAGCAGGTCGTAAAATTGACAATTTGTTACTACAAAAAAATAGTAAATTTTTACCAAAATTTAAATTTAAAATATATAATTTCAGCAATATATTATAACATTAACCTTGAATGGATATAAATATTAATAAATAAATAAGATAATGCTTCATTGTATATTAAACATAATGATCTGAAGCATTCTAAGAAACGCTTTTACTTATAAAACAATCGAGATCGCATAATATTTTAATACAATCTTCGCATAACAAAAGATTTCACTCTATTATAATATAACAAGCATATATATATATATATATATATATATATATATATATATATATATATATATATATATATATATATATATATATATATATATATATATATATATTGTACATACAAATATATAATTTGTAGACGAGAAAACAATCGTTAGCATCATTCCTAATTGTTTTCCGTCACGATATTTTTTATCGAATTTTCCACACCCTCCACCTTCCGGTTATTATTGTTTTCCAAACGAGGGGAGGGAACGGGGGGGGTTCGTTTTTCACGAGAAGAAACTGAAAACTGTCGCGCGTGAAAACAAACGACACGACTGTCAGCGATGTTCATTCATTACGCGAAATGATTCATTGTCTCGTACCTTTTTCGTCGTTTTTTTTCCCCTAACTCTATTTCTTTTTCACCCGAGTATTTTTTTTTTCGGTTTTCTTTCTTTCTCTTTTTTTCTCCTTTTGAATATCATTTTCTCGTGTGAATGAATAATACGTTTTTCTTCGTTTCGACGAGGGCGTAAAGCGGGGTACAACACGTGGGTATGTTTTGTTAAAATTCGACCGACCAAAAGGAACCTTCGTCTCAATTAGTGAGTGTGTTTTTTGGTAATTTTTCATAAGATATTCGGATGAAAAATAAGAAACTGCGTTGTCAAAATATCCGTCGTTATTAATTGTATTAAAATATAAAAATATTTATTATATTATATTTTTTTTTCTAAATTTCAGATGTGATGTATTAAATTATTATCAAACTATTGTAAATTATATCAACATTTAAAATTTTTGATTCTAGAGTTATTTAAAATCTTTATAAGAAGACAAAAAATAAATTATACTGATATCTATAAGTATTTCATTTTAGTTTATAAAGATATATTATTGAGACAGTTGTATAAAGAGATTCTTATCTATAGTATGATCTCTAAATATAAGAAAGTAGGAGCGAATTTACAATTATTTTAATTATGAATCGTTTTCGGTTTTTATTGAATATTATGAACATTCATATCATTGTAATGACGGTTTAAATTATTTAGGCTTTTATATTGATATTAAAGAACAGTTTTGAAAATGATATCATAACTAATATTACAATCGGAAATAAATGTTAATTTATTTAATTTAATTTTCTAAATAAATAATTAAAAAAAAATGTATTTAGTTCTGTGATATATTGACTAAAAAATGAAAAATAAAATTAGTTAAGTAAATAAAAAATCCAAAAGGAATTTTTGTACTGGTTCATTTCGGAAAAGGTTATATATAGTAAATTGGTATAAAATTAACAAAATTAAATGTATAGAAAAATAAGCTTTGAACGTTGCATGATCACAAAATATAATCTTCAGCAAAAGTGAGGCAGATCCAAGAAGAGATTGATTGATTGCATAAAAATAAATTTTATGAACTTGGACGAGAAAAATAATTGTAATTATCTAATTATGCATACGATTACATACTAGTTTTTTGTCTAATCAAATTCAAAAATTAATAAGAAACTAATATTTGATATATGAACAAAGTTTATATAAAAAAATTCGCTTATTCTTCACGTTTATAATGCTTATGCTGAAAAGTTAAGATAAATATGTGCGCATTTTTATGAAAAAATATGGATGAAAAAAAAAATGAGTTGTAAAGTCCCCGTATTGCGGAAGCTCTATGCGGTCAACATATCAATAAAACGAAACCTTAAGCTATGTTGCGATTGACCCCAAAAGTCGTCAGTTCATATAACAAAAAGGAGATTACGCACGCACAATATATGATAAAAGCGATTTTTAAAGGGTCAATCGACGTACGCATATATGTATAATAAAAAAGGAGGCTTCGAGGGGGGAAAAAAATGGCATGCAGAAGAGTCCTGCAGGATTTTAGTATTATATAAATCCTACGAGTCAACAGGCGAACCGAAGAATATTGCGTAAAAGTTGTGATATATACAGCCGACGAATACCGAACAGCGTTTGGCCCCCCCCCCCTTCTAAAAAAAACATGAAAAAATAAAAGTAGGATGCCCCAAAATATCCCAAAACTTTTTTTTCGGGAATAATATGAATACAAAACGTGTTTACAACCCAAATCGATGGAAAAATATCGTTTGATAGCTGCCCTTGTCTCTATATATATATATATTTTCATATATATATATATACTTTGTTACATATATAAATATGTGTGTATTTATATTATTCATATTTTTGAAAACAATGCTTAAAATATTCAATAGTTTTATAATAAATGTTTCAAATATTATAAATTTTAATTAATTGACCTAAATATTTCGAACAAGATTTTTTAGTCTTTATATATCACAATAATAAATAAAAAGTATCATATTGAATAAACACTTATTATACCGAGAAACTTTTATTTGTTTCAGATATTAATTAAATTCGGAGATGAGTTCTCGTATTACAAAGCCTATATTTGAATAATTAAAATATTGTATTTACTTTGAACCAATTTTCAGGGGTTCATGTTGCAAGAGTTTTTATTATTTTAACTTATATCAGTATTAGTGAACGTGAAATAATTAGAGAATAATTTTAAATATTATAAATTAAAAAAAAAGTGTTACGTGTTATATATTATAATCACTATAAAGGTTGAAATATATAAATTATGTTTAATAAAATCAAATCGATGATAGTGTTTTTTTTTTGTAATGGAAAAATTTCAGCTGAAATATCGGCCATTGTCGACGCGAATTACGCTGAAAAACGGCAGACTTTAAATTTTACGCGATAACAATAATCGTCGGGCAATTATAATTATCGCAATTGCGCAAATTTAAAGGCTCCGGAGATATTTTCGTTTTTTTTTTTGTAACCGAAAATTTACCAGACAAAAAGTTTTTTAATTATTTCGTTCATTAGCGAAGACATTAACATCACAAAAGTATTTATGAATCCGATCCGTTAAACGAACGCGAATCAACTATTCATCGAAATTTTGCCCCTCCCCTCGGCTCCCCCTTATCGTTTTTAATCAGTTCTTTGTTTCAAGAAGAGAATTAATCACGAAATCGAATTAAAACATGGATTAATTTAAATTATAAAAGTTTAAACAGCCGATATCATTTCGAGAAATTTTATAAATTTTGTCATATGATGCACATATTTTAAATATATATAATGGGAATTGTTATATCATATTAATTAATGTATATTGTCTATTTATTTTTTCCATATTTATAATATTAAATATATTTGAATAATTTTTAGTAATGTTAATTATTGTACAGTCAACGATATTTCATTAAACTATAGCAAGTTAATATGTACATTCAATTACGTCAAGTTTCAAGAACTTTTAATTTATAATGAAAAAGAATAATTAATTTGTTATAATGAACTTTCGATACGTTTCAATATGTAAAAATAAAAAAGTTAAAATTTTGATCAAGTTTATACTTTTATATTAAATAAGTTATGAATTAAATATAATTGAAATGTATATATTAGTATTTTATTGGACGTAGATCTTATGACTCGTCAAGAAAAATAAAACGTATCAGTTCTTATATGTTTTATATAATTGTTGGGCATCTCTTTATGTTACATAATTAAAGTAGTGATTTTAATAATTGAAATATAGAAAAAAATATAAAATTATGATGATAAATATATTATTATATTCCATAGAAGCGATAAAAAATAAATTATATGGTATATCACTTTTCTGACCGTACTTTAAAAAGGTCAACTGTCAAAATCGAAATAAAATGTTAACGTTAATGTTGAAATATTCTATATGAAAATGTATCTTAATAAATTTAATTTCAGTATGGTAAAGATTTATATTATAAATATGACTTAATTAAAATAAAGTAACATTCGATGAAATTAATTATGACACCGTTATCGTTCACCGCCTCTCGTCGTTAAAGTTTTATTATATATTATATATAATACAAAAATACATGATTTTATGATGAATTCGCATATAAAATTATTTTTAATATTTAAAATTATAATTATTTAATAAATTAATACATTAATATGAGGTAAATAAATTTAAATGATGTATATATGGTATATATATATTTTTTTTTCGGTAGTTAAAATTAAAATAAAATAATAATCTTTCGCTAATGTGGGTCGGATTAATAAACAACGGTTAATAAAATTTCATCGATTCAGCACATAAATCTGACGACAAAGGATTGTAAAATTAATTGGCGACCGTCGCCTGTTTGCCGTGAGCATATAAAATACGCGCGGCTCAATGCAAAACAAACGGCAACTTATTGTGAATAAAAGGGACGTTTTTGGGACCCCGAGTCGCGCTCGGGGGTACGGGACGGGGAATATAATAGGAAGACGGGAGAGAGAGAGAGAGATCTCCCAAGACACGAGTCTTAATTTCTGCGTCGAGAATCCGCTTCGGATCCATTCGGGACATTTTACCGAGTCACCGAGACCCGTAAAGCAAATGAAAGGGTCTTAATGTTCCCGTCTCGACCCGATAAATTGCTACGAAATTACAGTCGTCAAGATCCCGTTGCCCGAAAAGACAATGGGCATATCGCGGGTGGGCTGAGGCGACGGAGTCGAATTTGAGATGTTTGGAGTCGATGTTTTTTTTTTTTGTTCCGTTGTATTATACAACGGAACAAAAATGTGATAACGTTTCATATATATAATACCATATATGATTATTTTTTATTTTAATTTTCAATACATCGTTAAGCTGAACGTTTTCTCTTTTATATATATATATATATATTTTTCTAAATTGAAGACTTCAATTTTTTAAAGTGTTGATCTTCTGATGTTCCAATTTCTGACAACTTGAACTCTTAAAACTCTTTTTAAAAACTTACTATCGAGTTTCTGAATACTTATAGACAAGCTTTCGATAGTTTGGAGTCTTTTCGAAATTATTTACTTTCAACCTCTACTTGATGCTAAAAAAAGATGTTGCTTAATTCTTTTTCTTTCCAGTATTTTCAGATATCAAGAAATATTGTCATCCTTTTAAATCTTAGATTTGGGTTGATTATTCAATTAAAATTTTAAATATATACTATATATACATAGAATTTTTAAATTTTCATCGATTTTCTAATTCTTTCAAACCTTAGTTTTCCAAAATGTTTATTAGTATTTTTACTATTTTATAAGAGAAGTTAGTTATTTTAAGATTTTTTTTAAATATATGAATAATATTAATAATCTCTATTTTGATCTTAAAGAGGTGTATATAAATAAAAATATCAAACGAAAAATGTTTTCATTAGTTAACAAATGTTTTTTTTTATAATAATTTGTATAATTAATATAAAAAAAACAATTGTTAAAATAAACAAATATTTTTTTTAATATTTATATTAAATTATAAAAAATTATATTGGAGTCGAAATAGTTTGTTACGACTCCAAGTTGCATTCCTTGTATAGATTGCAGATATATAGACAAGACAGCCGAATGTCTCAATTGAACTACGAAATACAAGAAGGAATTACACTTCTTTAAGACATTTCCAAAATAAAACTTTTTTTCTACTTTCTCGTAATTACTTTTTCGACCTTAATCTCTTTTGCATTATAAATAATTGGATGTAGGACGTGAGAGTCTCGTCTTATATTAAACCTTCAGAATTGAATTTTATTCTTTAATTCTCTCAAGTTACATTCAATTATCGTTAATTTCAGTTGTGAAATCTCAGAGATGTCTTATAGTATTATTTTTTCCCGGTGGAATTTTATAATTGAAAATATTCATGCACTACTAATTAATTAGTAATTGGAATGATTTTAAACTAAATAGTAAAAATATATAAAAAAAGTAATAAAAAAGTATAAAAACACTTTATTTTTAAATGAAGTTCAATTAGTTTTAATAGAATATAAAAGTAGATATTTTATTGATATTTAAGATGATGAAAATCGTTAGTAAGATAAACTTTGAATTGAAAAGTTCCCCATTAATTCAAATGAGAATCTACTTTTCATTATATGATAAATAATGAAAAATTATTTCGTTTCAATTATATATATATATATATATATATATATATATATATATTATTTAAAAAAATATTTTTTTATTAAAATACAATGAAAAATTTCAATTGAGAAGAGGAATGTTAAAAATTAATTTCTATAAAATAAAATAGATTTAACTGCATTGAAGTATACTTAAAAATATTGATGTATTTTTCACTCAAAAAAAATACTAATTTTATATAATTTTTTTTTTTAATAATGTCTAGTTATATAAAAATAATTTAAAACTTATAAATAATAGTATTTACTTAAAAATATTCTTAAAAATAATTTCAATTCTACGAAAATTATAAAATATTATTGTTTTCTGTGAATTTTAATTTAGTTCTAACATAACTCATAGAAATATAGTTATAATATAAAACTAGATTATTTTAGTATTATTAATGCTTCAAGCGTTTTGAAAAATATCTATTTATACACATATTTTATCAAAGTTTTTTTAAATTTTTTCTCATTTCATTTAATACAAAAAAAATATATATATAAATTTATTTTCAGTTCACTTTTTTTTTACGTTAAGACGTTCAGACACATTTTAAAAAAAAACACGACTTATTGAAAAATTATTATATTTTCACGTAACAATGCAACTTTTCTCTTTCGCTTTGATACATTTATAATAATAATTATAATAAAAAAGAAAAGAAACGATTTTTTCATAACGTTAAACACGTTCCATTAAAACAAATAAAACATGAATAAAATTCACATGCCGTCATGAGCAGACTTCGAATTGAATAACTGGGATATTTTTTTTTGAAACTTACGTTATTTAATTACAACAATTTCCCGAGGGCCTGTATTTACATATGATAAAAAAATGTATATATATATATATATATATATATATATATATATATATATATATATATATATATATATATATATATATATATATATATATATATATATATATATATATATATATATATATATATATATATATATATATATATATATATATATATATATATATATATATATATATATATATATATATTGGAAGGATATTAGAAATTTCATAGTGAATGATAATTTCAATTACAGTCGAAAATTTCTTCGACGAAATTAAATTAATAATACTAACTCGTGCGTATGTAAATCGTAGTGATAGGGGTTGAGGGTTGGACGAGAGCAATAACAAGGGTTTCTGATTGTTGTACGGACTAACATAAATTCCAAAAACACAACACGGACAGAATGCAAAATTAGAAATATTCGCACGTCATACGTCGAGAAAAGCTCTCGCCGTTCGAAACAATTGTACCGCATGCGTCAATGCAAAGTGTTATAAATAAAATGAAACAGCTCCCGTGAACCATGAAAAAATTGCCGGATACCGAGAAAAAAACGACAACCTTGAATCAACGTGAAAATTGCGTTTTTTTAATATAAAATTAAATTTTTTAATATTTTTTTTTACTACAAAAATATTCTTAAATGAATGTAGATATTGAAAATCATATAAATTATTCAATTACAAATCAATATCGCTTTCAAATATACAAAATGAAAATAATCCATGGTAGCTTTGTTATTTTCAATTATCGCAACTTTGAAAAGTGAAAATTTCAATTACATATGGAGTAGTTGTTTGTTTTAGTTAATATTTTAACGCAAAAGTTTCGACAGGCTTACTTTAAATTTACTACAATGAGAAACTTTGAACGTTTTAGAACGCAGTAATTGTGAAGTATAATTATGAATGGTAGTTTTAAATTACTTTGTGATGTGTGGTAATTAAAAAAAATATACATATAACAAACGATATACTAAATAAACTTTACAATATAATGTCGCTATTTTAAACCGTATTATCTTTAAATATTTTGATTACTTTTAATTATATACATTAAATAGTTTAGTTGTCTAATTAATTTCAATT
The DNA here is from genome assembly GCA_024500535.1 of Leptonema lineaticorne. Classification (NCBI taxonomy): domain Eukaryota; kingdom Metazoa; phylum Arthropoda; class Insecta; order Trichoptera; family Hydropsychidae; genus Leptonema; species Leptonema lineaticorne. The sequence goes on along the minus strand of JANIJI010000008.1, from coordinate 12,030,444 downwards.
AATAATTCATCGTATATAAGCTGTAATATGACAAATTTCAAATATATAAAAGCACACAAATACCGATTTATTACTAGTACTAGCCGCAAATTCGGATCTGTGTCATAAAGAAAGCCACAATTCACTTTTTGATCGGTCTTAATTTATTGCTATTCATCCATCCGAGGATATTTTATATCTTTTTCTATTTTTTTTTAAGCAATGTAAAAAGATATACACATGTTTTTACGGGTATGTGTATGAAGAGCTTTTCGAGTCGCATCACGTTTCGTCAAAGTAGTTAAGCTTATTTCGAGGCGTTATGTGTGCTCGTCGTAAAAATAAGTATAAAACACGGCTTTTTTCACGATGTCGAAGGTTGGTTTTTCCTTCTGAAAAAAAAATATATGAAAAAAATTCCGCATGTATATATATATATATATATATATATAAAATTAGAAATGTGTGTATATATCGGTTGAAACTTTACATCGGCCAGTATGCCAGTGGAATATACAAACAGATTCCGCCGTGGAATCCGAGGAGATTTATGAAAGTCTGGAACAAAACCTCGGATGTTCAATATTGCTTGAGGTCGGATAGATTTTGAAAACGTTGAAAGATTGCTTGCGAACCGTGGATAATGTGATTGACCGATTGTTTCCATTTATAAAGGTCGGTAATTGGCCAAAGGTGATCAGGCGCTGGTTGCAAATTAGCACTATGTGTAGGCGATTTAAAGAAAATAATTTTACTATATGATGATTCAAAGCTTTGAAATATTCATATTTTTTGCCCTCGTAATTGTAATTGTGGTGTACACGTTAATAATAATATGCCTAGAAAAATATCAGATTGACTTCATATTATTTTTTTTGACGTGATTTTCTCTACTTTAATCGAATTGCTTTCGTTTTATAATATCAGAGATTGACTATCTATCTATTGGTTTCAAAAAAAATGGACTAATAAAAAATAATTGTTGTATAGATTTTTGTTCAATTTTAAAGCATTAATCTTACAATATTATTGTAGTAAATATAACAATAATATTAAAACATTATAGTATATATTTAACTGCCTTATATTATACTTTTTATGCTGAAAACGACACGTTGAAATTGGTTGAATAGATTTTTGGATTGTAAAAAAATAAAATTTATTCATCATGAAATCGGCTTTCAAAAATGGGGTTGATTTTAGATAAAAGGATTTTTGGTGGTTTGTAGACTTTCAAAATCTATCACAAAAATTAAAAAAAAACAAGGACGGTTATAATCCTAATATAATAAGTATTTAAGCTCGACTTTCATGCCTAACGATTAATTATTTTATTGAAAGAAAATGTGACCGTTAATTTATAGTGATAATAACAATCCGATATATATTATGTTTTTACATTTGGAAATGGAAATATAAATTTTTCTTCATTTTTTATTTTTTACTTTTCATCCCTTTAATTATTTCATATTATCGTCCAGGTATATTTTTATGATTTATTCATGTGAGAGTTATTACGTTGAATTATAACGAATGTTGTTTAATTTTTGTTAAAATATACATATAAAATTAAATTATCATATTTTTGTACGTGAATATTTTACATTACTCTTTTATTATTACAACTATATTATTATTACTTTATTTTTAAATAATTCATTTTTTTTCGTATAATTTTTATTTATTTTTTATTAAACTGTGTACAAATTTCGCGCTCTGGATTCATACGTTATCACGATAATTTAACAAAGAAAGAGCATTTGATATAGATATTTTTAAACTACAATTCGTCTAAATCCATCGGATGATCCATATACCATATAATATACGAAACGCATAAATATTTATGAACGAAAATGTACGTTTTGTACATGAATTGCAAAATAATTATTATTGTGTGGGCTGCGAAAGGCGAAATAATATTATACATCCATACTAATTGAGTAATCTCGTTTCTCGTTTGTTTTGCGATTGCTTACAATTTCGCGCACTGTAAAATTATAATTTTAATGGAAAACTATGAGTCTTGTCGCAATTTGCGCAACCGTAATATTTCAATTTGTATACATAAATGCGCGATTCTACCGGAATTTATGTACATTTTTAATTTCGCACTATGTCATGATATATTGTGCACTAAATAAACGAGAGACCATTTCGCGAACATTAAAAAAAAAATATATATATTTTATTAATAATATTCAACCCCCTACTCTGTTTTCATTTTTCGAATTTGCCGCTAGGGTTTTAATTAAAAATATTATCAAACGTAATTGTAAAATATGAAATGCGTACGTCGGTTAATAAATCATGGGTGGAAAAAAGCTTCTTTTTTTTCCCTTTAACGATTTCACCGCTGCTTTTATATTATAATAATAATTATTATTATTATTATGGGCGTCTGGTGAATTTTAGGAAAATTGAAAGTGAATGAAAAAAATATTGACGCGCGAGCTTATTAACTTTATATATTTTCGTATTTTATTGCGAAAAAATGCGTCGTTCCCCGATAGAAAAAAAAATGTGAAAAAGTTAAAAAAAAAAACGTTGGTGAAACTGAAATAAAAGTATCGAACAACCATAAAATATGATGTATGTAATGGCGTGATGTGAGAAAATAGCTCTTTGAAAATATTAGTCTGAAAACTTTTGCGTGGGAAAAAATCACATTTTTAACATATACGAGCGATGTTTTATTATTATTATTTTATAAAAATTGTTCGCTTTTATCGGATTTTAAATTTATGAAGAAATATTTATTGTAATAATGGAGCGAAACGTATATATATATATATATATTTTTTTTTTTTGAATAAGTATAACGATTATGTAGATTTTCATACATCATATATATTCGAGATGAACAAAAAATTTAATAATAGATAAAAATATTATGAAAATTAAAATCTTTTTCTTATAAAATAGCGAGTAATTTCATAGTTGCGCTTGTTCAATTGTGCTGAGCGGACATTTTCAAATAGTAGTAACTTTTCAGCAGACAAAAATCGACCGCTGAAAAACATCTTTTCAGTATTAGTAGATTTCAAAAAATGCGGACTCTTCTGCTAATTCAATAAATGTAATCGGATGAAATATTGACATATTTGTCGACTGAAATCGTTGAATTTCAAATAATTTAAAATTTTCACTCGACGAATAAATTTTATTTTAATTCCGTTTCAATCATTTAATGTTTTTTTTTATTATTAATATTTCAATTATCAATATTAATATAAAAGATATCAAAGATTGAACATATTTTTATTTATATAGGCGAAATTTAATTTAATCTTATATATTCGTTATGTAGCAAATTTTTTTTTTCAGAAAATTTAATATCGTCCATTTTAATAGTATGAAAACATTGTTTCGCATAAAGTTATTTTTATTGCACAATTAATTCCGATCGAATGCTCTCGTTTAGTAACGAGGCTCATGTGAAGAGTTCACGTCGTAAATTCGATTAAATACACATTCGAGTATATATTTTATTTTGCATATATATATATATATATATATATATATATATATATATATATATATATATATATATATATATATAATATTGAAGTGTTCCCATTATTTATGACGACACGTACATTTTTGCAATATATCATATCGGTAATCCCGGGTTAGGGACTTCGGTAGTCCGTCGTTTGACACTATTCGACAATTAAGAGCAATACGATCTACGGATTTGACCGAAGGTTTCCCCCGGGGAGATACTTTCATATATATTTTTTTTTTATCTTCAATCTAACTTATACATGTCGTATTTACGTTAGCATTAAAATGATATTTTAATGTTGGCAATAAATCACGGGAACGTCATTCGAAAACGGGACATCTGTGATCCCGCTGTGGGTTTGATTGATTTTGTTTTGATGCCGGATGCCGAATGTGACCCGATCGTCCATATTCGTCATTATCGCAACAATTCACAAAATATCGTTTTTTATTTGTGTCGTCATCGTTGTTGTTGTTGTTGTTGTTGTTGTTGTTGTCGGGGTTTTTGACAAATTTTATATTAAAACGAATTTTCATGTCATACATTTTTTTTTAATAATGGAAAAATTATATTTATAACATTTTTATATGATCATATTGCATGTTATTTAATAATAAATATTAAAAATATACTATTTAAAAAAATATATATAGTGAAATATGCTTAAAATATTTTAACGTTTTTAGATATTATTATGTTGTAATAGAGTTAATTTTCGCTCTATAGATATTGGTTCGTTCATTAAATTCAATTTTTATTCTCATCAATTAAAACTTTAAGATCCGTTAATGGGTTTAAATATCAATATATTTGGTCGATTAAAATCTTGAGTTTTCTCAATTGACATTAATAACTTTTATATTAATAAAGATAAGTATCAAAATTTTCATTTACGTTTATGATGCGATGCTATCAAATGTAATATTATTATTTTTTTTCTTGCTAAGAGGAAAGTTTGATAAAAATGTATAAAGTTTTATCACTGATAATATTAAAATTTAATTGAAATTATACATTAGAAATTAAAATGAATTTTAATTCAGTTTCTCTAATATTATATACATTAATTGGTATTCAGAGGTAAGTATTATAATTTATTAATATTTTTTAGAAAAAAAAAATTGAAATATATCAACCAAATGATTTTTAGTGATATTATAAGAAGAGAATATTCATAAAAAAAAGTACTCAATTTGTAATTTAATATATAATAACACACAATGATAAGTTATATATATATATATATATATATATAACATAACACTGATGTGTTAATATCATTTTTTATAATAAAAATGAATGACCGTATTATGTACAAATTAATGAATTTTTCTATAGCCATCATATACAACATTTTCACCCGTAATCATGTCCTTTGGTCTCCGAAACGTTTCTCGCGAGATTCGAAATATGTGCACCATTAAACTTCCATAACACCTTCGGCGTCGTAAAAAGTACGACGGCATTAAATAAAATTATCCGCGTGTCGTTTTATCCTTACGCCCGATCAAAATTTCTGCATAGTCCTTTTTTTAACATTCGAATGCGGTTGAAAAATTTTCCGAACGCTTTTTCAAGATAATGCGCGCACACACCGGCACGCACATATCGCGCTTTGGGTTTTTACATTAAATGTAAAAGACACGCGCGCGAATACGTGCTTTGGGACCGATAAAAGGAACCAGTATTGAAATTAACGGTCCCAACGTTACAATGAATACGACTACGGGCCAAAGTAAACATTTGACATTAGAAGAAACGAAAATAGAATGAAGAGTAAAATTCCATTAATATATATATATATATATATATATATATATATATATATATATATATGTATATATATATATATATATATATATATATATATATATATATATATATATATATATATATATAAAGATAATTAAGTTTGTAATATAGTAAATTAGTATAAAATTATGTTATCAATATCGTTAAATGATTCACAGAGTTTTTGGCGAATTTTCTATTTCTAACTTAAAAATATTATACATACGAATTAATGTATAAAGTTTTTATATTATAACATTTTATATATTTCTGTCATTTGGTGGTTTTAATGTGGAATACATTAATTTATTGATAAAAATTGTAAAGCCAAAAAAAAAAAAAACAGTTTTTGTTGACATTTCGGAATTTTTCATAAGAAGCAGTTTGAACTAAACAATCGTTTTATCTTATAACACTATTTAAAATGGTGTTATTTTATACTTGTGTGGAAATTCATTACAAATAAATTGATATAAATAGTCAAATATGAATATGTTATTTAATAAAAATTTGATCGAAATGTGTACATAATAAATATATGCATATTTGTATTTTAATATGAAGTACAAAATATATGATCATTGTATTTGTCATTAACCAAAGAGAATATTTAAAATGTTAAAAAAGATTAAAATTATATTTTTTTTAAATTTAAAATAAACGCATTTTTATATGATATGTATATAATATTATTCATAAAGCGGTTATAACAAAAAATGTTTTCGCAGTTATATATTTTGGTTTTTTTTGACCTTTGACTTTTCAGATGATACCCGAAACAAAGTGTTATTAAACAAACACAATTATTTCATATGTATATATAATATACATATAAAAAAATAACGGGAATGATTAAATATATTTTAATTTAAAACTAATGAACAAAATTTAAATCTTTAAAAAAATATATAGTTTTATTGTCAAAACTTGTTGTGATGAAACTTTAATACGAAACATTAAACATTATTAATTATACGGCGTTATATATAGATATTCTTGATATTTTTTAAATCTATTTAGTATACATGTATTGTTGTAGGTTTAAAATAATAATAAAAAAAAAACATACGCCCATCGTTTAAATCCTTAAATTCACGAAGGTCAGATTTTGAATGTTTAACATCTAAATTTAACTGAAACTTCAATATAAAATAAAAATGTAATATACGACTATTTCGGCGGAAAATTTATGCGGCATGAATATTTTAGTACCGCGCTTTGAATTCAGCTATTTTTGCGATCGAATTGTTTGACTCTGAAAATCAACAACTGCGAAATTGAAACTACTGAAATTTTAATAACTATTTGCGTTGTTTTTTTTTTCATACAAATTTTCATTTTTACGCATGTCGATTTTATTTTATATTATATCGCATCAATTACAGTGTGATGAATGGATTTTTTTCATGTATCGAACATTATAAATTGATATATAAATATTTATATACAATAATATAATTTTATATTTGAAAATAATAGTTTTTAATCTAAACAATATACAATATTATAATTGTCCGTTGATTTTTTTATAATTTTTTTTTTCAATTACACATTCATTGCGACATACTTTATATATATATATAATTATAATAAATTATTAATAATTTAATCGATTCTGCTAGCATTTAAAAGATCATGAAACGTATCGAACGATCGATTTTATTTCGATTTTTCATTGATGTGATAGAGAGAGAAAAAAATTGGAATAAAAACAATGTAACTCGAAAAAAAAAAATGCCATACATAAATCTGTTGGACATTGATTATTTACGAACACGTATAAGTGTACAAATGTGCTCTAAATATAATACAATATTTTTCCTGCGTCAGACATTTTTCCGCAACGTTCGAAAAATAAATATCCGTATGTATAATATAATATGAAAGTGGTCATGAAAAAAAAAAAAAAAAAAACCACCACGCACATCCTCGCACATTTATATATGGTATTTATATATATATATATATATATATATATAACGTATATATTGCGCGGAAAATGGAAAAATTGTATATACCGGTAATAAAATAGCGTTTTCTCGTAGAAAACGTTAACGCGGCCAAATGTCCCGGTCCGTAACGGTCAATTAGCCATGGGGCGAATTCTACGTAAAGAGTGCGCGGATTTTTCCCTTCTGTCGAAATCGAGTTTACTTCGACAGATTTCTCCGAGACTAGGACGAGAAAGGAAAATCTTATATGTGTGCGCGTGTGTGTGTGTGTATGTTTAGTATTATAAGGGCGTAGATTTTGATCCAGACTAATTCAACTTTCGTATATAGTTTATGTGTTGATGTTGCGCCGCTTTATTGCGTTTATATCAATGAAATTGATATCTTGTAAAATTTTCGATTTCTTTTATTAGATATACATATATTTTATTTATTTATTTTATAATATTTTTTATAAAATAATTTTCCTCAAATTATATATTATGAATTTAAAATTAATGTAATATTTATAATTATTATAGTTTTTAAATCTATTTATAAATAATCAATATTTTATTTTTAAATACATAGTATATTTTTTAATCTAACAAAAAAGAAATCTAAAATATATTCATTTTTCAAATACTTAGGAATTTTGTTTTTATTTGAACAAAATTTTTGTGTATGTTAAAAATTGATCAACTTTATTCATAATAAAATAGGCATTTTCTTAATTAAATAAATAGTTTACGAACATAAGTTGTAATATAAAATTAAATAAATAAATGATTAAATTAAAAAACATAGAATATAAATAATGTAACTTTATTTTATAATATTTAATTATAGTATTATCATTATAAAAAGTTATTTTATTATTAGTTTTTTATGATACTTTATTTATATTTATTTTGAGACTTTATTTCTTATATTATTAACGTTCATAATAAATATATAGTTAAATATTAAAATTATGTAAAGTATATAAAACTATCTATTTGATATACGTAGTGTATGTAATATTGATAATTTTAATAAAAATATAATATACAAATATTGAATAAAATATAAGTGTAAAAAAGAGAAATATTTATATAGATATTTCTTATATAAAATAGGATAGAAAAATTATGATGAGGAAAATATAAGAAACGTTGGATTATGAAATATTGAACAATATATTGTATCGAAAATGATTGATGATGAATAAAAGATTTGAGATAAATTTTTTTCAACTGTTGCATAAGAAATATGGTTTCGATGTCGAAAGTCGAGTATAAACCGTATATAAGCATTCAAAATATCAATCTGCAACTCGTCGGGAAAAGGTGGAAAATCTTTGATCGCGCATCCGCGACATTCGAACGTGTTTTTTCGAATACGCCATCTTTTTGTTCGCATTGTAGATCTGAAATGCGGTCGTTTTCAGCGGCGTGAAACCTGAAAAAAAGGGACATCTCGCCCTTCACGTATAAATTGCCCGATGAAAAGAAAGGAACACAGCGTGGGGACAAAGCTCGATTTGATTCGGCACGTATTTCATTATAGCGAAAAAAGGGGTGTCGTGACTTCGTGTGTATGTTATTGAAAAATACTCGTACGTTTTTAACCGACATCCCTTGATTCAACCCTTACACGGCGGACGAAAGGGCGTCGCAATAACGGTTCCGCTGTATTTCGCTCTCGCTTTTTTTTTTCGCAATATTAATAGAAAATGAAATACACGAAAAAATGTACCCTTTTTCCCGTATACCGGTGTGCAAGGAAAATCGTTCGGTGAAAACGTATTTTCCTTTTTTTTTTCTTCTTTTTCGTCGACTGAAACGTCACAATTTGCGTCCGGTTTGATATTGAATGGGTTTTTAGATTGATGCTCAAAAGGAAAGGCTTCGATGTGTATGTAAATATTGAGGATTCCTTATTTATTTTTTTTTCTTTACCAGAATTCCGATCGAATTTTGAAAATATTTAAACGTTTTTCGAACGATTCTATACGTTTGAATGTGCGAGAGTATTTTATATATTGTCATATTATTTATATATTTCTTAAAACGATTTAAAATATATTACAATATAAAGAAAAAAATATCGAAACAAAATGAAAATAATTATTATGGAGATTGTTGTTAGAAAAAAAGCATTTAAATTACACAATGACACATTATAACTACAAGCCGAAACGACAGTCAAATGTCACAACCGCAACCCTGATTTAAGAACTGCCCTCTGTTTATTTACACGAGTAAATTTTAATAAGCTCTAGATGTATATTTTTATATAAAATATTAAAATGGAGGCAGTTTCGCCAAAACAAACGGGTTAAATTCAAGCCGCAATAATGACAAAAGACACTAGAATTAACTTTCGGTAAACATTTTACTCGTATTATGTTTACAATATAATTTTAATGCTCCGCTCTGAAATGTGACGCTCGTGTTATATATATATATATATATTTTTTTTTTTACTTTATTTTATTTTACCCTATTTAACCCGTCGACAAAATAACAAGATAAAACTTTTTGTCACACATAATTTTAACTGACTAACATTAAGGACTCGACCGTAAAATTTTGATGCGTATATAACATAATTAAGTAATTATATTTCCGCGTGATAACACTATTACATTTATTTTTAATAACATCATCATTATTATTAAGATAACATAATTTATTTTTTAGCACAGTTTATTATAAATATTTTTATATATGAAAATTAAAAATTCAGATTTAATATAATATAAATGTATTATATCATACAAAATTATAAAAATATAATTTATAATGTTGTGTTTAAGTATATATATATATGTACATTTTAAATTTAATAATACATTAATCGATTTAAATACGTATATATGTAAGTATATTTTTATATTCCATATAAAATATTGAAGGTACATTAGTCAAAAAAGCGTACGCATTAAAAAATTAGTAATATTGCGTGAAAATTACACGGCAGATTAACAATTTTTCATCGAGGCCACCTTCGATTTTTCCACATCGTTAATTTAGAATTAACAATTAAACACTTAACACACAAGTTACGGGAAAGAGTGGGTGGTGATTTGTGGGTGGTTTTCGAGTCTGGCTGCGGTTAGGAGGATTACTGTGTTTGACACGAAGATAAATCGTCCCGACGGAATTACAAACCCGTTGACCCTCGAAGATTTATACGAACATAAAATAAATTGTCAACGTAAATGGGCGACGGGCGAATATGGGTTTTCGGACGATCCTGTATATACTATAATACTGGGAGGCCGCGAAAAAGTAAAACGTCGACGTTCGCGAGTCCAACTATAACCGACCTCGTTCCATTGAACAATATATATATATATATATATATATATATATATATATATATATATATATATATATATATATATATAAACATAAGAGAAAGAAAGCGGAACATAAATAAAATTTTGAAAAAAAATAGCATTAGACATTTATAAGTCAAAGGGTATATATGAATTTGATGTTCTATTTTCGATATTTTCGTTTAATACGAAATAATTTTAAAAAATTTTCATTTAAAATTGACATTTTTAATATAAAATAAAATATAAACAATCTAAATATTTATTGATATAAAAAATAATTTTAAAACAAAAAACTCAATTATAACTTTCTCATATATGAATATTTTTTTTGTATACAAAATTTCAACATCTTATATGAAATATATAAAAGTAAATTTTCATATATGGAAAGCTGAAATTTATTGACAAAATACTTTTTTTTTTGTATAGAAAAAAAAATTCCGAAAGACACTATTTTTTAATAGAATTACGATTATCAAAGTTCGCATATATATTATTATTTTTTTCAATTGATTTCAACAAAATAGCATTTGTTTCCTTTGGCGTTTGATCGCTTTTTATACGGACTAAAACTTTTGATATCCAGTGACTCGGGTATTATCGCTTATTAGTGACGCTTCATTGGCGACGATAATGCAAAATGTACACTTTTTTTTTCGACGAATCCTTGTGTGTTTTTCCTACGTCGTTTTTATTACGCTAGGTCATAAAACGACTGTTGCTCGTATATTTTATGCTTTCGTATTATTATATAATATATGTGTGGTAAAAATAAAAAAACCTTTTTTTTATCGTGTCTAAACGATGATAAAATATGGGTTTCAATACAAATAAATTAGATTATTTTCGTTCAAAATATAAAAAAAAAAATTTTCAGATATCATATAGCAAATATTTTATTTAAATGTATATTAAAATATATATTATTTTAAAAGTTTTATTATAAAAAAAATATCGATAAGATAATAATTTGAAAACTTGGAATATATATCGCTGAAAGAGTTATAAAGAACAGTGGAAATAGTACTTTTCAGACATAGGTCTCGAACAACTAAACGATCTGATAATAAATTTAATCGTCTTTTTCCGAGCTTTCGCTCATTCTGAGAAAAAAAAACCGCTAAACCCTCCACTTTGTGTTCAACACAAAAGCAATAAGAAGAAGTCCTCGAGGAGGAAGTGGCGAAATGGACGACGGCGGAAGTTTAGCTTCCCGCGGGATAAAAATTCTATCCCGTTAAAAAGCGCACTCGAATGAAACAGAGCGAACTTTCGTCAGAGCATCTTTCGCTTTTGAGCTTTTCCGGAATTTTTCATTTGTATATTTAAACGAACAATGCATTTAAGTTATTAAAAAAAAACCGTTTTATATCAATACATTTTATATATTACATAAAGCGTGTTTCTATCTTATGACAAATTTTATTAAATTGAGAATTTTTTTCTTATAGTATAAATTTAATAAACATAATAATTAATTAAAATTTCAATAAAATAATGTATTTTAAATAGAATAGTCTGTATTATACATACAAGTATACTCTCAAATACTCTAGTACAATTTGAGAAATGTACAATTTGAAATCAGCAATGTATGCGAGTGCATAATTACTATGCATGAGTTACAATTTTACCATAATTGTACTCGCTAAATAATAGTAGTAAAATTTAAACATGTTTTATAATTTCTTAAATTAAATAAAAATTTTAAAAATAAATCGTTTCATATATGGTATTTATAAAAAAATATTTTTCGATATAAATATAAAATCACTTTCAACTGACAAAATGAATATGTTGAAATTTTATATCGAGTTGTTTATTCAATTTTTTTTTGTATTAAAATATATAATGTATTTTATTAAATTCAAAATATTTATAACATTATGAGGTTTTATAATATATACGAAGCAGAAAATGAAGATAAACCGACGAAGGTCTTTATATAAAATTGAAAAACATACTAAATTCGACTCCGGCATTATATCGCTTCTATCACTACTATTCCTGTGAAACGGAGCAAGATATACACGTATATTATGCTAAAAAGCTTCAACGTCGTCTCATAATGGAAACGTAGATATGAATCGCTCAGACGTCAATTTTCCATATTTATTGCGAAATCCTTTCTTTATTCAAAGCACTCTATTTCGAGAAAAGCACATTTTCATCCCTTATTCTCCGCAGATGATTTTTTATGTTTCGCATATAAGCGTGCGAGCGTATTTTCGTAAAGGTATGTGAACAATTTCATCCCTTTAAAAGAGTCTATCATAATTTTATTATATTCGCTTTATTTTTACACCGAATAAATATCGATTTAAACGATTATAAACGGTAGATTAAATTGGACTTTTAACGTTTTATATAGTATATATATGTATGTAGGATTTTTTAGAGAAAAATCGATAAAAAGCAGAAAATCTCAGAGGTGATGCTCGTCTTAGGGATCAAAGAAAATCGACAAGTCTGCCGAAGTTAGACAATTTCACTTTGTAGATCCGTTTGTCTGTATGTAAATGAATATATTCTCAGCTATCCACCCTCATCCCTTATGCTAAGTAAACCCTAATCGCGGAATATTAGCCCGCGGGATTCGAAGCCGGCGTTTTTCTTTTGCGAGGCGAAAGATTTTAATTAAACCCGTTTTCGGTTGAAATCGGTACCAAGATAAGGTTGAACGGGTCCTTTGTGCCGATATCAAAGAATTGCCTCCAGTAATAATTTACTGTCGTGCATTGCCATATTTTAATCGCGATAATTTACTATTTATTGTTCGTGTGATTGTGCGCGTGTATTCAAATTTGCGTGTTCTCAAACGTGGTTTCTTATAGAATTAATAGGGGATGTTCTAAATTATATGATTCGATAAATGCTGTCATGTTCTTAATCATTTTATAATGTAAAATAATCGTGTCATTGAAATATGAATTATAATAAAATAATCGCGAATTATTTTATTAATTCTCACACAGGTTATCGTTTCTCATTTTCTCATTATTAATATGTACATATATTCAAAGAAAATTCAGTTAGCAAAATATCTTTAGTTCATATCGACAATGTTAATTTCAATTAAATAATGTATTCTAAAATAATATTTAATATGAATATATTGAATGTTATTTTTAATTTGAATACACGTGTAAAACTCATTTGTTACTAATGACTAATATAATATTTTCTTTACAATAAATTAGTTTGTTATTAATAAGATGTAATTAATCCATCAATGAAATAAAAGGTTTAAATAATAATTAAAATTATATTTTATTGATTTTTTTTATTTAAAAATAATTAAGATGTTTATTTTAAGAATTCAGAATAATGTCAAGTTAGTTCTAAACATAGAAATCGTAAAAGCATTGTTATGAATGTTTACATATCATTATATAAAGTTCAACATAAAAGGTGTACAACATATATTATATACATTTATAATTAAAAATGTAAATTTAATATGAAAAATATTTCTATATATTTTGAATTACAATTGAATATTAATTTAGATAAAACGTATTATATGGAGAGTTCCAACTTTTACATTTGTTTAGTTCTGATACTTTATGAATACACCTCATATTCAAATTGAATATTAATTCAACACGTCTATATAGTATGCAATTAATTGTATGAACAACGTCATTTCGTAAATGAAAAAAGTTACGACGAACAAAAACTATAGAATATTATCGGCATCATGATTGATGATCGTGCATTTTGTTTGACGATTTTCCAACAGACACCCCCTTTTCCGTTCGGTCTTTTTAATACGAATACGTCATTGTTTTTTTTCTTTATTCGTGCACACGTCCCTCTTTTTTTCCGACCCCCTTATTTTTTTATTTTTTGGTTTTAAGCAGAAACGTTTCAAATTCAATGGTGACAAAAGCGAGCATTGTGTGGTCAACTTTTCGCATTAATTACGTCGACGAGATCGTCGCTCTTGCATCTAACGAGATAGTAACGTTGCAGGAAATTATGCCGGAAATTAGACGACGGATTTTCTTTTTTTTCCATCCCCTTCTCTCGTTGAATTTTTTTTTTGTTCGAATATTTTACTTTTTATGCGTTTTATGTGTTATATAAATTATTTTAGACGAATTTTTTGCTTCAAGAAAATTTTAAACTTATGTTTTATATAAAATGTCACTATTTTTTTTAATATATCTCATATTCAACATTGATATATATATATATATATATATATATATATATATATATATATTTTATTTAATATAAAGAAATGAATTATTTTTATTTTGTTTAATTTTCAAATATTTTCCACAATATGGAAAATTATGGAAATGGAATTTTAGCTCACTCTAAGAACTGCTAGTTTAGTTAAAAATATATTCTTTTAAATATAACAAGTATCGTAGTCGAGTTTCTGTGATGTTATCTTATATTTATATTAAGAATGAAAAAAAAAAGAGATTCATTATAAAGAGCTGTTTTATTTGCATATTAAATTCGATTATAAGAAAATATAATTACATATTTAATTAACAATAATAAGGCGTATATAAAACGTCAAAAATATACATATTGTTTCTGTATAGAATATTATATTATAGTTTTGAATCAAATTTGTAATATATAGTGTAACAGTAAAACGTACTAACCACATTATTAACTCTATGTCATGGCAATTACAATTTCAAATCGAAACAGTAGTTTAGTTTGCATCAACGATTTTCATATTATAGTTGTCTATTTGTATTACAACACCCTAAATATAATAACTATTATATATAATATTATATAAACGATTAAACGTAATTGATATATCGTATAAAGATCGATAACAATTTTTATTATTATATACAATAGGATTTTTAGGATGAAACATCGCATCGCTACGGTATCAAAAGTGTCGTCGATTTTCCGCGATTTTTCCTCAATTTTCTCGGATGTTCCCATTGCGCGAATATATATATATATATATATATATATATATATATATATATATATATATATATATATATATATATATATATATATATATGCACGTATTATGCGAACGTAATTCAGTCAAAAAGAGAAGCAGGGGTCCGAAAATAAAAAAAAAAAAACAAAAAAAAAACAACGGTGGGATGAATGAAATTCGTAGAAAAATACGTTTTCGTTTTTCGTTTTTCCGCACACAATGCGACGTTATACGATCCGAAACTTATACCGCAAAAAGTAATCTCGTTACCGTCGACGCTATGGTCAATAACGACAGGTCTTCCGGCATTATAGTAAACGTTTTGTTCGGCGACATTTTTGTCCGACACATTCGGAATTGTTCCCTTTTTCGTCGGAATTATCGAAGCGGGAATAAACGGGAGAGATGAGGAGAGAAAAAATAAAATAAACGGTACGCGCGCGTGTGGTTATCGCGCTAGAAGTGTGAGCTTTAAGGTCGTACAGTGCGTGAAAATATCGTATTAAAGTAGTTGGAAAAGTTTAAATATGTATAGTTAAGGATAAAGGTGTTCGTTTATTATGTAATTCTTATGAATTTGTATTATATTATAAATATTAACACATGTATATATATATATATATTTGTTATTCGAAATATTGATATTATCTAAATTACTCTTATATTGATTTATAATATTTAATTTATGTATGTCTTGCAGGTATATTAAAGTTTTGATTTGTATGCTTAGAATTTACATTGTTAGAAAATTATTTGATAATTTATGTAAGAAAATTTTAACAAGATGTCGAATTAGTTCTGAAAGTCTTTAACATTTGAAAAATTAATGAATTCTATTCATCTTTTCCTAACGTTCTGATGAAATAAGTTTAATCAAAATTTATACAAAAACTTTTACATAATCTCGTAACAGTAATAACAATAACATATATATATATATATATATATATATATATATATATAAATATATATATATATATATATATATATATAAATATATATATATATATATATATATATATATATATATATATATATAAATATATATATATATATATATATATATATATATATATATATAAATATATATATATATATATATATATATATATATAAATATAATTTTATAGTATAAATTTTAAAATTGTTTAGAATATAATAAAAAATTTTCATGATATAATTTACATGAAACTTATTACACGACAAAAATATAATACAACGTAGCACTTTTCAGACAAATTATCGCGTAATGTATTAAAAAAAAGCTGCATAATGTTAATATAAACACAATATGATTACACTAAGTGACTGATTCCATTAGTGGAGAATGATGCATCATTTTACTCGCTTCTTGCACATTTGTATCTAATATCCGGCCGTTTCACAGTTTGCACTCGTCTGTAACTTTTCCGACGAAATTACACAGGTTTTCCTACTTTTTTATTTTATTTTATTTTCTTTTCTTTGACTCGCTCTGTATACTAAATGTAAGAGAGACGTTATCGTAAAATGAACGTAATACGAGTACATGAAAAAGCGGATGTCTCGCTGTAAACGAGACAGTTTTCCTTGTATGTGCTTTCACCTTAATGATTATTTTTCTTTTGTATTTTTAAAGAATATATCCGCTGCGTTGGCGAATATAATATGCTGTTGCGAACGTCGAATTTTTACATTTATTCAGTAATGTTCGATAAATATATAAAAGAAAATCGATTCGAAAAAGCGTAGACGACCAGTTTTCGAATCGTTCGAGGAAACGTACGCGGAAAAGCAGATGCACTTTTCCATTCCGACGATTAAATTTAGAAAAACGCTACCTTCTTTGCCGGTGTACTTTATTCAGGTAGCGTCTCACTGAAACTTAGTTTCAACTCATTTCACAGAGACCAAATCTTGTTTGACTTTCCTATTTGTAACTGATAGAGATCAAGAAAACATATAAATTTTAAAATATCGCTTTAAAATGCAACGACTTCAGTAGCTTAAAACGATATTAATGCTGTTACATTTTCCAGTACAGCTATATATTATATGAATTGAAAATCTTTCAAAATTGAATACTATTTTTATATATTGAAAAAAAAAAATAGTAATATATAGAAAAGTTATATTAAAGATTAATTTTCTATATAGTTCATACATATTATGTTCATATATATTGACTTATAAAATACTATATGTAATTAAAAATTGCAGTTTAATATTTTTATCGATATCTAAATATATATATTTATGGGTAAAATATAATGAATAATAAGATCGTATAAATATTAAAGAATATCATATATAAGTTAAAGCATTTAAATTCTTTGAAAACGGTATAATTTCGAAAATAATGGAATGATTTAGAACGGAAACAATTCGTTCAGTCGAATAGTAATATATTTTAATCGGAAAACTATTATCGCAGAATAGATTCATTTAACTCGAATTCAACGAAACACAGCAATATCCTTGACGCAATCAGAGCGTAAAAATTGAAAACGTAGAAATTTTGCCACGGTCAAAAGTGTAGTTTTATCGGCCATGGAATTAGTGCAAGTAATTCGTTCCGGTTCAACGGGAACGGCGCTCCGGTTCGACATAATGCAGTTTGTTTTGGTGTAATGAAAATGCATTTTCGCTGTGACAGCCGCTCGCTGCAAAATTACACTGTTCTGTTATGTCACTGTGTAATATAATAAAATTTTATTTCAAATTCAACCAATGTGTACGCCGACGTTGATAAAATTAATAATAATTGTCGGAAACGTTCATGAAAAATGTTTGAGTCCGCTGCCAATATTGTTATTGTGATGTAGATAGAAATATATATATATATATGAAAATATTATTCATATGATTCTGTATAATTTGTTATGAAGTGTTACTGTTTGAAATGCAAAACAGAGTAGGCTTCATTATAAATGTTTATTAGGTTATTTAAGTATGCAATACTGGGAATATGAGTAAAGACAAATGGAATGCAACTCTAGAAACTATTCTTGTTTTGTTATATTATTAATTATTTTTTGATAAAGTTAAAATATACGTTCACTTTGAATTTTACGAGAGTCGTATGAAATATGTTTACTTCTATATATTTTTTTTTAATAATTAAATGTGTTCATTGGTAAAATATTATATTTGGATTTATCTATTTATATTTTATCGTATGTCTAAAAATGCTTATAAAGCAGAATTTTTAGAGACGTAAGAAATAAATCATTTATTAATCTGAATAAATCAAGATTACTAATTACTACATAATTGTTAACAATTGGAACTATCAAATTTAAATAACATGGCAATAGTGGTTTGTGGATTATGAATTCGGATAGGAATGGATAGAGGTGTTTATTGAATTAAACCAAGGGTCACCAAAACTTCCAGAGGCATTATAATATAAATAAGAATTATGCCATTATAATATAAATAAAATTAATATATTCATATAAAAAAAAAATATTATCTATAATTCGAAAACTTTAAACAGTGTGAATGTTATTTTTGTGCATGTAAAGAATTGTAGTTATACCATGTTTTCAATCCAATTATATATATATATATATATATCATATTGAATGACACCAAATCCTCATTGTGGTAACTTTCGATCTAAGGTCCATCTTTAAGTTCTTCTTTTCAAAAATGCCAATTTTTTTTTATCTTTGCCTCTCTCGAATTTCGTTCATTTTCCACTTTTTTTGCGTGTCCCGTTCCCGTTCCACGACGCGATCTTCTCGTTTCTCACCCCTGTCTTTTTCCAGTGCGATCGGTGAGTTTATTGACATAGTTAAGGTCATCTTTGATTGGGGTCTCGGCCTCTGTCTTTCTCCCACGGCTCGCTATCCCGCCAAAATCTTGATTTTATCCCGTCGTATTCAACTCGATTACACGGGTCTGGCAATCGACAACTGCAAACTCGTCCATTCGAATTTTTATGCGGTTAAGATAAAGATATCGGCTTTTATATTTATATTACATATATATATATATATATATATATATATATATATATATATATATATATATATATATATATATATATATATATATATATATATATATATAGTGGTCGAGGGTGTTAATTTTATATGTGTAATTTGTGATAAGGAAAATTGTGGCTATGCGGAAATATAAAGGAGAGAAAATTATCTTAATTTATTTTCGCAATAAAACATGATGTAAATAGACGTTATAATACAGTATCTTGTAGAATAATATTTTCACAAATTATAATAAAAAAAAATATACTCCTAAGTTTTTCAAATAAAATTACGATTCATTTCATTAATATAAACATAAAATGAAAGTTGTTAAATTTTATCCTGAAGAGAATTTTCACAATTTTCATATGATTTTTAAAACAGCCCTCGGATATTTTACACATATTCATGTTCGTTTTTTGTTTGTGTTGTTGAAAAAAACGACCCGTTCTGTATTAATTTGAGTTCACGTACTCACGTAAACATAATCTAACATAAATTTATATATATATATATATATATATATATATATATATATATATACCATACATGGTGACGAAATTATCCACGTTCATAATTGAAAGGCACTTTGTTTGTTTGTCGA
The DNA here is from genome assembly GCA_024500535.1 of Leptonema lineaticorne. Taxonomy (NCBI): domain Eukaryota; kingdom Metazoa; phylum Arthropoda; class Insecta; order Trichoptera; family Hydropsychidae; genus Leptonema; species Leptonema lineaticorne. The sequence goes on along the minus strand of JANIJI010000008.1, from coordinate 12,010,402 downwards.
TCGTAACTACTCTTTTCACAGCATTATAATTTGTTTGCATTCGCTCACAAATATTAAGGGTTTGGTTTATGCATGTGCGACTAATGCTTACACACTTAATGAAACAAAATTAAACCTTTAGGGCTCTGCACGTAACAAAAAGTACCATTCGTTTCATAATTTCATTTTTGTCTAATATGTTTGTGTACAAATATTTAGAAACACTCGATATCATGTCGCAAGGGTTGTTCTAATTCTTTCCCATTCATTATTTCTATAAATTTATAAAATATATAAATTTAAGAATTACATAAAAAATATTGTATTGTATGTTATTTAATATATGAATTTAATTAATTCATTTAATATATAGAAAGTAGCGTTTTTATTGTGAAACAAAATTTAACGTTTATAAATGTTTATCGATTAAAAATTCCCACAATAGGCTCTTTTGATTCATGCGTAGATTTTTAATTAACGGAAAATTTATTGCAAGATTTATATATTTTCAAATAAAAAGTATAATATTAATAGCTACATTTTATATTAAATTAACTTGCAACGCATTCATAGTATGAATTTTTTTTTCATATTTTTGACGTAAAAATATGATTGATGGCAGCCGTGTCTACATTGCACAAAGCTACATTTATATTATATAATAAAATATATACAATGTACACAATAAATTGTTCAACTTACATATATACACTTCATATATATGAATAAGTGTATGTGTGTATATAAAAATTCATAAATATTCATACTGGCAAAAATGCAAGAGGGAGAATAGAGTATTGTAGAAAAAAAAAAGTATCTTTCGGTGCGCGTCTCTTTCAATTTCTGCTCTTTATTACGAAACCGGAAATATGTTCCTCTCGACCATTTTTCTCGCTCGTCTTTTTTTTTCCGCCTCTTACCGGAAACGTCGTGTAACATTTGCATTTTCCAAGAGAAAAAGCTTCCCTTTCGTTTTGTAGAAATGAAAAGTTTCCAACGGTGTTCCACCTTATTTCAACACGAGAGCAATAGTAGCTTATTCATTTGTAATTTACAAGTCGTTGCAGTTTCGTAATCGTAAATAAAAAGACAAAGGACTTGATGCTTTATATCTTTAATAATATTTATTTTTATATTAATGTAATTATAACGATAATAATTTATTATGATAAATTTCGTGTTGATTCATTATTTTTGATATTTGTATTATAAATATTACATATTATATATAAAAATATATACATATATTTAATATGTGTTGTAAAAGCGACAATGCCAAACTTTTTAAATCGTTCAGTGTTTATCTTTCATTTCGAAATTGCTTTGTTTGAATCGATATAATTCAGAATCCGATTTCGCGGTTCAGTTCATTTCAGATTAGAACCGATTTAACACACACATACACACACACTCATATATATATATATATATATATATATATATACACGCACACAATATAATGGTAAATATAATAAACGTCGTATTATAAGCGTATGATAAATCAATTTATTTACGAAAATGGACCGGAAAAGCATAGCAGGTGGGCCGTCGAACGATTGAGGAGAAGACTGAAAACTTTTTTAATATGAAAAACTTTTCCGGATACGGAATATTTTCCGATTGAGCAGGTTTTAGTGGATATTTTAGCTTACGGACGCTTTGGCGGTGCCCCATTGCGAGATTATCCCTATAACTTTGATTTATTACACCGTTTCGGACGTCACATCGCATGCGAGCTTTTTTCGTGGACATCCATCAAAAATGGCCCACTAACGTATAAAACTTATATGTTTATATATAAATGAAATGTACTATTGTATTCTGAAGGCTTTTTATCGGTAATTTGTTGAGTGGAAATATTTTTTTTTAATCCGAAATAACACTCTTTATTACATATCATAGCACTAAAATGACATTCGTTATGAAGTACACATACTATATATATATATATATATATATATATATATATATATATATATATATATATATATATATATATATATATTAATTCTGTTTAGAATTTAAATTAAATTATATATTTAAAATTATTTTATTAATTATTTAATCATAGCAAAAAAATGATAATTTATAATAAAAATGTGTATCTATTATTACAATATTAATTTATTATTATAGAGAAAAATTAGTTCACGTGTGTTATTAAAGAAACGAACAACTATAATTAACAGACCAAAGAAAATTACATTATTGTGTAAATGGGTTTTGTTATTATAATTATCACAAAATTAAAAAATTAATATATAATAAGAACAGCGTTACTAATCCCTTTTATGTAGTTATATTACATAAATTATAAACTTAATGAATAAGTTAACCCGTAATTAATTGTATAATTTATCAGAGGTACCATATACTAATTTATTTTTTACAGCATAGTTATCATTTTAATGTATAAAATCATAATATAATTTTATATTCGGCATTATTTGTAAAAATAGAAATGTCGTTTAATATTATATAAAATTTATGTGGAAAACGTCTTTTAAATACAGCAAAGTCACAACTGTATTTTCCATTGTAAAATATGAAACGTTTTTATTCCCATTCGACTTTTTCCAATCGACTACAAAACAAATCTAGATACGAGAGCATTTTAAATCCGAAACATCCACCATTATTAAAATTGAAATAAAGTAAAAAAAATAAAAAAAAATAGTAAGATAATATCGAGATGAATTATTGATTTTCTCTATATTTCAGCACGACTAGTTATAATAATATCTATTGTTCGTGATTCGTGATTTTATTCAGAGCGTATCTTTTTGAACAGGAACAATATAAAAAAAAACACAAGGAAAATGGAAAATATTAAACAGCGACTTTCATATTCGTGTACATATATATTTATATTATTGGTGACTTTTTGAGATTTGGATGAATGGTATTTTTGGCGTTAGATTAGCCTCTGGCATAATAATAATATTTATTCTGTGCACACATTTCAAAGACTTATTCTAGAACTGTGGCTATTTCCATTATTCTGCACTGTCATATTTATAATGTACTGTTCGCCTTATAAATAAAGAATACTCCGACGAAAGCGCAAAACTATGATGTATTTTGTTATTTTACAGATTTATTACATCCCTTTGTATTTTTATTCTATTTATTATACATATATATATATATATATAAATATTCTATTATTATAATAAAAGTGTATCTTGATCAATAATTATGCAATTATATATATATATATATATATATATATATATATATATATATATATATATATATATATATATATATATATATATATATATATATATATATTTGTTGTATATATATATTTGATTACATAATAAATGTTTTGATATAAAACCTTTAGAAACAAAAAAAAACATATTATCATATAAAACCTATAGACAATTTATCATATTGTTTTATGGTAACGTAACAGTTGTTTATTCGTTTTTGTTAGTTTTACGATAAATATTTTGATTTACGATATGTAATATATTTTCGATGATTGCACAAGTCGACTTTTTGATTCAATGGTTGAAATTAAATAATAAAATGAAAGTTTCATATATAAATTCCTATCGTGAAATAAATGTCGATATATGATTAATCGTTTCAAAATATATAATACATTTATTTACAATTAATTTATATAATAGAAACGTTGAAATATTGATCATATAGTTGATTTGTAAATTATTAATGTATTTTTTTTAATTTTTGTAATCCGATTTAGTTTATTATTTTTAATATTTATTATTTGTAATATTTTTTTTCGTTTGAACGGATTCCATGACTTTAAAATTTAAGCTGTTTCGTCTCGTAGCTTTAATAGAAACATACATATTTCCGACGGCAATCTCAATTCTACGACATTCTAGACTTATGTTGTCGACGCATATCAACTATGAATTTTTAATATTTAATTCGGCGTCGTAAAAAAAATGTAATCTTGGTACATTTTAGAAGTTACACGCGCCTCGTTCTGGGAAATAATAATGAAAAACAAAGGTAAAAAAAAAATATGGAAAAATGGGATGAGAAGGCGCACATTACGCGCATATCTAGTGGGAAAAATAAATTTTGAGGCTTTTTATTTGTCGCACACTTTGCAAAGTTTATATTTTATTTACGAAAAGTGTCTCTCTTTGACTTGTTCCGTATGAAAATGACAAATGTTCCCTTCTAGAAGGATCGCTCGGGGCACTTCACAAAGAGAAATGATGTTGAATGAGTGCAATTTCCCAAAAAGAAATTTGATATATGGATACTTCTCACAGGTATGGCTTCGAATATTTCACCGTATATTAATGGATATTAAATATAAAATAAATAAAATAAGATGGAGAACATGTGAAATATATTAAAGTGTACAATGTAAAAAATATACGGCGAATGCAGTACATATAGTCAGATTATATATTTTTCATGTAATATTGATTAATCGTTCGTTTTCTATATATGTATTATTAAACTCAAAAATTGATTACAACAGGGATGAATTATAGTATATAAAGTATTTATTATAACATTTACGCAAATAATACCTAACAATTTAATTTTATTTAAATATATTAAAGATATAAAATTATAATTTAATGAAAATTTATATAATTAGAATTCAAGATTACACTTTAAATTTATGAGAGCTATCATTTTGGATTTATCTATGTAAAATATATTATTATTATAAAATTCATAGAATGATAAGTAGTATAATTTCGTATTATTTTAATGGTATAAATAATAAAAAAATCTTAAGTTAGACTATTTTTATATATTGTTGAGCGATGCTCTTTTTCATACATTTCGTGTGAATAAAAGTCAACATGTCAAACATTTAAATCACTCCAAATAGGATGATTGGCATAGCGACAAAGTAAATTTATTATATTGTAAAATATTCCATATATGTCAAATCGTGTACATATTGATATGTTCGTTCTAGAAAATGGCTTTTCACATCAAAATCGAATAAATCCGTTGCGGAAGACATTGACAAACCGTCGATATAAGTACGCGAACATTTATTATATTATTATAATTCGTATCCAATATTATTATTATTATCGAATTTGGAAATTTGAACGAAAAAAATTATGTCAATTTTCGCATAATTCAATGTATCGGTTACCGGATGGTTTGGGTTTTCCCGACGACTTTACCCCGTCCGTAGAACGCGAGGAAAGCTTTATAGGCAAAAAAAGTTCCTTTTGCGAAGCAAATCCGTTTTCTTCAGAACCTTTAATCTCGCTCCTGAGACGTGTCCTTTTGCGAACTTTCACCACGGTTTAAGGACGAGCTTTCCACAGTGTCCCGCGAGAGATGAAAACTCTATGCCTTCAGCGGGAGAGAAAAAAAAAAGTAAAAATAAAATGAAAAAAATATATAACGAAAACGTATGTATACATTATTCATTATGTTTTTACATTCTAACATTTTTTTTCCTATATACGTGTCTAGACGTATATAAGTGAGGAGGAATAAAAAGAAAATAAAATGAATTGACATTTATTTTATTTAGTATTTCGTAAGAATATGTACGAACAGAGCTTTGAAAATATCAAGGGTATACGTGAGTTAAAAGTTTATAACTATCATATATAACGTGCTATCACAGCAGAAATATTATATTTTATTGTAAAAATATTGCATATATATTTTAAATTACTTCACAATTTTTATTGTACTGATTTTATAATCTATATAATGTAACCATATATTGATTGAAAAAAATATAATAATATTGCATTAAAAAAATAAATTGATTGAAAAATAAAATTTCACTATAAATATAAAGAATAAAACGAAAAAAAAATTAAAAAAAAATATATTCTAAAAAATATTTATATTTTAGACATTAATAAACTGGCTAATTAATATAGTAACAATGCATTATGAGAACAGAAAAAATGCGGGTATAGAGTTTTACGTCGTTTTTTCATGCACATTAGGATCGGCGTTTTTGAATTTATCAAGCTCGATTTCCGCGGTCGAAGTGAATAATTAATACGGGCATATCTCGAAGGTGCTGTAAGCAAAGCTTTCGTCCTGGTTTACGAGGAGGCTTTCGCTATATGACTCCTCGGGGGATGGTGTTGACACATCATATCGCAAGCCGGCTTGATTGAGCCGAGCCTAAAAGCTTTTTGACGAAACGTCGCTTTGCCAACCTACATATATGTATATATATATATATATATATATATATATATATATATATATATATATATATAAATATATATATATATATATATATATATATATAAAGCACGACCACAACAAAATTTCAAGTAATGAAAAAAGGTCTAAATTGACGCTCACATCGTTACCAAATTAAATTTTTAAAATATAAATAACTTGTATTACTTTTATATATTTTTATATTGCATATAAATATCAAATATTATATAAGAAAATGCTACTAGTTGGAAGATAATTTCTTTTTAATTTTTCAAATTAATTATCCATTATATTTTGTGTTAATCATAATTTATTAAAAAAGTACGAAACACAACGAATTAATCAAAATTCCATTATATATTTTGACAATTTAATAGATCTTTTAATTAATTAAGCCATAATTTTGCGAGAACTTTTTCATTTTAGATTATGATCCAGATAATTAAAATTAACGGAAAAAATAATTAGTATAAAATTTTATAATTATTTTGTATGAAAAGTAATAAATAATATATTATATGTAAAATATGAAGTATAAAAATGTCGTGAATAATATATATATATATATATATATATATATGTATATATGTATTAATTCTATAAATAAAATGTGATTTCTAAAGAATTGATTTTAAGATATTTTGAATGTACGCTTATAGGCTGTGAGTGTTTTTATATCTAATAGATTTACACAAAGTGTAGGAGGAATTTTCTTTCAATTTCCGACCGGAGCGAAACGAAAAGGGATTTTCTTTGAAATGAAAAGAATTTTCCAGCGATAAAGTTATCGTCGGTTTCATTATTTGACTTTGCAACCAATGATATCGCATATAGTTGGTAACAAATGGTAACAAAATTATTTTTCGAAGATCGCTTTCCCTCCGCACAGCCGAAAGAACAATTTCAGATAATGCTCCTTATGGCGAAATACGCTTTTCGGGCAGATTTTCAGCAATCGTTTCAGCAACGGCGATATCCACGCTTCGTGGATTATTAGGTCGAAATAACAGTTGTAATTGTGATATTCGGACGATAAAAACTAATTGAGCGTACTTTCGAGACATGTTCAATATCTGGTTATTATTATGTAAATTGTATGTTTTTCATAAAAAAAAAAACTTTTGAATTATAATATTTTTATCGTTGAAAATAGAACGAATAAAATTTCTATATTAATACATAGAAATTTGTTTATTTTTATAAAAAAAATATTTTGTAAAGTATCGATGAATAATTTAAGTATTTTATTTTATTTTTAATGGAATGATAGTGGTGATTTATTTTTTCATAATAATATTTTACGAAATATACTAACAGTATTTTAGTACTATTAATATATTTTGCGATTTACAAAGTTTTTGTATTATTTATTGAACAATGCTACAAAAATAAAAAATACAAATAATCTTAATATGAAAGTATATAGAAATGTCTATTCTTTAAAACAAAATAATACTTTTATATATAAAAATGATGATTACGAAACAAATACTTAATGGCCACTTAGAAAAATACTCATATTACATGCAATTTTCCTTCAAAGGATGAAACAAGAAACCATCATTGATTATGTCCAAGAAAGATTCTGTCGATAAATATGTTGTATTTATTAGTAATTGTGAATATTTTTTGATTTTTATGTAAAAAATATTCAAATTTAATATAAATTATACAGAATAATGTGGGTAAGTATGCCCGATATATGAATATAGAAGGTTGGGTTAGGTCGTTTGAATTAAATAAATATTATATATAAATATGCTAGAATTTCTCTCGTACAGGGAAAATTCTAACTGTCTATACGAACAGTTTTATCGGTATTTTACTTCTGGCTTTTCCGAGACAAAACGACGCTTTTCCGCCACACTAATACGTTTTTCACCTGATCTGGAGGTTTTCCACGTAGATACATATATACCTACCTGTGATTTATATCGCAATATCTAGATTGATTTAATGCTTCGCCGGTACAAAACACGAAACCCGATACGGAATATTCGATTTGCCACGGATTTGTACGTACATTGTGAATGTGGTGTATATGTGTGTTGTCTATTTTTCTTTTTTCGCATTTTTCCCTCTTATTTCATCGCTATTTTTCCAAGGAAAATCGTCTCTTTTTCATGTACAACTGCCGACAATCATCCTTATCTGTACCGAAATGTCCCCGGGGACGTCCCTTGTCGGTTTTCCGGTGGCAAAACAGGATACAGGACGAATTGAATGTATTGAGATAAACTTTAGTATTTCGAACAAAAACTTTTCGTGAAAAATGCGATGAATATTTTCCTGTCATCCCGTATAAGATTCACGTAGTTTTTTCGTCCGGGTCAAAAATTTCACTTCTTTTTTTTATCACGTACAACGTTACTAACCGCATTTGTACTCATATTTTATTCGTTCAAAATATAAAATGGTCAAGAAATGTAAGATAACTTACCATTTATACAACGTCATAGTGAATGTAAAATTTTTTAACTCTCTTAAAATAATACAAAACTTAAAATTTCCTTATTCGAAAATGAAATAAAAATACACTTTATATCACATATGTATATTTAAGTTCTTTTTCCTTGGTAATATTTATTTTATCATTGAATATTCACACAAAATTCAATCAATATTGATTTTTATATAGGTATTGTATATACATGGCAATACTGTTTATAAATATTTTTAAATGGACTTTTATAACAGTAATTTATTGCGTGCAATCTCATAATTTTAGTATTTACACGCAATATTTGATCGAGTATTCTGAATAAAACGTATTAAATTGTAATATGTTCAACGTAAATATTGCATATTATAACATCTTTATTAATACAATAATTCATTTAATTATTTTTGGTTAATTTAAAGAAATTTCTATTATATTATATAAATGAAAATAATCTGACACTTTTTATTCAGAATACGTTTTACAAAAAAAAATCATTTTCTATCTATAAATTAATAATTTTCACTTAATGATACTTAAAATGTTTATACACAATTTTTACAATGTTTATACAATGACTCATTTTCTTTTATAATTCTTGAACAAATCACGCAATGTCAATAGTTTCGATAAAATCACTGAAACGTGAATCGAATAAAAAGCTTCGAAATATACAAAACGGCAAAATTAGCGTGATTATTAATTAAAATACGATGTTTACTTAGAAAAAAAATTGGACAGTGATAAATAAATTTTGGTTTAAAAAAAACGGAAAAAATGGAGGAAAATTATGAGAAAAATCTGTATAGAATCAATAATAAGCTCTCTTGCACCACATTTGCCGATAATATAATCGTACTTTTAAATATTCCAAAAAATATCACACTTTTCTTCATACCTTCGGCACTCGCGTTTATTGTTTTAACATATATAATATATTTTTATATGTGTAAGTATATATATTTATTTTTTATTTTCAATATTATACAAATATATTTTATGCGTATATAAATTGAGATTTTTGCGGCACACGAAGTTTTCATATAACGTTTACGTTGTTTTTATCACGCGCAATAACAATAATAGAACGGGGCACAGCGATAATTTGGAACGCGATCCGACGGTTGAAAATCCCTTATTCCAAGTATCGTGGTGTACGGCGGCTTGCGTCTCACCTAAAATAAAAATAGTTTTAAATTTTCATACAAACACTCATATTAAAAATTTTAGGTAAATCGAAAAAATATATTATTTTTATTACATATAAACAATTATATAATATTAACCGTTTCAATGCTGAATACTTTAATTATATTCAATTAAAATTATTATGAGAAATAAAAATAATATTTATTTTATTAATAACTTTAAAAATTTAATGTATAATTTATACGGTAAATTTTGAATGTTTTATACAGAATAATGATTACTTTGATTTGAAAGAGTTGTTCAAAGTTTTCAAATATACTTTTTCATCTCGAACTGAATGCTTTTTATTATAAAATAAACAAAAATTAGATAATAAAATATTAAGATAATATTACGAAAAAAACTTTGAGATACTTTACAATAATTCTATCAAAGATTTTTTTTATCAATTTTTGTTTTCTATTATTATTATATTTAAATTAAAATATATTCAAGATTTTTTTGTAAAATTAAAAAGCATTTTAGAAATATTGTATATATATATATATATATATATATATATATATATATATATATATATATTTATTTATGAATATTAATTATTTATTAAACAATATAATGCTAATAAAGACAACCTTATGAAAATTGGATTCAAAATCGATTTGTGGGTTATCCGTAAAAATGTTTTAAAAAATATGATGATATATATATATATATTTTATGGATTTTTTTAAACATAAAAAGAGACTACAAATAGAAAACAACTTGAAAATCGAATTGACAGGTTGATGCGTTTTGTTGTTGCGATTTCGCGTATCCAATTTATGAACAATCATAAAATTCTCGGAATCGGCTCGAAAGTGTCGAAACTTTCAATGTTTCTAATGAAATTTTCCATCGCTTCGGCATTAAATCGAGTTAGCATAGATTGCGGCCGATTTCTGCCTAACGGTTAAATTGAAATAATAATCGCCCAAGTTTCCGGCTTATTATCGAATAACTCTATTAAACTTAAACGAAGTTCGAATTAAGTTCGCGGCGAAATTAATCACGATACACGGATCATCCCCCTTATCTTACGTTTAAAGCGGCGAACTATCCCGGCTGATTAATTATCGGATGCGTACGTTTCGCGGAAAATACAAACGAATTTTCCTCTATTAAATATAAGACTATTGTTTATATGATAATGATAATAATAATAATAGTAATGACGATGACGGAGTCCTGTCGCGTTTTGTCGGTGATCAATCAAACGCGATATTCGAAGCTACTTTTCCGAAGAGACTAAACTTTTCGTCGTAAAGTTCGGCTTCCGAGTAAAAGCGATCCAATTTGAATGTTTGCGGCTTTCAGACGGTGTTTTTTTTTTTTTTTTGCTTTCTCTCAAAAGGTGGAATATAAATAAGATTTAAAACAATGTTTTACTAACCGCTCAGAACTTGAACTTGCACCACGACCGTGGACGTGTTCTGAATTGAGCAAGAGTAAGCTCCGCTGTCCTTTTGCTCGGCGTGCGAAAGTTTGAATGTCGAACTAAAACAGACGAATAAATAAGGGAATATAAAATAGTTTTGTAAATAAATAACGTTTTATATTAACGCTCGAGAATAAATATTTGTATATTCCGCGTTTAATAAAATATGTAAATATTAGCAAATTCGTGAGATGAGACAAAACAAAAACAGAATTTTAATACAAAATTTGAATAAAATTTTCATTATCTTAAAAAAAACAATACTTCAAAATTATTTGTATAAGATGATTCAAAAATAATAATCTGTACTTTTTTCAAAAAAAGCTATTTACTTTATACCAAATTTTGTATAGGTGAATTGATAAAATATTTTTCTAGTTTTTGATACAACTTCTATATTTTTTATTATATAAAGTATATTATATTTTTCAAACTTTTCAATTAGTTTCAATCTTCTTCGTCAATGGTAATTTTTTTTATACAATAGCAATATTTTGGAATCAAAAACGGAATTAGCTATATAAGTGAATCCATAATTTAAAGATTAATAAAAGTCTAATTTCATGAAAAAAGTTCAGCTTTATTAAAATAATATTAATTTTTGTGTTTTTAGTTCTAAAAATGACTTTTTCGGTAATTTAGGATGCACTTTTCTAAAATTCTTATTGTAAAGTAAAAATTGTATGAAGGATAAATAATATTTAACTTATTTTATATTAGTAATCACGTATAACTTTACCCGAAGAACCATCACTGACGAGAAAATGGAACAAGAAGTTGGAAACTAGTTAATAGAACTAGCAGTAACATTCAATAGTGAAGAGATATATTATAAAAGTTGTTTCAAAGATTGAAACATGTAAAAAAATAATTAATACATGTTTAGGTAATATATTTATAGAAAATGAATGTTTTATTTTGAAATCTCTTAGTTAAATTAATCTTTTAAATGACCTATGTAAGATTAATGTTTACAGTAATAAAATAAAAATGTACTGAAAAATGATAAATTTATTATTCACATAATAGTTTAAAATATGAATATTTTTCGACAGTGCGGTGTACAATAATACGCTAGAAATATACAACACGTAATGCTTAATAACGAGATTAAATTATTTATTATATATAATTTAATAATAAATTTAATTTCACGGGCGAAGTAACGAGATAGGATGAGGACTAGGGGATGTGAGAGGGGGAGGTAGGTGTTGTAATTAAGAATTTTAACAAAATTAATCAACGGTACGCGCACATGGTGCGATATTATATGGAGAGATCAACATTGAAGATATTATACGGTTTATGGAGAGATTAAGACTTGCTCGCTATTCACGCACAAAAGCGAGTTAAATTGATTTAATATTTCGAAAAGTATAATATTAAAAAAATATACTTTTGAAACACTAGTCAATTAGTTTATATTAAAAATTAGATATTTCAAAATATTTATATGTCTGTTTTAGAAGAAATCCGTCATTATGAGAAAATATGTTGGTCAAAATCGCGAATAAAAGTTCTATAACGAGGTTAATATATCTTTCGATTTCTCGAAAAACTTACCTCATATTCCTCGATATAATTCTGTGTGTCAGAAGTTTGCCGTCTTTGTGCCACGTGATTCCGAAAACGTTGTTGTTTTCCGTCGGTTTCTCTTTCGGATCGTTTGTGTGATTCGTCGGTTTTTTCGTCGTTTCCGTCATATGTGCGACGATTGTCGCTAAATTGCCGATCGATGTAGAGTTAGACGCCGTCGTCGACGACGTCAACGACGACGTTATTAGGGTAGACGCCGGCGTCGTTATCGTTGTCGACGTTGCGACAACGGTCGTAGTTTGGTGTGCTAGGTTTTTCTTCAAAATCGAGGGCGCGCTTGAAGGGGTCGTCGTGGTCAAAGAACCGGTAAAAGCTCTGGAAACTCTACAGGAAAGTTCTATGGAGCTGCCCGCTTTGTAATATCGATCACGCACTTCGTGTCCTTGTTCGTCGACAATCTTCAGTATTGGTGCTATAATAAAAATATATATTTTAATATATATTTAATTATTGATTTTTGATTACGTATATCAAAATTAATAAAAGATATTGCGTTCGAATTGCGCAAGCACGAATTATTAAATTTTGCTAAATTCGTATCCGGTAAATATAGCTCTGTGCACGAAATAAAGGGCTTAAATAAATCAAAAGGACTTAATTGCGTTAACGTTTTAATTTCGCAATATTTCGCGTGTTTATTATGTACACGAGTTTGATATACTGAAAGCAGCGGTTTTAGATACGGATAAAAATGGTGAATGAAAGCTTATTTTCGGAAACAAGGTCAGATGATTATAAAAATAAAATTGTACTTAATTATTAAAACGAAATATTTTCAACATATTTAACACTCGCGAGTGGATTATAAATGAAATCGGCCGAGCTTCGCCGCGCAATAGTTGACTGAAATTTGAAAATTTCAGCAGGGTAAATGAGGTTTTCAACGGTGTTCAGAGGAAAAGTATCCTTTTTGATAAACGACGTTTGCCAGTTCAAGGAGATGAAGGTCGGAAAACGAATATCTCCAATTTAACGTTATATATTTAAATTTATTCCAGAGATTTGATTTTCTCCAATATTTATCTTTCCGTTAAAGGAGCGGGAAATAATTTTCTCGTGGAATATTTCGGGCGTTGCGAAATATATATATATATATATATATATATATATATATATATATATATATATAAATTTCATACAAATATTTCGTTAGGCCGCTTAATTAGTATCGTTCGTAATTTATTTAATTGTCATACATAGAAGCGTTGAACGATAAACACGGTTAAATCCCGAAAATCGACCAAAAATTCACGAATTGCGATACATAGCTGAAAAAAAAAAGATATTAGTTTTAATGAGGGACGATGTTCGTTGAATTTTCGAAATGTCGAAAATGCAAACCGGATAATGTGCGTTGATTAATGTTTTCATATGTAAATATGATGTATGAATATTACGTGAATTATCGTTTCATGCCCGATGAACACAAAAACGTTTCAACGACAATTATTAATTATACAAAATTTATCATTTTGGTTGTTGTAATAGGATGGATGTGGGTAATGTTGAATATAATCAGTGTTGTTGTTGTTTATTTTGTGATGTTAATTTTTATAAATATATATATATATATATATATATATATATATATATATATATATAAGACTTATGATGTATAATATATTTAATAATAATAAAAGAGTTTCGTTAATCAATATATATATAATAAATATAAATATAGAATTGGTCTTACTTTGATATTTTATGATTAAACTAACTGCAACGATGAAATGAAAACAAAGGTAGTGAAAATTTGAACTTTATATATTGCTAGTGAAGTGATTTCATATTCTTTGAATGTGAATAAATACATGTCAACACAATAAAGTTTTTAATTGGAAAACTTGATTCATAGAAATGAACAGAAACACACGAAAGAAATTAAATTTAACTAATAATGAATTATATACTGATAATATTATGTAGAAAATATTTTTTTCTGTACCACAAAATCATAAAGGCCATGTCTTCAATATTACAAAGATGAAGGGATAAACGCGTGCTTCGCTAATTTTGAAGGGTCAAACCCGAGATCTGATAAAGGGAAATTGAATAATGCAATCATCGTCGATGAAAAGGTAAGGTTTTTTTTTTGAATTTCCACCGAATACGAAATTAGTCGTCTCGTTTTTCCTACCTCTTTGGCAAAGGTCATCTTCGATTTTCCCATTTTCCGCGATTCGCGTTAGATGCTTCGAAGATGATTTATCGATTACGCAAATTCGTTGGAGAACGCAGGTTAATCGTGTTATATATTTTTTCTAAGTATATACCGTAAATAATCAGGGGAAAATGTAATAAAAACAAGGATATAAAATAAATTATATACACGATAAATTTCTTTTTTTAATAATATATAAAAAATAAACTTTTTAATCATTATAAATATGTCTACATTAATAAAAAATATAATAATTCCAGAAATATTTCATAATCTCAGGTGGCAATTAAATTTTTACTATTTTAATAATTGAAAAATAGAAAATAGTTGAGAAACACTATTTTACATTCATGGTAAAAGGTTTTTATCATTAATTTTCATATTATAGGCGTGCGTAGAATATAAAATGAAATAGTATACATGTATATTATACTGCGTAGATATTTTAATTCAAATTAAACTTTTTTTTATTTAATTCTTATCTTTCATAAATTAAAAGTTTTCGACTAAGCTTTTTTCTGTATAATTCATCTTTAATATTTAATTTTATATCTTTATTATAATAAAATTATGATAATCGAAAAAAAATGTTTTGTACAAAATTTATAACGTTTGATTTCTGATAAAAAATCGTATATAATATTTTACTAAATCGTGTTAGAAAAAAATCAATTTTTCATTATAATATTTAGTCTATTTATGTTGTCAATCACTGTATTCTTTTTGTTATCGTTTTTTAGACAGTCATATTTATGAAATTAAATATTTGTCCTACATGTGTAGTATAATATCGATTATATATTTAATAAGATAAAAAATAAACATTATTTTTTTCATCATGAAAATCAATATTATTGACGAATATTTTGAAACATTTGTCAAATATAAAAGAAGTGTAAATTATTTTAGTTATTATAAATAATATTAGATTTTTTTTAGTAATGAATGCATAAAAATAAATATATCGAGTAGTTTTAAAACACGTTTGTTTAGTTTTAATACGAAAACAAATATCATATTTTAATAGAAATTAATCGATATATAGAAACGTAGCTTTTGAATTTTAATAATAAATTTTCCTATGTTATGAAATATGATTATCGTGTTCGTTAGAGAGATCGCGTACTTCATCGCCGATATGTAATAATTGAGAAATATGGAATCGAAATAGACCGATATATAGACAGACGAAAGTAGAAAAAAGCATGCCTAGACAAACGAAGAATAGAAAAAAAAAACTGAAATCTATCCATGATCGAAATATAAAAGGTTCGTTAGCGATATTATCCGAGACGCGAATATAGTTTTCCGAGCAACGATGGAAAAAGGGACACGGCTCCGGGAAAGCCCGACCGAAAAGGAAGGTCAGATAATTAATCAACCGTTTTCGTTATATACCGTGGATTGGTTTAGCGTACAAACAATCCTTTTAGCGAGACGTGTAATAAATGATTTCTGGTCTGACCCGATCCCCATACCGGTGTTTTTAGTGGGTCGATGGTGAAAATGGTGGTTATTGTTTCGCGTCGGTGGTGGATGTGAAAAAAAAATAATAACGTTTCAATTAAGGACACGGCGACGGGGACATCGCAGATGATTTATGTTAGTCCTTTCTGAAGTTTGACTGATGAAATGCATCGTTTTCGCGTTAACGCGGCTAGAAATTAATGAACGTTATAACGGGATGGTCCTTTGTCTAGGTTCGCTCCAATTATAATAATAGCCATTTAAATGATAGATAACGCTCTACAGCGGTGTTATATTATTATTATATTAGATTGCCTATATATTTTTCATTTAAACATTATATAAATTTAATCTAATCGTCATTCTATATATAATAAATAATTATGAAAAATTTTCTTAATAAAAACTATATTTATTTTACCTAATACAGTGACATTAGTCAGTAGACCTCTGGGTGGATGCGTTGATATTTGACACATATATAATCCGGCATCTTCTTTTTGAACAGGATTTATGCTTAATCTCCAATTATTAGGATATTGAAATTTCATTGTTATTCTCGAGTCTGCGCTATGAGTGTCTAATCCTACTGTCAGTAAAATTTGAGTTTTATCTGCGGTTCTCTTCAACCACATTACCTAAAAACAAAACGGAATAACTAATTATATATTTTTATTCAAAATAATATAAATATAATATATAAATTTTATTTATAAATGAAAATTCAATAATTTCATTACGTATATTATGTTATATAAAAATTTTTATTTATGGAATATATGCCATTTTGAGCTACACATATTAATATACAAATTTTAATCGTCAGAATTCTTCATTATATATTTCTGATGAATTTTTCTATATTTATATTACGTTTTTTCTTTTTTGTGCAGGGGTAAAAAATATTTACATACCGTTTTGTCTCGTAACATTCCAACGCGGCAATTAAGGAGTGCTTCGGATGCAAGATGTGATCTGACATACAAAATTCCTCCTTTTGCTTCGGGTTCATCGAAAAAAGGTCCCCAATGATGTTCGTGATGATGTTTGGGTTGATGACGAAAAGGATGTAATTCTAAAATTATTTAAAAAAAATAAATAAATTTTGAAAACTATTATTATTATTTAGTTTAACAATAATTTTATCATAGCAGTAACGATTTTAATATAATACCCACAATTATTATATATTATATAATAATCTGATTAATTTTCTTTACAAATATATTTTTGATATTTTATGGTTTCGTGTCTTAAAGCTTTGTTCGATTTTATATGTGGTTATTATAATTAATTGTGTTTATATGACCGATATATAAATAATTTTGATTTTAGATGCAATACTTAATAAACAATTATATATAGTATATGTATATTTTTTAATTATATTATAATAAAAAATTTATTTCTGACTTATAAAGTACAAAGAAAATTTATTTTATTTTTCAATATAATAATTATGTATTATTTTGTAAAAAGCAGAAATAGATTTCGTATAAAAAAAAAATAAAATCACAAAAGCACGGGTAAAGATTTTGGAAGACATTCTATGGAAATTTCTTTATTTTCCCGTTAACCTCCATTTATGCGAACAATATAAAATTTACATACTCTGACATCACATTTTTTTCATTTCTTTTCATATGTCTACGCACTATTTTCACTCGATTCGCGACCGCGATGTCTGAAAAAGTAACCGAGGCCGCGACTTGATGACTTTTCCCGTGTCCCGGTGTGACGGTACAATAAAAAAAAATGCACGAAAAAAAAACGTAGAAAAGCCCACCTCAGGAATCATTTCCATAAAAGGCTTTGTGGGGGGTTTTTCTTAGCCCGCGGTTCATCCGTTTTATTCCGGGCCACGATTCTAGAGCATAAAAGCTCGCGCGCTTTATTTACAACAAGTCTACTCGTAAATCTCCCTCCAATTTCCTACGACGAAAGCTCTCATACCAGACTATGAATGTTTTCCTCTTATTTCGCTTTCTATTTCTTGAGGTTTATTTATTTTTTTTATAATGCTTTGCATACGTTTTCGTCGTCCTCAACCTTCGCATCTGAGGGTGAAAAGGCGGTCGGAAATACGACTGGCTCGATAATCGAAAGCGATAACAATGACGAAAGGGCGGGACAGAAAACGACGTGACGCACACGGAATATATTTTATATATTTTGCAGTCGTCGTTTTGGATTTTTACAAATACAAAACATACATTTTTGTTTAGTTTTCATAAAATAAAATATCGTATCTTGTAAATTTTATTTGCTATATCTTATTGTTTCGCGATTGTTTTCTGTGCGATTTATTTCATGTTAACATATGTTGTTTGGGTTACATAATAAATAACATATTTGAAACGTTCTGGTCCTTTATAAATTTATTTTTTTCTTATATATTTTGAGTTAAACGTATATATTTTTAGCACTTCTTCAAATATATAAATATATTTTTTAATAGTTTGACATTTAAAAGATTCAATACTGAATAAAATCTATTTTTTAAGCTGCTATTAAAAAATATGTATTTTACTCACCGTCATTTTCGTCCTGGGCTTCGGTCGCAGTCGTGAAAACTGAGAAATCCTTGGACGCGATTGACTCCTTGAACTGTCTGGAGACATTCCTGAATATTTCCTTTGAATGTTCAAGTACAGCCTCTCTGGCAGCCTCTTTTGGATCTTTTGTTGTTGTGATTTCTTTGATACGTGTTGTTTGTGTCGACGTTTCGACATTGTTGATGTCTGTCGTCAGAGTACCTGTAATAATGACCAAAGCGCAAAACGTCAGCGATTAATATATACAAGCGTTTCTAATTTATCATTTATGACGTTTTAAATTTTATATCAATAAAGAGGTAATAAACAAGAAAGGTAAAATTAATTTACGACTTTGATTACTAATAATATTATAGGTGAAACGATATTAATTTACATTGCAATTATGGAATCAAATTACTTGACATATTTGATACGCTGTTGAATTTATGAATATCAATATTAATGGACTATATAATTAATTTCAAAATGAAATTGACAGGATTTCTATCTCGATAATAGTTTAAAAAATGAAGTTTAAAAAAATATGAAATGAAAATAAAGACTTACACTTTCACGTATTTAATGTGATTTAATGGAGAGTCAAAAGTAAGCGTAAATACATTGAATAGAGTGACCTTTTTGAAAGGGCAATCAATGGCATTTATTAGCCGTTTTACACGCCATCAACCACGAGGAAAATTAATCTATTTCTTTATTTTTTCTCGTGAAACGTTCGCAAAAAATCTTAGCGATGAAATTGTTCGAGGAAATATACCGTGAACTTCCATTTTCATTCTGGATAGGTGGATGAATGGTTCTTAATGAAAACGCAATAAAGCTTTCGACGAGGCGAACTTATATACTTGTTCATGTGAAGTTTTGTCGATATGAAAAATATACTATATATGCTGAGATAATTTGATTATAAATCATATATATATTTATTTTTATATATGTTAATATTTTATATTTAAAATAAATACAACAGTTGTATATATGCAATGTAATATTTTAGATATAAAATCATTTTTATGTTCTGAATGTGTGTGTAACTTTTTATTATTCCATGAAAAAAAACAAGATATAAAAATATTATGCATGAAAATATAAAATTGTATGATATTGTTAGGTATAAATTGTTACGTACAATAATTGGTCTGAAAATTTTTATCCATAAATTATATGTTATATTGCTATGACAATATTATAGACTTGAAAAATTAATTTATCTCGTTCGTTTGATGTTAATATTCATACGAAAAAAAAATTGTTATTATGAAATAAATACGCATTAAAATGCGTATTGTACTACGCGTTTGACTATTTATTTTCATATATAACAATTGTAAAAAAAAATAATAATAAATTGCGTATATTTAAAGGCGAATTCTTATTAGCCATACGATAAATTTAACGTAGAATTATACGTAAAATATGAACACATTATGGTCGAACGATAATTTAGTGGGCATTTATAGGTCAATAAAACTGCGTACATACGAAACATTATTATTTATACTGTATATAGGAAAAACTAATTCGGTGCCAATTTCGAATAGCCGAACGCTATACGTTTGAATTTTCGCTCGAACTGTTAATTTACTGTTAGTCACTGTATAAAATTGCAGTATACGTTGAATTCACGTTAAATATCCATGTTTGTGTGTGTGTGTGTGTGTGTGTGTGTACTTGTATAATGTTTATCACTAATTGGCGGTTATGGTAAACCCTTTCTGTGCCAACGTGGCTGAGTATTACAAACGGTTAAACAGTTTCTTTCGGTTGCTGACAATGTTTGTTTAAAAATTACTACGTGACGTTAACATTGTACGTAATTATCATATGTGGTATGTGATAAAAATTAATAAGTATATATATATATATATATATATATATATATATATATATTAATAAAAATTAAAAAAAATATTTAATATATAAAAATATTTATATTAAAAAATATTTATAAAAATAAGCTACGCGAACTGTGAAATTTAATAAAAGTTATAAAACTAAAATCGTTTTAATTTAAAATATTATATTTGTAGGCTGAATATATTATGAAAAAATATCTATTATATCGTTGAATTACCTTGAATATTTTAAATGTACCTAAATATACATATATATATATATAAATATATATATATATATATATATATATATATGTGTGTGTGTGTGTGTGTGTGTGTTTGCAAATATTATAATTGATAATTATATATACATGGTATCACATTAGTGTTGTGTTCTACTCTGGAACGTCATTAACTCTAGATATCCAATGCAATTTGGATTTACGTCATTCATACAAATGTTAAATTGAGCGGAATTCGAAAATCATTGGAGTTTATAATTGGTTTATGTATCAAAATAAACATATGTTATTGTTATTTAAATATGTCTTATTGTGATTAAACTTGTTTATTTATATTTAATATAATGTAGTTTTCTGTATAACGATTTTATAGATTTTTTTATAATGTTTGAGTATAAAGTTAATATATTTTTTTTTTAAATAAATATTTTTTATTAAAAAATATCTATCATTTTTTTGTTAATTTTATATATGTTATATATGTATATAAGCGCAAAATATTTCCATTTTCATACTCGTACCATATTAAATGTGAAAATTCTCGAACCGCTTTCGTTGTCAAAAAGCGTTAAATTCCCAAATTCAATTTTAAGTCTTTCGAAAATAAAATAAAAAAAAAAATACCGGCAACAATTACATTTGGGATTTTTGGCTTTATTTCGAATTTTTAATTTGGCATCGCTCCGGCAATTTCGCGTTCATTTATTAGATAAAGTTACACAAAATCCGTTTACAAGGCACGAATGCGTTCGTTATAATCGAATCCGTTTCGATTTATCGGATTCGATTACAAATCTGATACATATAATTTTATATTGAATAATAATAATTATTATTATAGAACGAATTGGAATAATAATAGTTGTATATATATATATATAGAAAAAAAATATTTAAAAAAATAGCTGCCATTTATCATCGAATATTCGACTTAAACGATTTCGGTTGTGCACAGTTGATTCCCAGCGCGTATTTTCAGACTTAAGAGTGTAATCAATCATCGAAAAACTGAACATTTTATTTGCGCAAGTTAAACTTCAGCAAATTTTTCAGAATCGTCCGCCGGGAAATATTTTGCGCGCGCATATTTTTTTTTTATATCTCGCTTATTTTCGCTTTTCGTTATTTTTTTTTTTGAAAAAAAATTCTATATGAAAAATAAAAAAAAAATGTGCATATTAATAATGACGAAATGCCTCGTAGGAAAAATATGAAGTCTTCGCGAATGAAACTAATTTGTGTTTCTGAGGAAAAATTCGCGTAATAAATAATCTTTCATATTGAATATTTTGTTACCGAAATTTAGCAATATTTCAAAATTATGTGTATTATTTTTTATGGATGGAAAAGTTTCAGATTTCCAAATGAAATATAAAATTTCGCCCAATTTGACAGCTTTTCATAAATACTTTTTTTTATTTTAGATTAAACGATAACTTCGTTATGAATGTTGAAGTGTCGGTATACATATAAGTAATGGAAATAAATGTTATATTTAAGGAAACAAAATTTCCATTTAAAATTTAATTAAATATGAATTTATATAATAATGTTTTCGTTAACAATTTTATATTGATAAAAAATTATTGAAATTTTGAAAAATATTTTAAGATATAAATAAATTTTCTTAACTGGTAATATAAATTATTACGAAATGTATTGAAAAATAATTGATTAATATTTGTAGAAGTTGAGTTATTCAATGAGTAGACTTTAGTTAGAACCCTAAAATACATATTTGATTTAGATGTTTTTAACCAAAAAATATTTAAAAATTATTTTATTGATATATAAATTATATAAACATCTAATTTATCAATGCGACAAATTTTCTGTAAGCTATATAAATTTATTCGAAAGCATTGAAAATATATATTTTTAAAATTTGTGTTTATATATATATATATATATATATATATATATATATATATATATATATATATATATATATATATTACAATATAAATATGTTAAAAGGTACTATATTCAACATTAATTAAATTAAATTCATAAATTTAAACGTCTGAAAGGTTTAAGAGTACCAAACGACTTATTCGTTTTCCTTAATTAAATTCGGATTTAATCTTTAATTATTTCGCAAAAGAGGGACAACAAGAGGAACAAAAAGGATATGGACAGCGGAAATAAATACTGCGAATGCCTCCTTCGGAAAATATTCAAACCATGC
Organism: Leptonema lineaticorne; assembly: GCA_024500535.1. Taxonomy (NCBI): domain Eukaryota; kingdom Metazoa; phylum Arthropoda; class Insecta; order Trichoptera; family Hydropsychidae; genus Leptonema; species Leptonema lineaticorne. The sequence continues at coordinate 11,987,148 of JANIJI010000008.1, read as the reverse complement.
TATAAACGCGGCGATAACGAAAATTCTGTAGCCGAGAAGAAAAACGACGGGAAAACTCGTGAAAACTACTTAGACGTTTTTCCGCGGCCCGTTTAAAACAAAAGCGAGCAAGACGAGTGTTAAATATTGTTGCGGCAAAATTACATAATTCGAATAGTTTTACTCGTTTGTCATGAGCCATTCTTCAGTTGTTCTCAACGTTTATTTTTTTTTACTATTTATATTAAATAGTAGAATCACGCTCGTCTATTTTATTATAAAATATGAATATAATATTTAAATACTTGTATTTATATATTTTTAATTAGTTACATCAATATATTTCATATATTAATATTACATAGTTATTACACAATATAAATTTATCCTTTCTAAAATCTTAACCGGATATTACAAAACAAATATATTTATTAACAGTTACTAAATTAACTTAAAAATATCATGTTCAACCTTAAAATATGAAAACAACGAGATTTTCAAATGAAAAATCGACATATGGTACATTTAATCTTTAATCTCCAAGATTAATTAGTGACTGAATCAAATGACATTTTTAAAAATAAATAAAATCCCTCAAAAAAAAAAAGAAAATCAGAAAATTTATTATTATTGAATATAAATAACTCGAGATTATTATCGAAAAATTTATATAATAAATATATTTATTCGATCATACATAAATAAACCATATCGATTATAAATATACATCTTAATATTTTCTACAACTTTTATAAACAGTATATATATATATATATATATATATATATATATATATATATATATATATATATATATATATATATATATATATATATATATATATATATATATATATATATATATATAGCAAATAAATCGTTACGAATCACATATCTCACAAGCAATCGTAATAATTTCAGTTATGGCTAACAAAAAAAAAATCAAGTGCGCACTCGTAAGATCGATAATTATATTAGATTACAACACTATAGGGACCCTTCTGTACTCTATAATGCGTTATATATATATATATATATATATATATATATATATATATATATATATATATATATATATATTTATGTGTATACTAGTGTTTTATGTATACAGCCTTCGAAGTTTTGTGTCTGGGATTCGGGCCAAATATAATTACGTGAGAACTATGTAGGTGTAGGCGAGGGGATGATGATATAAGGGGCGGTGGGGAGGGCTAGTGGAAAAAGACAGATAAATGCATATATATTTATATATATTTAGTGCGTAAATATATATATACACATATATATTTATTTATTTTCATATAGGATATATCGTATATCGTCTGATACTGTAATTCTTTTACGGTCAGACACGCACTTGATAGATTTATATGCGGAAAACAAAACATAAGAACGACATAAAGAATACTAGAAAAATATTTAACCGTTTTCTACGTAATTGCGTTTTCGTTATTTCTTCTCTAAATACAATTTCTTTTTCTCTACATTTAATACGTCAAAATAATATTTTTCAAGTGTTATATGCCTTATATATATATACATATATAATATATATTGTATAGTGATGTTTTGCGACGTTCGATACGGTGACATAGTGCTGATTTATATTGCGGCATTATCGTATTGGAAATTTACGTTTATTATATAAATATTTTATTAATTATATTTGTTTGTCATAATTAACAACGATTTTAGCTTTAATTTTATTTAAATATCTTGTTTATTATTTTTTGTTGTCTCACTTATTTAGTATGATTTTTGTATTGTGAATTTAATGTATCAATTTTTATTTTTAATTGTACGACATTTTTTATTTTAAAAATATACTATTACTATGCAAAATGTTATAAATATAAAAAAAATGTAAATAGAGTTAACGATTTTATGGTTCCTTTTTCCATATTAAAAATGTTAAAAATATATGAAATAAAGTTTGCACATAAAATACGTTATTTAAATGTTATTATATTGAATTAATAGAATTTTAATTAATTTTATAAATATTTAATAATTATTTCGTTTTCATGTGACGGTACGGAAAAACATTATCTTACCAAAACAATATAGCCGGTTTCATGTTTGATTCTAATTAAAGATTTAAGAATATTCTTTCGAAGCGAAAGAATTTTAACGAAAAGTCCTGCATTTGCTCGGGATCACGAAGGAAAACAATTCACTTTGATGCTGCTAAAAGATTGAGAACCTTCGCAGCAAAGTATTTCAATATTTATAAAGTTAACGTTACTAAAAATGTATGCTGCCGGACTTTTAGTGGTGTGTTTTGTTGAATTATTTGAGATATATAAATATATAATATCTCTCGTTTTCTACATTAATTTCGCTTTTAATAATTAATTAAAAAATTAAAATAGGTTATTTTAAATATTTTTCCTTAAGATTATTCTATTATATCACTATTTAATATGACAATTCATAATATTTTATTAATTCATAATAATAAATATAGTCTGAAAAATCTTCTATGTTATATAAATATAACGTGTATAATAAATGTTAAAGTTATTTTTTAATCAGTGTAATTATGAAATATTTTATGTCTGTCAGTATATTTGATGATAATTGTACTCTGCTAAACTTTGTACTCAGAAAAGCACTTTTACACAGCAATTACAACTTTTAGTAATGAACGCAAATAATTAGAAACATTACAATACAGACCAAAGTTAAAACACTATTGCTTATTTTCTTAATTATGTACTATTTATATGTGTAATTCTATTTATTTACTTATAAACTTATAAAATTTATATATAGTATAATAATGTGATACGATTTATTTTTTTTATTATAATATGAAATTAAAATTTAGATGACTGGTTGTCTTTTTTTCAATAACCGTATAATTTAGTGGGAGTCTTAGCGACTGCGACCATTAAGTTGAGAAACCCTGTATTATAAGAATATATTTATTCAAATTCGTTGTAATTAATATACATATTTTTGACTGTGAAATGCAAAATAAATAATACAAAAATCATTACATTATCATTGATTAATTCAGCGCATGGGAAAATTTTCAGATAAAATTAGCATTGGAAGCGCAATTTTCAACATTTTCCAAAAACGATGTAAAAATAATTTATAATACCACAGGCAATGTTTGATTTCGATCTAATAAATTTTGTTTATCAAAATTCTGTGTTTTTGATTGAAAAATTAAATATATAATAAAAGTACCATATATAATAATCAAAATGCTTAAAATAAAAATAACTCAATATGAAAATTCTACGAATTTAAAACCATAATAAGTTTAAGATAAAGATAATATTTAAAAATTTATAGAATTGTCAACCTTTATCAAATATCATAATTTTTAAAATTATTGAAATATTTAATATTAAAAAATATAAAATTTGTAAGATATCCTGATTTCTTTTTTTTTTTGTTTATATGACATACTAAGTTGTATATGTTTTTTTTATATACAGTTAAGGGTTGAAACGACGCATAGGAACAACGGTCGAAGTTCGTCAGTACATTAAGTCGAAGGGTAGGTTTTCGTTGGTCGGTTTAGCCGGTTGTCAACGTTGATTTATAGCCGGTCAACGACAGGCAATTAGCGGGATTTGTTTGCCGATGTCCGTCCGGGCGAGAAATCCCGGATTCCCGGGAAAACAACTCGATGCGGCCGAATTTTTTCTCCCGAACTCGGAGGCTACGTTTCGCTTTATCTTGTTTTTTTTTCGAACAGCTCCATAAACACCCGGTTTTTTTGCGGGTTCCTCTTTCCGGAAAAGCGGATACGTATAAACGCGGGCTCTATTCCCGATAATGAAAATCGGGATGAGCGGAAATAATTACGCGCGTCACGTGACGTAACAGTGATCGTTTTCTCTTTGGAAAATGTCGAGTTAATTCTCTTCTTTTTTTCCATTAAAAACGGCCTTTGTAGATTAAAGGCTTTCAAATATCATTCAATAATCGTGGTAAGTAATTTTTCAAGTTAAAAATAACATTTTTTAACTTAAAAAATAAAAAAAAAATCTTTTTTTTTGTAAAAAATATTTTTTAAAGAAAGATTAGGAACGTATATTGGAATTTAAAAAATTACAAAATGAAAGATTATTTTCAATTTTGAAAATATGTAATGTTAAATTTTCCGCCCAGATCGTTTTAAAGTGCTTAAGCATAAAATGAAATTATTAACTTGGCTCGAGATTACGGATTACGACGATTGAGAAACTGTGTAAGAAGAGATTAATGGTTTTTTGATATAAATAACTCGCCTTCTAGGTTTATACGACATTGGAGAATTTTCAAATCAAATATTTGTTTATTTTTTTCCATAAAAGAAAATATGTTGAAACTTTTCTTATATTGACAAACAACAAAAAAAAATAGTAAATATTATTTTAAAAATAATATATTGTAATGAAAAACACGAAAATGCAAACATTTTGACATTTGCAATAAAAATATATAAAAATCTAATATATATATATATATATATATATATATATATATATATATATATATATATATATATATATATATATAAAGATGTTTTTGATATTTTACTAACACTAAAATAATAAATATTTACTTTTTAGTTTAATTTGTAAATAATATTTACATTTCGATCTAAAGTTTAGTAAATAAATATGTTTTCATAAATATTTCAAGAATATATAAATATTTAAAATATTTTTTCTAAAAATAGTAAATATAAAATCATTTTTAATATATAAAAATCCTTTTAAAATATAAAAATATTTATTTCTACGCAACTGATTTATTTTTTTTATAATATTAAGCAAATTACTACGAAATACATTTAAAAATCAAATTTAAACATGTCTGCTTCTTTTAATATTAAATTATATGATAACAAAAGTATTATTAATTTAATTATATTATAATTTATCGTGTAATTTTAAATAAGAAAATAAACACAATATTTCGTATCAAAAATGTATTATAATTAATTAAATAAAAACACTCGAAACGTCGTACGTCTTTTCATACGAAATTTTCAAATTTTTATCTTTTCAAAAAGAATATTCATGGAAGGTTCGTTTCGAAAAAAAAACACATATGAAAGAAAAGTAAGAAAAATGGACATGAATACGAACAGGGCAAACGTTCTCGATTTATAAAATTTAATACGTGAACAAATAACAAATTACGGCCATCATTAGCGGTAAAGATGCCGTTTTTCTTTTAATTTCGTCGAGTTTTTCACGAAGCCCTTTTACGCACAGAGAACGGGAGCCGAAACGAAGAAAAGCGAAAGAAAAAAAAGGGAAAAGGCGATGAACGTAAAGGAAAAGTCTGTTTTTATTTTCGTACGGATGAATAAGACGCACGAGTCTAACAATGCCAATAATGGTTTGGGTTTCTCCTGTCTTGTTTCTTATTCAGATTTTCGCCATTTTTTATGTTGTCTTATTTTGCCTTTTTGCATTTTTTTCATTGTAAATGTTTATTTTTAAAATTTTTATATATACTAAAAATATTTTAATTTCAATATTTATCATTTTAATTTACATATAATTTTTCAAAAACAAATAAAATTTAATTTCAATATTTCGCTTCTAAAATCTAAGAATTTTTATTATTATATTTAGAAAATATAAATAATATAAAATAACAAAATTTTGATACAAATCTAATACTATATAAAATTATAAAATAACAATATAAAAAGAACAATGTAATAAAATGATTTATATATACGAAAAATGCGATTATAATGTAAAAAAGACTTCCCTATTTTCAGTCGAGTCATCGTTTTAATTATTATTAATAATAAATCATCTAATACATATAAAAAAATAAATAAATAATCAAAAAGCGATATTTTTTTTCTAGCACAGGTTTCAAATAAAAATTTCTTTATATATATATATATATATATATATATATATATATATATACATACAATATAAAAATATTTTATTTCGAAAATACGGTATTCCGTTTTTTTTTATTCACAAAGTCATTGTATATATCTTTAGAAATGGCGTATTTTTCAGACGCTGAAAGAATTTATCCTGACATACACAGGTATGTTTCTACGGCATTACTTTAACCATTATCAAAGTTTGTCGCCAACAGTCTTCTGTGCAATATCACAGTTTCTCGTCTTTCTTCAAACCGACATTATTATATTTTTCGATACAGGTGCAATTTTAAACTTTTTCATAGCCATATTTTGATATATATAAATATAAATGTTATAATTTACATTATAATATCTTCAAGTAAAAAGTTTATTTTGTCAAAGTAGTGCTATCTATCACTATTGGTTTTAATATACTTAAATGGTATCTAAATATCAAATTTATATTTAACAATTATTCATTTTACGAAATTTTCATGAAAAAAGACCAAGTACATACATTAAAGATGATTATAATTATGATTTTAATGTTGATTATTGCTCAGTATTATTTTATATGATACGAATTTTAATATTGTTAATTATTTAGCTATCAATTCTTTTTAGAATTTTGATAATATAATACATGAGGCATCCTTTAATATCTAATCTGTGTTTTACTTGATCTGATTAGTATGACATGAAACTAAATTCCACTAACACTAACTATACTCAATTTTAGATATAAAAGTAAACACTAATGCAAAATTATAACAAAATCCTACCGAAGCATAATAATAAAAATAATAAAATATATGTTAAAATGAATAAAATAATATAATGCCGAAAAAAAAATAGTCAAAAAGAAAGATCCAAGTTTTTGTTTCGACCTGAATTTACGCATCAATATGTAAATTCAAAGCGGCGAATATGAAACTATAATTCGAATAAGCGAGATTCTTAACAATAAAATTGTTTACGACTCGCAGGATATAATCTTTAACCAACGATATCAGTTTTTCCATTTTTTTCTCGCGTTGCGGTTAGAGCTTTTCCGATTTTTCGCGTAATTTATGTGCGCGCTCGTGATGTATGAGAAACGAAGCAGGATATGAAAAAAATGCGTAAGAAAAACCGGTATCGCTTTTCCCGGTGAATGAAAAATTCAGCGAAATATGATAAACGTTCAAGAATAATAACGCATTTTTTAATATTTCGCTTCGTAAAACGATAAAGAATCAATATATATATATATATATATATATATATATATATATATATATATATATATTGTACAAAATTAAGGATGATTTTTATTCAAAAAAATGTAATACATATCTTACATACATTTAACAAAAATAAATTAAGTAAAATATAAAATTCAGTACTTGATAAAGTAAATGAATACATCATAAAATATAATATATCATATATATATATATATATATATATATATATATATATATATATATATATATATATATATATATATATATATATAGTTCGAAACTTTCAAAAACTATTTGTTCATATCTAGATTACTTTTTAGCGTTTAACTGTTGTTTCAATCGTTACATCGAAAGTTTTTTACGTTTGATATTAATACGAGTTTGAAAATAGTTTTTATGGATCTAAAATATCAAATCTAATTCGTTAAAGATTAAGTTTTGACACGTATAAGAAATATTATATGTGCATTAATATTAATATGTAGCGAACGATTTGTAAAAGAATTATAAGGGTAATTTTCTCAAAAGTTTTCCCAGATGGTTTTCGTTGTTTTCAACTTTTTATGTAAACAATTCCCTTATCAAAATTGTATTGAAAAAATGTCTATTAAACTTTTATTCAAATAATTCTATTGAATATATTTAAGAAGCAGTATTTTATTGAAAATTGATCTTTTGCTATCTCAAGTTTTTTTATTATGCAATTAATTCCGAACGCGTCAAATTATTTAATATTTTCATATATAAAACAGTTATATTTTTTGTCAATTTTTATATTAATTTAAAATATATTTTATAATTGTTTAAAAAATTGTTCTATAATATTTTGCGAAAATATTATATAGATAATTAAATAAGGTACAATACTACTGATTTATTTTTTTTCGAATGAAATATGTGTTCTTGAATTATTTTATTATATATTTTAGCAATATGATTTATTTGCATAAATTTAATAAAATATATAAGTAAAAAACACAATGAAAATTTTCATAAAAATGTAAATAAATCAGAATGAGTTTGCTCTAGATTTGAACATATTGTATCATTTCTTTGTACAAAATACAATTTTAACTCAATTGAAAAGAAAAACGCGTCAAAAATATAAACGCACACACACACAATATTGAAATGTCGTATATTTTTTTAGTCAATTTCACGTTTGTCATTATTGTTTTTGATTATTTATTTTTTTTCGTCGCATTTGTTATGGTGGAAAATAAAGGAAAATTCGGGGGGGGGGTCGGAAGGGGACATAAGAGGCAGGGGGCAGGGAGTAAATGAAACGAAAACGCGAAAACTCAAAGCGAGACAAAGAAGATAATTGAAAAGTTAAATTGTTCAAGTTCACCGGAGGGATGTCTGAATGCGACTTATCCCGAATCGTATGCCCGCTACATAAATACAATTTTCCCTTATACGTCGAATATATAAATATATTTATATATATATATATATATATATATATATATATTTCTTGAATTTGTTTGTTTATCTATGTTTTTTTTTGTTTGTCGAGATTGAAACCGACATTAAATAACGCGTTCCGTCCAAAGAATGATTACTTTGGAATTGGGTTTACTTCTTCCTTTTTCTTATTTTTTAATATGTTTTTTTTAATTTGCATCTCACTTTCTTTTTGTTATTTCTTAAAGAATCTTTATACTTATTATTCTGTATACGAATTTTTAATATTTATTTTTAGAATTCATATACACGTTCGCGTTTTCATCAATTTTCCAGCATAAATCGTGAAAATTGTGTTTTGATTGTAAATAATGTTTATTTTCATACTTGCATTATTTAAAAAAAATCCTTAAAATCATCAGTTTATTCTGTAATTAATGTCTTTTTATTTAATAGAAGTTTTTTATTCAAAATTTCTATTGAGAAGCATTATTTTATATTTAGAAGCAGACTATATCAACATTTCTCAACGATTTTCTGTTTATATTTAACTTTATCTAAATATCTATAGTAAATATAAGAACTTTCTAGCTCTAAGTCTGTTCAAAGAAATATATATTGTTTTCAAAAATTAAACCAAATATTTTTAATGAATAGAAATGACAATTATTTAAATAGTTTAAAAAAATCGTCAATTATTCGACGCAATTTTCAATAAATATTAATTTATTTATAAATATATTAAATATCTTTTGCGACCGACCGAAAAGCGTTAAGCAATTTATTTTCATTGAAAATTACGAGGTAAATAATAAATTTACTTCGTTGGATAAATATTTGAATTTAGTTAGTGTTATGCACGCACGTACGCACGCACAACAATATTATTTGCTTTAGGCTTTGATTTATTATTTCGATATCGCGCTAAGGTTTTCTCGAATAATAAAATAACAAATATTTATCGTTAAACTTTACCTCTTCGATGGGCGGCGCGTGGGGGGGGGAGGAGAAAAAAGGTTACAGGATGCGTATTAATAATTCATAAATGATAAAATAAGTTTTTCTTTCAAAGTCCGAGAATTGATTTAGATATATGTTGTGATTCTTATTGTTATTCAAATGTATAGATAATATTGAAATATTTGTAAATCATAATTATTAATGAGTTATTATATTAAACAAATATAATAATGTATTGTAATTCTTTATCATCATTATGTAAATAATCGTAAATTAAATTCAATTTTTATTTGTTCTATGAATGAAAAATTGAATTTATTTGATGAAAATGCATAAAATCTGAGCTATATATATATATATATATATATATATATATATATATATATATATATATATATATAGTTTATTACGTTTAAGTAACGTAACAAATTAAATCAACGATTATAATTTGATAATTATTCAAAAATATAATAAATAATAAAATTAGAAATTAATGATAATATTGTCAATAATTTTAATAGATTTTTAAATTCATTAATAAATGTAAACGACAGAAAAACAATTATAATTATTAATATAAAAGATAATTTAATATATATTATTTTAACATTAGTAAATATGTATGATTTAAAATTTAGAATTATATGTATTATTAATATAATATGAAATATTGATAAAGAAATTTGATAAAACTGTAAGAAACATAATATAAATATGTCATATAATATTATTTTCAGTTTATTATCAATATTTATTTTTCATTTTATTTATTTGATCGGTAGATCTGAGATTGAAAATGACTTTTGTTCACATAGAGCTTTATAGTGTTATATACATATATAAAAAACATTCCGAATTTTATTCCCAAACAAGTAACAAATTTGAAAGAAAAAAGAAAAACAAGCACCTTTAGATGTTATTTTTTTTTCTACAAACGGATAAGCAAGATTGATGTTCATATCAATATTTTAAATAGAAAAAAAACGCACATCGTATCGTTGAATAATGCACATTTTCGCATTGCTTCAAAAGAAAAAAAAAGAAAGGAAAACAACATAGAAGGGATAGAAAATTCGGTGAAAGCTGTCCGTTCGAATTTTCACCTGTCCGTCTGTCTTTTTGCACGGGAGTAAACATCGCGTTAAAAGCTCTCCCTTGTTATTATTATTTTCACGGTCGGAAATTGATTGATTGCGTACAAGTTTCATCCTCGAAGTAATAAATCTACGCGGTTATATTAAGTTTTGAAACGTCGACTGTATTTAAAAAGTTCTTGTACTTCTTGTTTTATCTAATCTAATCCTTTAAGTAAATCTCATAAATATATATATGTATATAATAAGTCAATGAAAAATATTTTTTTTTTATTTGAAATACATATATTAATTCAAACATTAATGAAAGCTCTCATTTAAATATAATAGTATTAATAATTTATTTCGGCGTAATGATTCTATGCATATATGAGAAGAAATCTAATTGAATGTTTAACATTGAATTAATTTATATAAATAGTAATAATATTAATTAAGACGATTATCAGTTAGTAACTCATTATATCAATTATGAGAGTTAATTTGCTTATCAAAATTTACAATTATTTTAATTAGATTCATTATGTGCGCGTTATAATTTCATTATTTAACTGTGATAATTTACTCCGGTTTAATATATTTTAATGTAATTCTACCGTGAATTTTGATATTTACACATATGAAATATTATATATATATATATATATATATATATATATATATATATATATATATATATATATCGACATATTTATTGAAAATTGTATTAAACAGAATTGACGTTATGAATAATAATTTTATCATTATTATAAATTTCCATGCGAAATATATAAATTAAATTAATTTAATTTGTTAATTCTGATAGTATTTATTGGTAAAGAAATTTTCATAAAAAAAATAAACGAAAACACAAAGGCATCCATATATTTTTTTAAACTGTTGTTTACAAAAGAAAACCAAACCGCAGCTAAAATATATTGCCGTCGGAAAAATGCTTTAAAAACAGCTGCGTTTTTCCGCTATTTTCGAACCGTGTTTTTCTCATAGTTTCTCAATGATATACGATAACTAACGTATAACGTTATATCACACATTAACACGTGTTTTCTTTTATGTCGTTCTTATTATTTTAAATCGTTCGCTCGTTTTTGTTTAATGCGTTAATATATTACTGAAATTGTTGCACAAACAGTTGCTAAGATTATTTTATTAGTTTACTTTAAGATGTCGCATTGTAAATGTGTGTTCATATATAAAACGGTTACAACTTTGCTATAATACTAATTCATAATTATTGTTTTAAATCTTACTAATTTGTATGGTGGAACTTATATTATTTCAAATTATACGGATTAATTTTATTATAGATATTTAAAGAAATATAAATTGTGATAAAAGATGTATATATAAAATCCTAAATCGTTCATATAGAAAATATAAGCAATAAAATTATACTATATTATGCATTTCAACTGCGTTTGGTTTATATTTTAAAGTTATAAATTATAGTAATGTTCTACGAAACGTCTACTAAATGGAAAAATGTATATAAACACATTGGCACTGACCTCAGAAAATGGGTCTAAAATATCGTTTTCCAATAATAAACGACTTGGTAGTGAATCACAAGCAATAAAATAGGATGCCGATTTTGAGAAAAAAAAATCCGACGTTTTCGAATCTTTATGCGTATTTTTCTTTAGTATATTTTTTATAACGAGCTTTTTATTTTCATATCAAACATACCGCGACATTCGAAAAAGACAAGAGTTACGCCTTTAAGGCAACAGTATCTAAATCATAAGAGTTTTTCCGCATTATTTTCTCGGAACAAACACGCTGGTAAACAATGCGTTTTAAACACACGGAAAAATAAAACTTGTGGGATTTGGATTTTCCGTATGTAAATGTCGAGTCACCGTTTTTTTTTCATATATACATACATATATATATATATATATATATATATATATATATATATATATATATATATATATATATATATATAGAGCTTTCGACGTTTAAGTCTCATACATTATTAGAGGACATTTTCGTGCGCGCGTAAAAGAAACCGTCTTAGGATTCGGAAAAACCGAATAAAAAACAAGATAAGAAAATAAAATAATATAAATAAATAAGAACGGTTGAGAAGCGAGCTGAAAAAAAATGTTCGCTTTTAAAAACAGGCACAAGAGGCTTTGTTCGGACCGAGCAAACATCTTGTTTGAAGAGTTTAACGGGCGCCATTCTTAAACGTCGTCCACACTTAACGACCTTGTCGTTCGGCGTCGTATCGCGGATTTTATTGTCACTCTATATATATATATATATATATATATATATATATATATTTATTATAATATGTATATATAAAAATGAATGAATTTACGACACAGAATTAATGAATGAATATTATATTAATATTTAGCAATATTTTTAAAATTAAAATATATGTATTTATATATGATAAAAAATATGTTAAGAAATCGAATAAGACACGGTTCAGATAATAAAAAAAAAATATAATTAAATGAAATGGCTCACTGTAACCCTCGGAAAATCTCTTGCGCAGTCGTGCCAAATCACAAGTAAAATTCTTATCTTATTCTTTAAAGTGTCACTGTCGAGCTTTTATTGTGGACGAGGCTTTATATGAAAAGCTTCACGCGAATATACAGGCGCACACGTACGCACGCACACGCTCGGTCGCCGTGTAAAATCAGACAACAACTTGAATTTTACAACTTTTAAACGAGATACGGACATCGTTACGTTGATATCTCCGTCGCGGTAAGTTTTACTAGGGGCCGTTTAATCATAATAAAAACAACGGATGTTTCACGTTAAACAAGTGCCCCCCCCAGCCCCCCACATTTTTTTTTATCCTTTATTATATATTTTTTGGTATACATATTGTGAGTGTGTGTTTTAAGATGTTATCTAAGTGTTAAAAAAATTATTGTTATCTCGTATATGTGTGTTTATATGAATGTTTATATTTTAACTTTTTACCGATTTTTTTTTACGTAGCAAGTTTAGTGTTGGACGTTATTTTTTTGTAGCGCTCTTAAATGTCAAGGGAAAATTTGAGATTTACTGCTGCATTATTTTTATTGCTTTTTAAATGGAAAATTTTGTTATTTTTCGCTTAATATATTGATTGAATTATTTATGAGTGATAATTTATTTAAATATTATCATTTATAATTCTAAAAAACTATATGTATAAATTAATTCATAATGGTATGAAAATTATGATAATATAAAATCTTTAATAAAAGTCAAAAATTTCACTGTATAATTGATTAGTTTGATGCATTTATTAATAAAATTATACGATAAGAAATATGATATTTAAAATTTAATAATATTATAATTTTTTTAAATATAGTGATTAAGACTAAGCATAAAATATCAGTTTTTACTAGTAAAAATTAATTTTATAAAATAAAAATTAACAATAATTTTATCATAATGCAGTATATATAAATTTAAATAGTCGTTAAACAATATATAGTATATAAGAAAAAAATATATGAATAATTAAAAAAAATATCCCCTTGACGAAAAAGAATATTGATAAAATGGCTATCGCATTATCTGTTCGGTAGAATGACGTTAATTATAATTAATTACTATCTTGACGATAAAATTTAATTACTGTGAAAATTCTATTTAAAGCGATATTTCTCAAAATTTACGTGAGAAAAACCACGCTCGCGCTCCCCCGGGAAACTTGCGTTTTATTTCCTCGGGGAAATCAACCACATTTAATGTGTGAATTCCGTTGCCCCAAAACAGGGGGGGGGGTGAAATAATTTTTAGCAATATTAACATATGTTTTTGAAAATAACATTGTAAAATTGTTAAATAAACAATTCAAAACGCTAGCGATCATCGTATAAATATTTCATTCAATTATTGCGTTCGCATAAATGTAAATTTTTAAAATTATAATTTATATTATATATATATATATATATATATATATACTGCAATAGTATTTATTTATTTCACATAATTGTTTTATTTTTTTCTGATATAATATAATAATTACTTTATTTTTCTTTTGTTGAATATTTTGTAAAAATAATAAAACGTTTTCCACAAATAAATTTGTTTATGAAAGTCTTTCTAGAACAGAATCACCTACTATTCTATTTTTGTTTATTATTAAGTATTATTTAAATTAATGAATCATATTTATAAACATTTTTAATTTAATTAGAGCAATAATATGACATAAGTTGAATTTCCTATAATATAAAAGATAAAAACTGACAAAATGTCCAATATGTTTGAAATGTAATTATTTTATCTCGTAAAAGAAATATTTTTTTTAATATAACGATAATAAATATATTCGATCCATAATAAACACGTAAAATGGTAGACGTCGAAATTCGCGAAGAATTTACAGCGTCGCTGAAAAGAAAAAAAAATCCATTTTACGAATTACGCTTTCGGCGACGTAAAATAAACACTCTCCTAAACGGGCATAAATAATAAAATAATATCGTTTCACGCGCTCGTTCGCGTTCGAGAGACTAGGCGTAATGAAAATACGATACGCCGAAAAACATCGCTATATAGTCAAATATATATATATATATATATAAACAGTATATATCTTTTTAATACTTGTCAAGACCACCTGTTCAATTTACGACGCGCATATCTAAATTTGCTCGTATCTCACTTTATAAAACGGCGTAAATCTTAAACACTGTATAAACACGACAACGTGTTTGAAATAATTTTCCGAAAGCCAAATAAAGTTAAGTTGCGCGCAGATTAACGTGTTTTAAGGCTTTATCGCGTCAAAGTGAACCGTTTTTTTTTTCTCTTCTAGAAAACAAAATATTACGTGTTTGTGACGTTAACGGATATAATATGCGAGTTAAGTCAAATGTTTAATCGAAAAGATCGTATCGTTTATTTTAACCGGGATATATTTTGATTTATTTGATTTGTCGTTTCAAATTTTTTATATTGATAATTAAAATTTATATCATCATCAGATTGATGAAATTATAATAATTTAAAATAGTTATAAAATTAATAAAAAAAATTATGATAACTATATATAATTTTTATTAATGAAATAATTCTATTTATACACATTTTTATTTAATTTTGTACTGATTATTTGCATATTTTACTATTTTAAATTTTTACTAATTTTGTATTAAAATATTTTTAATCAAAATTTAATTAAGACATAAGCAAGAATTCAAATTTTATATGTAGATTTTTATGATATATATATTGACTCATATTTTTTCCAGTTAAAAAAAAATACTAGTATAATTCAAAATATTTTTTATAACAAACAGTATAAAGTTTCATATTTACGAGTTTTTAAATTAAAAGTAATATCTTAAATCTTAATCATATTTATGAGCATATAAATGGAATACTGTAATTCATTTCAATAAAAATCATTTATAAATATAATAAATACCTTTTAACTACTATTCGAAAATAACTCAACAATACGAGCTATTTTAAAATAGCTATATATTACTATCAATGTTGAAAGTCATATATATATATATATATATATATATATATTACATTAAAAATAAATTTAAACCGTATAAATTCAACATATATTTTAAATATATATTTACATACATGCATATACCGCAAAAGTTACAATCCCACTTTCGCTTACATGTACTCAACTTTTGCTCACATTTTGAGGGATGAATTATGTACGTAAGCGAAGATTTATCCCATACACACACACACACACACACACACATATATATATATATATATATATACATACAAATATACGTAACGAGTAAGTCACAACAATAATATTGCAAGAAAGTCCAAGTTTTCCGCGTCGAGACTTTCCACGATGACGTTCTAGCGTGTAAAAGTTAACCACAAAAGTTTACATACTGTCGCAACGGTTAATATTTTATTATTATTATTATTAATATAACATATCGCATACATTTGTGTATTAAATGTATTAAAGTTGCGTGCGGACGATTTGGCGCGGAAAAATTGTCAAACTTCAACAGTTCAAAGTGTTATTAAAGTATGCAGAAGAATGTATTAAATATAAAAGGCACTTTCTCTCACTTGCGCCCCTTCACTTCGCGTCGCGCGAAAAATTTACATAATAAGATGAAAATTAGCGTGCCAGGAAAATCTCGTTAGAAACGTTTTCCGTTTTTGTGCAACGTGATACGTTGAGTCGCTTTATTAAGTTTATTATTACATTATACTCGTATATATGTTCGCGTGTAACGCGTCTCGAATTCGACTCGGTAATTTATAATAGCACAGTTTAAATTAATATTTTTTACGAAACACACACACACTAAAACAGATAAAAAAATTTGGCAATTTTAATTTCGTTCTCTGTATTATTATTATTATTATTGTTTTTTTTTAAATTTAATATACGAAAAATGTTTTATGAAACATCAACGCCGTGTCAAATCTGAATATATTCATATTTTTGAAATTAAATTTTATGCACGCTATTCACAAAAATGTATTCATTAAATCGCCCATTATCTACTTTAGACTTATTTTAAATATTTAAATATAAAACATATAAAAAATCAATCTTGTGATTTATCATAAAAATATAAATATTTGTTCAGTCGTGCAAGAAACGGACAATAGAGATTTTTAATATTAATATTTGTATAATATATTATAGTGAATATTTAAATATTTTTTTCTCGTGATAATTTTTAAAAGTAATTTATATTTTTTATATATATATATATTTTTTTCATTTTTATACAATTATACATATATAAATATAATATAACTCAATTCCAAATTTATAAATATATTATTCAATAAAAAAAAAATTGAATTTTTTCCAATCATTAGATAACATTTTCAATACATATATTATTGACGTAATAATATAAATATAATATTATTTTTTTCACACTACGAAATTGACAATTTGACAAATTGGGCACGGCTCGTGCTATTCGCATTCAGCACAGAGTGATATCATTACGGGATAAAGATTCCGGCGTCGTGTCGTATACTTTTTTTTTTTCACCCTCCAGTCGGAAATGACGTCAATGCTTCGGAATCGTCGACGTTATAAAAATGTCGGTTAGAGGCCCAAACCTTTTAATGGCACTAGGGCCGGTCCCGACACTACGGGAGTCAATTGCCAATACGTTCGGCACATTTAACGCTAATGGCATATCGTTAACGACACCAGAAACCGGTCGACGCGGAAAAATCGGCCGTGAAAACCGGGCGTCCACTTGGAAAAGCGCGCGCGCGTGAAAGAAAAAATGTTGAAAATCAATTCGAATTTTCGGTTTGTTTGCATGATTTTAAATATTGCGATTCGTCAATATTTGTTTACGATCGATTTATATATATATATATATATATATATATATATATATATATATATATATATATATATATATATTCAATTTCGAAACGTTTCCCTGGAAAGCGATTAATCAATATTAATGAATAATGAAAACGTTTTTTTTATACGTTTCAAGTGTTTTGAAATAAAGTTGGAAAATTGATTTTAAAACTGTAGTTAGTCTACTTTTTTTCCGTAGAATTCCAAGTGTGTCTAAAAGTTTATTTCATGAATTCTGCGCAATGTAAAGTTTTAATTATATATAATATATATATATAATTAAAAGTTATAATATTTTTCTTTGTATATACTTTCAAATTTGTGCTTCTGTTTTATGTTTTACAGCATTAGGAATTAGGATGTAAAAAATATTTCATCTACTTGTTTATAAGTGAAAGATACGTATTTACATGAAAAATATATATTTTGTAAAATTGTACTTATTTTTAGCAAGAAAATTAATATTATACGAATCCACAAATTTGAAATACATCAAAGATTTATATAATAATATAATACAATTATTAATTAATTAATACTTCGCATACTTGGACGAGGCTACTCGTCTAATTATACACCTTTGAAACCATTAATTAATATCAATAATTTTTGGATATGCATCTGTAATCCCATTATTCTTTCCCTGCTTGTATGGGAAAAGAAACACTTGTGGTATTCGTGTTATTTATTTTATTGTGATAAATTGGTACTTGACACACGCCATAATAAATTATCGTTTGTCACGATAAATTGCGTTATCGATTTGATGTGACAAAGCATATAATTCGTATATACATACACACTTGAATGTGTATATATAGGTATATATAATATGACAATTTGTCATCTCAACAAGAATTTCCAGTACACGAAAGCGTTTAACTTTTAACGTAATAAAATATATTATACGAGAAAAAGTTACGTGATCTCACACGCATATTTCATCATTGTTTTCCATAATACTATTTTCCGAGTTGCTACGATTTATTGCCTCTAAAATTGTTTTTTCTAATGCCTGTATAAAACGAAGCTTTCTCGGAGCGCTTAATGGAAATAAATAAAAATTTTCAAACAAGCTTTAAGATCGAAGAAAATTTTCGCCGAGTGGAAAAATTTCATATTGCGATTGATTCGAAATGTTCGCGTAATTTTCTCGAATTAATCTCGGTTGGAAATTCTCCAACGTTTTCATATTTCGAAACGCTGGAGGTATTTCAAATGTTTGATTATCCAAATAATCCGCAAATTCGTTTGATTTTCCATGGAATTCTAAGGATTTCGTCTCACGATTATGTACGTTCACAAATTATTCAATACCAAACTGTAAATACAAATTAATCTAAAAACAATCATTCTTAATATTTAATCAAAAATATTTCATATGAATTTTAACATATGAATATACGTGAGACAGTGGTGAAAATTTCATTTAAGTTTGTCATTTTTTTTAAAAGCATAATTTCAGAAATTGCGAAAAACTTATACGGCAGCTGGCGAGTTAAAACGTGACACAATTTTCCGCGGTTTTGTTGAGAAATTTAATTTCGGTCAAACGACGATGTTGTTACTTTTTTTATTATTAACACTGCGGTTGCAATTGTTCGTTTCAATTAAGAGAATAAAAGGCTTTTTCTAATATAATTTTCATATATATTTTTTATTGTATTAAAAATTAAAGACGTATACATATCACGAACGTGTTCAATTACAATAGTAATATTAAACAATAGGAGTGAATCCATTTAAATCAACGTCAATGAGCGTTGATGATGTTTGAATACTATTGTATATATGATATTATGCACTATTACGATGTTAATTAAATGTATATATGACATATTATAACGTACAATATGATAATATTGATAAATCGATAATATTATATGCTCTTATTAAACTGAATCGTTTTTCGATAATATATGGAATTTTCATTAATATATAACTCAAGTTGTGGGTTAATTTTATCAAAATAGCGGTATTCAAACTGGAATAAAAGCAAGAAAACGTAATTCAAAAGTATCTATAGTTCAGATGGGAGCGGATCTCTAAGGAAATCCAGCAGTTTTATAAAATATCGTCCGTTTTCAAATATATTATATTAAATGCAAAATATAAAAGGAAGTTTCCTCGGGGATTTTTTGACGAAAACAAAAAATAAAATGAGAAAAAAGATCTTGCGATTAAATATTTATAACGCAAAAACACGCATATATTTTCGACGGGTCGCAACTTGTACAAGTTTTTTTTCTGTTTTATATTCAAAATTATGTACACGATTTTTAATACTTTAATAGATTCTACTACATTTTTTTTTAATATTTTAGAATCACAAATTTATTTTTTATATTCTAAAATAAAAAAAAATCTTGTATCTAATACATTTATTATGATGAGATGAGTTATCACATTTATATATCGAATTTTTTAGCATTAATGCGTTAAAATTTAATGCGCTACTTAAAAATAAAATATGAAGATAAAATTATTTTCCGCTCATTAAACAAAACGGTTGCAGTTTAATCGTAGCTCTTACAGGATACGGTTCAAGCAAGAGCCTTAAAAATTTTAGGGTCAATTTAGAGATAATATCATTATCGTAATTTTCTTGATGAAAATTTTGACGTTTTTTTTTATATCTCGTCCTCTTTTCATAATTTGCATGAACTTCTGAAAAATCAATATCGTTAGCGAAATATTTTTTTTCCGCCGTTTAAATCGAATTTTAATAAATCTGTTATATAAAACGTAAAAGAGTTTAAGTTGTTGCGTAAGCTGAATTTATAGACATATTTACTTACAAACTCATAAAAAAAAATACACTTCAATTCAAACACTGTACAAAATATCGAGGAGCAAATATTTGCCGTTGAATAATGGAGATATACCCGAATTTACCTTGAATATACATAATAAATAAGTTCGTGGATCAACGCGTATTAAACTATCAATAATTCAAAGACGGGGTGGAAAATCGTGAGGGCGAAATAAAGATATTCACGTGTTCCGCCTTTCGAAGGCTTCGACGGACGGTGCCGAATAAAAGATATTCAACTATGTCCGATGATTGATCGAGTTCGATTGGCTTTAAATTTGCATAATATCGAACGTGGAACCTTACGGAATTTTTCTTATAAGTGACCTCATTTAATATTTTCTCGTGTAAATTGTATATGAGATATTGTTATATGCTTATGTAAATTAATAATGTGAAATATTCCGATAGAAAAGGTTCGTATATGAGAAGTATTTTTGCTATTTCCTATGCTATTTATTCTCATATCTTATTTATACGCGTTATATATTCTATATGGTTTAAGGTTTTATATGCTCTATCCTTTTTTTTTTGATTATTACTCTCAAAACTGTATATAAAATGTTTCTTCCATGTTTTTTTTCCTATATTTATTGATTCGCAAATTGTGTTTTCTCTTAAAATAAGTTAAAATATATTAAAAATAAATAATATCTATATTACAATTTATTTTTATAACAGTATTGTGATTTTTTTATTTCAAAGAATATGTATTATAATAAAATACGACAAACAAAATGGCAATGTTTCGTAAAAATTATGTAATATGTATATTTTGAAATTCATTTAATACAACGTATGTTTGTTTAAGGAAAGAAAAAATATTCGATTATTAAAAAAAAATAGCAAAAAACGTGAAATTCCCTTGGAAGAAAAATATTTAATCAGATATTTCATGAAAAAAAATCAATGAATTTTTATGTTTACAATTTCAAATTAGTTATAATTTTATAAAAATCAATATTTTTTTTTCATAGAAAAAAATATAAAATTCGGATCGAATGTAATTTTTATTCGCATAAGGTATTTTCTGAATTATTTTATTATTATGGTTTGGAATTTATGTAAAACATCACCATTATATCTATATCTATGAAAAATTTTATTCAACGACACAAAAATTTCAAATATAACAACACATTTTATATTGATTTAAAGTACAACATTATAATAATAATATACGAAGTGAGATATCGTAATAAAAATAAGGTCAAACGAAACATTATCGGATAAATTCGAAGCTTTTTCAATCGATTATATTGAAGGTTTTTCTACGGAAGCATACGAATATATATATTAATCGTTTTCTTAAAATAAAATCACGTACTATTTAACACAATTTTAATATTTATTTAATCATTATTTAAACCTAATTATTTGATAAAATTGATATTGTTATATTACTTATAATCAAATATTTTTCATTGACAATTAATATAACAGATAATAATATTATAATATCAATCTTTGTAATATAATATAGAATATTATTACAATCATATGCGTGTAAATAAGGTCGTGTGTGAGATTGTAAGAAAAATTTACAAGTATGCGAGTCCATTTACTCGCATTTTTACATTTATTTCCACTCACGCGAACCATTTTTTTTTGTTGTTGTTGTTGTTGTTTATGTATTATTATTATGTTATATTTTCTCTGCGTAGAATTTTTATATTCTCATTCCAGTGTATGACACTAGGCAGTCTATTTTTTTTTTTCATTTCATATCGTGCGTTTTATCTTAACCTCGTACCGCATATGTACCGTGGTAAATATGCTGTCATGTCATACGATGATGAAAATAAATAGATATTCACATTTGTGAGGAAAAAATCAATTTATTAACATTAAAATAGTGCTTTTTTTAGCGATCGTATATTTTTAGGTATTACTATGTCTATTATAATAATGATATTATATATATATTTTGTTTTCGTGTACACTTTTTTTTCATCACAAAAACAATCAATCAAATGAATACAAAATATTTAGAATTTTTTGGAAATCGTAAATTTTCCAAATATATACTGTGTGTTTGATTTAAAAAAAAATTGACCGAATATTTGATTTTTGTGTAAAATAAGAATTTTTTTTATAGTTGATTTTGATATCAAAAGAATAAATTTTAATATATATATATTTTTTTGTAAAAATTAACCTTTCTTAATTCGTTCATTATGAAAAAGAAGCCTTTCACTTCGTATAATATTCGTTATTATGATGAAAATTAAAGGAAAAATATCATTTTTTTGACGTCAAGGGCGCATGGCTTTGCAAAAAAAAAAAATGGGAGGGAAATGACCGTCTAAAATATTTTTGAACGTTACGGTGGTGAACACTGTTTCCCTTTTGTCTTAAGGGCTAATATTTTTTTTTTTTTTTTTTTTGAAAAATTATTTTATCCGACCGCGGCGAGGATTGAGAAATATATTTCATTCGGGATTTAGAAAACGTCAGATTTCCTTTAGACTGAAATTACGAGATCGCATCAAACGAATATCCTTTCGCATTAAGTCTACTACTTTGCATAAGAATTAATCATAATTATTTATTATATAAGAAAGAAAAAAGGGGATAGAATAGTTATAAATTAAAAAAAATTAACCAATGTAAATTTCTTTGGGAAAGAGTGATCGTTAAAATATTTATATATGGTTATGAAATGTTTTTTTTAAAAAGATAATTTCTTTAATTTCCAGAACTTTTTGTAAAATATTAATATAATTAAAATATCTGCAATTGAAATATTGTTAAAATATCAACATTCTCCGTAAGATTTCATAAACAGCAATTTAAGGTCAAGAATTATAATTTAAATATTCTTCAATTCTGTAAAAATAAAAGTACCTAACATTATAATTATATTTTAATTATTAATAATTTAAATTCGTTTTCTGTTTCATTATAAGAATATAAAAAGCTAAATTTTAATTATTATTTTGATTCAACGTTTATTAAAAATGTTCTCATTGTATAATTGAAGTTCTAAAAGAAAATAATAAAGGTCTTTTTTAGAGAAAGTTAAACTTAATTATAAAATAATTAAGAATGAATCGAAAAAGTCAGTTATAATTATTTTCAAAAATATTGAAACATAAAGTACGTCTATATTATATTCATAAATCAAAATATTTCTTTATACTTTAAAATTATATAGATTATTTGAAAATTAAAATGATGATTTTTGATATAAATAGATTTTTTAACAATATGTTATGTGTATAATTTTTTAATCGATATTATATAATAAATTTAATAAAAGTGTTATTATTATTATGTATATTTAAAGTCAACGATTATCCATATTCAAAAAGCATTTACACTGTAATAACAAAAAGTACTTTTACATAATTTAAATACTACGATATATAAAATTTAACAAAGATCTTTATCCATATGCATTGAAAGGGGATATTCTCGATGTTGCCAATAGAAATAAAAAAAAATAATAATAATGAAAAAAAAACGTAGAATCATGCAGTAATTCTAAAATATATAGACACTTTTCACGGTGAATAAAAGTGCGATTTTCCGACGCGCTTTTCCCACGCGGTGTCAATGTGTGCCCTAGACTTAACGTTATTAAAGTTTCCTCTCACTCTCTCCTCTCGTCTCCATCGAAATCATCAATCACCATGTCGAGAAATTGGATTCGTATCCTCGTTCGTCAGAAGTTGAAGAAAAAAAATAATACTATATTATATAATATATATATATATATATATATATATATATATATATATATATATATATATATATATATAAATTCTCGCTCGTTCGAAGAAAAAATAATATTTGAAAAATTGATTCGATCATTTGGACGCGATAAAGTCACCTTTTCGACCGTTTCGATTGTACGTGACGCTTGACAAAAGTGACAAATAGCCATAGTAAACCGTTATATTTTTTCATTTATTATTATTTTTATTTTACCGTAGGAGTACGCTTTTAACTCATATAAAATTAAATTTCGTTTAATTTATCAAAAATATAACATACAATACATATTTATACGTCAGTCAGTTTACAGTGTTTTAACTATTATTTTATGTCTTTATAAAGGCTATATATATTCATATCAACCAGTCTACATTAATTGGCAAATCGTCAAAATAAAACGTAGACCCACTATTGTGACTAGAATAATATAATTTTTTTCATTTCTAGAAAATCTATAGAGTGAACGTATATATGAAATATATACATGTATAATTTTTTTTCATTGTATTATATTAAGAATATACATCATCAGAATGAGAAAAAATATATAAAACATACGTAATAGCCAATGTATCTTTGGATTATATCTTTTTTATTCAGATGACTTTGCGCCGCATTTCGTATATGAGTTTGTATTAAATATTAAAACAGTGCTTGTATTATTTTCATACAAATATATACTCATGGAAATGTATTAATTTATCGTAGAATTTTCGGTTGAAATTCGTAATAAGTATTTCGCTAGAGCACAGAATAATACGATCGTATATTTTAGATAAAAATAGAATTTAACATATTTTCATTTCAATATATAATAAAAGTTAGCGATTTGCAAGAACTATTAAATTGAATTGTTTGATATTGAATATATATAAAATATTAATCGTGATAATCGTTCACAAATCAATCGGATTCATAATTGATAATTCGATTTATTCAATCATGTGTATATTATAATTATTATTTTATTTTATTTCGTATATATATATATATATATATATATATATATATATATATATATATATATATATATATATATATATATAATTTTTTTTGACTATTCAAATCACGAGTTGTATACATTCATTCTACGAAACGATTGTTGAATCGTTTGCTCATTTGCTATGAATCGGTTTCTATTCAATACTGGTTAAAATCAATATAATTCAAATCACTTCCGTAATATAATTCGAAACGTATATATTCCTATAAATTATATAATACAAATATTTAAAGACTATTGATTATATATTTTATCAAATACATTTTTGTAAAATCTATTTTGATTAATCATATGAAATTAAATCGGTTTCGTTCTGTCTATATATATATATATATATATATGGTATATATCTATATATGGTATATATATATATATATATATATATATATATATATATATATATGGTATATATATATATATATATATATATATATATATATATATATATATATATATATATATATTATTGCGTTGAGTTATTAATTTTATTTCAGATTTTCAGAAATTACTTTTGCCGAAGGGTGTTTTGTGGAATTTTATTGAAAAAATATAATTACTCGACGTTATAAAAAGAAATAAATCCGCATTTAGTAGATAGTTAAGTGAATTAATATTGATTTATTTTCATTCAATCGGCGAATAAGGAGTTTATATTTTTTCAAAACTGAAATGGAATTAAGTATAAATCCATCAATAAATAATATATAATCAATAATATTTTAAAGACGACACGTGTTTTCATATTTGTAAATATTATCTGATATTTAATTATAGCAATACATTTATTGAAATAAATTTTAGTATGAAAAATATTAAAGCAATTTTCCATTGAGGTTTTCACTCAAACACATCGCTATAATACAGTCAAGTAGGTCAAATTAAACGGCATCTCTTATATGAATCTTTATAAAATTTGCCTAACGACTTCGTTAAAAAATCCAACTACATTATGACGGTATGCATCGCTATTTCTCGTTGAAAATATTCGAATCGTTTTGTTTGACTTGAAAATGTAATATTCAAAGGAATCTACGCGGTTGCGGTTGCGGTCGTGAATGTGATGTTCTCTCGTCTACGGTTGCGGTCGTAGCAAGTTGTAGACGTTCTTCAAGAAAAACGTCTCTCTCTCTCTCTTTCTCTCTGTTATTCAGATAATAATATAGACTCTGGGAAGAGTATAAAAAATATGTACACATACATACATACATTTATACGAAAGCATACTGCCGCTTTTCCTTTCATGAATTTTCTAGGCGTAGCGCTTTCGCTCGTTTCCGTAGTGGAAAATTCTCGTCGGCGCTACGTTTATGACTTTTGCGCTCGTATGTCTCGTTTTACGCGGATCGTAGTCGTAATTAACGCTCTTCACTGGAGAAAGTGGGCTTTTAGACATGTTTTTAAATTTTTATCTTGTTTAAAATGAAAATTTTGTATGTTTTTAAATATGCATAATCGAATTATAACTCTTTAAAGAAAATCAGATTTTTCTATTTAAACTAGTAATTTTATATTTATTGTCACAATGTTTTACTATATATATATATATAAAAATTAAAAAATAAATAAATGGTATTTATTTTAAAATTCACATTTCAGTTTTCTCGCAGAATAATGTAAATGAAAAATAGTTCTTAATCTGTTGTCTAAATTCTTCAAAAATGTCTCGTCTAAATTTTCCCTTGGCGATGATAAAATTATACAGAACCCTTTTCAGCATGAATCGATAACAGACTCCTAGATAAAATTTAATGATCGTCTAGAGAAGTTGAACATGGTTTTGAAATATGTATGGTAATCAAGAAAATAATAATTACATACAAGAAAGTATGATAAAAATATCACAAGGTTATATTTGTTAATAGTATAAGAAATAATTTAGAATTATAAATAAACAATACAGAAAATTATACGTTATTATTTCTTTACGATAAATTATACATCATTTATTATACAAAGTAGGACTCGATCTATAATTTGTTTACTTGTGTTAATTGCAGAAGAGAAAAACAGTCTATTTCCATATTATTCCTACGAGTGTTTTTATATATAATAGTATCGAATTACATGAAATTTGTCCTACAATATACATATAAAAAACTAATTAATATTTAAAAATATAACAGTAACAATTTAATTAATTAAAGCAAAATACACAAAAAAATGTATTTTGATTTTTATTATATTATATAATATGGAATACAATATTAAAGAGGCTAAAAATATTTCAGATAAATATAATTAAATAATAAAAATTATTATATTTTAATCGTTAATGTAATATATGTATTTTAGATTTAATATATTCATATAAGTTCTAATGCTTTTCACACTTTCACATTAAAGTTTGATATTAACACTATTAAAAATTAATTATTGTAATAATTTATGATTTATGAGGGAAGTGAATACTAAAAAAAAAATATTTATATTTAAAAGCAAAATGTTTTTCTTTTACATAATAGTATTTTATTTATAAATTTCAATACATTGCAACTTTATTTGATAACAAACTTTTTGACATGGTTTTCAAGTTAAAACCAACTAACATCTGTTATATTGTTATTGTGCTACAAAATATTTGCCTCTTTTTGAAGGTATATTATTTAGATTAAATAATTTCAAAAAGATAAATATCTTTATACAACATATTTTAAACAACATCATTCGTATAACCGTTATTTTACAAAGTTAAACAACACATAATATAATAGCGCCCTTGTGAAACTAAAAACCTTTCAAAATAATAAACAACGCACTTTGAAACATAAATATGACTTTAGTTTTGTTGAAAACGATACTTTTTACCAACCATATATGAATGAAAAAAAAGTGTAATATAAAAAATGGAAAAGAAATTTTGTATATTACATTTTTTTTTATTATTTATATTCTTTAGCATATAAATTCGATTTTGTATACAATCGTCATTCGATTCAACAAAATGTCTTTTAACGACACGATAAGAATCGAACTTGTCAAGATGAATCGAATAGAATTTCGGCTGTTAAAAAAACAAGAATAGAACTAAACGTTATCACGAAATTTCGCCTAAACGACGATCCAAAATAATAATGTACTGGAATAAAAAAAAATAATAATATTTTTATACAAAATTTTCGAATGTGTGCGATAGTTGATTTTTGCTTTGCATATAAAAGCCTCCATATATTTAAATAAAAACGGATATACGGAATACATTTTAAAAGTTTATACGGGCGCCGCGAATGTAGCAAGTTTAAATCCCGATAATCCGAATTCGATATGTAAATACGAAATCCGAAAAAACAAAAGGCCGAATTAAGGGGGCGGAACGTCAAATGTATTTTTTTTAACCCCTAACGTAATGTCGCTGGATATAATACGTCTAATTAAAATAATCCTTCGACGACATAATCCGTACGAAATTAATTAAAGCACAAAAGTATTCGCGGGGGCACGTTTTATTATTTTGACCTTTTTGCAGTCTTATAATAAAATATCAACGGTAGTTTTTTAAATGATTATATATACAAGCATATAAAGAACGCTCTTTAAATTAAAAAAAAATGCTAGTATATTATTTATTACAATGCGAAACTAATTCTAAAGGAAAATTGTTGAGACTGAATTGATCGCGTGTAATCTGAAAAATCTTTACAATTGCTTGTATTATTGTTTGACATTTGTTCTGGGAAATTAGTAGTTAAGACATGCAATTTAGTTCTTGATATATTGTATGAAACCATTATTATAAAAAAAGTACTGAAATATAATTTTGAATCGAGTTAAAATATTATGTTATATAAGAACCACATTTTTTATATAGTTATCTATGTAAATCAAATTTAATTGAGCGTAGAAATGTTCAAATATTATATTTCGTTAAGAAATCTATTAAGTCTTATTATTCGTAAAATTTATGAAAAATAATTTATAGTTGTTAACTAATATTTTTATTGAATTAAAAAAAATATGTATTATTTAATGGATTGAAAAATATATGAAATATAAATTTCATAATTTAATTTGAAATGTATCGTTAGATTCAAGTATCATTTTATGATTTTAAGTGAATGCGTTAAATTGTTAACGGTTATTTTTATAAGTTGTAAAAAGGAACGACGGGACGCCGTACAATCTCCTTCGCAAAGACAGGATTAAACTTTTCCAATTTCCCATTAGAGAGGCTAAACCTTGTATTTTTCCGTGTCTCATAAGGGAGCGTTTATATAACGAGAAATAACGACGGCGACAATGAAAATAAAATAAGAATGAAAGAAAAAAAAGGAAACACATCCGAAATCGAATTAACACGTCGACGACTGCACTTAAAACATATTACTAAATACATATAAACGTAACAAAGGATATATATAATAAAAAAAGGGCTTACCAATCTGAGTGGGGATGAGTAAACAGAAGGCTGCAAAGCCCAGTAGCTTTCCTGGATTCATATTACCACAACTACATGGCCGAGCAGGACCCAAAAAATAAATCCTCTAGGATATATCCTCGGGAAATATGTGTTTCTGTATCCTGTCAACCCACTGTTAGGTCACCTCACAATTGTTATTCGGCACTATTTCTGCTCTATCTGATGCACGCATTGGTCTATATTGTTTTCTGTCACATTTATTTCACAATTGTGTGTGTGTATTTTGTATGTTAATTGTCCTATAATTAAACATAAATAAATCGATATTGTTTTTGTAATAGGAAGCATAGATTGCTTTGTATTATAATGAAATGGATCAACAACATAAAAAAATAGTAATATATAAAAATTCTGCTTCATGATTTAAATATAACTTTTTATCCGTCGGATTTATTTTTATGTAATTTGTATTCTTCAAAGTTTAAAATAAAATATATAAAAGTAAATTTAATGAGTAAAAGTTAAATTCAAAAAAAAATTCATAAGTTTAATTAGAAATAAGAAATTTCTATATTTTAAAAAATATTTCTCGATGATAGGAAATTAAATTAATAAATTATTTATTTATTAAGATATCTGATATCATAATATATTTTGAAAAATATGAAATTGTTCAAAAGCGTTTAACTGTTATTCATAAATAAACTCATTTTTCCTAGATTTTAATTATATAATAATTAAAATTAATATCTGATGAAAAATATATGATTTTTTTTACAAATTTAATAAAGATGCTACAAAATTAAATGGGAAAAATAATTTAATTATGTTGTTGGGTTAAAATATGAAGTATTAAACTTTGTATATTGGATGTTTTAATTCAATCTAATGCTGAAAGGGGAGCAAACATAAAGTGAAGAATATTATATAGAAAAGATTGCAAGTCGAAGAAAAGCCAACGTGAAATATGAAATATTACTTTTATATAAAAATTATTTAATTTGCTAATGGAAACGCGTCTCTTTGTCGAAAATTCCGTGCGATAATGTGAAGAAAATATCGCATATTTCTTTTCTATATGTATTTTTTTATTTGACTCCGAATAAGGAAATCGAAATATATATTTTTTTTTCAATTATTAAAAATCAGAAAATGTCTTTTACTTCTGCAGTCTTTCAATATATATATATTTATATATTATATATATATATATATATATATATATATATATATATATATATATATATATATATATATATATTATTGGAAAATATACGAATAATGTTTACACAATGAAAGAGGTGAAATTTTTTCAATAATAAAATTTATATATTGAAATTTATCAAATAAACAAACATAATATATAAAGAAAATGGGTTTATGTCGACAAACAAACCACTTATATCTTTATTGTCGTTTCAATTGCGAAAATATCAAAGCATGTTTTCAAATAAATAAAAAAAAATGTATATAATATCATTTTATGCACATATATTGAAAATATATATATATATATAAAAATAAAGGATTTTTTTTTATTTTTCAAAGATATTTTTGACGATAATTTGTGAAGCGTTTGCGCTTCGTTAGATGAAAAGCGAAACTCCTAAATTGCTCAAAAATGAGTCGACTGTTTACACTTAAAGGGTGACAAGTTTGATGGGGGAAAACGCTTATTGGAAATAAAAACAACCCCTTTATTTTGGCAAATATTTTAAGATAAGTATACACTGTTACATTTTAGTCGTGCGGAAACTCCGGAGATAAAGCTCAAAATCCCTCATTTTTTTCCGTTCACATATTCGGTTGATGGAGGGTTAGAGATGAGCCCTTAAATTGATATAATACGATACAAATCCAATAATTCACCTAAGATGAACGGCGATCGGTGCTTCGTAAAAAGATTTTTTTTATAGATTTTTGAGGATATTCAATAGATAAAAAAGGATTACAAAATTTTTAATATAAATTATGTTTAGTTTTGTAATAAAAAAAATATATTTTTCAACAGAAAAATATCGCCAATATCCAAAAATCTAATATCGTAATCCGAAAGAATATAATTTCTTAAAGTGAGATTTTCCGAAGGAATTTGATGCTCAAGCGAGCCTAAAATTTCCTTTCAAAACTTAATCAAAGTGACATTTTCTTAGGATCGAAAATACTTTAATTACGTTCGACGTCAAAATTGATCAAAGCCTTTTAATAATACATCCGTACGCACGCACAAATTCACATACACAAACACACACACCTACAAAGTCTATAAAAGGAAAATAGAATTATAAATTTTCGAATTATGGTTAAATTTATTTTTGACTTTGCGCCGTCGAGAAAAAAAAATCGCACGATTTTTTCGCGTACAAAACTTTTGCGTAAAAATTCAACGAAGGTGGTAAAAAAGCGTCAAAAAGTCGTTTAAAACTCGTCGAGATGACACCTTGAGGCACCATTTCAGACAATAACAAATATTCCGCGAAGAATGAAAAAAAAAACTTATAATTTCAGCATACTGAAACATCTCGCGGGCGCGATTTAAGCCATTTATTGCATTCACCCGCGGGGGACGCTTTTCCTTTTATTATTTTATTTCCCTTTCGACGTCGTTAAAATGAAATAAGTTTTTCATCTGCGGGCCGAACGACAGCAAGCAAACAAAAAAAAAATTTAACGAAAAATCCCGTAATGATCGTAAAAGGAAAACGAATTAGGCGACGACAAAAAAAAAATACACACAATATTTGTATTTTATGAATCGTCTAAAAACCCCGAAATTTGCCGCTTACGAGAGTTGCATATATATTTATTTATTTTTATTTTATTTTTTCGATATTATTATTATTATTATTATTATTATTGGTGCGATGGCTTAATTTTTTTTTCGGTACGTGTAAAATTAACGTGAACGAAGTGCGATCAATCATTATATACGTCTCGTTACGTTTGTAACAATGTTTACGTGTACGTAAAATGTGACACGTTTTCAATCAACCCGATCTAAATTATAACGTATTATATGACGAAAATCGTACTGTCATATTATGCGAATATTGCGGCATAATTATGACGAAAATGGTGCAGAATAATAATTAAGATTATTATATTTATTTATATTTTTTTTTACATACAATCGATCGTATTATTATTATTATTATTATTATACGTTTACGATTTTATTTATTGATTACGATTTGTTTTCAGAATTTTTTATTTTTATTTTTAACGTATCTTTTATATAAATATGTTTATATTTTTAATGTTATTCATTATTTAGAATGTTTTTTAAAGAATATTTTTTATCTTAGGTAGAAAAAAAATATTCACATATATATTAAATCAAGATACATATATTTTTTTATATTTTACATTTTTATAGTCTGACGAAATAAAATAATTATTTATTAGATTAAAATTTTATAGACTAAATAAATATTATCTTCAAAGTAAATACTTATGATTTATTTTTAAATATATAGGAAAAAAGTTCTATTGAAAAGGATGGAAAAAGCGAAGCATTTATAAAAAAAAATAAAGCAAAAAAAATATTAATTTATAAATATCGCATAATTTTTTATTTAAAAAAATGAAAAAATAAACATCCAATTTTATTGACATGAAATATATATTTCAAACAAATTTTATAGATAAGAATTTTTAAATATTACCTTATATTTTTCAAATTAAAATTAGAAAGTCCCTTTCGTATTTATTAACAATTTCTAATGTCACTGAAAAAATATCAAAAATTAAATTCTTAAATAGGCTATCATTCGATAAAATCGATACAGATAAAAAAAATCACCAAGAAAAAAATTTAAATAAAACTACACATAAAAATACCGAAAATTAAATGTAATAAAAAAAAAAACAATTCGTGTACGCGTAAATGATAAAAAGTTAATTTAACGATGATTAATGACAACAATTCGACGAAATGACAAAATATTCTACACTTGATCGATGAATTCTGTTTTTTTTTCTGCTCGTCAATTTTCGCAAAATAATCAAATATAAATCAAAAAAATATGTCAAAAATAATCAATGAAATTTATTAAATTATTTATAAAAAGTATTAAAAATGATATATATATATATATATATATATATATATATATATGTGTGTGTGTGTGTGTGTGTGTGTGTGTGTGTGTTTGTACAGTTTTATTGTTTTTTTTTCGGCGGACGACACGACGAAGCTCTACGACAGTTCGGCTTACACTGAGAAACGAACCGCTACGACGGCGTAGACTCGTAGCCGACTGCGTCGAATCCGAATTCATATTATTAAGCCACTCTATATATTTTCTTCGCTTTTTCTTTTTCGATTTTTTTTAATTTAAAGTGTTGATTTTACAAATGATTTCTACTATTGTTACGTGTACAATATAGTTTCAAAGTTTATTCTATACCAGATTATCTAGATAAAATGGCGTAAATTATTTTGTTTATGTAAATTAATGAACGTATTAATGTACCATAAAAGTAAATATTTATATGTGCAATTATATTTATATTAGAATTTAGTAATTTATTTAACGTTAAATTATAATTGGTGTACTGGATAATTGACACAATATTGATTTATGTACTTTAAAAATGATATATATGTGTAAATAATATTGTTATAATCAATGTTTTATTTTGAAATGCACATTTTTTATATGATTTTCATATTTTATTTTTGATTTCATTTTCATTGTTCACTGTGTGACATTTTCAATGCACGTTGCAATTAAGGGAGATACAATGTGGTGGTTTTCTGTTGCCTTCCACAACATAATTTTTCTTACATAATTTGAACAAAATTATATAAGAAAAATTTATTTTAAATATAAATTATGAAGAATGCCTTAAAAAGCAAATCAATATAAATATAATTATACTTTTATGTTATAAAAGATAATATTTCATATTAAATAAATTATTATTCTATAATAATTTTCTTCGTTTTTAAATATTTCGAAATTAAATTATTTATTAAATCAACGAAAGAATGCAATAATTTATATATTTACAGCAAAATTCACAAATTATCACAATAAAATTTATTTAAACAAGTTTCTGG
The DNA here is from genome assembly GCA_024500535.1 of Leptonema lineaticorne. NCBI lineage: Eukaryota > Metazoa > Arthropoda > Insecta > Trichoptera > Hydropsychidae > Leptonema > Leptonema lineaticorne. The sequence continues at coordinate 11,952,363 of JANIJI010000008.1, read as the reverse complement.
TATTTAATATATTATCCAATAAAACAATACGTTATACATTAAACCATTTTTCGAATGCAATTACAATATGAAATTAATTATCAAATTCCACAATGCAATCATTCGAAGCATATGTGAAATATACACAATAAAATAATATATGCGATCAATATTTTATTTTAAAATCGTTCATTTTTGACGTAATTTTGTTATATTAATTGAATTTTGTAATTTTCAAATATATTTTTCTTTATTTTGATCATTTCAAACATTCCAAAAATTCATTCCCTATTTATTTATTAATCGAGTTATTTGTTAAATTTAAATTCAATATAATTTTCAGTACCCCAAGATATCAAACGTATACGACGAGTGGGTAATTCGTGTCGGTTTAGTAAATAATATGGAATTACCATAATATATCATGCACACCGAAAATCCTAAAAACAAATTGCGCTGTACGGGACACGCTGGCTCGTGTACCACACATGAATTATCCCTGCAAATTCAACGTTTCCTCGCGTACATGTGACCGGAATCATAATCGCATTTACTGTGCGTCTGCCCGAGTCGAAAAGGGGTAACGGCATTACTAACAACACCCTCAGTTTTCTTTTTTATTTTTTTTTATGGCGAAAAACTCAAGGAATTAAAGTGTTAAAATTCATGTTTTAATCTTCCAAAAGCCGACTTCGTAATCAATTACTGATGAATGCATCGCTTTTTTTAGATTTTATTTCACGTTTAAAATATTTTATATCTTTTTACATTCGGTTATAAAAAACGATATATTTTTATTTATATATCTGTTATAATAATAGCGTATAAAAAGGGTAGTTTCGTCTTTTCGTATTCAGTTTGACTGGTTTAAATTTGTTATATAACAGGGTTTGTCAGTTATGGTCTCGAAATTTGCTTATAGTCAAATAAATAAATAACGAGATGCTGGAATTTTAGACTAGTTTCACACCCTCTATATATGTCGACGATTTGATATCTGAAAATTTTACCCTGATTTAGTATTCGAAAATCAATTCAAAGCTAATAAAAGTTACTGTAGACTGTAGAAAGAATATATTATTAATTACAAATTAAAATAGATTTTTAAATTTAACGACTCAATTGGCGTTCATTTTGCTGTTATAACATTTATGATTAGTAATAATTATATATACGTTTATTAAACTTTTATTTTATCGTGATTATATTTCATTTAAAATGTTAGGAATAAAATTGAAGAATGTGGCAATATTTTTAAAATCAATTAACGTCTTTAAATTCAAAAGTTCATACTAACAATTTGCTATAAAGGCAAATATTTACTACAATTTAATATTTATATAGAATTTTTCATCAAATTAAATCTTTTATCTGTTCTACCATATTATCCTAAAAATTCAATTATATATATATATATATATATATATATATATATATATATATATATATATATATATATATATTAAAAAATGATTTTAAACCATCTTAGATTTTTATTATATATAATAAAAAGTAAATTAAATGTGAAAAATATTTTACATATATGTATCTTTAAACGAACACGAATTTCCTTTTTTCAGTCTTCATACTTTTTAACATTTGATATATAATAGCAATTTACAATAATAATACAAAATAATAACGACGATATTTCACGTCGCCAACTTAATACTCAATTTTAATATTTTATATTAAAAATAAAATTGTTAAAATAGAAAAGAAAAAAAAAGCTAACAATCTCTTTTCGACGAATTTTTATTTTCACTCTCTCTCTCTGCCCCCCCCTCCTTTTTTTTCGCCGCCCCCGCGTAATGAGAAAATATAATTACATAAATAATACTTAAACGCGCACTTCGAACCGGTCTTAAAATTTTAACGTCGATTACGCAAACGAAGCCGTCGCGTAATTAAAATAAATTATAATGACGCCTCTCTCTCACTTTTTTTTCATATCGCTAGATAAAAATAAATTATCTGCAATTACAAGGAAACGATGTGAACGTATTCCGTGCAAATGTTATCTTGTCACGTTTGCTATCATGTCAGTAATTCATTAAATTAGTCTACGCCATAAATATTTATGAAAGGAAGTGATAAAAATGGTTAAATAATACATTTAGCACGATATTTTATATTTTTTTCAACACCCTATTGTAATGCAGTCATTAAGCAATATTTTACATTTATATATTTATATACATTTTTCTGACATGTTCAATCTATGCTTCATTCAATTTAACCTGATTTTTTTCATAAAAATACATATATTAAATTTTAAGAAAAAATATTATATATATATATATATATATATATATATATTATGTTCATACAAATGTTGAGCACTTCTATTTTTTATATACACATTTTTTTAACTATTAAGCTTGAGCTTAGCAGTTTATATATTTTTAATTATGAAAATAGATTTAATGAACTATAACTTAAAATATTATTTAAAACCAGGTAAGTCTAGAGATAATTAAAAAAAATCATTAAATTGTATTACGTCGTTTTTTATTGAAATTTAAAAAATAATCTCGGTTTTTTTAGAATACAATAATGAATAGATTTCAGTACAATTTTTACAGCTTTATAATGAATTTTTGAAATAAAAATACTCAAAAAACTATTTTTAAATGAAAATAACTTACATTTATTCTACAATTATCTCTTGACATATATTATATATATATATATATATATATATATATATATATATATATATATATATATATATATATATATATAGTAAATAACACAAAGGAATGATGTTACAAACATAAATGGAATCCTATTCTAATAAAAAAATATGTTTTCAATTGAATTGATATAAAAATTCTATCTGAAATATAATTATATATATTATTAAAATTTAATATTATGTAATTTATTAAAAAATTTATAAATTAATTTAAAAATTCTGATAACCACAATAATAACCATGGTATATATGCGTTTATGATATTATATAAAACGTATATGTTGATACTTTAGAATGTTTTTACAGCTGAAACACGTAGATATTTCGATATGAAAGAAAAGATACCTTTCAATTTTATATACGTATCATAAAAGAAAAATATTTATTTTAAAAGTATATTAAACCAACGTCAATATCTTCAAAACGTGAACGGAGAAAAACGCGCGTGAAAATTGTCTAATAATATTACGTGTCAGAAACAAAATTACAGAATAAAATGTAAAACGTAATTCTAATAATAGCGATTATGATAATAAGAAAATATTATTTTACATAATGATAAAATTTATATTTGGATAATAATGAAAATTTTATTAAGTCACATTGTAATTCTATATTATGAAGCTTATCATACCAAAATATAAAATGATGTTGTATAGAAAAATAGTACATTTAGAGCTTATTATTATATTTAAAATTTCCACATTAAATTTAATTCGAACGTATTTTCTGTTACGATTTTGTTTATTATGTTGTTTATTGTTGAGAATAATTAAAATGGAATTAAAAATATTTTTACTCGATGGTGTAACAGGAAAATTTGTATATTTTATTTTTATGTTCGATATGCTATAAATATACGTTTATTATTCATGAAGACAGAATTTCGTATTATTATATATTAAAATGGATATATATATTATTTATTTTGTAAATAATACGAATATAAAATATGAATACGTAATTTAAATAAGTGTTTGCTTGCAAAAAAATTAAGATGAAAATGTTGCTATTTTAATTCGAAATATATCTAACGGAAAAATAACTTGTATTTTATTTTGTTTAATACAAAAAAATATTACATTTTATTTGCTGTTATAAATATTCGTATTTACGTTTAATGTTAACAATAATATAAGTATTTAATATTTGTAATACAAAAAATATTCATATATAATATTTAATATTAATATCTTTACTATTTCTGTTAATTATAATATATATATATATATATATATATATATATATATATATATATATAAAGTAATTGTTTCTTTGTCATATTAAACTAAACACCATTATCTGAAACGAAATACGAATGAGAAAATTTCATCCGAAGCGACAAAACGACGCAAAAGGACGAGGGTGGATAAAAGTTTTTCGCCGAGATTTAACACTTTTCCGTGGCCCTTACGCGACCCGCTCGGATTCCGCGAAAGCCTCCTGGACAACTTTGGTAAACAGCCGTAGTCCCGTAGCCGACGAAAGTTTTTTTTTCCCCACGCAAGAAAAACAAACTGCTACGCCGCAACATTGGCGGCTACGAGCGAACGCTTCTCCACGCAGAAACGAATCGATAAAAGGGAATAACTTTACACATTACGAAAGCTGCGGTCTCATCCTTCGCACTCTCCGAAAGCTTGACGAAGCTTTCGCGTACGTATCGCCTATAATTTACACGAGTTTAAGCGTGGAGGAGAAAAAAAAATAAAGAACAACAACGGCCATCGACGAAGGTTCGATAAAATACCACCATCTGGAACTTTGTAAGTTCTCGATATAATGCATTATTCGTCAGCTTAAAAATATATATACAAACGCCTATTATTATACATATTTCATTGATATTATAATATAATAATATCGAATTCAAAATTAATAATCTTCATACATAATCAACAATTAACATTTCATAATTTTCAAATTAACCTATTAATCTCATTTTTAATTTAATATGTAATATAGAATTTAATTCATAATGTATTTGCGGTTCAAAATTCTAATATTAAAAATTTTCTCCGGGCAATCAACGGTGCTTCACTTTCACTTACGGCTACTAGAAATCGTTACCAAACCCCGAATTAATGATTTCGAAGGGAATTTTTGACCTTTTTTTTATTTAACGAGTTTCACTGGAATCGGACGTATAAATTAGTAGTCTTTTCGGTCTTAATTTGCCACCTTTTCACCCGATCCACCCATCAGTTTCGCCTCGAGTCGAAGTAAAAACGTTCACGGCGAATCAATGAAAATCTACATCGTTAAAGTCTCGAAGAACGTTCGACGAACGAAAGGGTTTAACTAATACAAAAGAATGATAATTTACGAATATTTAAATACACGCACACGCGTCTTTATAATTATATATATATATATATATATATATATATATATATATATATATATATATATATATATATATTCTTTTAATATATGTGCGAGAACGTTTATAATAACGCTTTTGGAGTGCGAAAACGAGATTAACATGTACCGAAATTAATTTTTTCAACTGCGAATAAACTGCCAGAAATGTCAAAAGGAAAAAAAAGAGTTGAGTTTTGTATATATATATATTTTTTTTTTTCGAAATTAAAATTTAATAAATAAATTTAATAATCCGCGCATTTCCAACGTCTGACACGTGAAAATTTATTATTCCGTAAAAATTGATTAATCGAGTTTATTAATACTTCGTTAATTAAATGTCAAATCGTTTCCTCGTCGAAGTAATATTTAAATATTCATTGTGATGAAATCGATCCAAACACATTTTCATTTTTATTATTGACTTTATTTGAATAAAATTAATCTTTATAAAAAAAATATTAATATTAAGTAAATAATTCAGACTATTGAATGATTAATGTTAATATTTTTTAAAATTAAAATATTAATTTTAGTATTTTAAGACCATATTTGAAAATTCATGATGGTATTAATTTATCAATATTCATTATAATTGTTTATTTGCTTAAAAACTGAACATGTTTATTAATAAATATTTTAAATTAAATATTAAAATTTACATATTGTAGAATAAATATACTATACATTAATTAAATTATATTTGATACATACTTCAAAATGTATGAACTTAAATTTGCATTTTTAAATAGTTTGTAAAACATTGATTAAAACATATTTAAATGTCGATAAAAATTTTCTTTTTTTAATTGAGTTTATTAAAATTTTAAATTCATTAATTATTTGTATTCTCAATATAAAAATTATGTTACCGAAAATTTAAACAATATTATTAATACCAAAAATTTAAACTAATATTATTAATACCAATATAGAAATAATATTTATTAAGAAAGTAATATTTATGGTAAAATTAGTTTTCTACTGAAAATTTTAAGTTATATATTATTTTAAAACATACACACATATAACTGCTAATGTCTAATTAGGATTATCTTTATATACGAGCATAATAAAACCGAGTTCTTCTCGAAAAAGCTAGAGAACGATATAATCGAGAAGAAAGCATTTAATTTAACTCGTCGTTGAAAGGGATGATTCTAAAGAAGCCGCAACACTATTCAGGTCAAAATTGTATTTTAAAAATCGTTTATACCGAACGTGTATTATGTTACTTATACATTTACGTCTATTTATATTATTATTTTCGGGTCGAAAGGGATCGCGCTTCGCGGTCGCCGATTATTTTCCGACTTGTCACATACAATATGTGGGGTGCCACTGCTTTCGTCTCGCAAAATGCTACTTTACGTGAAAGCTTTTCATAGTTTTCGAGTGCTCGTCTTCCACCCATACTGCCGCGATTTAGCGCGAAAATGGGAAGCAGCCTCTTTTATGGCACGTCTATTTCGGTGTTGGAAAATTCGCTTTCCTTCGTGCGTGCTTTTCCTAAACACGAAACCCTTCCAGGCCCTTCGTCAACGGTTCTCAAACTGCTACTACACTCTATGCTATGTTACAAAAAAAAAATACCGTCTTGCTCTTTTCAATGACCACTCAGTCTCTAGAGCACTTTTTTCTTCGTTGTTCTCAAGGATGGGAAATTACTGTTATACTTATATGAAAAGGACGATTTTCTTCGCTGTATGAATTTTTTCATTTTAAAACGTTATGTTTTTTAATTTTTATTATTATTTTAATATTTTTAAAATATTATTATTTAAAATATTTATGGTTATAAAAAAATGATAATTTTATAATTAAATTTTTTAATTTAATATTATTTCTTGTAAAAGTAGAACAAAAATGGAAAGCTCTGGTTTAAAAGAAGATTGAATAGCGCTGTATCGCAACTTTACAGAGAAAGCTTGTCGTAAATAACAGATCGAGGTTACTATGATGTTTTTCCACATTTGAGCTTTGATGGTAATGATAATTTTTATTAAGAAGTGACGAGAACAATTATTTAGATAGGTTAATTATTATTTGTTTCAGTTGAAAATTAAAAGAAAATATGTTTCAAAATAAAAATCTTAATTTATATATATATATATATATATATATATATATATATATATGTGTGTCCAATGTAAATTAAAATAATAGTAACAATTATTTTTGTTTAATAATAATTTATGTTAGTCGAGATGTAAATTAATTTCTTGTACGTGTCTCAAAAGAAGACCAAGGCCACACTTTGCAGATTAATTGGGTGCCAGAAAGTTAAGAAATTACTTCTATAAAAGCAAATGAAAAAGTTAAACTGCATTCCATTAATGTTATGGCCGTCCATGAACGTAATGAAAGCAGTCGTAAATAAGAGTACAAATACACAAAAAAAAAATAATAAAATAAAGAACGACTAAGATGATAACGCGATTACCCAAATTGATTATGATTCATAATTAAAAATATTATATTAAAAATTTAAGGATGTATTTTTGTATGAATGTAGTAGCGTTTTTTTATTTATTTTTTTTTTCAATGTAAACCATGTTTATATTTTTATTTATGACAGATTTTCACCAGAGTCGTAATAATAAATTTCAGATCGTAATGACGAAGATTTAGCGTGCGATATTTACGCTTTCTCCGTTTATTATATTAATTCGCATCATAATAAAATTTAATAGAGGACGCGATAAGGTTTTAATCTTATATATATATTTTTTTTTTATTTATTTTTATTATTATTTTTGTATCCCCTTTAACGCCGCCGGCGTCCCTCTTCTCCACGAAAATGCGCGGCTTTATTTTACGAAACGACGAAATGATTTCATATTGAATAATAATAAATATTTATGAAGCGAGATCGAGCGTCTGAAAACGTTAATTTATACAGTTTTCAGCGTTCGGCCCGCAAATAAAACGAAGACGGTTCCTTAAAATGTCAATATGTATACGGCGATCTGAAAGAATTTATCCGGTTTTAGTAATAATATTCAGTTTTAAATAAATATGTATAATGTACAAAGTAAAATAAAACTTGTTCGTCTTTTTCAGCAAAATATATAAACAAAACTTAATATATTATTTCATACATTCTAATTTGACACATGAATCTCGTTATTTGTATGCAAATATCGTCATATTAACATTTCAGCAGTTAAACAAAAATATTTTTTTTAATACAATATAATATACAATATCATATTTTAAATCGGTTTGATATAATCTAAATGATAAATATAATTATAAAAAAATAATCTAATGAATTATTAACAATATAAGTTACAGTAAAAGTGTGAAAATTTCCAAGAAAATCGCTGGAGTTTAATGTGGAACTAAATTAATGGAAATGATGAAAAGCGTCGTTATGCTTTTAATGTAATCCGTTTTCATAATAAAGACTACCGCTTTTCTTCGTCTAGAAGATGCTGTGGGTTGACATTTCTCTCATCTTAAATATACACATCTGTGTGTGTGTGTGTGTGTGTGTGTGTGTGTGTGTGTGCGTACATGTATATATATATCATTTTTACAATAATTATTAATTTATAAATTATATGATAATTACTCTAAAAAATCTGTTTTCAATATTAAAGTATGTTAAAAGAAAGATTTAGATATATAGATATTTTTTGACAATTTACTTAAAATATAATATTTGTTTTATTAAATATTATTTTTGAATAAATTAGTAAATATTAATGTTATTAGGATTATGATTTTTTTTTAGAAATTGAAATATAAGATTTTTATATGTAATCAGAAATTCCTAATTTTTAAAATAATTTTATAATTTAAAATATAATATATATGTAGATATAGATTAATATTGATCTAATAATTGTGTGTAAATATGCTAAAACCGAGTTTCACAAAATTGTTTATCATATAATTTTATAATGTTCATAAATTATACAAACTTGGCTATTGGTGTATTTTTCTTTGAAATGTTCAATATTTGAACTTCACGTTTACAATATACGAAGTTTTGAAGAAAAACGAAATTAAAAAGGTGTCAATCCTCTTCTTTCTTTCTTGTTTTTCGCGACAGTGAGAGAGTTTTGAAAGATCAAAATGAAATGGGGGAAAAAAAAAAGAAAGTATTCGAATAAAATAAGAATAACGCAAAAATGTATGCGTATATAAATATAAATATAAATTTATATATATATATATATATATATATATATATATATATAAAGAGAATATAAAATCGGAATGCGTGTCACCGAAACAAAACCTGTAAACCGAAAGTTTGAAGTTTTTGTTTTGCTCGAGGATAAAGCAAAAAAGCACTTAAGAATGAGGAGCAAGAAACTGGAGAAGTGCTCTCAAAAACGAGACTCGGCGCTCTCTATAAATCTCTGAGCTTTTCGAAACGTAGTTTTAAAATTTATCGCTTTCCCTTAGCGGAAAATTTTCCCCATTTTCACGGTGTCAGAACGCCGTTGAAATTTATCATAAGCAAACGAAATTGATCCCATCGACAACAAACGAGTTGTGCGTATTTTTCTTTGTTTTCAGTTTATTTTTTCATTCAATATTGATAAATTTTAAAGTATTAATATTGTAAGCGTTTCGTAATGTAATAAATAAACGGACAAGAAAATATTTCATAAAGAAAAAAAATAATTATTTAAAAATTTATACACTATATTATTAAAATATTTTAAATTTTGATCTATAAATTTATATACTAACGATTGAAGTCTAAATTTTCCAAATTATACGTTGTTTCTAAATCACTAGATACACACATTGATTCTATTATAAATCACAATGCACTGAATCGTATATTTTTAATTTAATTATTAAAAAAATATTTTTTATAGATTAATTTTAGATAACTAATAACAATGAACTTTTTTTTATATAAATACGACATTTTTAATAAGAATAAAACAAAAGAAAATTATAAAAACTTCATTCATTTTTTAAATTTTCATAATTTTTAATATTTAAAAAATACAATATTAATATTTAAATTGCTAGTTAAAAAAAATAAATATATTTATTTTTTTATAATTAAAACATCTTCAGAATTTTACACAACACAAATCCTAATACATAAAAATCGTCGTAAAATTATTTCAATACAATTCAATTTAATTAAAAAAAAAAAACGTTACATTAACGTTTAACATTATGATTATAAATATAAATATATTATATATGAAATAGTGCAATGAACGCGGTTTGTTGCCATCTTAACAAGTGCGCCTTTACGGTTCCAGTATGCGTCACATGTTTGGTTTAAATCGTATCACACGGTGCACTGAAACTTTGTTAATCTAACTTAATTACTAGAAGATCGTGCCAATTAAACGAAAGTTTAGACTAACCGAATTAACAAGCTGAATAAGATTTGCACTACTGGTAGGCGACGAAAAAAAAAAAGATTTATAATATACAAGTAATTAAATATAAAATTTTCAATCGATAAAATATATCATATGTGATATATAATATATATAGAAAATTATTAATATTTTATAACGAGTAATTTCAATTTTCTCGACGAAAACTATTAGAGTACTTTTATTAAACGAGAGGTTGATTGCTTTAGTAATGAAGCGAATGTGTGTCGCGGCTGAAAACGGTGTCGTTTTCAGCGCGCCGTATTAATTTCAGCAAAATTTTAAATTAAACGCGACCTTTGACAGGCTCCGTAGGGAATTTCGGCGACCTGAAAAGGTCACATTTTTGTCTCGAACACTTCGCTATATATATATATATATATATATATATATATATTTTTTTTTCATTCGACAAACGTTAACCGCGTAATCCTTTATTTTCACGCGACATAACCGTAACATAATTTACAACTAGATCTATGTACAGAAGACACGTTAAATTGTCCGAAACGAGATTTCGTCAGGGTTATATCATTAGTATTTATTTTATTTTTGGAATAAATATATTGTTTATATATATATATATATATATATATATATATATATATATATATATATATATATATATATATATAATAGATTTAAAATTGATAATTTGTCAATAAATTAATATTTTGATAATTGTTATATTTAACTACATATATAAAAGATTACTTTTTGAATGATGTTTTTGAAAATATTTCGTCATAAAAAAAAGGATTATGAAATATTTTTTCATTGCCTTCTAGTTGAATATTCAATTGCTTTAATATAAACATACAATCAATGATTAAATTGTGTTATATTTATTAAAAAATAAAATTAAATTTTCAGAGATATCTCTAAAAAAATATATATATATATAATAAAATATTATAAACATAAAATAATATATAGAATTAAAACGATTATTAAAAATAAATTAATTGAATGAATTATGATATTTTTAGATTTTTTCTGAAGCTTTAAAAATTGTTGGATATTACTTAAAATATATTTATATAACAATGTAAAAAATGGTTTATCCGGTTATGTACTGAAAAAAGTAAACGATAAGGCGAAAAGCAAAAAAATAAAAACATAATTATATTCAATATAATGTTGAAGCTTTAGAGAAATAATACAAGAAAAATCCGGCAGATTTCAAGCAGCGTATTTCGATACGACCCTTATTTGGAAAATTTCGACTGAAATAAAAAACACTTGGCAATAAACAAACGGTATCAAAACCGGGAAAAAACAAAGGGATCCGTCGTTCCTTATCCGTCGTCATATTTGTACACGAGAAACAATTACGGAACGAGAGCGACAAAGTTGGACACACAACGAGCAGTCGAAACAATGAGGTCCTCTTTTTTTTTTTTGTTTTTGTCGCAGTTTTTCGGAACCCTTTCTTCCGTTGTCGTGTGCAACTTGCAAGAGTATAAATATGTATATATATATATATATATATATATATATATATATATATATATATATATTAAAAAAATAATACAGAAAAAAGGAGCAAAAAAATAGTAGCAAAGCTGGTGATGAAGCAATAGGAACTAGACACAAAGGGCCAAAAGGAAACGGTGAAGTTGTAAAAAAAAGGACAACGTTTCTGTCCTTTCGTCTGAAAAGTGTGCCGAATGAAAGGATGGCGAAATAGTGGCGAAAAAAAAATTGGGAAGCGCACGAAAAAAAAAAGGGCGCAATAAAATAAACAGGGCCTAAGAATTAAAATGGAATGTCGACTTGATGAGAAGTTTGGCATTGGATGCGGTTTTTTTGTTTTTACTGCTTTATTTTAATTATAGTGATTTTTTTTTATTCAATCATTTCCAGTGTGTCATTAACAATTCCGATTTAAAATCTCAAAAAGGTTATATTAAAATTATCATATTCATAAACGTTATATAAATCTTTTCGTTAGAGAATGCAACAGCACCTATGATAGTTTAGTAATAAATTATTTGTTTGTTGACTTTAAATTATCAGGTCACGTATTCTAATCCCTGTGGACCTTAAATGAACGTTTTCTATTAAATATATTTTTAAAAATATATGGAATTAATGAAAATAATATCATATATGGACCAAGGATTTTCTTTAGAAATTCGTGGTCCTGGTTAAATTTTATGGAATTGAATCATAATCTCTAAATCTAATCTTCAATTTAAATCTTCCCTTTTCTAAAATATTTAACAAATCATAATATTTGATACATTTTAAATTTAAATAAAGCTGAAATTAATAATTACATAAAATTAATATGAAAATGTAATAAAATATCTTACGAAATTCGGTTTTAAACTCTCGCTATCTAAAATGCTTAATGTGTATAAAATTAATCGCTAAATAAATATTTGATATTATAACTTTTTCATTGTTGTATTAATTGCGAAAAAGGTGTATTATATTATATATGGAATAATTTATACGATGAAAAAGGTGAGTTAAATAAAAGTTTTAAGTTCTTTCAGTAGACGTGAAATTTTTATGACGACACTTTTTTTGTATAATATTTTTTTTTACCTTATCTTAACTTGTAGTATAGTTAGAATAATGCATTGAAACACTTTATAAAGCTTAAACCCATGGTGTCATTGAAAATTTTATTGAAGCGTAACACATTTTCCTTATGATACTATGAAATCTGGTAACGATACGAGCATAAAATTTTCTTTCAAGAAAACACTCAAAAGTTTATAACTTTACTTTATTTTGATATCTTGTTTATTAGGTACACTCATAATATTAATCATATTGTGTTTTATATTGAATTTTACACCGAGTATAATTGAATTTATATATATATATATATATAATAAAGGTGAACGAAAAGTGATAAAAGCATTACTTTCATCAGTTCGAAATATAATATTATTATATTTTAACACAATTAGAAGCTTTTATAATATTATGATAATACGTTTTGATCGAGAACGATGCCGTTTTGGGATTTAAGAGTTATGAGGATCAATAGAGAATTCTCCTTCAAAATTCAAACTTCAAACAATGAATACGACGAGAGAGGCTTAGACTTTCTAAAGTTAATTATTTTGGTTTCTGGCCGACTTTGCCACGCGGCAAATCCCCGATGATTTTTCTTCGAAGCGTCAAAATGAAATAGAACGTCCGTGGAAAACTACTATAGAACCTTGAAATTTCCGCGAAAACTTCGCGCATTTGAATTATGAAGTTTTTCTTTTATGATGAGTGATATTTATTGCATATAACAAAGAAATAAATATGCAACAATGAAGGTTAAAATTTTGTTGATAAAATATTATACTTCGAACTGATTTATTTTTTATATCTCAAAATAATAATTAAATATTGTAAGTAAAAAAATTTGATCAAATATATGAAACAAAATTCTATAAATATAATATGAATATGAACGTATTAAAAATATTAAATTTTTTATAAAAATCTATAAAATTAATATCTGTGGGAATTTCGAAAAATATGATATGAACTCTAGTTGGCAAAGTTGCAAACATGAGCGTAGTTTATATATCAAATTGTTGAGAAACACTGTCGTGGTAGGATACTGTATCATGTAATATATTGTAATTCATGGAATGTATAACTTCAGTTCATTTGATGTATTTTGCATCGTTTTATGGAATTAATATAAAATAACGAAGTTTCTCAGAGAATTTCTACAAAATTGTCCATTATATTATATAATATATATGCTTATACATTTTTATAATATATTACTTACTGCGCATATTGTGAAAAGAAAAACGATTAAAATTATTAAAAAAAATACCTGAATATTCAATAACGATTATTATTTACATATATTATTTGTTATATATATTATAATAATATGCGAAAATTTTGTTATATATTTTGGATAAAATATTCGTACATTTGTATTCAAAAATTAAAGATTATACATAATAAACAGTCGACGTAGATTTTTCTTACACTATCGTATCTGCTTTCGTGGAAAATATAGAGTGATTTTCCGCGCTTGTTTCCGCAAACACGCGTTCGATTTTTCCACGAACGTTATATAAAAAGAAAATGTGTTCCCATTTATGCGTTACTACAGATATACTTACATATATACATATATTATTATATATTGTATATAATACAGTGGGTTTTCGATATGAATAGTAATTTTTGCTCTTTAAATGCACGGTTCATTTTTAAAATGAACACTTAATGTCGATTCCTATATAATCATAAAAAAATATTTTAATATTAAAGAAAAGAGCGCAACAATATTAAAACGCATAAAATATAACGTTTTAGAATAAATTTATAACGATTTTTTGATTATACTTTACGTTTGGTGATATTAAGAATTATTTTTTGTATAATATTTCATATTCATAGAAGTAGCAAATTTTTTTATAATAATTTATATGTTAAAAATATATATTTCATACATATATGATTATCAAAATATGAAATGAATACTTTTTTAGTATGAGTAAACGATATTTTTATATTTTTGTATAAAATATAATATTTATGTAATATATTAATTTTTATATAAATTTTAAAATTATACTGATTAATTATTTGTTATTATTATAGTTGAAAAATATCGAAACAATATTTTTTTTAATTATATGCAAATTTTTTTTTTACTGAAAATTTAAATATATTTTTATTTGAATAGATTCTAACAATAAAGACGATTGTTTGTTATGAATAATTGTTTTATATGTCAAAATTCAATTTTGCACAATCGATAATCGGGTACCCACTATACTTGTACGAATATGTGTTTTCGTGTGTGCGATTTTTTCATATAGAGTAATTTCGATGAAAGCTTTCGCGAGCATCCGTCGAAAATAAATGCAATTTGACGCGTTGAATTTTCACCGATACCATTCTGAAAAATTTTGATTGCGAACGACGAGTCGGAAAAAAAACAGACACGTCGAGCACGCGAAAAACATTATGTCGAATTTTAAAAGGGGGGAGGGGGGAGGAGGAGGGGTTGAACGACGAAAATACTGGGAGAAAATAAATATTCGAAGACGAAATAAAAAAAAATCAAGGATATTTTTTTTGTACGGTAATGTGTCGTTTTTCTTTTTTCTTTTTATATTTTGCCGGTGTCAAAAAACTGTTTCATTAATCACACTTATCCGGGAATCTTCTTTTTCCGCGAGAATGGAAAAAGCGCGAATGCGGAATCTCATTGAAAATTCGGTAATGAAAAATCAATATTTTTAATTACCGCCCCACTCGGGGGACCGTTCGTATTTACTGAACGTTCTATCGTTAAGTTAATTATAATTTTGTATTTGAATTGAATAAAATAAATATATTGATTTAATTTTATATTATATATATATATATATATATATATATATATATATATATATATATATATATATATATATATATTATTTCCGCTTATCAAGATTCACTTGATATACATTTTTATTCTTACTTTCCATAAATGTTTATTTTTCATCAACATTAAAATTAAATAATATTTTAAGATAATACATTTTCAATATATAAATATTTACATAAAAAAAATAATTATTTTAGATATGATTATATAATCTAATATTTTATTTCATTTTTATTGCTTGAAAAATTATTTTAAAAAAAAGTACAGAAATCGTCAGAAATACTTTAATTTGATTCCGAACTTTAACGATTATATAACTTTTTTTTGTATAACTCGTTTCGTTTTTCAATTAAAAGTTGTTACTACGTTATAATAACTATTTTTTTCAGAATTACCTAATCAAATTTTTTAATAAAAAAATTGTGCACGAATTTTCCTATATTAGTTTTCTTTTTTTTTAATAAATCGTAGAATGCGACAACTTTTATGCGAACGTCGAATGCGACAACTTTTAATCAAATTGACAATCTATTAATAATTAAAATACAATTTAATGTAATTAAATAAATTATATGAAATATAAAAATCAAGCTTTCGCCGTTGATCATTGGCAATTCGTAAACATCAGAAAAACATTAAACGTTCTATAGAGCAATGTATCAATTAAACGAGCGACATTAATACCGCAAAGAACGAAATGAACACAGAAATAATAATATCTAGTAGTATAAAAATGGAAATAGAAATAAATAATTCTGTGATGCCATTGGAAAATATGCAAATATCTGAAAGAAGCGGAAGACGTCGCGCTTTTCCAGGCTCTTGTGATTTATTCAAAAATACCGCAAATGCCAAAATTCTGCATACAGCATATATATATAAATATATATATATATATATATATATATATATGTGTGTGTGTGTTTTGATAATAGAACGTTTGCATGAAAATCGACGAAACCTTATGAAATTGTATGAACCACCTAATTGTTTTTAATATTGATCCAATTATTTTGTACGTCGGAAAACCCAATTTTATTTCATACAGCCGGAAAATATTAAAAATTCAAATTGTACCTAAAATTTGCTGTCGCAAAATTTTCAACAAGCCAATCTACATTTGCTTTCGATGAAAATTATATTTGTTTTTATTAGAAAATAATTCAATTGTGTTTTTTTTTCCTAAATTTCCCTTTTTTTTTCGTATTTCAATACAATATTATACGTACTTCGTTCGTATATTTTATATATTGTATTTTCTGTCCTAAGTTTTAAACCGATTGTAAATGCGAAAATATAAATCGTTTTATATTTCCGATTTAATGACGCCATTTTGAAGGCGAAAGTAACAGAATAAGAAACAATATCATAAAACCAAAAATATATTCATATTATGATAATTTATGTTAAAAGTTTTGATTCACTTCTTCCTTTCAGATTCGGGGAGTTTTTATTACTGTATCAAAGTCTTTGCGTTTTATTTTGTTTCTTTATTTTTCATCGTTTCATATAATTTTCAATTATTCATACATTATAAATGGACATTTTCCGAGCAATTACGTACGGTTTACGTTTGATATAGCGTTTTAAATATGTTGTATATCATATATGAACAATTTATTTTATTTTTTCTCGTATCTTATATACAATATACATTTTTTAATTTTAATTATTTTGTTATTATGCAATTTTTTAATTTATCTAGATGTAGATCTTTATCAAGATAATTGTATAATTTTATTAGATATCGACTCTTGATATCAATATAGAGCGATATTGCCTTTAGACGTCCCAGGAGATTTTCCTTTATTTCCATTTTCATCTTTCTCGCAGTGGCATTTTCCATTTTAATTAAGCACACAGCTACCGTTGATCATCTTTAATGAATATGAACTGGCCGGGAACCAATGCAGTTGGGATTCCTACGGGAACATATTCACGTATGCGTTTTCCACTAGAATATATTATAATAACAGTCTTCATTATGATTTGAAATGAGAAATTTTATATAATGAATGCGTAATGCAAACATTTCATAAAATATTAAATTCTTGAATTATCAAAATTCATTATTATTAAACAGATATAAAATACGACATATTTAGATTATATATATATTTTTCAATTAAACTAATTAAATAAATCAATAAACGGATGAATTCGGGATTTTGTTGTCTTGTGAAAGCTTCAAAGTGTCAAATTATATTATCAACAAAATAAATAAAATAAATTGAAAATGTAGGCATATTTAGCTTTATTTTTAGCCGCGTCCAATATAAATTATATCGTATATAATATATATGACACGGAGGATGTGAGCAATTTTTCCGATCGCTTTGTTCGCATAGAGTGTTTTCCACTACGTTAATTTTCAATCTAATATGACTTTTAGCAGTCTATAGTCTATTACGCTTGTCATTCGATATTCAACGCCTTATATGTTTCATTTTTTTTTTCAGACCCTGTCAGACCCTTTTATGTACGAAGGAACGAGGAACATGGAAAAAAAAGAAGGAAAATATTTATAAACTGAATTGAAATTTGGGACGAAATTCTAAGGGTGCGAAATTCGATTTTTTTCACTAATACGTGATGCGAAAAAAAAAGTCGAAACTGAGAATATTTTATCTTTAATTTTTTTAAAAAGTTAATATTTTTCATAATTCATATATATATATATATATATATATATATATATATATATATATATATATATATATATATATATATATATAATAAGAAATTTCAAACTTGCCATAAGACGTATTACGTATTTTTTTTTTATTGAAATTTTAAAAGTGTATTCTCGTTTACCAGAATTTTTCATTTGCTCAAACAATTTTTGTTGATTTATTTTAATTTTAAGTACTTTTTTATGCAATAACTTCCGCTTCCGGCTACAAAATGCGATGAAAAACAATAAAAATCTTCAGCCCTGTTTAAGCTTGGACTTTTACGATTTTTTCAACGCTTTCAGATTTATCCTTTGGACACATTCTAAAAGCCTAAAAAATATTATATTTAAAATATCCTGTTCGCATAGCACATTACAATTCTAATAATCGTAAAAAAGGATATTTTTTCATTTAATGGTCCATAATACTATATATATATATATATATATATATATATATATATATATATATATATATATATATATATATATATATATATATATATATATGTATTTATACAAAAATATTTTATTTTATTTATATTATAAAAAACATTGCAGCTTTGGATAAAAATGTAAATATTTTGTATTTATTTTCCAATGAATTAAAATACATTTTAAAATTAATAAAATTATTGACGTTAAATAAAAAAATGTAAAATTAATTTCATTTAAATATTGAAAGGAAAATAGATGTATTGATAAAAAAAAAATCTGGAACACACTTCAATTACTTTCGAAAGTTTCCCCGTATCTCGTTCCCGTCGTAAAACGTTTGAATATAATATAGTGCGGACACTTTGTCACAAAAGCCCTATTTTCAGCTGAAAACGGACGCTTTTCACGAAACGACTCCGGCACAACAGGCATACTAATTCGTAGCAAACGATATTTAAAGTAAGTGTTGGCCATTTGTCAAAAGAAGAGTGTCAACGGCCACAGCTTCCAACTAAATAAGCGATGCTAACTGGCTGCTGAAAAAAGTTACCGTCGAAATTGAGCTATGTAACAGTTAAAATGTTTTATGTCATCTCTCGGCAACCAGCCATGACTTTGTATAACTTACAACATATTAGAAAAAAAAATCGATATTTATTTTTTTTCATATACAAATACGCTATCGTATAAATATTTAAATTAAATTTATATTTAAATCTGACTTACCAATATGCATATAAGACTATACATATATATATATATATATATATATATATATATATATATATATATATATATACCAAACAAACAAACTTGCAACGAATCCATTATATCTACAATAATACACGTCGGTGAAACAGCAGTGTAAACATTTCGTTAGAGCGTTTTGTCCTCTATATCCTAATACAGGGAAATTCGATCGGGAAAACGCTTTCCCGGGATTTATTCTCTCGCGTTTGGTTCCCGTTCAATCTATATGGAAGATTTCCATGTTCAGTGTTTTCCTTTAATTATTTAGCGTCTAGTTTAACTTCGACTTAAAATATACGAGTATTTCTATACTATATTAGTAATCGGCAAGAACTACAATAATTTAAATCGCTGGTAACGAATAAATTTACAACCAGATCTTTTTCGTGTTCTATAAATTGAAGAATATTCATTCAAATATAATATAATATAGCTCATACAATAAATTTTAAATTTTCTATAATAAATATATTATAGATTATAATTACTTAAACAAACAAAAAAAATCACTAAAACTTTCATGAGGATAAGTGCATAAAAATATGCCCATTAGAATAGAGTTGATATATTTCTGTTTTTAATAAAATTAAATATTTTTAAATAAAAATTTTCTTCTTAAATAAAAAATATAAATAAGTTTAATTATATAATTCTGAAGATATTTACAACTAAAATTAAATATGGTTAAATTTGTTTAAAGGCATCAATGTTTACCAAAATTATTTTTTTATATATAAAAATAAAAAAAAGGAAGTTTTGAAAATCATTAAAAAATGTCAGCTATGAAAAAAATATTTAAATCATAAATATATTCTTTAATATATATAAATTTGATGTTATTTTTAATACACTAATATCAATTTTATTATATATATAAATCAACTATATTATAAATATATTTTTTTATTATCCAAGAGTTCATTGATACTTATATCTAACGTTGAGTATATTTTTTAGTATTTCGATTCGAATTTTCTTTTCATATTGCATTATATACATATGAGTTCAATATGTGGATATATCAAATTTAGTTAAATCTTTGATATGATAAATAAATATTTTACCACATCGTCGATCCGAACGAAGCCATAACCCAGAATCGAATGTATATATAAGAAAGATCTGAACCCTTAAACATATATTTCGACGTTGCACAATATTCGATGCGACGAATCAAACATGAATTTATCTATTTTATTTTTTTTCCTTCGAAATCTTATATAATCTCGAATATGACAAGATGTCGGGACATAAATTCACGTTTGTATTTATTTATTTATTTATATTTATACTCGTGCGAATATGATTTTTTTTTTGCACACAATAAAAAGAATATTGGGCCGTGCTAGGTGGCGGGGGGGGGGTGTTATATACTGAGGAAAATCGTAAAATATGTTCGACTCGAGTCGAACCTTCATTATAGAGCCTGACGCCATACATATTCATCAAAGAAAATGGATTTGCCTTTAACGCCCCGCAAAAAGGGGTGATTTCTTCGACGGGTGCCTTTATATTATATATATATATATATATATATATATATATATATACAAACACATTCATAAAGTAGTATCTACACAAAAGGTTGAACGTGTATATACGTGAGAAATACGCGTCTGGAGGGCAGGTTTTGTTTATTCTCTCGTTTTATATGAAACAACATGACTTATGTACAGTGTGCTCCTAAAAATTGCCTCATTTTTTATAGTGTTCGCGCGATTACAACGCAGAAAACGTAAGTGTAATCGAATCATTTCTATCGACAATCGCAAAATTAAATAAATTATTATTTTTTTTTTACTTAATAGTTTGTATTTTATATGAAATCATTAGGGGAAAAAAATCTTATTCATAAAAAAACGATATTATTAAGTCGTCTTATCTAAACTTGAAATATGTGAAATGTTGTTTTTAAATTATACATATACATACGATTTCTTATCTCGTAGAAGGTTGTATGTTTGAAAATAAATGATGTTTCGGGTATGGGAATTCTTATCCCATTCACTAGATGGTTTGTCTGGCACTTACGACAGGAATACAGCTTTCGTCTGTTTGATGAGCTTACTTTAGCGAGATCTACCTTTAAAAAAAACTGTCCTCGCTAACGATCGTCATTTATATCGGTGTTTCTATTGCTAAAACTTAGCATTTTATTTGTTTAACCAGAAAAATTCTAGATATTTTCTATATAAAACTATACCTTATACAATTGAGACAATTCTAAAATTTTTGATTGATATTACATAAAAAAATATTTATATAAATGTTCATAGGAACAGATTTAAAAAATATTTTTTTTAATACGTGAACAAAAAAATATTTTATATTTGACAGGTATTTTGTTTTTATACAAGGATTTAAAACCAATTATTTGGAGCCTAGTCAAAAACCGACGTCGGATGAAAATGATTTTTTTTTCAATTGACATTCAAAATGAACGCTTATTTTTATATTATTTTATATTTTATTTTTTTTCCACTTTCACTAATTCCGTTTTTATTGTTGTTGTTTGTCGTTCGACATAAACAGATTTATTACGGTATAATCCGTTTAAATCGAAAAAATATTAGAAAAAAAAAACTCTATGTTCAATGACAAATATGTAATGTATATTTGATTTCATCGTTTCAAATTGAGGAATATATATATATATATATATATATATATATATATATATATATTGTTGCAGGAAAATAAAGGAATAAATATATCAAATATGTTAGGAAGGTTCTAAATTGATATTGATACTTCTCAATGATATTTTTGCGACAGTGATTCCTGGAAAAATGAAATATTTCCACTTTACCTGAATACAACCAATAGTTTTCATCATATTGAAAATAAATTCCATATCTGTTTATTATATTATAAAGAGAAAATCGAAATAATCATATGATATTTTTCATTTTAATGCATATAATTTTCACATATAATACGATATATATATATATATATATATATATATATAGATAATTTTTTTCTTCTTATTTTATTAAATTCTGATATTGATAAGTCTTATATTATTTATATGTATCAAAATTATTAGAGATATAATTTTTATACGATAAAAGAAATCAATTAAAGTTTTATAAAAAAAAATCATTTGTAATACATTTTTTTTGGTAACAATTGAAACTTTACTATAAATTTTTAATGATAATATTAGACAATATATATATCTATTTTAATGATAATTATGAATTATGTTCGAATATAATACACTATTCAAACAGTATGTAAGATATGAAAATGTCAAGTTGTTATATATTATACAATTTAAATGTAAATCAAATTATATTTAGTTATATATTATACTTTACGTCAACTTTAATGTATATATGTAATGAATTTGTTTCTTAAAAATGTGTCACAATTTTTAAAATTAGATATATTTTTGGAAAATATTTATTTGATTGATATTTTATTATATTACTATAAAAAATATAATTTGATATATATATATATATATATATATATATATATATATATATATAACATAAAATGTAATAAGAATTAAGTCATACAATTTTGAAAAAGTAGAAAAACGATATCTAACGAAATTAGAAATAATTATTAATCAACTTAATGCTATTTTCGAATATATAATTGATATTATTATTCAGCCTAAAAGTACAAGAGAAACTAATTTCACTATTTTTAAAACGTGAAATGAAATTAGGTCCGACAGCAGATTACTAAATTATGGTTAATTATATAGATTAGGCGTTTTCGGTAATCACTTAACCGCATTCTAAATAAAACACTATCATGAAAGCATTAATCTGTTATTAATCATATCTGTCATATTTTAATTCATTTTCGCATTGTGAAGAATTAATATTTTAAATATTTGATCATGTTGTCAATTTATTTTATTGAAAATAAAATATAAGAAATGGTTCTAAATTTTTGTTGCTGTACACTCGAAAATACACTCGAAGCTGAAAGTGCTTCAGACGAAATCCAACCCGTTTAGCAAATTGGACAAGAATGTTTACATAGGTTTAACCGAAGAAAAGAAAATTTTAAAGGGTCGCTTTCAACGACGCTTTCAATCTGATACTTCCTACTGTAAAGGCTCTGCCATTATGTGATTAAATAAATAAGAAAAATCTTCGTTTATAGCCAATATAAATAGAATCATTGAAATTGAATTGATCATTGTGATTTATACTAGCCTTACGAATGAATTTTATATATAATAATGTCATAAAAGGCTATTTAATTCATTATTAAAGAAAAAAAAAATTTTTTTCTTATATTATATATAAGAAATAAATTTTCCAATAGAATCACAAATTGGCCAAACACTAGTTCACTATTAGTAATAACAAAGCCCTTCTTCACATTACAAAATAAATATAGCCAGAATGTGGCGTCAAAGTTGATAAACATTTTGAGGCCATCCATCGGATTATTTACAGCTGTCGAGCCGGACAAATGGCCCCGAAAAAAGCACCCCTTTTGTCCGCAATTCTGGCTTTTTATACCGGCGGCAGCTTTTACGAGACCGTAACTTATGCGGAAAAAGCACATACCGTCTGTTTAGTCCGTTAAATAGGTGCGGGCAAAAAGAAAAAAAAAATGGAAAGCCACTCCCCTCCCCCCCTCCCTTCCACTTTCACCTGCTCGACTATGTATGGGCGAGGGGATGGCGAGGGGTGAGGGCCATTAACGATCGTTTTAACCGCAAATTAATTTTTAATACGAAAATGTAGTCGTTCTCTCTATACGTCGGCGTTTATATACATAGAGGAGATGCGGCTGTATTTGGACATGTTTTTAATGGATAATTTATCACGTCGATGAAGGAGACGTAAAAAAAAATATTTAAAATATTAAAATTTAAATTATATTATTATGAAAAAAATATTTAAAGTATTAAAAATGACTATTATATAAAAATATTTTTTAAATATATTATAAATCTTGTAATTATTTATTTTTAAATATAAATTTAATAAATTTAAAATTTTTGCTTTCATTTTAAAATTCTATTTTTTAAAATTTATTTCATTAATCACTAATTTGATGTTTAAGTTTTAATTATTAACATTTAGAAATTAATCTTTATATTAAATAATAACGTTTTACGTAGATTAAAAGTAATAAAAATGACACATCTGCGATATCGCACATTATATTTTACGACCTGTTAAAAATATGTTAGCAAATTTGTAAACTAAACTGTTTTAAACAAAATTGTAATTTAGAAAAATTTTAATCGGTAATTTAAATTGACGCGAAACTTTATTTATTTTTTTAGAATCTGTATCATTTAAAAAAATCGATCGATTTTATTTACAAATATAATTTATAATAAATTTCTCAATTTTTATTATTAATTAAAAAAAAAAATACATTATGTTGTCGTAACGATTTTGAATATAGTTGAAAGGCTCAATTATTCATATTAGTAACGTTCACAGTTTACGGTGCACACGCGCGAGTCCGCGTAATTGATGTCGCATAATTAATTGGCGTTCGAATGCGAGCGCACTTCCCCTATTCGCGTGCGCGCCGTACATAATTAGACGGGTGCTTTACGTGTTTCGCTTTGATGGCCTACCAGTGGTCTTTTAACCGTGCAAATTCCCTTTAAATCTTAATCTCACTTTTGCGGCATTAGCTTTTAATTACGTTGTAACTGCCGATGCGGTCTCTTGTTATATGTTACACGAATCCTTTCGCTCTTTCCCCCTTTTCAGGTTAACCGCTAAGCTAAACATGTGAGCTTTTGTGAACACCCCTTACATATACATGATTTAAAGATTACTTTTCATAAGTACGAATTTCGCCCGGCGCTCGTTTACGACGGTGTAGAATTAAAATTTCGATCTGAACGTTTCTGCCTATTTAAAATTTTAACGTAAGAATCCCGGTCTCTTTTAGACCTTTATACATCTTATTATTCGCGTGATTTATATAAGGTTGGGATTTTCAGCTCGCAAGTGCATGTTCAATTATTCAAACGTTTCGAGATAAGACGCGTAAGTCCGCTATAAACCGAGAAATATCATGCGGAATTACAATTTGTACCGTATAAAGTCAGTATAAATTTACGATAACATTAAATATGAAATTTTTACAACGAAACAACATTTTTTTTTTTTTTTGCAAATTGTTAAAATTTGTGGTAAATATATATAAACAATAATTCTGAAATGCATACAACATAGACGCGAATTTAAACCTCAATTTAAGTGACATGAAAAACAACCAAAATTAACTTTTATAGTGCAGATTCGATGAAACGATAAATAAAATTGATCGAGAGAATAAATACTTTTTCAATGAATAATAAATAAACAAAATAGCTGGAAAATAGATAAAACTGGCCAAACAACGCTGTAAAAGTGAACAAGTGCAGAGTCGAACTTAGTTTTTTTTTTTGAATTCAAATGCACTTTTACCAAAATTGTGGATGGAAACCATTAGGGGGATGAAGCGGCGGAAGCGTTATTCAAACAACCGTAAAAATGTTTTAGGACACCGAATACTAAAAATACTGGTACATTTATGCACGTGTTACCGTTAAAGTTTCGTAAAATATGTATTCGTTATCAAATTTTACTCATAAACTGAACTAAACTATCGTCCATGTAGAAAATGTTACAAAGTATATATTTATATACAAATGTTATATTTAAATAATATATTTTGATAAAATTATTCTTTATTATATTATTCAATAATTGTATTAAAATATTAATAATTTTCGACTAATGATCAATTTGAATATTTTTATCGTCGATTTAAGATGCGATCGTTACAGGCGTCACATGTAAACTAATATATAAAGTCGTGTTTATGAACGATTTTCATGTCGGAAAATATCGGAAAACCATTGGCGAACATGATAAAGAGCCGTCGCCGTTGGGTTGGCCGCTGTGAAAACGCGAACCACCGATAGCGATTCGCTGGCTGGAAAAACAAGCGCGAGCCACACTTTTTTACGCGTTTACGTTTTGCCGGTATGTTTGCGTTGTTGGCCACCGTAAGTCGTGTATTTTTTTTTTTTTTAATAATTTTTCTCTAACGAATTCGCTCCGAATTTTATTTTCCGAAACGTTTTCGCCCCGCCGACCCCTCCCCGCATTTTTTAGAAAAATTAATTGCCGTCGGTTGAAAATATTTTGATGGACCGCGTGTAAAAATATTAATTTTTTCGCATGTAGAAGTGTTAATATATATATATATATATATATATACTTTATATGAAACATTGTTTTTGAAATATATATTTTGGTTGTTATTGTACGAATATTTTATTGTAATTAATTTTAATGGTTTAAAATAACAGCCACAGCAATACGATTTGCGATTAAAAATATTTAATACTGTATAGAGCGCAAAAAGTTAAACGCATAATTACATATTTATTTATTTATATTTGCTCTAGACGTTTAAATTTCATCCGGTTTTGGAAAACGAAATAAAAAATAAATAAAAATAGAAAACTGAATATTTCAATTTTCTATTATAATTTTTAAATACAAATTCCATATAAAATATTTAAAATATATTAGCGATTAAATATATTATATAATTTTGAATTAATACATTTTACGTGTGCATATTAGGGTTGTTTTCAATCGTTTTTCCTCCAAAATAACTACTTTTTTTTTAAATAGTTTAAATCAACCGGATTATTTTTTTTTTTAACTTGACCCATAAACGATTCCATTGCAGTTTGATATATTAAAGCACAGGTAGTAAACATCGCCATAAATTCGGTTTTAGATTTATGTTATATAATAATTTATTTAGAACTATACAATTATTTTAAAACATTTTGTTTTATAATAATTGTTATCTTTATAATATCTATGTGGAATTTGATAAAATATTATATGATCGTAATTTGCTTAAATTTTATTTTATAATTTATTATATAATTTCATCGTTTATATATTAAAATGACGATTATTTTAATATTAATAAAGCGAATCGATTTATATAAGTGAATATTTAAAAGATTTTCGTTATACAATTTTAACGAAACGACAGATACGTCCGCGAATATAAAATAATAAAACGCCGGCTTTGTGTGCGAAAAATTCTCCGGTAAAATTTTCCGGCTTTTGCGTAAGAAAATTTTCGGAATCGGTCACGTAACACATTACGGGCCTCGTTTAAAATTTAATTGAGCCCCGTCTGTCTGTGCGGTGAAATTGAACCGCAAAATCGGAATCGAATCGCACATTTATCTGAATAATTATTAAAAACGGAAACGGATACTTTATCCCTTTTTGGGGCCATTTCAGATTTATTTTTATTATTTTTTTATGATACAGAAATAAGATTTGATTAACGAATACGGATTTCGTTAATTGAAGTAGTATTTTTGTTATTAATTTTATGTACATAATTATAATTATATAGATCATTAGAGGAAGATGAGTGATATAATATAAATTTATATCGTAATTAATTATATATTTTAATACTTCTTGGATGAAGGAAAATTATTATTATATTTACATCAAGCATAATTTTCATATTATTACATATTTGATATAATTTTGTTATAATCACATATATTTTTTTATTACAATACCACAGTATTTTATAATTAGGTTATTTAGTTCACCAAATAAAAATAAAGTATATATTAATTATATCTATTAATAAAAAAAATATTTTATATATACTACAAAGGAAACCATAAAATTTATCATTAATGCGTAATTTCAAAAAATATATGGTTAAATATTTTTTACTCAATAACTTAATTCGTAATAATATATAATATGAATTTAAGTGTAGCCCGATAAAAATATCAGTAATTTTGTCACGAACACTGGAGTTCTTCACCCTTATAAATTAAAATTATGAGATAAAAGTAATTAATTAACGTAAAAAAATATTATTCTCGGGTGTATAATGTGAGACTGAAACGAAGATAAATATTGAGAATATATAATAGGGACGATTATTTTCTTTTATTAAAATAAAAATCTTGGTATTGTATTATGAAAATATTAATAGAAATATGTGTATTTTTTTTAATAAATTCTCAAAATTTACAACATTCACATTCAAAGCGTAAAAAACATCCGGGCTTAAACTTTTTCACTATGCGAGTTTTTACGTAAGTGAGTTTTTTTTTTCTTCGGCGAGGAGTGGAAAAAAAAAGAGAGAGAGAGAGAGAAAGAAACTTAATTTTCAGCTGAAAGGCTTCGTCTTTCAGACATTAAGGATCAGCGGTACAGAAACACGTGTACGGAGACAAAGTCTTCCGGGAACGTCTAAAAGGGCTATATTTTGGATGCCGTGTACGTGATTTCTCACACCTTTAAAATATATTATGTAATATTTCATAAAATCCTCGTGTTTCGAACGCAAAATGAAGCCTTTTCCGCTGAAGAAGGCATAAAAAAAAGCGAGATCAAAGCGTGACGAAAAACTTTGTCGTAATTTCATAAATCTACACTTAAAATGAATATAAGTCTGAAAGTGAATAAAGGAAATTTTATATATTATAATGTGAATGGTGCATAAATTTAATTATTACTAAAAAATAAATTCTTATATATATATATATATATATATATATATATATATATATATATATATATATATATATATATATATACATATATATACAGAATAATCTTCTTAGATATTAGAATATATAAATATAATAATACACAAATGGCATTATATATAAA
The DNA here is from genome assembly GCA_024500535.1 of Leptonema lineaticorne. Classification (NCBI taxonomy): domain Eukaryota; kingdom Metazoa; phylum Arthropoda; class Insecta; order Trichoptera; family Hydropsychidae; genus Leptonema; species Leptonema lineaticorne. The sequence continues at coordinate 11,923,058 of JANIJI010000008.1, read as the reverse complement.
TTTAATTGGTTAAGTTAAATTAGTCCGTGGGTGATTATTCCAAACATAGTTTACTTCAAATCATAACTATACTAAAATATACAGACACATATGAATATATATATATATATATATATATGTATATTTATATATAATAATGTACAATATCGTCATTGTGTAATACAGATTTACTTTAATGAACTTTGAACTCATCTGGAATTAAACTTGAAGCTTGATGCTTAGCAATTAGCAGTATTATGAGCTTTACAGTTTGATTTATTGCATAATATTGCATATCGTGTAATGAAATCTTGTCAATATTATAATTTGAATTATATATAATATATAATTATAAAGAAATTTTGTGAAATATATTATATATGAAATTGTTCAATAAAAATATGAATATTTTATTACACTTTTATAATAAAATTCTACGTATATTATAATATATTTTATAATAAATTAAAATAGATATATTATATGATTTTTATTTCATATTTTTAGGATAGTTTCACAAGTTTAAGAGAATATGTATATATTGTAACGATGTTTTAATTTAGAATACCTTGATATTTTTGGTGTCATCGAAATCGTCTATTAAAGACATTTTGAATAATAGGTTCGCGTCTAGACGATGTTTTGTCAACGTCTTTTCCGATCATGAACCAATCAAAAAAGCCTTAAATTTGTTTATGTTTATATTGAAAATTTTAGACGTTGACAAATTTCAAGGGCGCGTAATTCTCTCACTTTTATCAAATTTAATTTTACAATATTTATTTTATTTAATTTTTATTTTCGTGGATAGATTAATTTGTATAGGTTTTACTTGTTTACGTTTTTGTGATGGTCTTCATTTAGTTCGAACAAAAATTTATCGCGAATACAGAATGATATTTTATTTAAGAGATATGATTATATATTGAACAGTGTTGAAATATTACGTCTCGGTTATATAAAGCGTTAATAATAAATATATTCTGTAATAATTCGTAGAAATAAAATGAAAAATGTGAACTGATTTATTTATAGGTATATAAATAATTTACAATAGCTTTCGTCGTTATTATTGTGATATATTGTATTTTAAATTGCTTTATTCTATATTTTACTGTGAAGTATGGCGAAATCCACTTTCATTAAAGAATTAATGTTTACATTGAATCAATGGCTTTAGTGCTATATTGTGTTGACATTATCTCTATGGATCATTTGAAATAAACAATATAAATATATTAATAAGTTATATATTTTCATTTATTAAGTTACACAATAAACATAGTATAACAATATTTAGATAAGTGCTCTAAATATTTATTTAAAAAAAATTGATTTTTAATATTTTACATGATCATTTATTATATATATATATATATATATATATATATATATATATATATATATATATATATATATGTGTTATTTTAAATGTGAATTTAAAAATATATTTCATATGGACGTGAAAGAAAATTCGTCGATTATATCTTTAGAGGGTGGAATTAACTAAATAATAATAATAAAGAAATAAAATAACGGATGAACAGTTCAGGGTTTCGATTTTTTGGGCACCGTGTCGCGGGTCTCAAGTTTTAACGGTTGAATTGAATTAAAACTTTATATATTGCTCGAAGAAATGTTTCGCTTCAATTACCTGCCGAAACAAAAACCGAATAAGCGAGTGCCGTATAAAAGGTCTTTTAAAATATTTACGATAAACTTTTTGCAAACCCTCTATTCGTATTTTCGGTAACGGTGTCTTTTGAGCCCTTAGCGGCACGATCTTCGGTAATTTATTTGTGTTTCGACCGGTTCGATGACCCTTAATTTACTTAAGGACGAACGGATAAAACAAAACTATTATTAAAAGAGCGTTTCTCGCTTTATAAATTTTTATTTTTAAATTTTTTTCATACATTATAATATATTATATTCTAGTTTTGTCATATGTAATACAAATGTGATTGACTTTTTTTTTTACAATGAAAAGGTGGACACTTTGAAAGATCGTTTGTTAAAAAGAAAAACTGTTTTTCCGAAAAAAAAACGGTCGATCACTGTAGTAATACTGCATTAAAATATATAAAAATCGTTTTTTTTTTATTTCAAAATATTTAATTTTCTGGATATAATTTATTTCATTATATTTCTATATATGATATTCGTATAACTTTCAAAAGTTGAAAATCGATTCAAATATATTATGAAAATACGAAACACGCAATTGAAAACTGTAATAGAATCGTGTCTTTTATATAATATATTGAATGTTAAGAGAATAAATCCATTATAAAACTTCATATATAATAAACGTACATAACAAATTTTAACACACTAACCATCGTATTATATAAATATATTTTAAAATTAATTATTATTATATTTTTTTTTTTCAAATTATTTTATATGAGATTTATTTACAATTGAAAAAAAAATATTTATAAAAATTATATAAAAAAATTCATAAATATCTAATGGTGGTTTATATGTTAAAAAATATTGATATTTGTATTTTATATGAAAATATTGTTTATTACATTACATACATCATGCAAACTGGTAAACGTCGTTTTTTTTTAAAAAAAAAAAGGAATAAAGAGAAATGATCGCGTGATGAACACTGTATCCAATTTCGCGGTACTACCTTTTATGTGTCCACAAAAACTTTAACGTTCCACACAACCGGGAAAATGCCGGGGAAAACGCCCGTTCGCGAAAAACCGCACAGCGCGTATACATTTTACACTTTATTGAAGTTATATATATTTTTCGTTGCGGTTTTCACGTTCTTCGCGGAAATTTCGCAAGATTTACCGAATCGATCCCGCGATATAACGTATTCAGCGCGAGTGCCTTTTCGCGAATTACGTATGGATATCCGGTATCCGAACTCGGGTACGTAAATCGAGGACATGTTGTATGAAAAACGACGGCGAATAGCCGTTTTGACGACGTCGTTAAACGTTCAAAAAAAAAAAAAAACTATCGACCGCGTTAACTGTGTCAATTGCACAATTTTCACCGACGATATTCTCACAAATACTTTATTTATAATTTATTAATATTTAAAAATAATAATATTTATATTGATAAGTATAAAAAAATAACCATATTTATCAAAATAAATTAATAAAAACATTAAAAAATAATGTTGTTAATATAAATAATAACCACATCGATGGTTATGATATTTTAAACGATATTCCGGAAAGTATGATAGTTTTATAATAATAAACAGAAGAGTAAGGGTCTAGAATGCTTAATTTTAATAACGAAAACACAATAAGACCCCAAGGCAAGCTCGGAACTACACTAAAAACAAAACAACGTGTACTTTATACAAAGGTCACTTTTCCCTTGGATCTTTGTTGCTGTCATTAAACGTTTTTGGAAGTATTTAAAGGTTTCGATTGACCTCACGTACCTCTATTATGATTTTGTGAATAGTAATAAAAATGTATGATATTATTTTTATGCATATTAAAATATATTATTTATCTAACTCAATATTCAATAAAAAATATCAACAAAAAAAAATATACTTTGTAAACCGTATGGTATATAATATATATTTTTTTCAATGATGAAATTTTTTACAACCGAATGAGAGTGCTGTATGTATATTTTTTTTTTATTTTCATTTGTCCTTTTTGTTATTCGAGTCCCTATTTTTTACCCCGCAAACTTGCAAAATAAGCCCCGCTGGACGAGAGTCGGTTAATCAATCACCATTGAAATCGACCCGATGTAGTAATTCATCAAGTTGATGGGTAAACAAAAAGCGCTTCAATAGTTGATTAACAGTTGTCATTTTGTGCAAACCCTTACGCAGAACGTTTTCCAAAAGAAAAAAAAATAAAAAATAAAAGGGAAAACGGGCGGCTGATGATCTTTTGTTCGATCGATTGGTTGAAAAGAAAAATCGGCGGAAAATCAAAAACGTTCGTTCTTAATGAATGTGCGATGTAATAATTGAAATACTTTATTTTCTAATTGGCTCTTAATAAATTAATCAAATTCTCTATTAAACATATTTTCAAAGCAAAATGATCATATTGCTTAAAATATTTTTAATAATTTTATGATTTGAAAATTTTAAAGATTTTTAAATTTGGATTTAAACTATTTATAGAAAATAAAAATGTACATTCATAACTATAATGTAATTTATGTAAAATTTATTTATTATTTTTTAATATATAATAATTTTAATAAGTCTTAGAATTATATTATAATATATTTTTCATTTTATGCTATATTTTTAAATAATATTCATGACCCAAATACAGTTGAAAGGGTGATTAGTATAAATATAATTTAACTGAGTAGATTAAGTAAACCTCTTTTATATCATTTTATTCGTTAAAAATAATTTAAAATTTTAACGAAATATTTTTTGTATTTATATTAACACAAAATAATTCATATTAAAAAAAATTGTTTATTATTTAATGTATAAGAAAATTTCATAATTCTTTACTAAAAATTAATTTATCAATAAATATTATATACGATATTTTCAATAAAAATAATATTTATAAACATGTGTACAAGTATTGTATATATAAAAATCTTAAATAAATTGTGTACTTTTTAAGGATACGAGCAGCACATAGGTATGTGTTTATTCAAAGGTCGCGTTTTAAGTTAACGACTTTGGCGGAAAAGCGAGCGCAATAATAAAGAGTGAACTTTTTACGGTTAACTTTTACGATGGGCAACATGAAAAAAGTTGTTATAAACTATATTGTTTTCATACACGGAAAATGCGAACGACAATACATTGAATTATAGTCCTTCCTTCAAACACGGTCCCCGTAAAATATTTATCTGAACACAATTAAAACTAGATGAAAAAAAAATGATTATGCTAGAGAATGATCATATACAAAATCGGATTTTATTTATTTTTGCGGTCAGAATTTATTAATTAAAATTTAGATTATTTTTAAAATAATTTTTATAACGATCGATTATTGGAGTGTTTAATTAAACGACATCCTAAAGGCGCATTTTTGCCAAGCACGTAAAATACGTATTCAAATACCCTGTAAAAATATCTCACTCGGAAAATTCCATTTGAATATTTTAATATTAAAATGTTAAAAAGAGCTTCTTGTTTTGCAGCAAAGAAAAAAAAACATAAAGTAAAATAGCGACGTAAAATTCGCAGAATTGATAGAAAGGATATAAATTTTTATTTATTTTATTTATTTTTTATTTATTTCACTTCGTCGTAACGAGAAATAAAATACTAAAATAAACAGAAATGGTCTCATAATTTCACGGCGATAACGCTTCATTTGACGAACATTTTTCAGAGATTTTCTTTTGTAACTGAAAGTGCGTGGCGGACGAATATCGAAGACAAAAAGAAAGGTTTTAATAAAAAAGAAAACCCTATATAAATTCACGTCAATATATATATATATATATATATATATATATATATATATATATATATATATATATATATATATATATATATATATATATATATATATATATATATATATATATATATATATATATATTTCATATTATTTTATATTATTAAAACGCCAGACAGAAACGAATGATATCACTCATCATAAAATATAACTTGTTCAATTATATTACAATTTCATAATAAATTATTCATTATTAAAAAATAAATCTTGTATATCATCGAATTTCTTTATATGAAAGTTGTAAATTGAAATTGAAAGATTTTAGTAATCATACAAATTTGATAAATATACAAATTAATAAATCAGAAATACGACGATCAGATAGAACCGATAAATCGGTTTTGACGCCAATCGAGTTAACTCGTTAAGTTAAGTGCATTAACACTTATAAGATAAGATCTTCCCGATTGTCTACTTCATCCGTAATCAAAGTTTAAGACCATTAGATGATTGCTCTTTTGCGATAGAATCTTGTGCAATTTAGTACGATTGAAAGTTTAAAATCTCATAAAATACGTAAGTTAAGTGCAACTATGAATAAATACAGATTAAAATTTTATATCAAAAATGTTAAACATATATTAGATTATCGTAATATTCTTATATCGCATGTTTTAAACATATAATACTTCACATATATATATTGGAAAATAATGGAGATCTTTTAATCTTTTACATTTAATATTTGATAAAAAAACTTCGCGAAACTATGATTAATTTTGACATTTTCTGCAATTTTTAAATAGTTGCAATTTGAAATTAGCATACAATTTTTTTCGTCAAGCTTTTCTACAAAGGATTAGACCGATATATTGAAAGGTCACTAGTATAAGATACACCTCTGACCTAAGAGAGTGTATAAGGCTTACTTCATACAACTTTTAATTTATGCTATCGCTAATGACTTTACCAAGAAAGCTGTGATTTCAAATCGACTTTTGGAAAGTAACTTGAAATAAAATCTGTGCTTAATTAATTTGATCTATCCAAATTAGCTAGATATTTTGAAAGTTCACTCGAATAAGACCAAGTAAATTTTGCATCAAAGAACAATTAAATCACATAAAATTACGATTAGGTCGAAAAAAATAAAGAAATACTCCTCTCAGTAAGATATTTCTCAGCCAAAAGCGCACGTTTTGTCGTAATATTTTAACAAAAATTCCGTGTAACAAATATTAATGTTGATAATGCTTGATAAATTATACAATATAATTGAAATATTAATTAAAATGCTGTTTTAAATTTAACATATTATGTTTTTTAGAAATATTCTTTTTTGGCAAGTGTTAAATATTAACTTATTCGAGTCGGTGTCGTTTCGGCGTTCTTATTTCGCGTTATCGTCGTAAAACTTTTCGCCGTTAAGACGTCGGAAGGGTGTCGTTGTTAATAAATTTTTGAAAAATTTTTAAGAGCCTCCGTCCGCGACTTTATTGTACGATTTGCGCTTTTTAAACTGGGTCAATAGTGAGCGGGAAAACTTGAAAATTTTAAATTGTCAACGGGAAACAAAAGCTCGTATATTTTTCGTAACGCCACGCCACAGGGAAGAGCTTTTGCTTTTTATGTTTCATAAATTTTTATTCGCGTCCTCGGACGAGAATAAATACAATTACTCCACTAATTAAAATGACCTCTAAAATTTGCACGCATACAAACTCGCATTAATATACATGTTACAGGAATTTTATTTAATAACGGTTAAAATAAATTTCATAAAAAATTTTGTATTCATTTATATTATGATATATTAAACATCTTATTTATTAAAAAAAAAATTTTTTTATAAAAATATTTCATTTTTTTCTGTTAGCTTATTATATAATATTTTTATTAAACATTAAAAGCCTAATTTTTATATGTTTTAATTTTTAAAGAAATAATAAAAATTAAATTCAGCGGTATTATACCTGCAATCTACAATTTTAGCAGGTTGATTTTCAAGTTTTTATAACTTTGTAATCAATGAAAAATAATAAGCCGATTTTAAAGATAGATAAACAATCACTATACGAGTAGATAAAGCATTTTTAATGATAATATTGGGTTCGCAATAAGAGAAAAATATATAAGCGACTTTATAAAAAAAATGTAAAAATTATAAACATTAAATATCATGTTCTTCTCTAACAATATCAATTTATCCAATTCTAACTTAAATATCTGTTAAAATTATTTCAACATTGTATTTGATTATCGCCTTTTAATACAGTATAATCAATAGATATTTTTCTGAATATGTACATTAATATATTAAATAATCAGCTATGAAAACAATATGTAATCGTCGAAAATTTTATGTAACATATAGATAAACAAACCTTTTTAATATAATTCTGCGAGAGCGCAATAAAAATAAATGTAATTTTGTCATTAAGAATTTTATGACGGTTTTTAATTATTCGCGCTTACCCTTAACCGAGCAATTGAAAAACATATAATATATATATATATATATATATATATTTCAAATTTTATTCGACGACTTTAAATTCTCATCGAGGATATAATATAGAGTTAAAAAATATAATAAATTCTCCTGTTAAACATTGGATGCCAAATGCTTCGTCGGTTCGAGCTTCACCTTAATTAAATTTATTCCATTAAAAGGCGAAATATTAAATTTTGTGTATTTTTCGCCAAGTGACAAAGATGAATAATTTCATTATATATGTAATTTCATTAATGGACGCCTTTTAATTTTTCTCCAAGAGAGTATACCCGAAAAATTATATCTAAATATTTGTCTACAGAAAGATTATTAACGAGACTTAATTTTGTGTCAACGAATCCGATATCAAAATTCTATAAATGTTCATTTTACATAAATGAAGTAAATTTGGAAATATACTTCATATATACTAAATAATTCATATAAATAAAAAAAATATTTATACTTTAGAAAAAAATATTAGTTTTAATTATTGATTGGAAATTTTTTGAATGATGATGAATAATAAAAAAAGTTTTTATTTTTCATCATCTATTATTAATGAAACGTTTATGATAAGTAACATTGTTTTTAAAGAAATTTATCATACATCATATTTTAAAATGTAACATTTTGAAGAATATTATTAACTAAGTTGAAACGAATCTTGAGAATTTTCAATTTACTACAAATTATATATTTTTAAATAAAATTACATTATTTTAAATGTTACAATTATTTTTAAAAAACGTTCGTCCAATTATTATAATCTTTTTGACAATATTACACAAATTATTATAAAAAACATTTGAATATTTTTAATTACAAAGAAAAAACGAGACATATTTTTTCTAAATTATAATTCTTCATTTTGGTTGCTAAAATAATTCAAAAATATAATATTTTTTTACTATTTTAGAATAATTTTCATAAAAACAAAAGATTAAACATGTATAACAAAGAATCTTCTTAAATAAAATGATCACAAATAAAAAAGTTTGAGAAGCTTTTGGCATATATTACTTAATGCTTTAAGAGGATTAAAGGACTCGAGCGGAATAGAGAATGAAAACTATGGAAATTCTAATATAAAATAATGCGATAAATATTACATTTTATTACGGTATGAAACTTTCACAACCCCAAACGCTATTTACAAAGATGTCGCAAATTTATTAAATATACAAAACTGGATTATTTTCTCAGTATTACAATTTTTTTCTGTCAATTGTTAGATATTCTTTTTTGAATCTGAAAAAAGTTTAAATTTGTATTAATATATATATTTCTTTTAGTTTTGTATACATTTTTGCATGTTTCTCTTTTTCAAAAATTTACCGTATAACGTTCTGCAATTTTGCTTAATACAACATTTGTTATAAGATCGTATTTTTTTTTTCATGTCGGAACGGAGGCAAAAAAAATTTTTCACGATACATTAGCGAATTTTCCGCGAGTCGACCCAAGAAGCCTGGCTTTTCGCCAAAGCGTCGTGGGGTTCATTTACTCGTTAGATGTTTTACAGATATGCGAAAACGGATTCTATACCCCTGCCCGATTCTAATCCGTTACCAGAGATTCTGTAAATAAATCCGCGCTGTAACGCTGTTAACGCCTTAACGAATACGATAAAATTATTACGATTAATAACGCGTGATAGTGTTAATAATGATAAAATAAATAGTGCGGTTATAAAAGGATTTATTAGATGACACGTGACATATTTTATGTTTATAAATACGTTTAATACTTTTTGCTCGATAATAAACGTGATTTAGTACGTATAAATATAATTATTCATTGTAATTACGAATCGCAATAAATATATTTTTATGTGTTATTTTGTGATATATGTAGACAATTACAGAATTATAGATAATTTCATATTTTTAATCAGAACTTCAGTATAACATTTGAATAAAACATTAACCCACAATTAATGTAGGGATATTTTCTTTTTATTAAAATAAATCTCATTTTATTTAAGCATATAATGGAAGTTATATATATATATATTTTAAATTGATTCTTTTAGTACGAAAATGTTTATCCAAATCTTATTATTTTTAAGAGACATTTTTATTAATTGATTGTAGTTGCTATTTAAAAAAATATTGTTTTATATACGTATTATATTATTATTTTTAAGTCTTATATAATAATACAAATATTAAAATTGACAGCTTTGATGAAATGATTATATAAAGAAATTTAATAGATTTTATATAAATATATATATATATATATATATATATATATATATATATATATATATATATATATATATTATAATAATTTGAATCTTTACATTCTATTTCTGAATTTTAGTCTTAATAACCGGTAAATTTTAGCGAAATTAATTCTAAGTTACTCAGTCGTACCCTTCGACCCTTGAAGCCACCTAGTAAATCATGTAGCAACCCCTTCAAACACGCGTACGTACAAACTGCGTAACTAAATACATTTAAGACAATGTGTACATTCATCTTCAATACAATAATTGGATTGTTTGATGCAATTAAATCAGAAATGCAAGCATGTTGACGTAAAGCGAAATCCCCGCCGTTGAAATTTGACAATGACGTACCGACGCGGAACTCATACATATATATATATATATATATATATATATAAAGGGTCGTCCGTAATGAAAGGGTTAATCGAGCTCACCGCAAACCGTGGCTACGTGACTTAGGTGAAGGCTTTTGCGAATTAGTTTACAAGTTTCCAACTTGCCAAATTAATAATTTGACAAGACGACACGCCGTAGTTTGAGTAGACGAAAGACGGTACAACTCGTTGAAATTCAACGTACGACCGAATCGCGGACAATCAAGCGGTTCGAATCGACGTAAACGTCGGTATATTGAATTTAATTAGTAGACGACGACGTCGTCGAAGATTGTCAAAAAAAAAAAAATTTTTTTTTTTTGAAAGCGAATAAAAAGCGTCGAAAAAAAAATATATAAACGAAATTCTGACTTTCTCGGTGATTTTTCACGATTTTTTTTAATTAAAAATGCGCACGACGAAAGTTCAACAATGGAACGTTTCCTTCCGCGAGGGAGACTTTTTTTTTATACGACTGGAAAATTCAATGCGAGCATTGTGCGTGTAAAATTGAAAATTTTACACTTCCTGTACCGTAATTTATTATTGCCTATAAATAAAACGATATCCCGTGGTGGTCATATGAGTGGTACTCTTGCCAACATCGGAAATTATCTCTATAATAGAAGATGAAAGCTCAAAGTAGAAAAAAAAACAACGATATATTCAAAATTACTTAAGATATAAACTAAGATTCAAATCTTAAATATACATATTATATATCGTTTTATTGTAAAATAGACAATAATATTGAATTAAGTGACATAATTGAAAAAAAAATCTATTATATATATTCATCACTTTTTAAATAATCTTTAAAAAATATTAACAAATCAAAAAAAAACAAATTATTGTTGAAAGATTGAAATTCAGAAGCCAAGACGATAATTGTTATTCAGATTTAGTAACAGAGAGCTTATTGAATTTCTGGTTAATGAAATTATACTGTAATTATTTAGTCAGCCTCAGACAATTTCAAGTTCAATGTTCAAAACTATTGTCTCTCAAAGCTTCCATATTCAATTCCTGTTTAGTATTCAAGTAAAAGTACAAAGATAATTACGCAATGAAGTACGTCTTGAATAAAACAACGGCAACATATGTTTTAGATAGCTTTTCTTGTTTACTGACAAAATTAATTATTCATTTGCCCGAGGAATAAACAACAAAATAAAATTTTAAATAAATATTTATACAAGTTAAAAGTTTATATTCATAATGGAAAATTATTATTTATTTTTTAATTAAAAAATATTATGTATATCAGCATTCTACAGAAAATTAGCTATAGTCAGTATGTCTGAAAATTATTATAAAATATTAAGTTAAATTACAAATAATGTATTTATTCACTTATTAAATTATTTATTGAATTATAATTTTTTTTGTGATATTATTATTTCTAAATATTTTTTAATCAAATGTTTATAGTGTTGATTATATAACGGTATTTTTATTATATTTAAAGTTGAATAAATATCTTCGTTGAAGTGAAAATAATATTTTATTAATATTAATAAAGCAACTGAAAAAAAATATTATATTAAATTTTCATACTGTCATAGAGTTTTATATAATGATGTCGATGTTTTTCTTTAAATATAAAAAATAAAAATATTTATATATATTTAACGAATAACTCCTACAATTATAATATCAATAATGATATATATATATATATATATATATATATATATATATATATATATATATATACATTTATATATACTGAAAAATAATATAATATAATATAATATATATTCGTTGTGAAACTAGAAGCGGAACGGTTTCTTTCATCTCAACGAAGTCAAAAGGTGAAAATTTAATGATATTCGCAGGAGTAAAATGCAGCGAAAACGCAGCAAAGGAACAAACTAAGAAACTCTGCTAGCTCAGATATCATTGTTCGCCTTTAGCAAAATAGGCAAATCCCTCCAAGTTCGCGTATTATTTCGCACTGTTCTCTAAGAAAGACCCGGAAAATTTGAATGGAAGACTAAATCTATGCCCGCTTTTGGCATAGCGTCACGGCGCATAATCGGTTTTGAAAGCTCGCCAAAAATCCTTCCATCTGGGAATACAGAAAAAAATAACACCACATAAAAAGATATATATATATATATATATATATATATAATATTGTGTGAGATTGTGCGTACGTTATGCGGAAGTAAGGGGGTGGATGGGTGCGTTTTCTAAATTGACAATTTCCGATTGCGGCGCTTATCTAAATTGAAAGCTCTCAATCTTGCGCGCGGTTCGTTTGAGCTTTTAATTGCGTCAGATTAGAACGACGAATTAAATCTTCTAAACGAGCGACACTAATCGCTCTGAAAATATTTTATTGTGTTCTCGTATGTTGTAATTCGTTTTTATTGTTATCGGAATCGGTTGTTTTCTTTTTTTTTTGAATTTTATTTTCTCGATTTAAACGTGCATTAGTACGACTATGATTGTTTAGATTATTTTTGTTTACAAAAAAAATATAATTATAATATATTTTATAAATAAAATATAAATTATTACTATTAAATGTGATAGAATACAAACAGAATGATTCCGATAATCGATTTACTGACGTTGAACGTTGAAGAAAAATTTCAAATAAAAAGAAATGAACCATCTGCATGGAAAAAGAAATCAGTTCTGTAAATCGAGAATCTATGAAAATCCCGGTCTTAGAAAATGGATTGATTTTAATCGGTTTAAAATTCAATAGAATTATATTCAACGTTTTCTTGGAAGAAAAATCGAATTCTCTATTACACTGATCCGTTTTTTTCTTTAAAGTTCTTTATAATTAACAATTTTTATAAATTTAGTATGATTTATTTTGTCAATATTTTGACATTTTCAAATTTATTTCATTATAAATAACATATGTTCTTTGTAAAATTTCCATATATTATATATATTTTCATTTCATATAAATTTATTGAAAAAATATTATAAGTTTTAAGTCAATTTAATAATTAACAAAATATGAAAATTTTCGGAAATATAACATTTTTTTAGAATTATTTATTAAATTTCAAGTTGTAAGATATTTTATATGAAATTTTAGAACATAACATTTAATATCCCTTTATCTAAATGCAACTTAAGCTCTTTCTTGACCTTTTACATCTAAATTCTAACGGATAAAAGCAAACGTCGCAGAACTTACAGGATTTTTCAAGAATACCATTGTTAAAATGAAACTAAAACGAATTTGCGGAACTCATTCTTTATCTATAACATCTAGCACACCTTTAAAAATATTTTAAATATACCACATTCTTATATTTTAATACAATTACATAACCATAATTCATCTTCAACGAAAAAAAAGATAACATCATATCACAGAACTCACCAAAAAAATAAAAAATAATAATTTTCCAAGAGTGTATCATGCGGTTATGATGGAAAATGTTGAAAACCAAAAGTAAGGTATATCCTCAAAGATATCCGCTTGTTCATAATATCCGCATTCAATATTATACGTGACCACTTTAAGCGAATAATACGCATTCTTCTCGCCGAGTACAGATCAATCGCTTCTGTACTGGAAAAATTTCAAGATGATATTATCAGATATAGACTGTCTCGGAAAATCGATTTCATTATAATATCAAAAGAGCTTTACATACAATATTCCATAACTGTGTTAATAGTACAAGTAATATTTTTATTATTTTTTAAATAATTTTCATTTATTGTGTATCTTTCATATTTATTATTGTTCGTAATTGGATATTGAAAAATAATTCTACTTTCCTATCTATCATTTACCATTAATAATCTGAATATATTAAATACATATATATATGAAATCAATATGTATTATTATACTTATATTATATAGCTTAGGAAAAACCATTATCGTTCTGAGAATTTCGCGCAAATTGTACGGAATTTCCGGGGAAAAGCGAGACGACGAAAAAAAAAATGCAAAGGAAAAACTGGATCGTTTTCGTATCGAAATTGGCGACGTACAGATATTTGGTACGTTCGTTTTCGGTGAAAACGGCAATCGATTCGACTTACGACGGAAAGCCGATATAGACCGTTGCGGTTTCGTCGTAAAACTCGAAAAACATACAATTTCTGGCATGCTAGTAAGTGTGCGTGATGTTTAGAATTTGACGGACGTAAGTGAAATTTGCATTGAAATGTACAATGAAACGTTGTTTTCTTCTTCTTATTATTATTATAAAACAATTTTTATATTCATTGAGAATATTTTGTTATTTTTCCTCTGCATATTATATGAATATTTTTACATTTTATTTCTGTAATTTATTGTAAAATATTATAAATATCGTTTAAACACAGCATAATACTAGCTTGTTTATTTTAGAAATTTACATTTGGAATAAACAATTATATTTACAAAACTACTTATATAACGATAGAACTATCTTAGTTACATAATATTATATAACTGTATTTCAAATTGCAAAATGAACATCTAATTATAATTATCATTATACATTTATGTAGTATGAAAAAATAATTCTTTGAAGATTTTTTAAATTACGTTATCATTATGAAAAATGAGAAGTCAATACCTCTGAATTTATTCAAATTAATACAAACTCTGTACTTCTTTGTACTTCTTCGATTATTTATGATGTTATTATTGAAAAATAAAAATAAATATAAGAGGTTTACCGGATATGACATTTTGATTAATTATTTTTATTAGATTGTCAACAATATTAGATATCAGTTTTCACTTACATCTATATATATATATATATATATATATATATATATATAAATTCTACGTATACATAAAATACATACTCATAGGAAATAATCGCATTTAGATAAAACCTAGAGTCTCATGTTGGAAATATCGGATTTACCAATAAATATAAACGTTATGCACGCACACACACTATACACGCATAGTGACTAAAGATAACTTTTTATTATGATGTCAATACTGTGTTGTGTATTCTTTTTCTTTTTCTTTCGCCCACTTTTCTTTTTTCATCGCACACAAAACTCCTCCCATTCTATGAATGTAGATATTGTGTAAACGCCGACGACCCTTTTTATTTTCACTACATTTTTCTTTTGGGAAAAGCAATTTTATTAGACAAAGCAATATGTTGCTTCGCCCGTCGCCTTTCTGCTACTGGGACCCCAAATAATTTATTTATCGATAATTCTAGCTTTGTATATTTTTATTGTATATATATATATATATATATATATATATATATATATATATATATATATCATAATATCTTGCACATTATATCTGAATTCAAAACATCATATATCTAACGATAATCTTTTATATATATATATATAAAAAATATCAAAATATATTATGGTTTTCTAACCTATTTATTTTATTGTAGTTAAATATAATGATCTATATTTTTATATTAAATATTCTATAAGTATTGAAAATAGTCATTTTTTTTTAAATCATTAAAATTATTTCTTTATCAGATTTTAAATTATTTATAACATTATAAGAAATTTTAATCGATAATTTCGGACAAAAATATAAATTGACAACATAAAAATATACTTGACATATGATTCTTCTTAAAATACGTATATATTCCAATTTAGAAATAAATCTAAATTATTTATTATATATTCTTTTTAAATATCTCTATTACAATTGACGTAACGTTACTTTGTTTTACCATAATATTATGAAATATTAAAATATATTTCAAAATTACAATAAAATAATTCCGCACGCTGTGCCCTACTTTTATGTATTTAAGGGCTTTCGGAAAGCTCCACACGATGTACATTATATCTATTTATGAACACGAGTCCCATAATTTCCTGAAGGAAAATACGATTTCCACTGTCGATTTTTTTCAAAAAAAAAAAAAGGCTGTGACCTCTGGCAAAAGTCATGTGAAATGTGAATGTTCAAGGTATTGGAGAGTCATGCCAGGAATTTTATCGATGACATAAAGTACGGGGGATGATATTAAATTTTTCAAAGTTTTATCGTTGAATTCGTTCATATATATATATATATATATATATATATATATATATATATATATATATATATATATATATATATATATATATATATATATATCATGTAAAATATATATGTAGAATGGCAACCTTTTTTTTCTGAAGCATAAATAAAAATATTGAAGGACGAATCCTGTTATACAGAATAAATTTATTTATCAATTCATACATAGTTAAACTGCTTTTTCTTTGAACTGTCATTGTTATTTCGCTGAATCGTTTCAATATTCAAAACATTTATATAATTTTACATAAATATATTTTTAATAAGTCAATATATAATATTATATATAATAAAATACAAGTACAAATATATATATATATATATATATATATATATATATATATAAATAATGTATAAAATCGACTTAATATACGTTATATGATATACACTTTAACCGATTGATGCTACTTTATATGCATTGAAATTTCATTGTAAACACGTTAAACTGCAATTTACAACATATAAATACGACAAAATAATCACGAATAATAAAATCGTACACGTATAACGAATACTTTGTCGATTAAAGCTGGAAATTCACGTCGAAAAACCGACAAACACGGAAAAAAGGACACGTTGAAAACAGTTCGAAAAGTAGAAACGAGCTTAAAGCGTCGCCTGTATGTTCAGGCGTGTTCAAATGGCGCAACGCAAAATGCGCATTAATAAAATCGTATATATTAAAAATACAAAATGAAATCAATTAATATTATATTATGATTTGTTCATTTTTATGATGGATGAATTTTGTTTGTATTGGATTAAACGCATATTTTTTTTTTCATTATTTTAAAATAGTTGAAAACTACTGAATTGTATTGAACGCGGAAGACGATATAGTTAAATAAAAATAAAATAATGTATTTGTTTTAAATTCGATTTGCATTCGTTGCAGATACAAAGTCGTTGTTTCCTCCGATTGCGCAAATGTAAATTTCATGAGATAAATATACGGTGTTTGAACATTTTATTGTCCGTATTATACTAAATATCGATCGTTTCTTTCATAAAGACACTAGAAATAGACGTTGTAGTTTGTTATATGTGAATAATAATAATCAAAAAAATCATACAACATATATACAAATTTTGATATAACTATTTTACGAGGCAAATATATAATTTAATAGTTTTAAAATTATTAAATTATATCCATTAGAGTAATGAAAATGATGTTAAATTTCAATACTAATATTTAATCGTCGATAAACTTTTCAATTTGTAAAATGGTTGAAATTATATAATTAAGTATATATGAAGAATATTGTTGAAAACTTAAATTCATTTTTCAACTTGTCAATTACTTATAAATTTAAATTATATTAAAAAATTGAATTGACTTTGAAATTATTATTTATTACAATATTTATTTAATATTTAAAGCAGAATTCTAAATATGTAAAATCATTAATATATTATTTTTTATAAAATATTTTTAATATATGCTTTGAAATTTAAATATATGTACAGTATATAATATAATTAATTTTTCAAAGTACGAGACGTAAATAAAAGTACAATAATTAAATTAATGTAGGATTAATATTCGAGACAATTTGAGTATAAATAACGATATTTTTCTTTTAAGCCGTCTTAAAAATGACAACATAAATAAAAAGACAGAATTAGGAGTCTCAAGAGTGAAAGTTTCGCGTAATTGACAGTTTTTCCCGGGGCAAATTGAAAATTTACGATTAGAACATATGACAATGCCCATAAATATTATATGGTTTTCTCATGAACAATAATAAAAATAGAAAATATACTCTGACAGCGAATGTACTCAATATAGAAATCGTATTGAATATTTTAAAATATTTTCTTATCAATATATTATAAAAATACAGATTTCTGGGAATAATTTTGTTTTATTAAAAAAATATATATATTTATACATTTAAAATTCATATATATTTATTTTTACTTTGTCCATTTCAAGACGACGAAAATTGAGTTTAGAGATAAAAAAATCGGAAAAAAATTTTTTTCAACATATCCTGTCGTTTTAATATATTTTAGTGATAACTTGGGAAATCAGTAGGGTTTACTACTTTGCTGCAAACGCGTTGCGACCTTATCAAAAGTTGACAATCCCCAAGAAAGTGGATTTTCCCTTTTTTTTTTTTCGATAGTAGGGAAAATTTTTTCGTCGAATACTCGAACGAGATGTTATGAACGGTCTCAGGATTCATTTTTATAATGTAATATTTAAAAGAAAAACATGAATATAAAATATTTAAAACAATTAAAATATTGATATTTGGAAATAAAAATAAATGATTTTTTTAATTACGTATTATACAATAAAATAATATATATATATATATATATATATATATATATATATATATATATATATATATATATATATATATATATATATATATATATATATATATATATATATATATATATATATATATATATATATATATATATAATAGCATAATTTATTGACATTACATTTACAATATAAAAATGCAGTTTTATAATGTGTTTATGTACAAACATTTACATGAAAATTTAGTATACGGCGCTTTTCCGGGATGTTCTATCGTATCGCATCGACAAGTCGATCGTTTTTCAAGCTTTTCCATAATTAGTTTACACGTTTTGCCGACCGCAAAGCATCGTTGAGATTGCGGCATTTTAATATTTATGAGAAAAGATTTCTCTATAGAAGCTTTCCCGTTGGGAATATATATATATACATATATATAATCTATGAAATTTTCGCGATTTCTCTTGTAGAAAAAGTGAAAATTTTTTTGGTATTAGATTGGCTAAGAAAAGTGACAAAGTTAGTACTTACTAAACATTTTATTTTATCATATAATAAAAATTATAATACTATAATAATTATACATATACGTCTTTTCATGTTCCTCTCTATATTATATATTCATTTAATTGAATATATATATATATATATATATATATATATATATATATATATATATATATATATATATTAAAAAATATCGCTTTAGATCTATTTTCCGAGAACATAATATTAAATATATTTTTCATAAAATACAAAATATTTTCCAAGATCTAAAAAGGATTCGGTAAAATCGCGTCTCTTTTCAGTAAAATACGAATAAACACGACACGAAAAATATCACTCGAGTAACAATCGACATGAACCACCGGTTGCATTTTTGAACCGATATATCCATAAAATGCAACCGCGAGACGTCGTTCTCGTCTCTTATATGTGGTGAAAAATTTATATGTATTTTTCGCTGGTGAAAATTCCGTTCGCGAAAAATTTCACAACGCCGACTTTTGCGAGTTGCACATTTTTCACGCGCCGTTTGACGCCGCGATTTTTCCGACACTATCGGTTTTTACGACGCTTTTCATGGACAATTACGATAACGCCTTTATATATACACATATATACGCGTTTTTCTACGGTGTGTATGTACATTTTTAGGATCTTTATACGTTGGATATCATAGCGGTTTATCGCCTTTTTATGTTCATCATGCGCAACGTTTAGAGCTCTTTTTTATTGCGGGGAATTTTTCCGAATTTTCCGAACTTTCCGGTCGACTCCCCATTTTCCCGTCCGCATTGACATATTGTACACCAACCTTTCACTTTTGTTTTATTGCACACTTACACACATAACTGCCTACATATCCGCGCCTTTATGAGTAAAAGGATATTACTTATACTGTTTCGAAGGAAAATGCGGATTAATATATTATATAAAATGAATGTACTATCTGACCTGATTTTAATAGATTCACTCCTAACTATAGTTTTAACGATGCTCAATATTACTATATACTTAATCTTTTTTCGATATACTAAAAGACAAAAATAACTTTTTTAATACAAATTCTCAATTCTGTAAAATATTAATAAGAATAATCGACAAAATTTATTTCAAGAGAAAAATATTCCGATTACAATAATACTTGACATTACAATATATAAATATTTATTTATAATCAAAATATATTAAATTATATCTAATTCAAATATTATGATTTAATTAAATATATATTACATTGAATTTAATTTTCTCTAACTTTGAGTTTTTAATGTATTTGACATATTTTATAAATGATGTTTTAGTTGTTATATATTGTTATTACATTAAAATATTTTCATATAATTTTATCTTTAAATATTATTTATAATATGAATTTATCTATAGAAATTGTTTTATATTTCATTTAGATTGTGTATATAAAACAATGTCTATAACATTATTAATATAAATATATTTTATTAAATCTCAAATGAAATATTTGAATATAATTATTTAAAATACAATAAATTAAAAAGTTTATCTTTAAACCAAATTACAAATTAATATACACTACTGTCAAAATTTTAATATTATTATATGTGACGTAAAATAATCTAGAGCATATTCGTCTTCGTAAATGAATTATATACCGTAAAATAAATTGACTTCAATACCGAATTAAACCAATTTTCAACATATTATAACATAACATGATCACAAAATAATTGCAAATGGAAATAATATAAACTCACATTTGCTATACTTATATTTTATTTATATAAATGAAATTTAAAGAAAAAATTAATATTAATCTTTAACAATGAAAAATCATCATTGAAAAAAAAACTAAAAAATAATATAATATAATTATAATATATTTAATAATATGCAAACACGCAATTTTCGTGAAAGTCAATTTAATTTCTGATAAATTATAATGTGAATAAATTAGAATATTTGCGGGTGAAATTTCGTTTCGTTTTCCGAAGGTTTGCGCGACAATTTCGTAAATTTATTACGAAAAACAAACACAATGAATTCTTGAATCGGCTCGTTTTTGAGGAACCCTTTCGATTCGTTTAATAACTCACGAAAGCCGCCCCCCCCCCTATTTTCTTTCGCAAAATGAAAATTATAATTCAATTTTTATACAGCACTTTTACGGATATACATATTTAAAATATTACAAATATTCAAATAAAATATATTTATATAGTATTATAAAAAAAAATTCAATTCAAAAGTATATCAAGTGAAACCTTAGTGATAAACTTTTTTTTTATAAAAATAAAATAAAATAAAATCGAGCTTAAAGTTGAAGATTCGGCTGTGTAAAAATGTACCAATCACATAAAAACCGAAAGAGTGACCTAGATTCGCAAACGTTATATAATATAACTGATTTATTAAATGTTAAATAACGAGATATAAAAAAAGTAAAAAATAATTATTAACAAAATTGTTTTTTTTTAATATTAAAATAAAAACTAATATATATCTACAATAATAAAAATTGATAATATGAGATTTGGTACATTTTATTACAAAGTTTTACGATCATTCAGCTGAAACGATGTCATCACAATAAATATATAAATATATAAACCCTTTTTTTTTTTAAAAAAAATAAATTTCAACAGAATTTCTTTATATTTACTCCGATTAAATTTTATAAAAGGAAAAAAAAGGAGAAAAAATAAATGTAAAACGAGGAAAAAAATTAAATTCATAAACGAAAGCTTAAAAGGGGGCGTCCGCGATTCAATGAATGTCAGAATACGGAATGAGCTGATTTTATCAAAGATTTTATTTCGCCTTGTTTCTCCTGAAATAATTTTTACATTTCCTCCGTGGATTCTTTCCTATGATACTCTTATATTTTTCTTTTTAAGAAT
Organism: Leptonema lineaticorne; assembly: GCA_024500535.1. Classification (NCBI taxonomy): domain Eukaryota; kingdom Metazoa; phylum Arthropoda; class Insecta; order Trichoptera; family Hydropsychidae; genus Leptonema; species Leptonema lineaticorne. Next base: position 11,900,911 of record JANIJI010000008.1, on the reverse strand, counting down.
AGAAAAATATACAAAAGTCTATAAGCTCATATTTACATGAAAAAAAAAAGATTTCATAGTCGAATAAGCACATCCGTGAGAAATGAAACACGCTCAATTTCCTTATAATATTTTCTTTCCGTTATTACGAAAAGTTTTTATTTTTATAATTTTTCACTTTAAAAATTAATTTTACAACACACACATTTGAAAGTGTGTATTCATAATTATTAATGCGATTTACGTCTTTTTTTTTGAAATAAGTTTAACAATTATTTCACACCATTTTATTTTAAATTAAATTAATTCAATGCAATTTGTACAATATTATCAAAAATGAACCGTTATATAGTGATTGTTACTATATTATAATTAATTAATATTATAATAAAATAATTTAGTATTAATTATGAACGTGGTCTAAGTCAAAAACTTAAGAAAAAATAAAACTATTATATTCACAACGAATACAATATATTCATTTTTATGTATATTAAATTTATTTATCACTCACAACTATTTTTTTTTAATTATTGTTACATTTTCATGCATTTCTAATTGAGAATTTTTTGCTCGATTATTAATAAATTCACGGTGCATCTTTTAATGTGACATATTTGCTTATGCGTTTATATTATAGAATTTTTCACTTATTATCAACTGATAAAATAATATTCACATGATTCTTTTAAATGTATTTTTTTTTTAATTTCAAAGTTATATAATTATTTTTTACTATATAATATATATGAAAAATCCTTTTTAATAAAACTACGCCTTATTGAATATACTTCAATAAAATCCTAAATATTTTAATTTAATTAATGAAAATATTAACTATATATTTATAAATATGTAATTCAATAGTTCTCTATATATTTGTTAAATAAATTTTCCCAACATTTTTTTTAATATAAAATGATGTATTTTTTTTTATAGTCCTTAATAGTTGAAAGTATTTATCACAAATATACTAACATATCATAGAACGAGCGGCTGACAATCAACCGGAAAAGTCCACGAGGGGTAGGAATTTAATAATCTTCGGTTGAAAAAGAGAAAACGGAAACAGGGTAGGGCTTGTGCAATAAACGAAACGTGGAAAGTCCCAATTAGGAACGGTCCAATTGGCATAAATAACGCCAATCTCGCAGACCACATATTGAATCAATGGGTCCGTTTCGGAAAATCTGCCAAAAATGTTTAATACTAAAGCAAACCCCAAAGAACCCCTCCCCCCCTCCACGTTCGACGAATATTTCACGTTTTCGTCATTTTTACTTAATATTGTACCCCGGTTCCATATGGAAAATGGCTTAATTTTGGGACGGTGCTAACTCGGTCTGCGTATTATTAATATGTATAATTGAATTTTATCAAAACGATTCAAAAAAAAAAAATACAAATCCAAATTAAATTTATTCCTTTTTTTTAATGAAAATCTAGATTAATATTTCAATAGGTTTAAAATATAATCCAAAAATCATGTGCGTTACCAACAAAAACAAATTCTGATAGTGCGAATTAATTCGATATGAAATATTTCGATTCGGTAGTAAAATTAATCAGGTCGTTTTCGAAATGAAAGAAACGTCTTTTGATAAATGAAAGGTGTCGAAATTAAAACGGTTTGATTTAAAGCCGTCTGAAAAACAAAATAGTGATTTTCGTTCTGGATTTTAATCAAATCGAAAAGGTTTTAACTGTAACGGTTGTAATAAATAAAGTTCTATTTATTATATTTTAATGATCGATAGGAATTATTTAAGAATCACTGTTGATATCCATGACACGGATATTAAATTGACACTATTAATATACGCAGGTTTCAAATTGCTTCTTTTAAATAAAAATCAAGGATTTTCAGGGTCACGCTTGTCCTTTGTTACAATCAGGATCCTTTGAATATTCATTTCAATGTAAACATTACGGCATATCCTAGACTGTCTCGATTCTTGCAAAAGTTAATGGCGATCTATTTAAATTCGTCATTACAACGGTTAATTTTGAGAGGGTAGTTTGATTTTTTTTCTTGTCCGTCCAAGCCCTGTTTTCTACCCCGTTTAATTTAACCCGCTGTCGAATAAGAGGAAAAATCGATTTTTTCCGTCTCGCATTTAACGAGAATTTTTTGGAAAGGGAATTTTCTTTTCGCTTCGCATTTCGGTGACTCTTTTCGCGCGAGTATTTCTCTCCTTCCTTCCTTCCGCCATCAAATAACTATTCAATTTAACTTTGATGAAAAAAAGACGGGTGGCTTTCGAGATTAATGAAGCTTTTCTTTAATTAAAATAAAAAAAGAAGACGAAAAAGAGGAAAAGAAGTATGTTTGCCTCGGTTCCAGTTACACGTAACAACGTCGTAATCCAGTGTGAGAATTTGCGAAGAGTTCTCTCTCTCTCTCTCTCTTTCTCTCTCTCGACACCGCGAAAAATTAAATGCCCCCCCCGTCCCCCTTTTCACCATGTCGAAATTACTTTTTTAATTAATTTCTGTGCCTCCATTAATTTTAGGCACCCTTTTAACGTAGTAAGCGTTCGTAATCAACAAGTCAACAAGTGAAAATCTAACAATTAATCCGAATCATTCCGAGCTTGAATATAAAAAAGAGAACGGTATAATTTCATGTGACCTCTTGAACAAAAAAAAAAAAATGTTCGAAAAACTTGAATGTTGATGAATGAAATCTAAGTCAGAAACACTCTTTCGCTAATATTAGATAAAAATATAGTTTAAATTGAAAAAGTTGTGTCAAATTAAAAAATATACTTTTTATATGCCAGATATTTTTGAAATGAAAAAAGTTTAAACATTCTCGTTTGTGCTAGTGTATAAATGTTTATTTATTCGTAAAAAAATATTAATATATCTTTTTTAAATTGCTATTTCTTGATTTTTTTCATATAATAAACAGTTAATCAACTAAAGACTTGTGATTAAAAAAATTTTTCAATACTGTTAATGAATTATTTCATATTGTTCAATTATTATAATATATCGGAATACATAATTTTATCAGGATAAAATTAAAATCTATCAACAGTTACATATTTTTTCATTAATATGTTCAAATTATTTATATATGAATATTTTTACTATTGAATAATAAAATTTAATCTACAATATAAATATTGGTACATTTAAAAAATATTAAATTTCAATATATTAGTAATAGATACAAATATTATATAAAATTATTTTATAAAAATAAACTATAATATATTTTATTTCTAACAAATTTACAATACATATTTTTTTCACTTGCAATATTATTATTGTATGCGGTGAGCGGGAGGAGAGGTCAATTTTACGGTCACACACATACACACAAACACACACACATGCAATTTCGATATTTTACAACCGCGGAAAACCACTTTTCATCTTCGACGCGGGAAATTGAAAATCATAAACATATACACGCGCGAGCTCACGCACTCGCACAATGAGCGATCGTTTTCGAATCGAACACTTTCTTTTTCTTTCTTTAACCTCCCCCCACCTTCCCCCTAGAAACATACACACGCACACGCACAACAATACAATAATAAACAAGAGCTATCTAGTATATTCGTGCATATTGTATGAATCGTGGCGGATCGATGCAGAGAAAAATTCTCGGATGTTGAAAAAAAAACAGCAGGGAAAAACGAAAAGAAAGAAAAAAGGTAAAGGCGGCACCACCTTTCGACTTTTCGTTATTTTTTATTATTTTTCCTCGTCTGCCGCTCGTTTCTGCCCGTCGACGAATATTCAAATGTGCGTTAATAATTTAATTTTTCACTTTATGTTTGGCGAAAATTTCGTAGGAGAGCTGAATATGAAATGTCATCGCGCAGTCTGTGAAATGTGATCTGCATTTTGAAACGGGCGATAAAATGAATTCCACTTAACCGTGAGGTTAAGACATGCAAAAAATTGAATTCGCATCGGCGAAATTCTCGTCTCTTTTCGTTTTTTTTTTCTGTCTTTTTTTTGTCAAAAAATTGTACGAAAAATATTTTTATAAAATTTTGAAAAAATATTTTCGCACAACTCTAAATGCACACGTATGCAAAATTATCGAATAAAAATGTTTGATATTTTTCATTCAATTCAAACATTAGATGATCAAACTCAACAATAAAATAAACGAAAAAAATAAATTGACTCTGAAATATAAATGAACGATATTTTTTTGAAAAATTTTCCTTTAATTACATTATAAAATTTTCTATAAAGTAAGCAAAATAACGAGTTAAAAGATTAGGGAAGAAAAGAAGGGTATTTTTTTTTTAATTTAATAAAAAGGGTTACTTATATAAAACCGGTTCGGTTAATATACTATGAAAATATATTACACTATCCGCAAAATGTAACCAAAATGATATTTTTATAAAAAATAATAATATTTTTATTTATTAATATATATCAATATCAAAAATATTCTTTATAATAATTATTATTTTTTATATACAATGATTAATGCTCGTGTTATATTCTGGTGCCGGCTCAACGAGCACGAGCAATCATCATATATATATATATATATATATACACACGACGATCATTTCGTATTCGATTTTCACAAATACACGATAATTTAATTCGAAGATACGAAGGGTTATAAAGGGGGTGGCGGGCGGTCGATTCTTTTTTTATGTGCCCCTCTATATATTTATTTATTTTTGTTTATTTATTTTTTGTTGTTGTTTTGTGCACGTCTTCGTATTAGTCGCGCTCTATTTACCGCACATCATAATGACAACGAAAACGGAACACTCGTTTATTGCGCGGGCGTTCGACGGTTATTTTTTAAACCCTAATGGGCCCAAAAAAAAAAAATATATATATATATATATACATATAAATATCGCATAATAAATATAAACAGCAATCTAGACAAATTGATAGTACGCAAACGAGATGAAACCTTTGCGATTTCGTACGAACGAAGTTCGATTATCGTCGATTTTGCTTCGAATAACGTTCCTTTTATACTTTTGTGCGGTCTTTTTTTTTCGACAAAAAAAAAATGTGCGCGCATAAAAAAAATTGTATTTATTTGTCGATTTAAGTATAATCGTGTATGCGGTGTGCCTGAAAGAAATTGAGGTTTAACGCTTTCTGAATGACGAAGTGTGCACTTTATTATCGTAAATATATTAACTTTTTGCATTAATCTAATGCTATGTTGAATCATTATATATTTTTGAATTTTTAGCGACAAAGTTTGCGAATATGTTTTAATTCCAAATGACTGAAAAATTAACGCAGATCAATTTGTTGTGTAGAAAAATAAATAAATAGATTGAAATTAATCTTGTCTGCTTTATTAACCCTCAAACTTCCTTGTTTAAAAATACACGCACGTACATAAATTATGTTAAAATTATTGCGTAATCTCATTATTAAACATTATATAAAATTATAATAATTTGTTTATTGCATATTATACACACTGAAAGCGTGATTTAATTTATATATAATAATATTATGAATTAAAATATTACATAAATATACGTATATTTGCAAATTATACGTATGAAAATTTCTAAAAGAAGTATTAAATAATTAAGTTATAAATAGTATGTTGAATTCCAATTTAGCCGGCGAAATTTCAGATGAAGAATTTTCAAATAACACGGCGCTTTAACACAATTGCAATTGTAATTTAATTAAAAACAAATTTCCGGCCAAGTTTTCAATTTTGATTATGAAATCTATTAAATAAAATATACGAGCTTTAAAAAAAATGTATAATCTTCGAACGAGAATCGTTAATAAATAAAGATATAGCGAATATATTTTCATTGAATTATATTATAAAATTTTCTCTTTTAATTAATAAATAAACGAAAAACGAAATAATTAAGAGTGAAAGGTTGATGACCCAAGACGTTGCAGATTTATTTTTAATACGTAAATAGAATTTGTTGATTTCTTGAAAATTTTCATTAAACAGCTCGTTATATAGTATTTTCACAAGTGCTTTTCATTCTTAATAATCGTATTTATTACACAATAAAAATGTATATATAAGAATATTAGTACAAATTTTTGATCGGATACGTTCTCACAACTTGAGATAACATAATTAAAAATCAATAATTTGTCTATGTGAATAAATTATAATTATAGATAATGTGATAAACAATATTTAGTCATAATAAAGATATTATATATCTATAATATTTTTAATCTGTAATTATTTTTTTTTATTATTTAAATTGATTTTTCAATATCTAATTTATATATCAAAAAAAACATCACTCTCATAGATAGATAAACTAAAAAATAATATAAAAATATATAATAATAATGCAAATAAATAAACAAATCAAAAACGTACATATATAGTACGCAACACGTACAAATTGCGCGTTTACATGACAGTTTTTTCCGCCATTTTTCCCTCGCGCACAAAAAAAAAGCTTTTTCACGCTACGTACAGAGACAGAGCTTTCGGTCCTTGAATTGATGTAGGAAAATTACGTATTCTGATGGCGTGCAGTCGCGGTGTAGTCGGCGCGGTACAAGGGCTATGTGCACGCCGTAAAAATAAACCGATAACAATCGACCATATATATAATATTATATATATATATATATATATATATATATATATATATATATATATATATATATATATATATATATATATATATATATATAATATGTAATATTCTCTTCTGTTATATTTAAATTCTAAAGCGACGCACACATCAGCAACATCGGCGAATTTTTATTATTTTCACGCCATTATATGTACGTTCGATTTTCATATTCTTTCCGCTTTTATTTTTGTGAGATGCTTTCGTTTTTAATGTCGTATTTTTCTCGTTTCTACACTTTGATTTTCTTTCATCTTTTATATATATATATATATATATATATATATATATATATATATATATATATATATATATATATATATATATATATATACAATATATACATTCAAAATATATATAAAAAAAATATTCATTTCTATAATGAAAATTATTAAGTATGTCGAAGAAAAAGAAGGAAATTGAAAATCATACTATATAATAAAAGTGAACAAAATTAAACCAATAGGAAAGTATATAAATACAATAGATGTATGATTTCTTTATATCATAATATTTATATTTTCAAAATATCTATTTCTGATTTCTAAAATATTTTTTTTTGTATATAGCTGAAAGTATTTCAGATTTTTTTTATTTTTATATTAGCAAAAAATGTTGAAATTCTAATTTTGTGTAAAAATATTAAACTTTATCTTTTTAATTAAAATAAATATTTTCCGCAATTTTATGTACTTTTGATAAAAAATATCATATGGAATAAACCAAGACATGATTAATGTTTTGAAAATATACATAAAATTTTGAAATATACCATATATCATAATTAATATGAATATTATTATATTGTTAATGTCCGTTATGAATTAATCGAAAATTCGCCTGTACTGTGACCTAATAATATATGAAATCTAAACAATTAGCGTAATATTAAAATATATACAAGCGTCGCTTCAATTAAAAATAACACAGAGCATTTTATATATTAAAAAAAGTTCAATTATTTAGCAATCCACTTTAACGATTAAATTTTGTCCGTAATTAATTTAAATTCAACAACGGAGTCAAAAAGATGTCGAAAACAAAGTGTTAGATGGGAAACGATTGCGAAAGGGTTTTTCCGAAGAAACGAGAGGGGAGGCGGGGAACGGAAAAACTCCCCTAGTGCGAAGGGACGTAAAATAGCAAATATTTATCGTGCGCTTATACCTTTTTACACTAATGCCGAAAATTGAGCGACACGAAACACAATTAAGGCGTTTCCGGCTCGGTTTTCACGGAGATTTTCCTAGCGACGAATAGAATTTTCCACGTTTTAAAATATTATTATATATAAATATATATATATATATATATATATATATATATGCATATATGTATATTTTCCGTTTTCATTTTTAACCCGTTCTAAAAGACCGTCACGACAAATTTAATTAACCACCCGCACCCCCCCTCTCGTCAAAGTGAGGAAATAGGGGGGTGAAGGGGGGTTGAATTGGGAGACCCGGGGGGGGGGTTCAAGAGAGTCGTTTTAATAATTTTCCGCAGTGGAACTAATTTAACGGTGACGATTCGTACGAGACGTGTCGACCGAAACTCCTAATTCGCATCCCTTAATTAGAAACGAGCGGTAACTTTGTGTATGAGTGTTCAAAATTTAAAACATTTCAACGCATGTACAGCCTTTTAGTCGGCATTCTGCATATGAATGACTCTAAATGAATATTATGTGTGTGAAAATTAATTATAAAATAAATTTATTAGTTATTTTTTTTTTTTTAGGGATTCGTCCATTTTTCATACGCACATAAGAAGAAATTAATCTGTTTATATAAGAAAAAAAAGTGTGTCATCTTTGTATATTGAAATATGTGTAAATATTTTTTTTCTATGTCTATTAAATTCCGAAATTATTAAATAACAGCTTTACTCTTAATAAAGATTTTACTTTTTGAAAAAACAAATATATTATATTTTATTGACAGTATTTCAAATAATAATTGACATCCTGTTTCTGCTATTATATAATAATATTCAAAATGAATAACTTTATAATTATAATAATAATTTTGTAAATATATTAAAAGCAAAATTTTAAAGAATTATTTATAAAATTAATTGAATATTTTGAAAACTAACATTTTTTATTAAAAAAAATAATAAATATAAATTTTATAACAACAATCGATTCGATCATAACTTTTATTTTCTTATAATAGACATGTTTAACAGTCGAATATTAAAAGAATAAAACTAAATTGATAATTCAATTCCATTCAAATTTCCCATCAAACTTCAACAAATTCTTAATTGAATTTCACAAAATCACTTTAACTGCGGAAATTCGAAACAATCGACGTTAAACGCTTAAAGGCTGTACCGTTAATAATTTTAGTGTTAATCATTTTGTAACTCGAGGAAATTAATCAATTTTAAGATTACGTCAATTGGAAGTGAGCGACGAAACGCGCGCGGATATTTTAAATTATTTCATTCGGAATTTTTCCGAAAAGGAAAAATAGATGAGAAAAACCGGGTACGGGAGGAGTTAGTGGGTGGTTATAAGGTGATAAAAAAATTTTTTTTTTTTTGACTTTGATGCGTCTCGAAAAGCATAGTCGTTTAACTCGCGCCGTCGAATTTAATTTCAAGGCAAGCGTTCCATAATATTATTCTCGAAACGGTACTTAGCAAACCTTCTACGGAATCTCATTTTACATCGACGCGTGCGTGAAAGCCTTATAAAAATTATTTTTACTTCGTTTTTCTTTTATTTTCATTCTTCTTCTTTTTTTTCCTAGATATGCGTCGACGAAGACGCGAAAGAAACGGCGCTCTCTAAATTTCAGTTACTTTGTTGTACAATGCGTTTCAATAAAAATGTTACACGATATTAATTATCATTTAAAGAACATCGTTAGATGGTGTCAAATATACAGATTGTTTCATAGTAATATCCCAATAAAATTCAATATTAAAAAAAAGTACCTCATCAATCATATATTATTATCAATCATATATCCTTATGTATAATATTAAAGATGAAATAAAACTTATTTTTTTTCATCTAAAAATGTCTTAACAATTAATAAAAACATTACTATTTAAAATTATTATAAACAAATTTCATTTAAAATCGATATCAAAAAGCAACAACTATCTTAAATACGACGAAATTTTAACTAAGGAACAAATTCTTCATAATCGGATTTTACATGTTTATTATAATCACGATTAATTTTAATAATTGATCAATGTATAATAATAGGTTTAATTTAAATAATTAACACCGGGGCGCTCGTTTAGTTTCAACGCTTAGGAAATTTTCATATATATCCTACATAAATATATAATAATATATAATATTTAATAGCTTATATAATTTTCATATCAAATTTAACCCATTCTGTATTTGTATATATTCAAAATTATGTTTATATATGCATATGAGAATATATATATATATATATATATATATATATATATGTGTGTGTGTGTGTGTGTATGTATGTTTGTGTGAGAAAACATGACTTTTCACTTAATTTTCTTTGTGAACGAGAAACATCAATCGAGAAATAAATGTATGGCGAAATATTTTTATGTCGAAAGTGTTTTATTTTTTTTTAACATTCGCATGTCACTCGTCATTACGATTTAAAATATTCATTGTTAAAATGACATATGACGAATTATATTTCAAATTATGTCCTTTGAATACATATTTGAACATATTTGACACGTGCTATATTTCAGTAATTATACTTATTTTGTTTCTCAAACAATACATCTTAGGTGTGAATCTTTTTTATATTATTTTTATCTTTGGTTTATTTAAAAAATATAAAATTTCCAAAACTATTTTTTTTTATAAAATATTTTTATTTTAATAAGTAGTAATAGGGCAAACGCATTTCCTTTTTCTAATTTTTACAAAAAGACAGTTCAGTTTTATTTATTATCATTATTATTTTTTCACACTTTATTCCGTGCATGATTTCGGAAATCACTTTAGAATAAATCAGCATTTCAAAAACTAAAAACAAAATAAATACGAATATGCAAATCGACACGAAACACAATGCTATTGATTCAGAACATAGACACGAATTTTTTTATGAATAAATCAAATATATCTGTTATTTTAAAAAATCCGCATCGACAGTATCGGTTTTCATATCGAAATTTAAAACAAAAAAAAAGTGAAAATACAAAAAAAAAACGGAAGTTAAAAATGAATTCGTTTCACCTGTGTGTTCCGAAATAGAGATTTATGAATGAATAATGTGTCTATGAACGACTCCATAATGTGTTTGATATATCGAAATTTTATTCAACGCTTCGAAAATGGCGATAAAAATTTTACGACATATTTATTTCACACGTCATCATATGGAAATGAATGAGAGAACCAAAGATTCACAGTTTGTTGAATAAAAATAAAATGAAAAACGAACGAGCTTTCGCATTGAATAATTTATGAAAACGCTCGGATTTGTTTCCATATTTAAAAAGCGTTTAATGATTTCCTATTACAGTTTTCATTTTTGTATATTTAACACATTCAATAAATATGTTTATAGTTTGTCATTTATTATTTAAAATTATTTCAATATTAAATAAATTGTAAATCAGTCATTATATATATATATATATATATATATATATATATATATATATATATATATATATATATATATATATATATATATATATATATATAATGTTATTATAAATTTCTGCACAATATGAACGATTCACTTGGAACTCATTGAAAACTTATCCGGTGATTTCGTTTGAAATTGAAACTACCGGAATATTTTCAAAAGAGATATCTAAATGTTATCTCTAAAAATATCTTCGATATGACATAGCGACGAACATTAAAAATGGAAATAGCAGAAATGAACTGCGACAGATGATTAAAGGACGAAAAAGACGTCATCAAAAACGTACGACGAATGGAACGATAGAAAGAAAAAAAAATGAAATAATATAATACAAAGTAAAAATATAGAAAATTCTCTTCCCCCCCCCTCGTTCAACTTTCAGCACAAAGTGGAGCAGATGAAAGTTTTTAAAGAATTTTCATTTTGGTCCGCTGAACAAACAATCCAAGACTACGTCTTTTACGAGTCGCAGTCGTCTTCATGTTACTAACTGTGAAGGGAAGCATGTTTTTTAAACATATATATATATATATATATATATATATATATATATGCTTATATATATATATATATATATGCTTATATATATATATATGTATTTTATATTTTCATGAAAAAATAATGAATTTAAATGTTGTTGAGTAGTTGAAATGTTGTTCCTGAAAACTATGTGAATCCAAAATAAATGAAAATCTTTTCAAATAATAATAAAACTCATTTCGTTATATATATATATATATATATATATATATATATATATATATATATATTATAATATATATGTACTGCAGTTTCTACTAAAGCTTAAAATATTATGAAATACATAAAAAAGAAAATATAGTAATATATACAAAATTATAGATTTGCAATCAAAACTATTGTAGATTAATTAACTGAATACAATCGATATAGAGAATATATAATAGATTTAATTATGAGATATATATTATTAGCGGTTGATTTAATATAAAATTAATATGTAATATATTAATTACACTCGAAGTGTATAAATTGAAATTTTTTACAATTCGTCGTAAAACTAAAAATTTTTCTAGTAATTTGTGTATTTTTTCGAAATAATAATATATTTCGTACAATATTGTAACAAACATGCGGTTAATTAAACAACAATACTCTAATTGTAAGAATAGTCAACGTTAAGCTTAATACGGCTTAAGGAAGTCTGTACAAATGAGGTTTTACCTTACACACATACACACACACACACATATATATATTTATATATGATTATAAGACAACATTCACAATCATAATTAATAATCTCACAATAATGTTTCCCTTTAATTACATGATAATCAACGATAATTATACGTATTGTAAATACGAGCTTTGTACAGAAATCTGACTTATAATAATATATAGGTCAAACGATTGTTATCAATAAACATTTCAATAAAAAATAATATATTTAATATAAATCTGTGATATTTCAATGTTTCTTTCTTTATCCATTTGTGAAACATAGATTTCCGATTTTGAATTATCGATATTTCAATTTTATTTTAACTCTAATATTTTCCTCCATTAATATCATTATAAAATATTTAAATTATAATTGATTATTTATTCGTTTATTTATTTGTAGATAGAAATCTTTAAAATTCACATTGAAAGCCATTATTTATTTTTAAAAATATCCTGTATTTTCTGAGAAAAATACAGGATATAAGGATATAAAGTGAATCTAATATATAATTTGTTAATAATTCATAACATTACGAGTATACATTAATTTCAATTTTCAATATGAATTATTTGATGTACTCTAATTTTCTTTATGTATGAAATCATGAACTTTAAATCAAATTATAGGTGTATAGTTAACATGTTATATATACATATATATATATATATATATATATATATATATATATATATATATATATCATCAAATTATTCGTGTATTATGTTATATTTATTTCGAAAACGTATGCATAGAATTTCAGGTTTTTTTTTCTTATATATTATATAAATATTATACGTATCCGTGTGTGTGTTTCGCGTTTATCCAAAATGGAACGTTTTTCCGAAAGAGCTTTTCTATTGTGTTCCTGATATTATTTTGCGTCTCGTACAGTAGACCGTTTTCTAAGAAGATGTAAATATTTGCTTTTCATGACGCTTTATATGAAAAAAAAAATGTATACACTTTATATTTGTATGAGAATGGATATTTTCATCGAAAAAAAATCTGTTTTCATTTTAGCGTTGATTGTTTCTGCGATTTGTTTATCGATGATATTTTTAAAGAACTTTATTATTATTATTATTAAAGTTCAATCATCGTTTCCACTGAATCTATTAATATTATTGTTTATTAGTAAATATTATTATTTACATTATTTCAATAGCTATAAAGTTCGATCATGTTAAATAAAATGTTATTAAGAAATAATAAATATCATTTCTACTATTCTTCGTCGCCATATTTTCCAGCGTTTCAAACATGAAACGAATCCGTCGGACATTCAACATAATAGACATTTTTACGTCGCAACGACGATAAAAAATAAGATTTTTTTTCAAAAGAACGAGAATGCGTCAAAGAAATTTTATCGTTCCATAATTCGCATGAACAGTGCCAAAGCAATGAAAAATAAAAATAAAAAGGATATTATTGAAATAACGAAAACGATCTCATATGTTTGTACGAATATAATATTATAATTATATAAATATATAAAGGAAGAGCTATATTTTTACATTAGCCTTAATGACAAACCCAGCTTAAACCGAAACGACTACGGCTTAAAAAAAACCGGTCATGCCGACGAAAAAAAAACCGGACGAAATTCAAATGAAAAGCTTCGCTTAATCTGAAACACGCATTTCTACTTTGCGCTGGAAAATGCTCATTTATAATGCAGATTTACGGATTGATTCTTTTTTTTTTAGTAATAATCGTTCGTCGATTTGGTCGAAAATCAACTGTAATTCGGTAAAAAGGTAGAAAAGCTTTCGTTTCGGTGTGTAAAGTGCGAATTGAAAGCTTTTTACGTTCTCGTTTTTCACGGATGTGTTCCGTGATGTATTTTTTTTCATGTTTTTCTATTCACACATACCATATATGTATTTATATTGTATATGCAAATCGTTGTCGAAAATTGTTCATATAATTATTTTTTTCATGATAATTAAAATTATTAATACATTACTACGCTAATTACTTCTTATAATTACGTAAAACACATTATATATATAATTAACGTCAATTTTGTACAATTTTACTTAATAACGAAACAAAATTCTCAATTTTTATTTTATGCAAAATTATTTGTATAATTTATAACATAAATCATTTATGTAAATTTTAGTACATTTATTATATATAATTAATAATATGTTTATTACGTGTATTAATGCTACTTATAATACATTAATAAGAAAATATATTTTGAATATAATTATTTATAATATATTTTTAATTATCTATATTATATATATCAAATTTATTTATTTTTTTATATAAATTATAAAATGTTTTAAGAAAAAATAGAAAATATATGAAAAAAAAAGAAAGCGTTATTTTTCCAACTAGTTTCGAAAGCGGAGATTTTTCAGAAAAATCGCTCGTCAAAAGCGTGTTATTGCTGATAGTTGACGGGGTTGGTTTTTCTCCGACATTGACCATCGGGAATAGGAAATCCTAGGAGGGTGACCGGAGCGGGTTTTCAGTCTACTTCGGGGTTGATTTCCCTAGGGGTTTGTATTTCTACTTGCTCAACCCCTACTAGGAAAACGTGGGCCGTCTTCGCCACGGACGACATTTATCTTTTTGTTATTATTTTCATGCGATCGATATTTGCATACGAACAGTCGACGAGCATTTTAAATTTTCCAGGAAAATATTATATTCTCAACAAAATATAATATTATAATATATATAATCTATCGGGAAATCTTTGAATAGATTAATATCGAAATCGTTTCCTGAAATTGAATAATAATTGTATTCAGAAAAGATTTAACATAGATTTAGAAATTTCATATTAATATCTAGATTTCGATTTTGATATAAATAAGAATGAATTTAATTCGACGAACAGTTTTTTTTTTTATATTAACGTCTCACAACTTACATTTGATTTGACATAAAATAAGAAAATACAGTCAATACTAGAGATTTATAAAATGCGAACGAATCTAAATTTAATATTCTCTGAAATTTAATTTACGAAAACGTGCGTCAATTTTCAGCAGTATTGTCTCATATTATTATTTTCATTGGCGAATCAAATCGAATTTGTCTTTCGGTTATTTCTTGCGAAAATGTTTTTATTTTATTATTATTTAATAATATTTAATATACACGTTTTTTTTCTTAATAATATATACAATTTAAATATGTTTAATTGATTTTAAATCTACGTTTTAGTTGATACTAGTTGACACATTTTTTATAACAACGCGAATGAAATGTATAGAATACGATTTAATGCATTTTTGCATTCATATAAAATGTATAAGAAACTCAATAATAAATATTTTCTAATATGTTAAAAAGGCAACATTTATAAAATATGAATAGTCCACGTTGAAAGGCGAATAGTCGTTCGAATTCGTCCCAAAATATTTTATTCACACATAATTTTTCGTTGCATAAATAAAAATACGTGTATACATTTATGTGAGTCGACACGGGGCTGAAACGAAAGTATAAAATATTCTATGTCGACGTGAAAATTTAACACGAACACTTTTCACATTATTTTAAGTGAAACGTGTACTAGCGATATATATTTTTATCTATGCTGCATATAATTTATTGCAATAAAAATAAAAAATAATATTATTAATAAGAAAAAGAAAAGCGTCTCTGAGAACTACGATTTGTTCAACGTTCGAATTGTGCAAATTTCTACAATGTATACGCAAGCTTTATACCGAGCTTTCGTCTCGTGAAAATCTATAAAACGTGCATTATATATCGTACGTGTGAATACGATATATAAATATATAAATATAAATAAACTTTTCAAAATTATTAATTAATATTATTCTCCATCATAATTCTCGATTATTCGAATATAAATTATTGTAGCAATTTTATGCTTCAACGATCAAAATCGCGTCGTACAAAATATATATCACATACAAGACGATTATTTTAATTAAATAACTTTCTATAATATAACTAAAAAAATATTATTATTATTTCAATCAATACTTCATACTTTGGAATACGTCTTATATATGAAAATTAATTAATAATCGTATTATATATTAATAATATATAATATAATATAATATAATATAATATAATATCGGACGCGTTTAAATAAATGACTAATAACTTGTACATGTGTCACGTTAAACGAGTGACGAAGGTTTGGCAAATTCGTATTGCGTAGGAATTTTCATACGCGCTCGGCAATTTTACTTGTATATCAATCTAAAATAAACGCCCCAAAGGAAGATGGGGGGGGGCAAAATTAATGGGGGGGCATTGTTTTGAAACTACTTGATCGTCGCGGCTGAAAATCAAATTCCAGTTATGAAATACGAATCCTTCAACCGAAAGTATTAATTATACGCCAAAAACACTAATACGATATACGTTAAGCGTACACATTCTATTTATATATATATATATATATATATATATATATATATATATATATATATATATATATATATATATATATTATATATTTCATATGATATATTTTATTTTTTAAGAATTTTAAATTGTTGATTATATGTATTGGTGTTAACGCACATATTTGTTTTCAATACAGTTATTGTTTTAAAAGAAAGATTTTAATTACAATCAATAATTTTCCATCATAGTATAAATAATTATATATATATATATATATATATATATATATATATATATATATATATATATATATATATATATATATAATGTAAAATTATTGCTTCGAAAATTTACGCAGTTATCACGCTAGAAAATTTTTAATTAAATCACGTCCCAAGATCCGATGAATAATTATGTAAATGATTAATTACTTGTACATCATTTTAAATTTCTCATAATTATTCTCGAACTTTAAATTTCAGAATCTTTCACATTATTGAGCCAATGATGAGTATTACTCGTGAAACTTTTGCGAAATCTTGAACGCGTATTTAAAATTTACATATTACTGAAAACTCATTCGGTTTTACAAATTGAACGATGTGTTAATAAATTTTAAGTGAGGCGTCAGCTTTTCTTAATTGAAACATATTTCTTATTTTATATATATAATACGTGGTTTTTCAATAATAAAAATCGCACAATAAACCATACAAGAACAATTTTCATCACAAATAAAAACGTCATCTTATCGCATTTTTTTCTTCAGCACATTTGAAAATGTGACTTCGCAATTTATGTGCGTTATGCATTTTTGCATACGTTGCAATTGCTGAAAAATTCATAATGCACTCTTTCCATTTTGCTTTCTAGTACCGCATATAAGCGACACTAAGAGTGTTTTATGATGAAAACTGCATGAAAAATAATATATGCACAAATATACATGAATCACTTTGGTAATTGCATTTTTTTTTTCAACACAACATTAACGAACCCTTAATATGCAGAGGACTACATGGATTTATTCACATATATTTTTCTATATCCTTATATTATTAAAATAAATATTCAACATAATACAATGTAATATTTTTATGATGAAAAGTCAATTTAAAAAATTTTCAGCTTAGCTTGCCAGATATGAGAAAAATCAGTTTTGCACTCTATTTGTTCACTATATAAAATTTGCCTGTTAACACGAGTCATTTTCATATTATGTTACGGTTCTAGAATTTTAAATTATATATCTTGATAAATTCCTTAAATTCTTTAAATTTCAGAATATAAAATATCTTTTTTGAGGCAAAATAAAGTTTAAAATATTCAATTTTAGCATTAAATATATATTACTTATATTTAAACTATATTATTCGCAATGTAATTAAATTATAAATCCTTCATAATCATATATTTAATTGAAAATTCTAATACACGTTATGAACGACTCGCACCGACTTTACATCCATAAAACACATGATTAATGACTCGTTTTTCTATGCAACATCTAAGTGCACTTGTATCCTTCGCTTTCCGACCGTCGGTTATGCAAAAAAAAAAAATAATAATAAGCATCTGTCGGGAAAACCCGGCGATTTTTCAAAAAAAAAAACAGCGGGAAACGCTCTCAATTACGATTGCACAACACGGATTTTCACTTCGGTTCGTGCACAATGTGTGGAAGCGAAACGGGAAAATTATACCGCATTTATGTTTTTCTCGTTTTTTCTCTCCACCGCATATATTTTCCTCTTCCCGATCTCGCTTTTTTTTTTAAATATGTATACTTATAAGCGTGTGTAACGTATTTTTTTTTTTGTAATCTGAATTGCGACACTTTGAAAAAGTTAATTCGCAACAAAGCTAATTTAAATTCTTTCGAACGTAGTACATACATCATACAATATTATATATAAGTATTGTACAGTTAGATTAAAAAAAATATGTTATAAATATGAAAATAATATTATATATGATATATATATATGGTATATATTAATCAATTTTATATTATTTTATCAATCAATTTACAAAAGTTAAATATATTTTAATCCGAAAGTTGGACGTCTAACTAGAGACTCAATTATGTAAAATGATAAATTTACATCACAATACTTTAGAAAGATATTCGAAATTAATAGAACTGAATTGTTTATTAAAATCTTTAATATATAAATAAAAATTTTAATAAAATATTTTTCGTTTTACAATTTTTATTTTATAAAAAGAAAATTTGTAATATTTTGTATTCACTATCTAAATTTGTCGCAAAAAATTCGTTTCTAAAAATATAAATATATTTAATTTTTTATTAATATTCTATTAATTATAAACATATTTTTATAAATTAAAGTGTACAATATTTATAATGCATGTAAATTATAAAAATAATTATTTGTACATTCTTATAGTAGAAAAAAAAGAATATATTTAAATTTGATGATCAATTTACTAATACAAGTAATAATTAATATATTATTTAATATAATTAAATAATATATTAATTTATTAATTTATTATTTATATTATAATATGAATATTTTATAAATTACAAATCGCTTAATTTCATAAGCTTTCTGTACACATGAAACGCGCTAAAATAACGAGATGCAAAATTCTGTTTGCTGAAAGCGAGAAAAACGTCGGATAGAAAGAAAAAAAAAGGCTTCGAAAATAAAAATGGAAATTCGACGCTCAAATGCGAATTCGTTATACGGTTACGCTTTTTTACCGTGGTTCAAACGCGTCCGTTTAAAGGACATGAAACAAGGAATTTTTCCGTCCTCCCTTATCCTGTTATCCTTCCTTTCTTTTTTTTCTTTTTTTTTTTTGATTTTGTTCCTCCGACCGTATTTATGAATAAATATGAAGGAGGACCGACTTTTGGGAGGAAGAGGATAAAATTTTCCGGATTCGTTTCCAAGTGATGTTGAGGGTATTTCGTCGAGAAAACTCGAGTTTCGTCGAGTGGATGAATTGCGTAAAATCTTCAGAAATGAAATAAATAAATGAAATAATAGATAATGGACGATCGAACACGAGTGGATGCTTTTATATCTTTGCGCCGATTTATTTCCGATTGTATCTATTTTTTTTATACCCGATTTTCCTATTTCGTAGAAAGAAGCTTTTTTTTGCCTAATTAATATTATTTAATTTAAAAAAATCTACAAATATAGACTGTATATCTTATTTCTAGTATTATTCATAATAAGCTTGTTATTTATTTCAAGTAAAAAAAATCAAAATTGGTTTCAGTA
Organism: Leptonema lineaticorne; assembly: GCA_024500535.1. Taxonomy (NCBI): domain Eukaryota; kingdom Metazoa; phylum Arthropoda; class Insecta; order Trichoptera; family Hydropsychidae; genus Leptonema; species Leptonema lineaticorne. Next base: position 11,880,891 of record JANIJI010000008.1, on the reverse strand, counting down.
ATGAATTAATAATTTGAATTTACAATACAAAAGCAGTTGCAATAATCAGTTAAACATCATGAATTGAAGTCATATTTTGCACTACTTTTATATATAAAAATCGCAGTACTACTTTAAAATATTTATTTTTTCAATTAATTATTTATAATCATGAATAATAATTAAAAATAAATAAAATTAGATTAACATTGAAAAAAAATATTGTTATTTATTTATTCAATGTTTTCTTTTTTATAAATATCATTTTATTCTTATTCCATTCCAAGATGACGGTTCACGTGGGGGGAGGGGAGGGTGAAGGATGGGGGTTGCGAATTAATAAATTTAGTACTACGCACTTTCGGTTTCGGTTACGCATTATATTTCGTACACAGGACGAATGACCCACGTCACGTTTTCGACTCGCAAAATATCCTTTCGAATGGTGAATCGCATAAAACATCCCCCTTTTCCATCCCGGAAACTTGAGGGACAAGCATCTCAAAATGGACAGGTGTATGGGGAAACGAAAGGTACGTGTTTTCTAAGGTACTAAAAGATATCTAGAATACAAGTGGTTGATCGATTCGCATCTTGTCGGCTAATGGACGCCGACTACAAACCCTTTTTACCGGATGAGATGTCCGAATTTAATCGACCCTTATATTATATTATATAATATATACGTCATATCTGTTGAATATTTAAATTTTGTATGATATGGAATTTTTTAGCATATTGAGAATTCATATATATATATATATATATATATATATATATATATATATATATATATATATATATATATATATATATATATAAATATATATATATATATATATATATATATATATATATATATATATATAGCATTTTGAATAAATGAACTACATATAGTTTTTTCAGTATCATATAACATATAACACACTCGATTGCTACCTTATTTTTACAGTTTAATATTGAAAGGTCTTTATAACTGAAAATATACATCCTAGCCATGTCCGAGTTGAATTCATTACCATATATTTTCGTGTAAAATATTTCAGCATTTACGATTCAATTTTGCTTCGATTGCCTTCGATTTTTGACAGCCGGCCTCTTAAAGTACGATCACTTTTCATCAGTACTATATTTATGCAAATTAACGTTACTTTTAATCACCATAATTTTATATATTTTTAATACGTGATTGTCAAATATAATATTTTTTTATTTATTTTATTTTTAAAGCGATTTTTTTTAATTTTTAAATTAATTTTGATAAAATCTGATATACATATTATAATAAAAAAAACGTGTGTATCTCTAATGATCTAAAGCACACTTGTTTAATATATAATTGTATAATGTATAAATTTTTATCATATTTAATCATTAATTATGATTGAGGTGATTTATTCTGAAAACAACGATAATTATAAATCTGCCCGTTAAATGTAATGAATTCCAATCGCTAGCACGTTTCCCGAATATAATTTATATTTGTTACGTTATAAATCTTTGCTCGGTTTTCCTTCTTTTTTTTTTTTGTTTTCTTACTTTAACACGCGAAAAGAAAAGCATTGGAACAGTTCGACAGCGAGGATTTATTATCGTTTTAAGGCTTTAACTTTTTTTTTCCACACCAAAATATGTTTTTTTTGTTCATTCTTCGCTTCTTATATAAAAAAGTTAAATTGATTCTCAAAAGAGATCAAGCGTTATACATATTATAGAATAATACTTGTGGATCGATTCGCGTAAAAGAAGAGACGAGGGCAAAATTGTTTGAGATTTTTCCTGTTTTTTTTTTCATTCTATTGCCTTCAAGTTGCGATATATCGTTGAAATCAAATGAAATCAGACTTATATATATATATATATATATATATATATATATATATATATATATATATATATATATATATTCACTATAGGTTTTAAAAATATTTTTCATAAACACGAAAAGTTATACCGAGATAAACTTTTGAAAATAGGAAAATATTTATTTCAAAAGAAAAACTTCGATATTCCATTATCATTGAAAATGTTCATACCTAATAGAAATCGAAACGATAAGTAATTTTTCTTTCATAATGAAAAAAAACAATATTTTAATTCTTTGAATCATGCTGCACATTAATAAAATAATTGTTTCATTTATAAAACCAAAAATTTTCACGGTGATTTTCGTAATTTTAAACGGTTTTATTTTAGTAGATGTAATTTGAATATTCATCGTATGTCCGACGAGCAATTATTCTAGGCACAAATGTTGTACCCAGACATACTATATGTTCATTCTAAAAGGGATAATCATGAATATGCAACAAGTATGTCGAGTAACAAATAGAATGTTCATCTACTGTTTTCATAATATGAATTGTGTAATATACAAAATTATTTATGTAAAGGCCACTATATGTTAGAAAAAAATATGAATAATTAAAACTTTTCAGTATTAGCAGATTACATATTGCGAAATTATTTATGTCACGTATGTAATAGAAATTATTTAAAATTATATCGTTGATTTTTTTATTTTGTAAATATTTAAATTTGATTATAAAACGTTATAGCACATTGATTTTTATAAATGAAATATTTTTTTTTATATAATATAGATATTTTTTTATATCGAACTCACGTATGATAATATTAAAAACGGTTTACAAATCGACTTGCTCTGAATGCATCTGCGGATCAAATAGTCGTCAATACAAAATCGCGTTATACGAGTAAATGACATAAACGTGTTATAGAGGATTTAAATCTATTTCTAAGATGTTACATGTCGAATTTAGTGTGCTGCGATCGACATAACACGATAGTTTGAACGGAATATGAGAATAATGCCCACGTTTACACGATAAACGCTTAATCTACTATCCCCTATTTAGCAATATATATATATATATATATATATATATGTGTGTGTGTGTGTGTGTATGTATATATATATATATATATATATATATATATATATTAGATTAATGTCAAATAATCCCCTCGTAAACATGATGTCGATTCATAAAGTGATCGTTGAATATTGTAATCGTATATACAATGAAAATATGTTTACACTTTAACATTGTTATGTAAAATTATGAGAAATAACATAAACTAAAATGTGTGAAAACCATTAAAAATGTGTCGAAAGTTTAAGCCTTATACGTTTGACCTTTTGAAATATCCGGCTAATCTACGAATAATTCATAAAAATATACATTACCGGATTTAGTTGAAAACTATTTTGAAATCACAGCTTTATCAAAAAAATAAAACTAAAATTATTTGAAAAATAAAAGTAATCCACTATATATTATAAATTACTATATAATTTAACAAATGTGTATATTTTTTTAAATTATTAGTCACATGAAAATTTTTATAATTTCTTGTTATATATATATTTTAAAATTTTTATACTATAAACTTATTTAATGATAAAATTTTAAACAACATAGTATATATTATTTGTAGACTTTTTTAACATTAGTAATCGAGATAATTATACAATATTCAACGAACAATTAAAAATCATTTTGAAAAATAAATCAGACTCATACAGGGAAAAATATATAATTATAATTTTATGAAATTATAATGAATTCTGTAACGAGTATAAAGAAAATAAAACACTTTTAAATATGAATGGTGCTTATATATTATATACAACCTTAATTCATTGTAAAACACGCCTCTAACGATTCTAAATGAAAACGTAAAGATTTCCAAGAAGATGTACATTTTAATATAAGGCCGTTTATTGTATGTATGTATGTATTATTCAATGGTAACGGCTTTATTATTATAATGTGACGTTACTAGTATTATTATTATTATTATTACTATTATCATCGCTATTATTGTTATTGTTGTATATTTGTATGTAAGATGTTATAACTTTTCGTGGTAAATTCTCAAAACTCATTTCGAACAATATGCAAGCGTCGTACAATTCGAAATAGTTGCCGACATATGAAAACGTTTATCATGTATTATAATATACGCACAAGGGCTAGCCCTCGTACGCTCAAAATGACCCTACATAAATGTCTAAAGTTATCAAAGTAAAAACAAATTTATTACCGTCGAATAGTGTTGAAAAAAAAAATAAAGGGATAGAACAATATATGTGATTCATGGATATTTCTTATTTTAGACGATACATATGAATATTATATAAAATATAACACAATATATAATGTGAAAATGTTGCATTTTATATATGTTAAAAAATAGACACGTTAATAATAATGATAAATAAAAAGGTTTGTGATTATAAAAGTTGTAAATATTCCAAGCTAGAAAGTAAAATGCAGGAAGATTTTTCACCTGAATAAATGGTATAAAGTCTGAAAAGGTTTAGGAAAGATAACTTATGAACACGTCAAAAAAACAAGCGGAAATAGTAAAAAATGTTAGAAAATAGAGTAGAGTAACTTAGATATTTCTGTTATAAATATGAGTGAGACATTTTTGTTTTAACAAAAAAATCTTTTTTTCTACTTATAAAAATAGAATAATGATTTGTTAATAAATAATCTTATACTAAATTCTCAAATATATATTTTTATTAAAAAATATTAAACGTCATGTAAAAAAGATAATTCCTACGCAAGAACTATAAGCCAAACTCTGATATAAAAGTGTTTAAACTTGTCATTGATTAAACTTAATTTATAATATTTTTAATGTAACAATTTCCAGGCAATTATGTGTGTAATATATATTAAAATATCATGTTATACTAGTTTTTCATTGTATTTTTTAGTTAATAGCTATATTATTTTATTTTTAAAATTGCCAAAAAAATATTCTATAGCAGATTTTATAAATATAGTTAGAATTACTTGTTAAAAAGTAAAACCACTTTTCTTATAAAAAAATACGACCGCGTAAAAAAAACTGCTGAATCGTCGAGAAGATTTACTCTTCAAATCCAAACGGAAGGAAGTTTGAAAAAATTGATTTAACTCACTGTCAATCTGTCCGAATGCGGATGTTCACTTTCGAAAAGCCAAAGAAACCTCCTTGGGTAGGCTTCGAGTAAATCAATTTAGATCGTGAATGGATATCAAATATATCTAAAGTGGAAAACGATGTTTGACCCTTTGCTGAACGCGGAAAATCGCGAAATGCGATTCCAAGTGAAATAATCGATGTTAAAAAAAAAATAAATATATATTAAACTGAGAAAATTGGACCTTAAACGTTCGATCTTCGGAACTCGGCAAAAGAAGATAGCTAAGAGAGCGATTATTTCCGAAAAGCGGCCAGAAGAAACAAAACGATTCACCGGGAAAAATCGTGGAAAAAGAATCGGTATTATTTAAAGTAACGGCGCAAAAGTTTAAGCGTTCGATAAACTTTTTCCAATGTTTAAAACTACACGGACGAATTATTTCGGTTTAAGTTCTAAAACTAAAACCTTCCGAGACTAGGCGGAAACGTTTAATTCTTATTTAGATCTAAAGTAGTTTTTGCGAAAATTAAAACGTACTTTGAACAATAAATACTACTTTTCGCTTCGTATAAATTTATATAAATGTTAATTTCAAACAACTAGAAAATTGATACTAAATTACATATAGTAATTTAGTGTGATTTAGTTAAAAACTTTTATGAAAAATATTCCGGAATCAAATAGTAAATTTGAAATTTTCATCATCGAGCATAAACTTTATTATTTTCATATTATATAACGAGCAGCGTGGGCGTCTTTTTGAAAAAAAAAAATCCCCGGAGAAAAGTAATAATTTCAAGTTATAACTGTGTTTTCATGCGTATTGCCTTGATGTTAGGCAACGGTTAGACTTAATAACTTTCATTCGTATAAAATGCAAATTGGCCACGTTTTCGCGCCAAGAAGTTTTCCTTGCATAGCAATAATAAATTTTCATCAGAGCGAAAGTCTCGACATTCGTTTATTCCTGCAAATGAACTACTTTCGTGCTGCACTTTTAAATAATTGCATTTTAAATAAATTTAATACATTTTTAACTTTGTAATGGTGATTGTTTGAAAGCGGCTTTTCTATTTTTCCGATCAATCTTACGTACAATTTAACGACTTGAAAAAGTTAATTACAGCATAAAAAATATAAAGTGAATTATTCTTTTTGATCGCGTATTGTTTTCAAGAATAATTCAATGAAAAATTTCAATGTTATTAAAATTTATCGGAATTCATTATATTTTATATAATTTTGAGAATTAAAAAAAAATATTCAAAGATAATTAAATTTAGGTGACCAATTTTTTTTACGATAAAAAGGATAACACAATAAAATCAGCCAAACAAAATTTTAAATTACAGATAAAAATCCTTCTATTAATTGGAAAAGTCTTAGAAGATATTTTTCAAAAGAGGACTATATTGGTCATTTTATTTAATTATTCGATAATTAATACAAAAAAGTCTTTTTCTATATAATACTACTGATTTTATTGGCATATATAATTATTCTAATAAAATGAATAAGAAATTTATAATATAAATTATTCGAATATATAATTTTGACGTAAATATGTAAATAAACATTAATTAATGATCTAAATAAAGGGATGAATGTTTATGTCATGTTGTTTCAACATAAATTTAATATACACATAAATCTTTCACATATAAGAAACATATTATGTTGCACAATTTAACACGACATAAAGTGATTTCTATAGAATATAACGTATACGAAACTATTACATTGCTGATTAGGCGTCTTTTGTTACGGGGTTCGAGCCTCGTCGTTTGCGTTTTGTGCCATCGTCGGTTACCCAAAAAGGGTGGTTTCGTTGCTTTTTAACGACGAACGACGGAATCGAACCCCGCAGGGAAAGCGGGTAAAAGCTAACCGACGGAGGGGGACGGACGAGGGATGAAAAGAGCTTTCCGGGGAGGGGGTGGTGGTGGTTTTGGGCGATAGTATGAATTGTTCGGTATGAATTGAATAATTGGCACTTCATTTGCATTCAGTGCGGTGTTTTCAATTTTCCCCGAGGGCGCGTTTACGCGTCCGTAACGAATTTACAAACTCGAACCGAAGATTAAGGCAACTAGCGCGGATTGATTGCCTATTTGTAAAAGTTAAAGCCTTTTTCTTTCTTTCTTCTTCTTATTATTATTATTTTTATGCTTGCGTTATACCGTGTTTTTGGTTTTTCTTTACGTCTCACTACTCGATAAGCGTGAAAGATTATTGTTGTTGTATTTACATATTGACGATTGAATTGTTTCATTTATATATATATATATATATATATATATATATATATATATATATATAATAATAATAATAATAATATAAATTTATAAGACAAAACAATATATTATATATAGATTGAATCAAACGAATATTTTATCTATTGTAAAACCCTAAACTTCCCTTAATACGATATGTACATTCGTGATACCGATAGTTGTTTTTGAAAATGGAATATTATATTACACTTTGTGTCTAATATTAAATATATAATACAATAGATATACTAAAATAGAAAACGGACGTCTTAAAATTCCGTATGCGTATCAAAATTAAATATATTTTATGAAAATTGTTAATAATATACTCATACGACCGCTTTATAATCTGGAATAATCGTTTTAACTAATTAAAATACATTAATAATCTATTATATTTAATGATTTTTTCAATATATTTTTCTCGTTGAAAGATATATGGTGTATGTATATTGTGATTTTCGATTATTATTATCAATATCTTTGATTGAAATAGATTGAAGTATATTAAAATAAAAAAAAACAAATTTATGAAGTAAATCAAATACTCTTATATAAACTTTGGATTCGTTCAAAATATATGAAGAATATAAAATGTTTATTACGAAACGTGGGCTAGAATTTTATCGACGCAAAATACCAAAAATAAAAAGATGTAAATTAAAAATGAATGAAAATATATAATACATATTTAATATTATTTAGGTCTATGAAAATATCGATTAGTTTAAAATAAAATTAATAAAAATTTTAATTTTAAATATATTTTTAACAAATAATAAATCTATACAGAATTAGATTGAAGTGATTTTTCAGGAGGGCCATCAAAATAACCTTCTGTAGCTATAATTATTTCTTCATTTAAGAGCAATACAAAATTCGTTATCAAAACAAAGTAAGCCAGGTTTGGGAAATAAGGTGGATATTTCAAAAATTCATACTTCAATTCGTATTCGTATTTTGAGAAATCTATTTTTTAAATGTATCGAATTCATATTACAATAAACGATACAATAAAGTAAAAATAAATATAATAAACTATTCGACGGACCGATGATCATTTCTGGGAAGGTTAAAAACTATCTGTAAGTTGATATCGTAAACCGAGTCAATAAACCGACGGTTATGAGGGTTAACCGCGTTACGGCGTCGTAACGTCGAATTTGACTTTGCGAAACGTAACCGAAAGCTCTGAGTTCAAGGGCGCGTTCAAAATTCACCTGTACGTTCAAGGACGAACGTGAATTTCGTCCTTCGAACGGGAAAAGGAAAGTGGAAAACGTAGACCGTTTTTTCGCGGGTAAAATTCGATATTATTCAACTGAGTAAAAAAAAAAGAAGGCTAGAGGAGAGTTGAAAAAAATGTACGCACAACCTTCAATGGACCAACTTTTGTACGAAAAATGTGGTTTAAGGATATGCGTGCGGGAAAAGTTTGTACTTTTGCCATCGTGAAAATGCTTTTTTTTTAGGTACTTTTGTATTTTCGCTTACGAGCAAATTTCGATCTATTGAAGCGCAATCATGGATGGAATAAAGTTCGTTATATAATATATATATATATATATATATATATATATATATATATGAAAGAAAAAAAATATTATAAAATCATAACCACAAATGTGTTTTACTCATAATTTTATATTATGAATGAAATATAAAAAATATTTAATTTAATTTCAACCTTATTAAATAAGCTTTTTCTATATAAAAAAACAAAGTTGATACACCAAAAAGTGTTTATTAAATAATTAATTAACTTCTGAAAGAATATATTTGCTTTTCAAGAAATGGAATATTATAAATTAAATTTGAAAATCTAAATAATCTTATACATAGTGTTAAATATTAAAAAAAAATACATAATTATACACCTATTAATATAATACGACTAATGAAAAGAATTATAAATATAAAATAGTTCTATATTTTATACCTAAATATTAAACAAAAAGAAATAATACAAAGGTTTAAATAAATAGACTACATTTGTTAAAGTCTAAATATTATTAATAAGACTTTTAAAGATCAGGATTAGTGAAAGATTATATGACTTAAAATTAAGGAATTTAAAATTATTAAATGAATTTTTCACTGAATTATTATATATATATATATATATATATATAAATATAAATATATATATATATATATATATATATATAACTATATATATATAAATATATATATATATATATATATATATATATATATTGTCACAAAAATAGTATTTTTTCAGCAATTTTTCTTCTTTATTCCCATAACTAAACTGTAAGGTGTTTTTAGAATGTTCACATTATTTACGATGATAAAATGTAAGCGGAAAATTCCTTTTACATAATTTTTCGTCAATAATGGAATAGCGAAAGAGCCACCTTTGCACGTGAAAATTTTCCCTTTTTCACTCATCAATCACGAATTTCAGTGAATAGATAATGGTTGAAAACGATGGCTTCAGGCCTCGGTCACATTTTTAATCTTTTTTTTTTATATAAATCCATATTTATATTTTCAAATATCAATTGATATTTTAAAATTTATTATATAATAATTTTGGTTATCGTAGAATTTTTGACATTAAATTATTATTTATAAAATTGAAATAAATCGAGTATAGTTCTATGAACTTGTTAATAAAATCATTCTCAAAATATTTCTAATATATAATAATTTTATTTCGTCAATTTTTAACTACATTCCGTATAAATATTAATAATAAAATCTAATGCAAACAGGAATGAATAAGAAATTTCGAACAACCGATTTATTTTTATAGTTATTAAGAAAAATACCGATCTAATCGATATTAAATGAAATTATTCGATTTTCGATAGTAATAAAACAGATTTATTACAGAGATCGCGTTCGATGTGACCGCGTTCATGCGACACTTTTTAAAATGCGAAAGCGAACGTTCCGTCGAATAAATGGCCGTAAATTTTTCCGCTCGCGACGAATTTTCCGCGCGCGCATTTCGAACGTGTGAAATTAACGCGAAACTTTTCCACGCTTTTCCCGTGACGCGCCGTCGGAAACGTCGTAAATTTTACGCGAAATCGACTCGTGTTTTTAAAGTGGGACGATTTAGAAATTAAGCTGCGAAATTGTCACACGTCGTAAAGTTTATTCGCGTCGTAACGCTTTTACGACGCCGATCGCCTATTCGCGTTTAATAACGGATCGTGTTGCGTCGTTATGAGCGCTCTTAAAATTTAGTATAATGTAAAGCCGCATGCACACTAGACGCATATTTCAGCGTCACTATTAAAACTAATTGGCTGCTTGAATATAAAAAATTTTACGTAAACTTAAATGACATAAAAGCGCTTCCATTAGTAGATTATTCTTAATATTTTTATTCATAGCTCGTGCTATGATTTAAAATATTTTTAAAAATAATAGATAATCTAATAATAATCGTACTTATATTGTGATAAAATCTATGAAATAATCTCTATTATAATTGATTTAGAAATTTTTCGACATACAATAAAAAAAAAAGTCATAAGAGCCATCGTCGAAATTGTCTTTCTTATTTTCCAACTCAAAAGTAAATTGAACGAGTAAAAAATGCGACAGACTCGAAAAGCTTAAAGTAAAATATAAACTTATTTCTTATACAGTAGAATTTTAACCCATTACAGTGGGGCAAAACTTTGAAAAAAAAACTTGTAGTGAAAATGATTATAAGTTTTTTTCAGTTGGACGCCTTACTGTTTTTTTTTTACACTAAAAAATATATAACAATTTATAATGTTCTGATGAAAAATAATGCGTAGTTTTTAAACTAACTTTTTAAACTGGAGAAAAGTTTTTTTTACGCTTATTGTATTATATATGTATTTTATATTTATACGTATTATTTATTTAAAATATTAAGTTTTTGTACAAAATTGTAAAAACGTCGTTAGCATTTCATTTTTTTTTCATATAAAAATAAATATTATACAAAAAAATACTTGTTGGATTGATATATTCAAATATTACATAATAAATGTTAATATGAATATTACATAACATTTAATGTAGTTGAATTTTTTTAACTTTGACACATTCATCCATATTTAATCAATATATTTTCTTGCTACAATATTTTCATATTTTTCACGACGAATATTTTCTAAATATTAATAATAATTGAAAAATACACATTTTTTTCTATTTCCATTTAAAATTTAATTTTCAATTAATCGATTAATACATATTCCGTTTCAAAGAAGAAAAATCAAATATGAGAGTAATTATAAAAATCGATTCACAAACTTTACACAATCAAATAATCATCACTTCATATATAATAGTTAACACGTATTTTAATTATTTTTCTATATAATTATACAGATTTAAAAATAAATAATTGATATTATCGTTATATATAATTATGCACTTATATATTTTTCCTCTCGCAAATTGATGTCGTTTTTCCAGAGTGATTATGCATATTTTGGGATCATTGTCAACCTTTACGATTTCACTTTTTCAGATTTATTTTTGTCCGTGTCGAGTCATAAATTATTTTTATATATTTTTTTGCGGGACAATCGTAACTCACACATCAACCGAAATAAAATAAAAATGGGGGGAAAAAAAAAGAAAAAGAGTAAAATCTGGACGACCCCATATGTGCGCATTTTGCGATTCGTCCACTGAAAAATGATATATTTACACGCGCATAAATATGTGAAATGCGTAATAAGATTTAAATATGAATTTTTTTTTGCATATTTTTATTTTATTTTTGACTGAAAAAAAAATAAGCAACACAAACGCACATAGTTTAATTTTTCAGAATTTTCAGTGAATCTCGGCGGCAAAATGAAATATTTACGATATACGGAAGGCGCACCTTTAAAATGTATAGTACAATTTCAGACCATTATAATTTTTTATAAATTTATGAAAACATTATTTTCGACCCTTCTTTTCTGTAAGGGAGACGTAAAACGTATTCAAAAATAATATCGTTCCGCGGTGGATTAAAAACATATTAGTAGCAAATAATTTACGAGAAAAAAAAGGAAGGAAGTGTAATTAATACGAAAAGGAAACGTGTAATAATACATAATTTTATTTTTCCTTCATGCACCACCCTCACCCACCCCCATTTTTTTCTCCCTCAGACCAGAGCGAACTATCTTTAATCAACTGCATAATTTGTTACGGTACATTATCATTCGATATTATTATGCGATTTATGGTAATTTATTGTGAACGTGGAAAAATAATATATAATTCGATCGCATAATTTAGATTTTAATCAGGCGATACTGCATTAATGTATTCATCGTCTTCTCGCATTTCATTAATAATTCATGATTAAGTAATAGAGCAATTCCCATTTTTATTAATTTTTTCCGCTTTGAGAATTTCGACCATAATGAACTCGCATAAGAAGGTGAAATAAATAATTTAGGCATAATGTTGCGCAATATATTTTCCTCACCCTTAGCTGAAAAAGTCGACTTGATGAAAATTTTTATCTATTATTATTATTTTTTTAATATAAATATATATATATATATATATATATATATATATATATATATATATATACAATGAATATCATTTTACAAGTTTCATTCGTAAATAGACTGAATAGCATTATTATTCTTGGATTTAATTTCAAAGCTTTATTCTTTCTAATTTTTTATAAATCGTTCTCTTGGAGATAAAAAAAAGATCAGATATGTAAATTTATTTCACAAATATTTTGAATTATGATAAATACTCTTGTGAAGTCAATGAATAAATTTCAATACTAATATGATATATATATATATGTAATTAAATTTTATACAGCATTAATATGACCATTCTTAATTATTAACTCGATTAATTTGAAAAAGACACGTTAAAAATAACTATTTGACATGAAAATAAAGCGTCACTAAATCTCTTCGTGTCCACATTGTCGAGTCTCACGGGTCGAATTTACATAAATATAAAAGTTTGACCCAGAAACGGCCCATTTGAGGCCATCGATTCACATCCCGATACATACATTCAATGAAAATATACCGATATATACATTTCGTTGTTAATTATTAATCGAAAAATAAATAAAGTGTGTTTCAAAAAAGTATATAAACTCTTCGTGAAAATTAAATAGTAAATATTTCGTTCCTAAATTAAATTGGTTAATTTATTTAATTTAAAGCATATCATTATATATTTAAAATCTGATTTTTTTTGTACTGTTTTTGATGACAATCAAAATTATTAATTGAACTTTTGCTTTCATAATGCTAATAACTATTGATATTTTTTTTTTATAGTGTGCAATTACGAAACGTCCTGTATATTCCGTTCTCGTACACTTATTATATGTATGTATATTTTTTCGGTATCATCGAAAACGTTCTTATTGAACATCTTGGTCTCGGACAGGGCTATATAATTTAGAATCTGCACACCGATCACGTATCCTTGGTGAGCACTAAAAAACATTAGTTATAATTTTATTCGGGGTGGCCAGATTAGGATTTTCGAAAGAGAAATGAAAAGATGGCGGCGAATCTTATATATGGTATATATATATATATATATATATATATATATATATATATATAATGATGTATACAATATTTCAAATATTCATTCTATTATAAGATTAATTAAAATTCTTATATAAATATCAGTTTTAAAAATTAATTAATTGACCATGTATTTTTTCAATATTTTTGAAATTTAACTAATTGGCAAAATTTCCAATTGAAGCATGCTTAATAATATTTTTATTCGTTTTTTTATTGTTGATTGCTTTCGTTGAATACAGCCTACTTAATATTTTTATTAATAATTATAAAAAAATAAAAATAATACTACATTTCATAAAATAATTTATATATATAAAAATTAAAATTTAAATATTTATATTATTTTATTTTTCTTAAATTAAAAATAAATTAAATCATTCATCACTGATAATTTTGAATAAATAATATAATGTTAAAAAATTAAAACAATCTCCTATATGGATTATAAGTATAAAGGCTACGCTTTCACGTACCACTTAAGGGTAAAATTGTGCAATATTGCTGTGTAAATTTTTAATTGTAACTAATTCCATTTACTAGATACAGAACTTCCAAATTACATTCTTTTTTTTCTATTTCCCAACTATATATATATATATATATATATATATATATATATATATATATATATATATATATATATATATATATATATATATATATATATATATATATATATATATATATATATATATATATATATATATATATATATATATATATATATATATATATATATATATATATATATATATATATATATATATATATATATAGTAATTTTTTCCTATTCAGTAGGGGTCAAAGTCTAGTGGGGGGTTGGTTATATTTTATTCAGAGCTCATCACGTAGCTGCGAGTCGAGTTTCGGGCATTAAACTTCATAAAAATAAATGTTCCCTTCAAATAGGTCCCCCCGGTCTATAGGACTAATGTCGTTACGATTGAAAAATTATTGCCCAATAATCGGATATCGACATCGCCCAGTCCGCCCACTGAAACCGCCCACCGTTTCAAGGAACATCTCAGTTTCAGACGCGATCGAAATGGCTTTATTATGAAAATTTATCGCTTTTCAATGTTGTGTCTGTCGTCGAAAACGATTACGCTTTAATAAAAACGAAGCACAACCATTGTCCTATCATTTCATCCCCAAATCGCCTCCCGTCGATTGCTAATTTGTTTTGCCCTTAAACTTTTTTTTTATATATTCGTTCTAGTTCATTTAGTACAAAATTTGTTTCCTTTTTTATATTCAGCGTATATTTAATAATTAGAAATACTTTAATATATATATATATATATATATATATATATATATATATATATATATATATATATATATATATATATATATATATATATATATATATATATATATATATATATATATATATATATATATATATATATATATATATATATATATATATATATATATATATATATTTGACTTACATATGATCAATTTTAAAATATATAGTGCAAATTTAATATTTTCTTTTATTTTTTTTAATACAACTAATATAAAAAAATAAATTAATATACAACAATATCTATTTATAAATTTAATAAAAATTCATAGAAATTTTTTCACAACGACAATTCGCTGATGTGGAAACATTGGTTTAAAACACCGACTCGTCGTATATTTTCCATATAAAATGAGCAAAATGAAGAAAAAAAAAGGAACCCCTTTTATGGATAGGCATATTTTACATACATTATTTTTATGATACAGTCGTCCCTTTTCCCTTCGACTTGATATCACGCGTTCTTTTTATTTTTTATATTTTGTTATATATATATATAAATATTTTTTTTTTTGATGAACCACAGCAAGAATACAAAGTGACATGTTTTCGGATAAGCCAACAGCGAGTTTGGAGCTTTTCAATGTGTACTTTTTTTATATAACGGGTTCGATTCGCGAAACGCCCACAAAAGAATGAAATTTTTTGATCGCCAAATCAGAATATCCATCAAAATATTATACTATATAAATAATGAAGAAACCCAAAATTCCACAGAAAAAAATATATATCAAATTACATTTATAGAGAAAATTATGTATTCTTATAAAAAAAAGTGTATGCATATAAATATATTTTTTCCTTCATATTGAATTATATTATTTGTTATTTTCGTTCTATTACAAATATAAATAGTTTCGTATGTACGAAAGATCACAAAATATAATATTTTGAATGTCATATTATTGTGTTATTCTATTACAGAAACATATCTTAATGGAAATATAAGTTATTTAAGCTTGGACCATTTTGTTTTATAGAAGTATAAATAAGCGACATAAATCATAAATTATTAAATTTGTATATGTGGTTCATAAGAAATGAATATATAAACAAACTTTTATAATATATTTTAATTCTTTTATTTTATTTATTTTATCTTTCATACACCTCTTCGTGTCTTCATATTATTTGATTATTCCTTTTTGATTTTGAAATCATTATATTAAAATTTTGATGTCTAAATTTTATATATAAAGCCTTTCGAACATCATTAATTTATCCTTTGATTGATACGAAAAAAATGTAGTTCTATTCCAAGTTTTTCTTTCCATTTTTTGTTTGTACATGTTAAAATAAATCTTATTAACTAAAATGTTTTTTGTAATAGAATTATTAAATATTATAAAAATAAAAATAAAGTATTTTTAAAAATTTGAAATTATGATTAAGTTCATTCTGAAAAATACTTTAAAATAAAATGTAAAAGCTCAAAATATTTTCAGGAATAGTACATTAAAATTTTTCTACTCACATGTTTTTTTTTAAATGCAACTTTTTCACACGTTTTCACTAAATATACGGAGAAACATAGTCACGCTTAATTTAAATAAGTATTTTTTGAAATAAAATATGAAAAATTCCACAAATAAAACCTCAAAATGTAAAAAGAGGTATTAATATTAAAAATAATTTTACACTAAAATTTTTAATTATAAGTCTTAAATAACGTTTTCATTTTTATATTATAAACATTGAAATTAAATATGATTTTTTTTCTTAATTTCATATGTTTAATATTAAATTTGCTTAGAAAATTTTTCAAATTCAACATACAAACCTATAATTAAATTCGAAAAAAAACTACGATTAATAATAATAATAATTATATAGTAGAAAAACGCCACTTCGAGACCCTTATTTATTTATTTTTTTTTCGATTATATAAATAATGTGTGTGTGTGTGTAAAAAAAAGTGGGATTGAAATGTGGACATGTGTTTTCGCGCGCGTTTGTATTATGTGCGCTTTGAACAAATAAATCCGCAAAAGTTTGTTTATATTCATTGCGTTTGTTTTCTCACACAAGTGACGTTCAACAAAAAAAAAAGGCCAACAATGGACCCTTATACACCGATATATGTATATATATATATATATATGTGTGTGTGTGTGTGTGTGTGTGTGTGTTTGTGTATATGAAAATAGGTCAACGTGGTCGCCATTTTTTTATTCATTATTATTTAATAATTAATTTAGATATCAATATTTATATTTATATGAAAATACTTTTAAAAAAATAATATATGTATTATATAATTTAATTTATATGTATAATTAAACATTTATATATAATTTGTATAAATACATAAAATTTTATATGCTCATATTAAATATAAAAATTGAACATGCAATAATCATATAAAAGTCTTTTAACATTAAAAAAATATGAATAAATTTTAATAAACTGATTTATATAATTTTAATTAAAAAATATTCATAATTAATTGACATATTAACAGGTATGCATAATTTTATACGACTTAGATATTGGAAAGTGGTTCAAAAAATCGATTACAAAAATTCACTCCGACAAACAAACAAACAAAAAAAAAATAGTTAAACAAAAAGTATATAAAAACAGTCAATTTAAACTAGATTTATAAATTTAAACTGAAAAAAAAAATAGTGAATAGATACACTTGACCACAATGATGATACTTGAAGATGTTACTACGTTAACGTACATTTTTGGTGTGTATGTATATATATATATATATATATATATATATATATATGTATGGGTCCATAGTAGACACGTATAACTTCATCCAGGGTTTTTGTCGCAGCTACATTATGGAATCACGTTTATCGTAGGAAATGGAAATCCAAAGTCGGCATGCAACCGGAATACTAAAAATGAGGCAGATTTGTAACTCCGAAGCACGGAATATTTCACGTCGATGGATACAAATAAAATCATCTGCCTCAAATTTTTTCTAGGATAAAAGCTCCGTTAACGTTCGAATGCCATGTTTTCGTTCAGCGTTATAATTCATTCACACATGTTATATATTATTAGTGATAATCCTTTATTGACAATTATTAAAAATAAATTTTCATTTCATACGATCATTTATTATATCGATTACATGCTTGTATGTTTATACTTCGATGCGCTTTCGTTATAGCATATTTTTACTTTGGACACATTAATGAATTTAAATAAATATATTCATACGTTTATATCTTTGATAATATTCTATATAAATATGATCATATTTTAGTATATCTAGTTGAAATAAATTAGATACGGGTGTCCCAAACAAATTTTCTCATATAATAAATTTGCTGATATGACACTTTATTTTCTCGTGTGGGTGTAAAAGGTGGAATCTCTCTAAGTAATACAACATTAATATTATAATATTTTTATTCATTATATATTGAATCAAATATATATATATATATATATATATATATATATTCTCAAATTATATAAACCAAAATAATTTAATTAATTAATTAGATCGCATGATAAATAAAAAATAAATTTTACGAATGGTGAGAAAAATGTTCAATGGAATAAAAAATGTACGACGACGACGTAAACGAAGAATAAAAAACCGTCGTATCTTCTCATATATAATAAATAAGTTTACGTTTTTTTTTTTTAAAACAAGCGATCTCGCTATATATTTTTCAGCATAAATACACGAGCGTGAAAAGCAAATTTACTTATTCGTTTTCGTTGCGATCGCACTTTCATCCAATTTAGCTTTTCTTTCAGAAATCGAATAGTGAAAGTGAAAATAAAAAATAAATAAATAAATGCCCTTTCAGAAATGTTACACTTATTTACGTCTTATGTTTACATTACTTACTTGTGCAAATGATGTATATTATATTTATATGAATGATTTTTTTAAATTTTATTCATAAAATATGATACTATATTAACGTATAGTTGATTATTAATAATATATAAACAAATCTTAAAGCGAAATATATAATAATAATAATATACATATTAGTTTACTTGTTCGTAATACTCACATTTAATTATTAATAATGTTAATTTCATATTATTAATTGATATTATAAAGAACTTTTCACGATAATTTGTTTCAAAGTCGATGGTTTTTCTTATGAAAAATAGATCTATTAGACATTCAAAAATAACAAAAAGAATAAATAAATTGAAAGAATATTATTTTATTAAAATGAAAAAAATTTTATATCGTAATTATAAACTTAAAAATATTAAAAAATCTTTTAAATATACTTTTATCCAAAGTGAAAAAAAAAGATTATTATTATTATTTTGCAACTTTTATAAAAAATGAATACTCTGAGCAGAATTTAGAATTTTCCATTTCATTTCTATATTTCTAACTAAAATCACGTTGAATTATTTCGTTTTCGATTATAAAAAGAAATCGTGAATTGTATCGCTTATTGTTTATAATAAAGGCATAAACGATCGTAAATTATTCACAAGACGTTTTCCAATACGCTTTATTACCCCATAATTTATTATATCATCGAGGTAGGGTTGAGAGATGAGGAGGGAGAGGGGGAAAAAAAGGCAAAAGAAATGGATGGAGAATAATAAGCCATAACGAATAGTATACTGGAAAAATTACGTCATTTATCTACGAGTCAGCAATAAAGTGCGAGGCGTAAATGTGCGTCGGCTTACTTTTGCTCACTTTTACGCACTTTTTTTTTCTCGTTCTTTTTCACCCTTCCGGCCGTTTAGCGAAAGTTTTTCGCG
Source organism: Leptonema lineaticorne (assembly GCA_024500535.1). Taxonomy (NCBI): domain Eukaryota; kingdom Metazoa; phylum Arthropoda; class Insecta; order Trichoptera; family Hydropsychidae; genus Leptonema; species Leptonema lineaticorne. The sequence goes on along the minus strand of JANIJI010000008.1, from coordinate 11,861,124 downwards.
GACTGTGAGGTAGTGGAAAAAAAAACTTTTTTTTTCCTTTTTTTTTTTTACCTGCGCCGCGCAAGATTTGCGAGGTTTTGAATAATTTTTCACGGAAAGTTGGGTTTCGCTGGTGTTTTGTTTGTTCGGCAACAACGTCATGGACCGCGGTAAAGAAAAACCTTAGCCTTATCGCTTTTGCCCACGCCATATTTACACGATACAAAAAAAAAAAAAAAAAAAAAAACGGAAAAAAATTGCCTTTTGCTCTACTGTTTACGTGAAAAAAAAAATAAAGAATTTAAGGCCGAGTATACTTTAGAGGCGGATCGTGAAAACTTACCCTATTTCTAGGCGAAACCATCCGCTAAATTTTAAAAGATAACAAGTTGAAGAAAAACAAATATTTGTTTTCTTACATTAATTTTAGTTTTAAAACACTTTTAAAAAATATAAAAATCAAAATTATAATCGATATTTTAAATTATTAAAATAATATATTAATATTATTAATATTAAACACATAAAATTCTCGCCTCATTAAATAATATGAATTTCCACTGTTTCACTGTACTTTTGCAGTAATGAAGCGCATTTTGACTTAATTGCAATTGTAGTACAGCTGAGGGAGTATTATATATATATATATATATATATATATATATATATATATATATATATTCCTCGACAACCCTAGAAATGACTGTTGAAATAATTTAATAACATCGTATCATGCACTTCTCAAAATTATTCACGGAGCCACTTAATGGATAATGTAAATTTTGTTATAACTACCCTGCAATTTACAGGAAGACCGTAAATGTTTTTTTTTTCATATTAATAATTTTTATATCATGCTATACATGATAAAATAATAGTTTTTATTAAATTGTGCTGCAATTTATTTATGATTATTAGGTTGTTCTTTGAAGTTTTTATGCATTTTTATACAAGTGACCACTTTTTAAGGAACTTACTGTGAGGTTTAAATACTTTTTTCAGACGATTTCGTATAAAAATATGTATTTAAAGGGTTAAAATGCACTTTATGGAATTGTGTTTATACGTTTAATCTATATATTTAGAAAAGTTTGCAAGTTGAAATATTTAGAGTTTAATTTATATATTTAAAGTTGTCGTGATTTTTGATATATCCTGTATTAATACCTTTTTATTTTATTAAACATATGTATATTTTAAATATATATATATAATGAAATAAAGTCTCAGTCAAGTAGCATATTTTTTAGACAATCTTCAAATAATTACATTAATTGAAGAGCTTAAATATATTATTTTTAAATTATTTCAAGATTTTTACCAGAAATTTATTTTCAATTAAATACTCCAAAATATATTATTCCGACGAATGGAAAATTATTTATAGTATATAAGTGCAGATTGAACGTAAAATTATTATACAATGCAATTCAATTTACTATCGAAAATTTCTACGAGAATAATAAATGACAAATTTCGGTCATAACGATTGAATATGAACGATAACTAAATATAATAGAAATTTAATGAACACGTCTATTGTATATGTATATAAGTATACATATATATATTAAATTAAATATTGACGTTTAGAATCTACTAGATGAAATGACACGATATTAAATCAAAATTTATCAACATAATGCAATATTATAATCCGATAAACGTTATTCATAGAATATTGCAAAAACTATCGCGGATGAATTTTCCGCACATGAAACGATTTCGAATACGGAAAATTTAATACTTTAATTCTGTTTTGTTGTAGTCGAAACCGTGCGTTAACATCGATAAATCGAACCGCAAATCGCGAATCCGTCGGTAATTTATAGATTTTCCAATGTTTGACTGAATTTTCCGCGTGCGTCGAATTGAAATTTTTCGATTTAAATACAACGACAGAGCGGCCACGCTTATTGTGACCGTAGAAATTGCAACGCGTCGGGTGTTCATTTAGAAAACTACGTTTCCTTTGTCTCTATAAATGTTCGGGCACGAAGCTTTCCGCTCAAACGGCCAAAGTTATCAGATAAATTTTCCTCGGTCGAAAGCGTCCGAAATACATAGGTAGTTTCAAAAAGTTCGCGAATTTTATAAATTATGAAAAAAAAATATATATATTATAGAAATTGATATAAAAACCGATTTATTATTTTGATTCAATTTGAAGCTATTTAGCGTTAGCATAACAATATATTGAATTGTAAATATCATGTTTCATTATTTAATTTAAATTATATTCTAAGCCTATTAATATAATAATGTTGATTATATTGTAAGGTTTAAATAACAGTTTAATATAATAACAATATGATCTCTTCTTCATATAAAAGATCAAATTTAATATGCTAGAATTATAAACATTATATTACTATATAGATAAATATTGATCTTTATACTATATATTTATATTAGTGTAAAATTTTCAATCTAGAAATTTAATATTTAAATTTTGTCTCGAATCAATTGAAAACAAACAAAACTATATTTCAACATAATACATGATATGGGGATGGAAACAAAAGAAACAGTTTATAGAATGTGTCATATGAATCGGTTCAAATTTAATAAAGGGATTCCGTGAATTTTCCGGGAAAACTACGTTCATACATACGGTGAGCGTGTTGAAAAGCAATAATTCGAGTGCGAGCACGAATTTTTTCTTCTTCCTTTTGAACGGCTTTTCCGAGGAAAAACCAAAAATCCCATTTGGTGAAGTGTTCGTCACGTTGTGTTCCTTATCGTAAACATGACGTCATATATCATGCGAATTGTTAGCGAGAGCTTTCGTCTTTTCGTCGTTTTCATTTCCTGAAATTGTCCTTTCAGTAACCTGTCCACGGTTACGTCGCGTGTTTTTCAAAGAAACAACTTTCAAGTTAATTCTGCGAGCTTTTCACAGTGAAAATCGATACTTTCATAGGCTATCTCTTTTACACCTTATATGTCTTATAAATTAAGAATTAATTTTGAAAGCTCAATATAATATAAAATATATTTTTTTCATACTTCGATGAAACAAATTCAATATTAAGCCTGAATACATGCTATATATAAATATATATATATATATATATATATATATATATATTGCATTAATGGGCTTTTCTGAAATTGAACCTATTCAGTCGCAGAGCATCTCCCATCACTCAATCTACTTCATTTTATTTACATAAGAAAAAAAAGATATTTTCTTTTCGATTGTCGATTCCTTGATGCTTATACGTCATGAGATTTTCACCGTTTTTTTTTTCATATAGCGTATTTGTTCGCAAAATTATATTTACATGTTTTTCTGAGGCGCTACAATAATAATAAATATACCAAAAATACACACACATAATATATATACATATATTATATTAACTAGCAAAGAAAATCTCTTTTATGATATTTCATTCGATGGAAAATTTGTTCTTATTGATATTCTCCAAATTATCCCATATCTACAGCTTTATTATCAAATTTATAAATATGAATATAAATATATATATATATATATATATATATATATAATATGTTTTGAAATTTATACTTGTTCCAAAAATATGTGATAATGTTTTACTTAACTATTAAAGTAATTTAATGACAAAATACTGCAATATTTTTAAAATTCAAAATATGAATATTGTTTAAAAATACGATAAAATCTTTAATGTATAATAGTTTTTTATCTAGAAACAGAAAATGGATTTTCTAATAGACTACTTACACGATGGATCTGTACGTAGAAAACGAATTACTTTTATATATTGTATTAAAAATACACCGTAAAAATAAAAAAAATCCATTTTCCGTCATGGATTCTTGACTGATACTATATTTTTACTTCTAATTCATTTCATTATATAAAAGTGAAAAAGAAGAAGAAAAAACATAAATGTTACGTTTCGAAAAGAAAGTCGTACGCGTTTATATTATAAACTATATATAAAAAGGGTAACATTTATTTTGGGGCCACAGTCATGACAAAGGTGATTTTTTTTTTCAACATTTTTATGAATATTTAAACAACATGTTTTATGCAAAAATAGAACGAATATGATACATTAGCATTTATCTACACGTATGTTAGTGTTTTGTGTTCATGCTTACAAGCTGAAAATAAGCTCATAAAAAATTAATATCTGTATTATTCTCGACTGAAAAATATTTCATATTATGTTGTGTTCCAAATTGTTCATACAGAAAGATCTAAATTTTTATATTTCGGTTTAAAAAATATTATATTAAGATTTTTAACTATTTTATCGCGTCATTTAATAATAAATATTTTTTACTATTTATTATATATATATATATATATATATATATATATATATATATATTCGTATTAATTATAGTATAAATTGACAAATAATTCTAATAAAGATCCAATGCAACAAACTCCGTCTAAATTAAATACATTTTTCCATATATTTCCTTGAAACTCAAGCCAAAATCGAGTTAATATCCAGAGTTATCTTCTTAATCCAAGGATAAAGAGTTGAAAACACTTAATCTCTCGAATCCCTATCGCGTGCGTTGGAAATTTATTTGAATCGGCTTCATTTCTTCGTCATGGTATTCTTCAACAAAACTGAAATAAGCCGGTCAATCTCGTATACAAAGTTTCATTAAAACAATTTCATACTTATTTGACATTTTTCTATACAATGTTGGAATATCATAATAAAATGATATAAAAACCGTTCAATTTTTCTAGAAAAATATATCGTTTGATCTGCAATAATATTAATAATGCTTCTTCATTAAAAGACACAACGTACTCTTTCACTTAGTTATTAGTCCACGTCAATGAAGATTTTTTTATAATAACTTATCTTTACCCTAAAATGAAAACGTAGATGATATTTATAAGATACCAATTACACACTTTATAAAGAGAGTTTAATAATATCACATCCAAAATTATTGAAAATATTTAATTTTATATTCATTATTTATACTGAAATCATAACAATTCCTTGAACATTCACCATAATTATTTTTGTTTAAAATTAAAATATCTGAATCTTAAAATATCAGAGATTATACCATTTCTTAGAACACTGATTCATATTTACAATTCAATAAATCACCATTGATGAGGGAATAAGAGAGAAAATTTATAATTAGTCAAAGCTGAGGACAATCTTTTAATATTAAAATATATTTAAATTGTCACGAAAGCTTGAATGACAAGAAACAATTCTTATTATTTTCAAACAATATAGAAATATTATTTTTGATTTTCTCTCATATAAATTAAATAATATAGTTTCTTTTATTATATATATATATATATATATATATATATATATATATATATATATATATATATATATTATTTTAGTTCGAACAGTCGCTTCCTGATTAGATAGATAAAGGTAAGCGAACTTAGCAACTCGCCTTTTACAAGTATCAATATGTATACACTTACACACACACACACACACACACACATATATATATATATATATATATATATATATACTGCCTGATATCTTTAGGTAAGAATGCGACCCGAAAATCCTATGCGAACACTCCCGCTGCGATTTTAATTGCTGGAAAATTCCCTTCCGCACGCCGCGGTTAATTATGACCTAACATTATCGTAAACAGATATCCCGTAAGACACATTTGCCACTTAAGGGAAATTGCTAAAATTCTTCAATATTATTATTATGATGTTAAACGTTCGATTTTGAAACGAAAATTTTTATTCGGCCCATAATATTTGCGCAAATTTTTTATGCTAATCGTAACATGTTTCGAATATTTTCCGTTCGTTGAAATATTTTAACGATTACGCGTATATCTATATTTGCATATATAAAAAAAAATATTCGTATTTTAATTAGAATTTTTTATAAAACATTACCGTTTTATATAAAGGCATTACTTTACTTTAATGCACAGTATAAATCTTAGAGACCATAAAACTAATTCAAAAACTATTTTCAAATTTCCCTTTCAGTGTTTCTACTTTCTAAGTATATAAACTACATTACTTTTCTAATTTGAAATATCATATATTAAATCAAAAAATATAATAACAATTAATTTAACTATAATATTATTAAAATTAAAATATTTATATTTAAAATTATATATTTTTTTTTTGTAAGAAATGTTTCGTTCTTTTTTCTGACAAGGCAATAAATAATGAATTTTTATTTATTTATTATATACGTTATTATCGAAATGATGTAAGACGGGATCATGCAAAAAAAAGGATAACCCCCTTCAATAATAATTCATGACGATCGCCAGAAAATATTTCATAATGAAAATTTTTATAATGAAAAAATAAAACCGAACACTTTTTAATCCCTTTTTAATAACCATAAATCAGAAACTCTCGATATAACCCCTTAAATGTATTATATAATTTATATGTATAAGGATTTTTTTCATATCTAAATATAAATATATACAGTGAAAAGAGATTTGATTATATTTTGCTTATTTTTTTCTAATAAAATTTTAATATTATTATTATATATTCATATCTTTAAAAATCCTGATTTTTAGATGTTGAAAGTAAAAGGTGAACGCGATATACTATTATATTAAATATGTTTATATAAGTTATTAACCTTTTTTCTTATAGTGAATATGAAAGATTAATTGCTACACATATTTTGAAAAAGATAGTCAAACTAATAAAATATGCTGTTATATCATATTTTTCGGAATATCAATAACTACGCAAAATAAAAGAAAAATTCTTTTTACGATATATAATTTTATTCGATGACTTGACGAATATTTGGCATACAGTAAACTGATTTTTTTAATATAAATTCTATAAGAAATTTTATTGTTATATGGGTCTTTTTCATCAAAGTGTTGTATATTAATTGATTTCGTATTTCTTAAAAAAAATATCAAAAATATAAATCTTTTCATGAATTCATTTGAAATATAATAAAATTAGATTTTCTTTAATATGGTTGTACTGAATTTCAAACATAATAAGAAAAATATTTTAAATAATAAATTCTTCCTAAATATTTGTATTTAGTTAGATATACAATTAATTAAAAATATAATTAATTTTAATAATATTTTCATAATCGCTTTTAGTAGTTACACTTTTAAAACTAGCAATACAATTTTAATAAATAATATAAAAATTGTTGTTTTTTTATTTATCATATTGTTGCCGTTTCATGCGAAGAAGTTTATTAATTAAATTTTTGTATTATGCTTTATCCACTCGGAAGCTCGCTTTTCCGCTCGCTCGGAAAATTTCAATATTGTTTTTCACCGCACGCCGCATACATTAAATAAGTTAGTTTCATTTTCATCGCGTCTGCGGGATTATCTAGATTTGCATATGCGAAATCACAGATTTCAAAAGACGAAGTAAATCTATTGTTACGACTTTGTAATCTTCCGAACAAACATTCCGAGAGTTATTCATTCAAAAAAAAAAAACATTTTTTTTTTGTATAAAATATTAGTATAGAACAAAAATCAAATTCAATTAGCTTGAATTCAGAAACTCATAAGAAATAAATACTTCGTGCTATAAAAGGTCAATATCGACGATAAACGTTCCACGTGCAAGTTTCTCATATTTTTTTGCACACAATATGTTCTTGAGGGTCAATATTGGAGTTAATTGTTGTCGAACGAGTTTCAGTGAATTATAGCCGAAAACTGGGTGTGAGAAACCTTCGTCGATGGACGTTCATGAGTAAACTTTTACCTCCTAGGGTACGTTCCCTTAATCATATATATATATATATATATATCCACAAAAGACGAAATAGTTTAAGGGTTTTCATAGGTTCCATGCCATCCCTCTGGCCTTTCATTCGCCCCCATCCAAAAAACAGCGATTTATCTCCGAAACGAGAGATACCTGTTGATTTATTGCCTTATCTCCTTGGGGCCCGTTAAAATTTTAAGAAGTTTAAACGGCAGTTACGTCGATCGTCGATCGGGATCTGAGCTTTTTTTTTTTCTTGGAAGAAGACAAAGTGGTTTTTACGCTCACACCTTCGAAATATCAGGCATCGGTTTTCATTTGGAAATAATTCAAATTCATCCTCGCCGATTTCGTGCGATTTACAATGAAAACTTTACAATGCCTTTCGCCGAATTTCAATCGGACACTTCGTGCGTTTCGCAACTTTATTCACAAGACTCTCTAATTCTAGAAATAAATTATAAAATTGATTATATTAATTATACCTGAATACTACAATAGAGCTATAATTTATAGATATCGACTTATTAATCAGTGGTATTTAATTCGTAAATTATTAAATTTAATATTGGTTTAATAAAAAAAAAAATGAGTTTAAAATATTCTAGACTATATTTTATATATTCATTATACTGTGAATATTTACTGTATATTAAAAAAATATTTTTTTTAATTATTTAATTAAAATAAATTATTTTTTAAGAACATATAAAATATATAAACATACAAATATTGAAGTACGCATTTTTCCTTTGTAAATAAATCCCACGTCTCTTTTTATATGACGCTCACGTTTCATTGGCACAATAATAATTCTTATTTATCAATTTTATGAGGCATAAACAATTTTCGAGGCTTTTTCCACCCTTTTGCACAGGGACCGGATCTCCATTGTCACCCCGTTTTTATTTTTTTTTACGAGCACCGCGAAAAATGCAATTACAACGAAACCTCGTTAATCCGGATTAATGGAGGTCATACGGGCTAAGTGAAAATTCGCTTTTACGAAAATTACATTTTTTTTTCGTCAACTTACGTATAATGCACAGAGAGCTTTTTTATTTATGTCTTTAGTTAGTTGATGTATTTTTTTTTATTTGATTTTTTTTGAAAATTATTAATGAATTTTATATGCTTAATGTTGAACTATATACTATATGAAAAAATGTTAATTTTATTTTATTTTTATATATAATATATTTTTTTCTGTTGATTATATGAATTTATCATTAAAAAAGATGTCTCCAAAATAATGACATGTAAATTCTATAACTTAAATTTCTGTAAAATTATAACAATTTAAAATCACTTTTATATCGATTTATCGTTTATATATATTTTGAAACAATAATGATTTTGCACGTTTCTCAAATGACGCACGTAAAACGACGATATTAAATTATTTGCGATAGCTATTAGCGTAAAGCTCATATAAATTTCGTTGTTTCTATATTGTCGCCATCAATTAATCATCCATTAGATCGGACTGATAGATGAAGTGATTAATTATTAAGATCCTCGCTAGGCAAATTATTCGAATGTGCTCCTGAACAAACATCATCGATAATGGACGATGTTTGTTTCGGCGACAATTATTTATAGTCGTTACAAACTTGGTTCATCTCCCGGTTCGATTCGTTCAATGAATTATATGCCTATTTTAAGCGATCGTCACGAGGAATATTTGAGAAGTTTATTCATCTCGTATATATATCGTATGTATGTTTTTTTAAATCAAAATTTAATTAACTGTTTTATATTTCCCATCGGAGAATTTTATCCTGTTCCATGTGTTCGTAGTTTGTTTATATTTTCAGCCAAGGATCGTGATTGTATTTCTTAGCGAGAATTCCTTAGGGATAAAAACATAAAGATCTACCCGTCGTTCTTTATAAATCAAATTCGATATCGTGTTTGACTACAATATAGTTTATTTACATAAAAATTTAACTTGCAAAGTCGTATAAATATATGTGTATACATGCATATATATAAAGAGAAGAATTTTAAGAGATTAAAATCTTAATTTAATCAGGATTACATTGCAAAATTTCAATAATGATATTTTCAACGAGCAATTTCATCGGTCGTGAAAAGATGTTTACGATCGCGTCAAATTATTAACTCGTTGTGGCTTTTTAATATAATAATTACGAACGCAATTATCGCCGTCGAAAGCTCTGGCTAGGTCGCAGCTGTAATTTGAAAAACTTTTTACGCCATAATAAAGCGTCGTTTTAATCATTTTAATCGAGCCGCATTGAAAATTTTCCGCTTTTAATTATTATATAACGATGCGCTTTCGACGTTTCGCTTTTTTGTTTTACGTCGAAACGATTATTAAATTGCGAAATCAGAATGCAAAACGCATTCGAAAACGTTGAAATGTTTTTTTTTTTTGTGAAAGATCGTGCTAAAGTTTTTGACGTTTAATTTCATTTAAATCGTTTTTATTATAGAGCGAAATACAATTTTCAAAATCTATGTTCATAAATCTGATATTAAGAATCCTTATCGACAAAATTCCATGTATATAAAACATGAGCTTCAACGCATTATATTTAAATAAATATTCAGATATATTTATTAAGAAATAAAGAAAGTAATAATTTTGTATTCAATAATTTATATTGAAGTACTATTCTAATTTTCGATAAGTTCAATTTATTGTTTTATCACAAAAGGGTGAGTCGCTTTCGGAATACAGATTCTATCATTTAATTAAAGCTCAATTATTGGTTTACGCGGATTATTCTATTCTCGTCCTATTAATTTATTATAATTATTATTAATATGCGCGCATATTGAAAATGCGTGTTTGATAATATATAAATAATCTCGTAACTCGATTAATTATTCACAATATAAATAGTATAATTGTAAATAAATGAACGTTTAACGAAATAAACATCGAATCTTTGATTAACATAAAACATGAATTGCCCTTTCATCGCGGATTTGGACGGATTATTCTCTGTGATTAATAGAAAGCTTCGAACGGAAAGCTTTTATTTTTTGACCTCTTTTATCTGTAAGTTAAATTTAACGATTTTTCTTTACAACCCTCTCGAGTGCGCCTTCTTTAAAACGAGCCGAGCTTGATTAGCGTAAGTCTTTTGAGTTTTAACACATTGCACTTTTCGACTTATTTCATCGTATAAAAGTCAAAGACGAATTCAAAGCACATATTTTAAAGCTTTCTTTGTCTGTAGCTTTAAATAAGAAAATATTTTTATTTTACTACACACCCTTACAAATTTCAATATCACATCTTACATCTTCTATTTCTATATTTAACAACTCTATATATAAAAATATAATATTTATACGTAAAAAAATAATGCGAATAATGATATCAATTACTTACAAAACAATTGATACTAGATGATCCTAATTTCAACAAATTATATGAAAAACTTTACTGAGAAATACCAAATAAGCAATTCGAATTAATCTTTTTACTATCAATAAATAAATAAACTCAATACAGTAAGAAATTCCTAGAAGGTAGAGAATAATAAACGAGAAATTCTAGCATCACATGTTAAGTAAGACAACTATAAAAAGTTAATCAAAGAGAGTTGTTTATTTATTTTACCTTTAATTAGCAACGCTTACTAATAAACTGATTTAACTGTCTAGTTTAGTGTCATTTGAGATTAGTTATAAAAATATTATATAAATCACTCTCATTCAAGTTTGAAATATAATAAACAATATTAAAAAAATAATAATTAAATTTTTATATTTTTTTAATGCGACCAAAATTATATTTGAATCTAAGGTAGAGAACCAATCAAATAAAAAAATAATTATCTTAAGGACCAAAAAGCATTTTTAATATAACAACGCGGCGTTCTATAAGGGTACGTTTCAACGTCATAATTATGAAAAGAGCTTAAGGCCGTATTAAATCATCAAAAATTCACCGAAACCGAAAAACGTTCGTTATTATACAATATAAATATATTTCGAGACGAAAGGGTAATAATGTTTCAACGGGGCAGATGTTTTGCAAACACAAACACCTGGTCGGTGTTTTTGCTTAATTTTCAATGGAAAAATATCTACAAAGCAACCTGCCAAACTTTGATTCATACAAAAGGACCCGGATTGACTTTGTATTTGCTACCATGAAAAAATATTTTGAATATGGTATATATTGAATACGGTCATAACGAAAACAAATTATGGTTATTTTCGCTTTTCGCTATTATTATATTGTATGTTATTAGTTTTTCCGACGTTGTAAAATTTTCGTAACGCGTCAGCGAAGGTTTTTATCTCGGCTTTGCACCCCGGCCTTATTTCTCATGCCGGAAGTGACCTATTTCATAGCAGAGGCAATAAAGAATAATGCACCTCGTGAGACACAGTCGACGGGTTATTACCATGGGAAAACTCGATGTTAAAATTTTCCATCTAACACTCCGTAAAACATCTGTAATTTAGAACATTTTATTCTGTAATCTTTTTCGATGTGATAATAACGATAGTGCAATTATAATGATTGTGTTAAATAAATGAATGAATGTTTTTTTTTTATTTTACATAAGGAAAACATCTTTATTTTAACTCGTATTTTTGTATAGAATAAAGACTAAATAAATATTGAATGAATTTTTTTTCTATTTGAACACATTACTAAAATATGATGGACATTTAAATACTGATTATAATTGAACTTTAGAATTATTTAATTTATTTTTTTTATAATTAGAATTAAAAATATTTTATTTTTTTTAATATAAAATTGAAAATTATTAATTAAAATCTATCACAGTCTAAAACTGAAGAATGAAAATGTGCGTTAACATTGATTGATAGAATGTGTATATATATTAAATTCAAAAGTATAAAGTAAATTTGAACTTTATTTAAAAGATATCAAATAATAATTTTGACTTTTTCAATCAAACATTGCAAAAATATACAAAAAAAAAAACTTTTTAAAATATTTTTACACTCGAAATGGGATCATTCGAAGTTCAATAGACAATTGAAGACGTGAATGAAAAAAAAATATTTTCTTAATTCTTCTTTGTTTCAAATGTTTTTTTCTCAGAAAATACATATTTATTGAAATATTAAAAATAACAGAAAGTCATTAAAACTTTTGACTCTTTCAAATGGGATTTGCATTTTTATTAAACGAAATTTACGTTATTTCTATCTTGACACAATTTAAATACTGTAAAAGTTTATTTAAAGGACGTTACGAATATTTGACTTATACGATATGTATATAAATATATATATATATATATATATATATATATATATATATATATATCATAAAAGTACTTGAAAACAATTAATTAACCACGAATTTATGCAATAACGAAGTTCAATTTGAATATCGTGTGAATATTGATTCATCGATTTCATTAAACACCATTGAGAATATGAATCGTGAATTTATTTGAATATTATATACTATTTATTTATTTAGTATTGAATTTATGTACCGAAAAATATTTTAGTTTTTTTTTTTTAATAGTTTAATATATTTTATATTTTAATAATAAAAGTTAAAATTAATTCAAAATTCGTATTTCGATTCTTAATTGATATTAAATATCTGAGAAGCGATAAGTATACTTAAGCCGGAGCACTTAACGTGTTAACGTTCCATAGAATAAATCCAACGGGAATACAATACCGTTTTCAGACGATACTAGCTGAATTATATCCTGAAATTTTGGCAACGCTATCCTATATAGCGGTTGCAAGTGTCCCTAGAGCCGGATTCAATTTGAAGCCAATCGAAGGAAATAATTGAACAAAGTTCCATGACTCAATTTCAACGTTTAGTCGGTTGGTTAACTCGTTTATTTTATTCCGGTGCACTTCTCGTTTTCCATTCCCATTTCCAACTCATCTCTATCCCTATTTATATATATATATATATATATATATATATATATATATATATATATATATATATATATATATATATATATATATATATATGATACTAACTAATAAGCCTTCAACCAGAGATGGAAGCGGAAAAAGTGGAAATAGTATTTGAGAAATAAATAGGTGGGGAAAAAAAATATAGAATAAGATTCAGCGTTTAACTTTCGAAATAAAACATTTAATTAAAAGTTCGAAATTGTTGGACGGGGACGTTTTTCAAAAATTCCAACTTCGCTATACAGGCCTAGTTCAAAGTGCGCGCACTCTTCAAAGTGTTAATTACTTTTGTTGTGTGAACGATGGATACTGTTTATATACCGATTCTGAATCGTAAATATATAATATCCTGCGAAAAATCAACATTATATATATATATTTTTTTATATATAGTCACTTATAATAATAATAATTATTATTATTATGACAATAATTATATATTTATATATTATTTAAAAATTTTATACGATTATGATTGAATAAAAAATCAATAATTTTTTTTATGGAAAATTTTGTACGATTTTTAAATTAAAAATAATATATTATTATTCTAATTAAAATATTTCGATGGAAAACTCAAATTCAGACTCGATACACAAGGCTAACTTTTTAAATATAGAAGTGAATTTATTAACGATCTTGCTAAATTAATAAAAATAAAGTGTTCTTTGAGAATATTGCTTCAATAACAAATGTTTTAATTGGATATTTTTGTCTTATAATATTGATTTCCTTTTTTTATTTTTTCAATATATTTTAAAGTTTAATATTGTTATAAAGGAGTGTTATTTTAAATTTTAATATTAACTGAAAAACTTTACTTAATTACAATCTAATATTTAATTTGAATAAGATTGGTTTCAATTTTAAAATGTTTGTAAAATAAATATAATCAATAAATTTTAATATAATTTTAAATAGTAATTAAAAAAATAATTACCATTTTCATACATACAAATTCTTATTTTGAATTTTGTGTCAATTTATTTTTTAATATAATTAAATTGATTTAGATTTACTTATTTTTAATGAAAAATTGTTTTATTTTTTAATCATATTTTGAAAAAATGTTATTTCAACTTTTTGAACCTGTTTTCACATAAACTTTTTATTTCATTAATTTAACTTCGCGGAATTATTATTTTTATTTTGAATTTATAAAAAAAAAATATTTTTTCGTATGAAATATTAAGAAAAAAAAAGTACTCATATCATAGATGAATATAAAGTTGACTATTCAACTTACATTTTCCAATTGAGATATATATATATATATATATATATATATATATATTAAATCTCAACAAACGACGTATTATTTTAACGTTATTATCGTCGTTATTTCGATATTCTAAATTTCCGCGTAAACGACGCACATCCTGGAAAATTTTCAAATTGGAAGTGTACGTATTTTTTTATTATTCGTCTTTTATTTTATTTTTTATTTTTTTTATATAAAAACGTACCCGATTCGATTGTGCCTTCAAATTAACCTCATCAAAGAAGTTCTCCTCGTAGAATAATTTCGTAGTAGAAGGTTTAATTTCGATTAAGGACTTCGATTTAACAAACCGATGGTCATGTTTCGGTCGGTTAAGACAATTAGATTCGGACTCGTTCGTCCGTCACTGATTCGACGAAAATTCGCAAATTGCTCGAAACGTTTCTCGTGGAAAAAGTTTTTCTTTTTTTTTTTCATTATTATCGTTATTATTATTCGATTTTATTTTTATTTTTACATTTTTGTCGCCGTCAAACATAATAACGCAAAACTTAAAATTATTAAAGTATTGTTTCGTTCTATTGAACTGGCATTGTGTGATTGTTGATTTTCACGAGCGAATATTTGATTTGTTTCCACTCTGTATATGTATTTAGTGAATATAATATATTCTTCAAAATTTCTGATTTAAAAATATTTATATACTGTTATTTTTTTGTATAAATATGGATCAAATGAGTTATAAAAATCATAATATTATAATTGTCCGAATATATATATATATATATATATATATATATATGTAGCAAAAATCTTTTTATTTTAAAAGTTAAATTACATATTTTTTTGGCTTAACTTAAAAATAAATCACTAACAACAATAAGGTTGAAAATATAAATTGTAAATTGTCAGAAAACAGTTTTCGGATGACTGCTGAGTTTTGGTTACTGTTTTAATGTCGATTTTTTTTTTGGCCGATCATTAAAAGAAGAATTGATGTATCGGTTTCTATAATATTATAAATATAATAATTTATAAAAATTTCCAATCTTATATCATAATATTATATTAATATAATCAATATTAAAATCTATGCAATATTTTATAATATATATATATATAATACATTTCGGTTAGAATTCAAATTTTTATCAAAAATCTAAAATAATACCAAAACTTGTATTATAAACAAACAGAATGCAATTATTTCAAGATTAATATTATATATTTAATTAGCACATTTTTTCCACTGAATTCGTTCTAATTTTTCTTATAAACCCGACAATTATATTGATCACCGCTATAAATTATATATATATATATATATATATATATATATATATATATATATATATATATATATATATATATATATATATATAGTGAAACGTCTAACTGAATTTCTAGTGATCTTAATCCATCGCTGTCATTTACATGAAGCACATACATAATCCGAGTGCTCGGCAACGTCAATTGCATATTCACGTTTCAATGAATATGCCTAGGAATGTCATCGTGACCCACGTTTCCGGTACGCAATGCGAGCACGCGTTTCTTCCTTGTGAAAATAAAAAAAGGGAAAAAAAACCAAAAAAGGACCCAGAAATCCGAACGAAATTCACAAATTGAAATACGTAACCGCAATGAAAAAAAAAAGATGGGAGGCACGCTATGAGTAACTGTGCGTGAAAATCTCATTCGCGACCTTTTAACAATGTTTTCTACATTTTCCAAAAAAAATGTTTGAAAATTGGTTACATAATAAAATATAAAATTATTTTAAATATATATATATATATATATATATATATATATGACATTTAATTTCAATGTGTCATATCAAACTTGTTATTGCATATTATTGATGGATGTAATAAAAATATTTCTATTTTAACTTAAAATATATACCGAATATTTTAAAACTGAATAGTATTTGAAAATTTGTGCAGAGTGTGTGCAATTTTCCACTTTTGCAATTGACATGAAATGCTTTAAAATCGCTTTAAAAATGTTTTCCTTCGAGACTAATTCAAAGCTTTTTATTTTTATTACTTTTCTTTTAGATCCTCTTTATTCTCGCTTACATAACAAGATGAAATAAGAAAAAAAATCATCAAAGTTTCTCTACGTAGCATATTTGAGCCTACGATGGAAATAGATAATAATTTCTGATAATAACGGCTGTAAATTCAAAGCTTGGCACAAAAAAAAACAGATGAAGCGAAATATTATTGTTAGTAATGTAAAATTATTATAATACTAACGTAAATATAACGATAAAATATGATAATTCAATATTTTATTATATAATACTATTTTATATTGATATATCTATATTCTATATGACTTCAGAATATTTATCATAAAATAATGATTTCATGTATTTTGTGGATTAAACCATAAAATATATATCGAACGATACATATATATATATATATATATATATATATATATATATATGACATATGATATCCTAAAACATATATAAAAAATAACTCACGGAAATCGTACTAGTGATAAAATTTGCAGATTTTCACATGCGAAAATTTAGACGCCGTCCATAAAATCTATTTTAATGCGGCCGTTTCACCGGTGAAAACTCGTAGCGCCTTATTTTCCCGATGGTCGAGTCTGGTAAGCGGATAGAATTCACCATTTCACGGTCCCGGGGCCAAAAGCTTCGAAACTGGCCATAGCCGCACTTACTTCTGTTTCACCTGTCCGACATAACAACAATGGCCCACCCACAAAAGTAATTTCAGCTGAAACTTGAAAGCTCCGATTCTGACTGGGATTAACTCGGTCGCTCGCCTCGCGAATTAACAAAATACACACCTCCAAAAACACACACACACACACACACATATATATATATATATATATATATATATATATATATATATATATACATTTATATGTTAATACATATATATGAATAAGAAGCCTTATTCAAAGAGGAAGTACCTGCTGAGTATGGTCGTTTGTTTGGACTACGTCTAAATGGTAAATTGTATTTGAATGCAACCGTAAATGCACTAGATTAATTTGAGTAAATGTTACAGCATATATTTAGTATGTGTTTCATTTACATTATTAAACATTTGAATGTTCATTTATTATTATTTTTTTCTAATTAACTCGAAAATTGACTTAGTATATTAATTAATAGTTAAAATTTTAATATACAACAATTCGCTGATTCATATCATTTTATTTAAGTTACATATCCAGGTTCAATACTGTATGTACATTTAAGAAGGAGTGTTTCAAAAGAAACATTTACAAGATAATATGAAAAAGATTATGTAATACATAAGTGTGTGGAGTGAATTGATAAAGATTTAAAATAATGTATCACTTTTAGAATATTGTATAAATGTTAAAATAAATATGGCGTTTCTATTGCGCAGATTTTTATTTATTTTTAGTGGATGATCCTGGTATCCAATACCCGCGATAAGTGAGAGATTATATATAAATATAACATTCATAAAATATATATATATATATTTGTAATTATATTCAGAGAAGCACTAAGTACAAATTGATGTAAATCTGTTAAATCAAATCGGCATTTCGATATATATATGTACAAATGAAACGGATGCAACACCTTAACAAAAGTGAATTAATGCATCACCACTTCTTTTCACAGGTGAATGACATTTTTTATTCAACGCGACATGCGTTCTAATTCGTCCTTTGTGCGAAATAAATTGGGGTTTTCTAGGAGCACAAAGAAAGTTATATTTCTACGTAGACTAAGTGTGTGCTAATATAAAGAACTTTTCAATGTTAATTTCTTTTAGTTCGAATGTATAGGTTAACACTTTCGTGACCTATTTGCATTGATTAATTTTATAAAATGAATAATGTAATATATATATATATATATATATATCGCAGGTGTTTCGATCGAATCAAAATATCATCATGTCAAATAAAATTACGCCATAATAAAAATAACAATTTTCTAAGAATGGTATAAAACCGAAAACTTTTACCAGCATAATAAAATTAATTCGTTTTATCGTTATGCCACGGTCTACTGTAATACAATTTATATAAGGGTAATTCCGAGACGTTTTCTTTTACAATTCCGTCGCTAAAAGGTTAATTTTGCTGAAACGTTTCGGCGTTCGGCAATTTCTTTTTATTTCCAATTCTAAGGGCGACGAAAAAAAAAGTAAATATAGAAATAATTACGTTGATATATAAGCGACTTTAACCCTCTTAATTATTCACTTTGACGGTAATAAATATTAAAAATTGGACGCGCACCATTATATAACTTTTAATTAAACTTTTGTAATGACTTTCACCGACAGCCAAAAGACACTTTTCTCTTTTTTTATTCGCAAAAAGAGGATTCTTTAAATGCATAGTTTTTCATGGAATATTAAGACAAAAATGGAAAAAAAAGTTATTATTTTATTATAATTATTAAATATGTTCATATATATGTGAATGTATTATTTTTCCAGATAATAAAATGGAGCAATATAATAAATTTGTGATATCAAAGATATGAAATTATTCAGACAATAATACTTTTCATAAATATTTATGATAATGCATATGTGAAAATTCTATTATGACGTCATAAAATCATAAGAGGTCATCAAAAACGCATCAATGCAAATGTCAAGAAAAACTTGGTAGAAACTATAAATTCCAGATGCGTCGTTTGAAAGTCGAAAATTTTATATTTTTTTTCTTCTGCAAAATACAGTTTGTTTTAATGTTTGAATATTGTACAAAAGTTATAAGGAAATAAAGTACAATTGTTTTTTTTTTATCATATACTGTAGAACTGTATATAGTAAAAATATTATAAAAATGTAGTTAAAAATTGAAACCGTGTATTTTCAATTTTCGTTATAAAATATAAAGGATTAAACGATAAATCGTACAAAATTTAAAACAAGGATGAAAACTTGGAAGGGAAGAACAGTAGAATAATGAACAAAATCAACCGCCGAGAGGCTGTAAACTTTTCGAAACGAACTTGGCAATAAATTCGCACGCTATTTATAAATATATATGTGGAAAAACTAAAAGCCACGGTTGCAGTTCTTTGGCACGGAAAAGTTCACAACTAACCGCCGGTATAACCAGACCTCGTTTCCGATACTCATATCCTTTAACCGCACCCGCGAAAAGTGGAAAAAGAAGATGAGAAGGCTTTCGAAAGAAGAAAAAGAAAGAAAACAAAAAAAAGAAGAAAAGTGAAAAAAAATAGACTAAGAAAACCGCTTCGGCGTGTACGTATATATATATATATATATATATATATATATATGGAAAAAGAAAAAAAGTGCAAAAAAAGCTCGAGGAAAAACTATGTGGAAAATGTTCTTCGAGCAATTTGGAGCATTACGTAGTGCGGTAACATTGTGAAATAAAATCTTTTCAGTGATATCATAATCTGCAGCTTTTCAAACATTTTTTTTATTTTAGAATGAAATATATATATATATATATATATATATATATATTGTACGTGTGTGTATTTTTATTATCGCTAAATATTTATGAACATCGGAAAATTCGCTTCATTGCGTTTTTAGTTGCGTAATTCGAAGCGCGAATTTCAATTTTGCGAATGCCATACGACTATTCGAAATCCTCAGGCTTTAACGGAAACACTTTAACATTGTAATGAGAACCGCCTTAAAGGTTTAACAGGGCATATTTGTCGTTAATAAAACTTAATAGTAGACATTTCGCCTTCACATATATATATATATATATTCGTCTTTTATTCGTACCTGTGTCTCGTTTCATTTATTTTATTCAGTCTCGTCGTCGTTAAACGATAATTAAAGCGAAAATTACGTCGTAATCGCGCATCTCGATGTACAATTGCGTATTTTATAATGAAAAATTTTATTAATGCACTACACAAATTACGATTATAATATATATATATATATATATATATATATATATATATATATAATTAAAGCCTTTAACTTATTTATATATGTGCAAATTAGTAATGTCTAAAACGCGAGGTGTCACATCAAATTGACATGATTTATATGAAACGTTGCAAGTGTCACATCGTAATCTTAATTTATCAAACAACATCTGCCTGTTATTATTATTATTTACGAAATTTTGCTCTTACCTATATTAATATAATTAAATATTCGTCGACGTCTATGTATATCGTTTTTATTACGAATTAATATAATTATGACAATATTTAATATATCTTCGTTTATATATAATAAATTGTATTGCATGTCGGATCATCGTGAAAATATTCACTTTAATTATTATTATATGTAATAATAATTAAATTTATCGTAATTTAGTTAAATTTATATAAATATAAAATGAGAGAGTACTGTATAAAAGATTGCTAAATTTTATTGCGTTATTAATGTTATAGCTTTGCACGTTAATAATATATAAATATTTTATAAAATTACTAGAAATATCATATTCAATTAAAGTGATTTATAGAAATTGAATTATGTGAATAATGAATTTCGTAATACGTTAATTTTTTTTTAATTCTATCTAAAGATAAAATTTATTATTATATAATAGATAATTTATAAAATATTTAATATTACTACATAATATAATAGTATAATATTGATAGTTGTTTTTTTTTCAGTTTATTTTAAATTAAATCAATGCTACCAAAATTTTACTACTTTACGCTAAATCATGAGATATATTATATCTTTCTGAAGGATTTATATTGAAAAAATTAAGTTAAATCCATTGACACACATATGTAAATGAATATGCGAAAACATTTACACAATTTTCCGCAAAAATACATCCTTACCGATTTCGGAATCGAAGAACAAGAAACGTATTCCGGTTTTACCGGTCTTGAAATAATTTTGCGACGAAACTTGAGGAAACATTTAATTGTGCGCGCCGAGAACTTTACCTGTTCGAGTAATAACCGGTGCAACGATGCATACACTTTAGAAACTGGTGTTAAACCGCCGCTTGTCAAACAGTGGGTCGCGTTCAAATTTCACGTATATATTTTGCGGTCGATAGTTATGCAATAGCTGCAGAATCGACTGAATCGAATTTAATTTAACTTAATTTATATCGTTTATTAAGATTCGTCTTGTGTTAATTTGATATTTAAATTATTATATTTTCGAGTGATATATTATTTATAAAACAATTTAAAAATTAATACAATATAAAATAATAACTCTAAAATTATTAAAATGAAAAAAAATCGTTAAAAATTCGTCCTTCATTCTTTTAATACGAAAAATATATACCTAAATATCATTAATATAATATTTTATTATATATTGTAATCGGAGAAAAGCGAAGAAAAGCGGATTTATTAAAAAATTTTCCGCGGCGAGAAAAGCATTAAAGTCCACTCGAGTAGAAGTGTTCGTTTCGCCGCCGAGAATGAAAATTCCATTTTCATTCATTATGAAAAGGACCACACCATGTATAATATACAAGTAAAGAATGTTTCCGATTTATACATGATGTTCTAAAAAATATATAAATAAAAAAAATATACACAAATACATATAATGGACGCGTTTAAAAGAGAACTAAAAATAGTATCAAAAATTTTATAATCTATATGTGTGTGTCATTGAGTAAAGTATATTATTAGAAGTTATTTATAATGATATATAATATTGAAAAAATGTAGATATTTTATGTTTTAATATTATAATATATTATTTTTATATTAATACAAAATAAAAAAATCAAATTTTTCTTTTGTATATAAATTATGACAATGTATTTATTATTTATCTATGAGATCACAAAAAATATAAAGTTATTTTAGAAGTGTTATTATAACTCCAAAAAAGTCTGGCTAAAAATCCAGTATTAGAAATAACATTTTTTTCTATTTAATAAATAATATAAATAATGTATACATGTTTTTGAAACATTTTGTTCGT
This sequence comes from Leptonema lineaticorne, assembly GCA_024500535.1. Classification (NCBI taxonomy): domain Eukaryota; kingdom Metazoa; phylum Arthropoda; class Insecta; order Trichoptera; family Hydropsychidae; genus Leptonema; species Leptonema lineaticorne. The sequence goes on along the minus strand of JANIJI010000008.1, from coordinate 11,838,380 downwards.
TTCATTTGATATGTATGATGCAAAAAAGAAAATTATCAGACAACCAAATTTCGACATTAACCAAAGCCAGTTGAACCATTAATATTAACTTTTACCGAGCTTAACTAATTCCGAGAATAAAAAAAAAATCCCTTTAAATTTACTCTGGAAGAAAGTATTATGCGTCGGATTTCTGTTCGCTGTCGCATTCTATTGCAAACTTAAATTGACTTTTTCAAAAACTTAAAATACCCTTTTAACTTCATCTTCTGACATTTTAAGACAGGAAAAAATCTTGAAAATAACATTTATATATATATTTTTTCAAATAACGATATTTGTGTGACAATCTATCGTATAGAAAAAAATAAAATTAATTAATATATTGAAATATTAATATAATAGTACAAACGAAACAATAATCCTATATCGCAAAATGGTCGTAAGGAAAATATGATCGATGTTTCGAACCCTCGTAAAGGACTCAAAACGGCCGATAAGAAGGATTAAATCCAACCACCCCTTTGTTATTTGGGGTTTATCTCTGTCCGTTCGGCAAGCAAAAGGACCCAAAGGCTTATCTTAAATTTAAACAAGCTCATATTAACTGAAACATGCACGCTAGCGAGAAATCGGAATAAATCCAAAACAAATTTCTTATCGGTTCGCGCACAATGGATCCAAGTGATAAATTGTACCTGTCGAGACTGTTTTAATACGTTTACGTTTACGTGATCTTAACAGAAGCATCAATCAGTGGCGTTAATTAGCAACAAATAAATATAAAATAAACAAATAGACAAAGACGTTCGATCGTTCTTCATACGTGACAACTGCTCCCTTATGCTAACGCTTTCGTCCTTTTCGTTTATCTATTTTCCGTGTTTGATTCCGTATCCCTTTTTCCTTGTCGTCTCTCGAAGGACAAGCTTAATTGTTTTCTTGGAAGGTTTCCTCGGAGAAAACGACGAAACCGTAAGCTCACTACATATATATAATAAAAAGTATAAATCAGTACTAAATTGAATTAATGTTAGTAAGTTTTGGTTTCACGTTTTTGTATGTATTTTTTTCTATATAATTTTAAATTCAAAATCAAATGGAAATAAAATGTATATTTAAATCAATATTATATAATTATTCGTTTATTTAATTCATAATTAAAAATAATAAACAGATTTTCATGTTAATTTACTTTTTATAAACAATAAATAAGGTTTCTTAGAAAATATTTGAGTAAAGAAATAATTATGATTATTATTAATCAAGGATCTTGAAATTTATATACATAATATCGAGTTATATATTTAAATGAAAATAATTTTATTACGGATATTAAAATATACTTATTTCTTATTTATTATTTAAATGTTCATACTTGAAATATAAATATATTGCAAAATAAATCCTTTTGCAGATATTCAATCCTATTAGAATTATAAAAAAACTTTTCATTTAATGATGTTGTAATGTTATTCTTTATGATAAATATTTTTTTTTTACTAAACGTGGAGTTTTGAAATTTCAATTAATATTTAATTAATTTAAAAAAAACAACATTTTTAAATTTATACCGATAAGAAAAAAATCTATAAAAATAGTCTTCACTGAAAAGAAAACTTTTACGAGACACTTAAAACAGCTTTACGGAAAATCGACGTTACATAAAATGTGAATTGAGAATCAATGATAAATAATATAATTTTATAAAAAAAATCATTTTATTTAAAAAGTAGAATTAATGTCTCATATAAATTTATTTATTATTTTACAGAGAAATGCAATTATGCCTTTGTCTTCAACGACTACATTTTTTAATAACTACCCGTTTCAATTTTCTATTTTTATATATATTTATAGTTTCTTTTCAGATTATGCGATCGGTGTAAATATTCTAACACAACTATATCTCAATATTTCAACCCTTAACGTCGGGGGTAAGTGGTTGCATAGAACGGACGGTCTAAGTATTGAAAATCAAATGGAATCAGTTCATCCTAGCATATAAATTGCTTATGTACTCATATATATTTACATATGTTATAGTTAAAGTACATTATTATATAAAACCAATACTTATATCAATAACAATACAAAAAATATATACAACAGATTCGAAAAATAATATCATAATTTAAAATATATTTCGAACCGAGATTCGACTATAGAAAAATTTTATAATACATCTATAAAAAAATATCACTGCAATATATTTTGTTGGTAACATATACATTTTTATATTTCATATGTGGAATATATATATATTTAAAAGTATAAATAGGGGTTGTTCGGTGGTTTATATAACCGCAATTCTAGTAGGGCGGACAATGCGCCAGTCCAGATAACACCTACACATAAATTGGATTCACTTTTGACCTTAAATATACGACTTGAATATGTCTATATTTGAACGCGATTCGAAAATTTTTATAAAACCTTGATGTCCGTCGAAAATTGAATCGAAATAGATTTCTATCGGAAGATTTCGATTTAAACTTTATATCGATCAAAATGTACGTCGAGCAAGTTCTGGCTTCCATTTTAAAACTAACTTCACGTTAAACTATCTTTAATCCATCTTTTTTTTTATTCTTTTTAATCGATCGTATTCTTCGTCTAAGCAGATTAAAACCGTTTCTAAAATAAAATTATCGATATATAAAATAATATAATCATTATTCATATATAAAATAAAATATAATATTTGAATTGGTTTAGTAAAATAGAGCAAACTTTTTTTTTTGATTGATGTGTCCATAGAAAAAAACGATTGATATTTGATAAATATCGTTTTAATAACAATATATACAATATGAATCTAACGACAGGTTCGATTAATCTTTCTGTCGTTAAAATATATTTTTAGATATTCTTATTTGTCTTTTATGCTCGTTTATCAGATAAAACGTGTCCACAAAATGAATTAAATCGTACAATAATAAAAAAAATATATTAATATTTATTGACATTTGCGATATTTTTTTGTTGATAATACACTTTTTTCAGTATGAAACAAATTCTAAATCGACTTTTTTATATATATATTTCAGATTAATCACTATTTACACATATAAAAAAATTGATAGTATTTCAAAATTATAAAGCAATAAAGATATACACATTAAAACTATAGTGAAAACGACATTTTCACGTTGAAAATCGCAAACATTGCAATTTAATTAAACGCTGCTCGTTAACGTTCAATTTAAAACTTATAGTTATATATTATTCGCGTTTATATGTCGTTAAACCATTTTATTTCATATGTTAAATTGAAATATATTATTCGTATTTCAAATCGATACAAAAATTGAAAAAGCTTTTGTAAATTGAATTGGTATTATATTTAAATTACTATGCGATAGAGATTATAGGATCAAATTTCGGAATATAGATTTTTTATTTTGAAAATATCAGTATTTAAATTCATTTTATGAAATTTAATTTTTAATATTTTTAAATATAAAAGGAAACACTCGAAATATAAAAATAATTTCATTATAAAAAAATTCATATAAAATACATAAGTGATTTTTAATGCTCCAAAAATAGAAATTTAGGAATTAAATAATTAATATTTCGTTGAAATTGAATAAATATATTTACATATTAATTTCAAGAGTGTTCAATAGGGAATGTAAAAATATCCAAATTTACCTATATTGAAAATAACTCGAGATTTACAGCTTTTTTTTCTTTTATAATGCAATTATTGCAACATTCTACCGTTTATAATAAATAATAAATACATTATTATTTTGAAATACAAACATTATTTGTATAAAATAACAAATTCTGATTTTTTTACAATTATATACCATAGATAATCTTGTGAATTAATTAATATTCATATTTATTTTCTAAAAATTCAATATCTGATCGTTTATATATATATATATATATATATATATATATATATATATATTGCTGTAATATAATCAAGATTTTTCCATATTATGATTGGAACTAAAATGAATGTAGAACGTGCTCGGTAAATATTCAGCAAAAAAAAAAAAGTATAACAAGATGTAAAAAAAATCGAGGAAGTACATTTGTAGAACCATCGAAACGCTTAAAGCTTTCCACGTTTTTGCGAAGGTTCCGACGCAAAAATTCGCCTGAAAAATTTAATGTTTCGATGTGAAAATCTTCCGGAATCCCATGCAGGGTCGTAACAGTTTCGAACACAATAGATTCGAGTCTCTAAGCGACAATTCGCACCGAGGGCGAAAACGCGAAGACCTTTTCGTGCAAAACGACTCGGGGGCTGTAAAATGCTAAAGTGAGACCCCCGCATTCATTTCAGGGAAGAAACGTCCCATATTCGGGGCGGGAAAATTTTCAAACTCTTACAGTTTGCAATGCGTATGTGTGTGTGCGTGCGTGTCACCACGTATGTCGTAAAAGTGGGTCATTTACTCCCTTTGGCAGTCATCGAATATTCATAGTAATATGTTCGATGAAATGATAAAATTCACCCCCAACACGCCCGGCATTATATTATCGATGCAACTTGAATATTAACATGGCCTTAAATTAGTACTAATCGCGTATATTTTTTTTCCCACTTCATACTAAAAAAAATATTCATCATATTTATATGATATATAAAAATATTAAAATAAAGTGAATAAGATCAGTAATTAAAACTATTCTACTGTTTGTTCTAAAATCAAATAATTGATTAAATCAAAATAATTAATATTAAGGAAATACATTTTCCTGTAATTCATATAAAAGCTTCGCTATCGAAAATTTATGGTTTGTTTCCTTTTAAAAACTTGCAAATGTATATTTTATGTACATTTATAAATTTTAAAATCATTATATTTTTATAAAAACGATTCATTAACTTTTAAATTCTACTAAATAACTCAATATAATAAATAATAATAATAAAACTAAAAGATTCTATATAATGAAGAAAAGATTATTTTATAGTGAAAAACGAAAATATTTTAATATTGTTGGGATCAAAATTGAATAGCATATTTTTTTTTTATCTGAATATATTTATCACTTATACGTGTTGTGTTCGAATGAACCAACGTTATGCTTTTCATGAAAACTATAAAAAAAGATAGTATCTTCAATACGAAGACTTCGTTTTCCATGCAGCAGATAAGAAAATCTCATGGGATTTTCCGGTAAACAAAGGCCGATTGACTTGCAAAAATCCACGTGTTGAATCAACGAAAAATAGTTATAAAAAAAATATATTATTTTTGTTTCATATAACTATATTATATACATATCTAGGTATTTGGTGAATTTAATTGATATATTCAAGAGATTAAAATGATAATAATGATACAAACTTAAATTTTAAAAAACGTGAAAAGTATAGTATATTCATATAAATATTGATAAATCTGGTTAAATAAATATTTGTTTGTGTCTAATGTTTTGCTTTTTGTACAAAAGCAAGCCTTTTCCAACAAACACGAACTGAACTAATGAAGTTTGTCTCTCGTTTGTTGAACAAGTCAAAAGTGCGCTCCCACGGGAACATACACTGTATTATAGTACCTAAAACCAAATAAATCTTTATATATGAACGAGATGAGACTTGCGGCTATAATCTATATATACCATATATATGTATATATTTTTTTCCAATTTTTTTTTTATAAATCACCCTCATCTCGTCATACAAATATAAATATCAATATGCGCCTGAATATTTGCACTAGACGAACTCGCGGATCAATTTCCTTATTTATCCTGGATGAAGTTGGAATTCCATCTCAGCATTTTCTATGTGCAAAGGAAGCGTATATATTTTTTTCGTTCAAAAAATTGGTGACATCGATATTTTACCCTCTTCATTTATGAATCGCATGAACTTGTATATTTGATGATTTTTACTTACATTTCAAAATTGAACTTTCTTTTTTTTTACAACTTTTTTTCAGTTCACTTGTCACATTACAATCTTATATTAAATATATATAAATACATATTATAAAATTTAAATAACGATTGTAAAGTTGACCTCAAAAGAATTAAACAAGTAGGCATTTATGTTGCGTTGTTTCAATTTTATTTATTTTTTTAATGCGAAAACACAATTTAAAAGCATTAATTTGATATCAAAAATTTGAAATCTATGCAAAGTATTCCGTTAAGGTTAGAAAATGATCTTTTTCTGGGTGAATAAAAATGATGTTAAAAAGATATCGGACATCGATCGAGAATACATTTGTTACGAAATGCAATTTTAAACGTTAACTCCAAATAAATGTTCTCTCCATGTTCCATTAGGTTTTATTCTATTCATATGCTGCCATCATTTATATTGAGCGTGTTTCTTTTTCACGTACAGTAAGGTTTATTTACTGCCAATTTCAAATAGAGGATAGTGGGTTATATTTCAACGGTTTCCATAAATTCTTTATTAAATTTTTATTTTGAACTTCTAACTCAAATGTCTATAATCACATCAATATAAATATTTTTCTTTTTTTTTTCAAAAAAAAAAACAGTGATCATGATTTTTCAAAAGCTATGTATTTAACTTAATTATATTGTAAACTTCATTTTTAATATTAAAAAATAATAAATAATATGTCCATTTTCCTATCGCATACAATTTACAGTGTATCGATTATATATTAAAAAAATAAATATATAATAAAATTCCAACTCGATTATTTCAATATAAATAATCGGTCATTATAAATTAATAGAACGAAAACTTGTATCGTTACAATAATAAACGCGAAACTTCGCTATATTTTATTCTACGTTTGTCGTTTAAATTTTCACGTACACCATACGACTAAATGATGTATGATACTGTACATGAAATGTACTGTACGGCTCATAACGTTACAAACACGTACACGTATTACGTTTACGTATAGATTTCTCCCGTACATGTGCACTATGGGGAATTCAAACTGCGGAACTTCGTCCCCATTACTCGCCATAAAATCAATATTTCTCGACGTTACTCGCGTGTATTTCAGAACAATTTTTCTTATAGAGCCTTTGTTGTTAGACTATTGATGGAAAATAGCCTCTGGAGATCCGGCCGTTGTGCAGACAACGGCACAAGTTTAAGATTAAATCGGCTCGTTTCGCTTAAAACAACGCGATAATAAAATTACTAATCGAATATATCGCGTTCCATAGTCGATTTATAAATTACGTCGATATTTTAAAAGAATTCGATAAATCAATCGCGAATCGAACTCGTGTCACTTATGTGTAAACATTTATGGTGTTTCGAATCTGAACGAACGAAAATGAAAAAGGAAAATTCCGACGTTGAGCAAAAGAGGAATTTTCAATAGAGTGTCGGAAGCGACGTTCAAACGTGAACAAACTCAACATGTCACAGTTAAAACGTTCGCGAATTTTCGCATTTATGCCTTTTCAGATGCTAGTCAAGGCGCACTATCAATTTTATACAAATTCAACGTATTTGATAGACAGTGTGTTACGTCTACGTTTGTCTATGTTCAATATTAACATATAGTTGACGTCGAACATTCAGTTTTCACAAATATTCAATACGAATTTCATAGAAAATATATAATGTCAAAAATTTGTAATTTAATTTAATATATATTTAATAAATAATTGTCCGATGGTCGATAGATGCGATACATTTTCACACATTTGTTTGTTTGTTTATCAAAGTTGATTCTTGTTAATCGACTTTTCAACCATTTTTCAATGTCTAATTGAGTTGATATTTCGCATACATGCTCATTCTCGACGATAATATACAAATCAATTAACAGATTTATTAATTATTTTCAATATATACTTGTACATATTATATAAAAATATATTTATAGATGATGTAGACGTGTCAGCGTTGTATAGATAAGTATATTTTTGTGGTATGAGACACCAAACTGTCACCTGGAGACATCTTTTCGTCGTTGAAACTTCAAAGGCGAAAGTTTCGCTCGTTTGTCTTTCTTTAGATATTGAGCCGACGATATATCAAGTCGCTGATGGGGTAGAATCCGCAAAACGACGTCGATTCACCGTGACCAAGTTATCTTATTGCCTCATGAGCCTTTAAACTTGATTCCTATTAAGTGTATTATATTATATTCACAATTTTTTTTTATTAAAATAAATTTATAATATAAAATAAACTGATATTAATTATAATAAACATTATGTTTAAACAATATAGATCATTTGTTATTAATTCTATATAATATATCGATATCTATAAGATAAATTAATTATAATGAAATAAATATTATTTAATGAAAAGCTTTTATATATCGGGTGATGAGTCGATGATCGTCATCTACACCAGGGCTTCTTAAACTTTTGTCATTCACGACCCCATTTATGATTGCGAGTTTTTGACGACCCCATACAAATATAAAAGAAAAATAAATTAATATTTTTTATTTATTAGGTAACAATATACATATACATATGAAAATATATAGCTTTAGAATTCGTTAATTATAAAATTAACATTTCAAGTTCACTGTATTCCGCCAACTCTAGTGATGTTATAAAATGGTATATATAAATATTTGACATTAAAATCTCTCGCGACCCCAGAATTTTGCTACGCGACCCATAATTTTAGAAGCCCTGATCTACACAATCAATATTTTTAATTTTAAAAATAAAAATAATTTATATATAACAATGTAAAGACTTACAGGTGCATATGAAAATATTGAGAACGTCGCTAAAAACCACAAAGTTTCAAAAACGTTGCGCAATAACTTCCATTGCGGAAAGTTTGTCAATATACCTAAATATAAAGCAACGAGTTATTTGCTCCGTGCGCAATAATAAAAGCTCCATCCTTCAAATTCATTGCAGATTTTCAACGCTGTATTTACAATCGTATAATATTACCTTGCCGTGGAAATTTTCATGATAACTTTCATGAGTTTCATATTGTATATTCCGCATGTCATATGTAGCGTTCAATGTCGTTGACTTATCAAATATACGACATAAATAGATCTAAATTACAAACGATACATGCGGAACATTTGATGGTATATCGGTTAATATATTTTGTAATTTTTTTTAATATATGTGAATATATTATGTATGAAATATTTTAAAATTTAATTACATTCAAAATATAAATTAAAATTCATCATGATCACAATTAGTATTTTTCGATCAAATTAATATATAAAAATAACAGATTAATCGAGATTTTCTCCGTTGTTTAACTATCTATATATCCCTCGTGATACCAAAATATAGCAAAAACTCAACGTAGCTTTGTCAAAATAGCAAACAAGCGATTGAAGTGGATGATTGTGTACGTGAACACATATAAAATGCGTTCGCGGTTGAAACACGAGTTCTCGACAAACAAACCGAAACTCGCTCTTATTGTCTAATAAAAGTGTTTCGATACGATTCGTGTTGTGCGTGCGTGTATATATTAAGTTTTCCCGCCCCCTGTTCACGGATTTTCCCGAATTTTCCGATTTTCTGCGCGAAATTCGCGCACCTCAGCCCATATAAGCGCGCACGAGATTCGCAATATACAACAAACGTGTTTTCTATTTTAACATTATTGACATTTTATTATACGAAAAATAATATATTATGAATATTTGATTTTATAAATATTATATGTTTAAAATTAAAACGTGAAGTAGATTTTTATTTATATATAAAATATTTATATGACAACCTTTAAAATATAAATTTCATATTTATTTGAAGCATCGTATTTACAGTACTCATATTTTAGATGCTTCACCAAAAGAATGCATATAGGTGAATTTTCTCCCACCGCATTTTTCTATCTACGAACTGGAAATTTTATTACTTTTAAAACAAATATATATATTATATCTCTTCTGCACCATCGTTTTCTCCCTTTCATATATTATAAATATAAAAGACTTATCGGGGAGGGGAGGGGCTGCATATTTGCTTTAAAGGGTTGCATACCCGCACATAGACAAAATTCCCTCAAAACAAACTTGGTTTGTCGATCGTAAATTCGGTAATCTTATTTTAACATTTAACACTGCGGAAAACCATATATAAAATTATAAAGACAAATATTTGGCGAATGAAATTTTGCTCTCTGAAGGGAAGTCATTGTTTTGTACACGGTACATAAAAGTTGGAGAATATTTTAAATTAATTGTATTACTTATAATGGCCAGTAAAACTTGTTCAGTATAAAAGATTATATTTCTGTTTTCACTTTACAAATAAAGGAAAATTTTCCATTTCTTTCATTTTCGTGAATTAATGATGCTCTTTTAACTTAAAATTTATGAAATAAAACACTAAATATATTTCTACATGAAATTCATTACAATAAATATTAAAAGTAAAACAATTTTCGTCAACTACAAAAAAACTTCATATATCATTGCGTTTATTTTATTGTAATTTCTGTAAGTAAAAAACAATTTGAATAAAGAGTGAAATAGTAAATAAAATAATGTATTTTTTTTTCCAATACTAATGTTATTATTGCAGCATTGATTGTATAATTAATTATTCGTCTTGACGTTAAATATATCAAAATGAAATCGAAAACTTTAACATAAGAATTCTTTCAAATATAAACAACGAAAATCAAGCAATCTTTTATACTTTGACGTTGCATCGAAGATTCGCTGAGAAATTTCTTGCACTTTGGTTATTTTTAACCGTTTGACTTTTGACACAGTGTTTAACTTCGAGCGAAACTTTCTCAAAGTGTTCGATGAACGAAACATTCAACTAACTGTCTGAAAAAGAAAATCCACTTTTTCCTTCTATTTTCGCCTTTTTTTTCTCTCGTAAATGTAACACTGCGACGGCGGTTTTCTTTTCTTCTATTTTTTTTTCCTTTTCATTTCACTCCTGCAACACGAAAAAAAAAATAGATACGGTAAAAATGTCCGGATTATCCGCATTAAGGGAAACCCGTGAGCTTATTAAGGTCGTATGCCGTAGCGGGAACAACTATGTATAGAAAGTCCCCTGGCAAATTATTACCATTTGTTCTTTGCCTGTGCGGTCTCCTAAAACTTCCACCACTGGAAAATATACCCATTGTACAGTGGCTCGTATCTGAAAATGTCTCCATTTCAACGTTTTACCATTAAGAACACGGCTCTGGAGTATTGTAAGTTGCGTTGTACGCGAGCTTTAATTAATTTTGCAGATGCGAAAGCTCCCTGTGTTAATATAAACACACGTACATGTGCACACGTGACTTTCATGAAAAATATTAAACATTTTTACCCGGTCCTACGTGCATATACAGGCCCTATTGGAAAATAATCGATCTATATGGTAATGGCGTCACAAAGCTTTATAGGCATGAGTTTCGCTTTGGAATTTCATTATTAATATTGCTCTCAATTAATTCAATTTCTATTATAAAATTTCATAAATTATAATCGTATTACTCTTACATTCTAAGTAATTTTTAAAAATTATATATATATTTTTTTAATTAAATTTTTATTAAAAATCAGATTCAAAGATATTGGAACACTATATTACTATAGAAATAAAGTAATTAAAATGAAATTCGCTTCTATAAAATATATTGTTTTTTTTAGAGATATCGTTTAAATTGCATTCAAGTTCATATTAATTAGATAAGCCTGTATATTCTAGTTATATTGTAATACTGAAGTAATTCCTTTCTTGTAAAGCAGATGTAAATGTTACGCAAGCATATACTTAATTGTCTAGACGTTTACTTTGAACCGTAACAACGTAGTCTACGGGAAAATCTCAAATTTAATTTTATTTCCAAGCAGGTGTATTTTTTTTTAATTCATCCGTGTGTTTTTATAAAGACGAAAAAAAACCTAATATATATAATAAGATTAATACTTTTAATTTTCTAAATTTTCAGTGCAACTTATAAATATTATTTCACAATTTTTCTATTAATTTCAAAATTTATTACGTATATTTGAAACATAATAAAAATGTCATTAACGATATTTATTATTAAATTAAAAATATTGAAAAACTTTCAGAAGTGTTTTATAATATATGATCACTAATATTTTTAACATAATGATTATCAATAATTATTAATTATAAAATCCATTATTATTATTAAAAAAATATAAATTGAAAAGTTTATAAGTCAAAAATTAGAATTATATTTGAATATAAATAATTTATTGTTTAAAATTAAAATTTTATAATAAATATTAAATTTATATATTGATAATAAACTATACATGTTGTTTCACTGCATAAAATGGGTTTCAGTCGCTTTTTTTTCGTTATTTTCATATAAAATGTGCCATTTATAGCACATGAAAGGGCTCTGAACCTTTGCGAATTTTCACTAATGATTGATTGCGAAACGCGAATAAAGAACAGACGAAGACGATTCCGTGAAATAGAAGAAAAGAATTTAAACCCTACCCGCCGTTTGAAAACGAAAAATGTTATATGGAAAAAAAAAATTAGTCGGTCCTTTTGTTCGTTTTCGAACAAATAAATCGCTCCAATTTGGTTTTCGAGCTCGTTAACAAGAATGTAAAGTTATGAAGTTATTCTTGCTACGAACGGCGGATTGCGTTAAACGAGTCTAAAATTTTCTATATTATGCTTTTTCAAAAATAAAATTGAAGAAATGAAAAAAAAAACGCTTTTTCATTTATTAACTTTAATCGTTCTTGTTTCGGCTATTTTTATTTTTTATGAAAAAAAATAAATAATTTTTCAATACGCCAATCTATAGTACAGTCATCGTGATAATATCGTTTTATTTTTACGAATTAAAATACGCGTAAAATTTAATTACCGACGCCGTTTTTCAACGACGATAAATTTTCACGATGTCGACTCCATTAATTCGATTTTCGACGGCATTCAAAATATTGCAATTTATTTTCGCACTATAATAATTAATGTATCATAATTTGATAAAATTTAAACAGTTTCAAGCGATGATATTTTCATATAAATTTTATTGTCATTATTAAAATACAACTACTATAAACTAAAAATAATATGTAAATAATATACATTTAAAATTTCAAAAGTACAAATAAAATACATTTATTATATTATTAATTTACATTTATTTAAAAGTCTTAATCATAGAAATTAAATATATTTTTCGTATATACCATATGAAAAAATATGAAAATTTATTTTATTTTACTATGAAGTTACGCGTATCTTTTTACGTTTTTTTTATATATTTTTATATAGAAAAAAATATACGAATATAAAAATAACGATTCTTCACCGATCCGGTAAAATTAATTAATTTCAGTGAATTAATTCAAACGTGCGGTCGTTTGCGGTCGGATATTCGGCGGACGCGCTAATTCTGGACCCGCGGTAAATTTTAACCTTTATGGACCGCAAAATACAAATTTTGAACGACCCGTCCCCCCGTTCGACGGGTCAATTTAAATAATGCGCGAGAAATTAGGAGAGAAATTGGAAAATATACGCGGGGGGAGGGAAGCGGGATTTGGATGAGAAATGAGAGATTGTAGAAATAATTCAATTATCCGACTTGAGAGGGGGGGGGGTCATAATTTAATCATGTAATATCAGTTGTTTTATCGCGAACAATTAACAAACAGTCACAATGCAAAAGTTTTCATTTGTAAACTTTGAAGAGATATTCTAATTCGAATTACGTTTTCTAATTTAGTATTTTGAACGTATCACAACATAGATAACGTCATATTTTATACGCGTTATTGATAATTTCCAATATAAAATATTTTATTATATATCTTTTATATTAACATTATTTTTAACTATCAACATTCCTTACGTATATATATATATATATATATTTCTGTAAAATATTATAAATGAAATTAGAATATAATCTAAGTACATCATTGTATACATCAGGAATAATTTAGCTCGGTTTGCGAAATGAATAAGATAAATAAAATTGAAAATAACTGCGAAAAATGCGCTCGTATAAAGGACAATTTTCCGTGTAATCTTTGTGTCTTAAACGCCAAATCAGAAACGAGGAAAATTGTTTCTTCTATTTTCTTTTCTCTTTCATCCCGAAGAAGATTTTCCTCATCGTCAATTTCGTATACTTTTTTCGTTTTTTTTTTTTTTTCATTTCGTACTCATCTTTATACGGACTCGTTTCTTAAACGTTTCCCTTCCACGGCGATGATAATAATAATGTGGATGGAAATTTTCCGAGTACGAAAGCAAATGGGTACAATTTAAATTTTTTCGGGAAAAAAGGCGTCCCGGAACGATATGATGTGCGTGTGAGATGAGTAAAATGTTCCCTTTGTGTATGAAATAAAAAAAAATAATATATTCAAAATATGAATAGAATAAACAAATATATATTTACATATACTATTAATCTATCGTAATGCTTCTTTTTCATTTTCATTTTAAACTTGTATTGACAAATAAAACTAATGAAATTAAAAAATTTTCAAAATAAAAAAATAATATTATGTTTAAAATATAATAATACTATGTCTGACAACATTACACGACACCTCAGTATTATATATAATATGTATTATATCATCAAAAAAAAATACTTATGCGAATTGTATATAAATATATATATATATATATATATATATATATATATATATATATATATATATATATATATAAAACATCGTAAGAACTATAAGAATTGTCCTCAATAGAGGATTGTTAAGTAAAAGTGTAAAAACTTAACCATTAAAAACTATATAAAAAAGTCATACATTTGATATCAATTAGAGAATAAATTTATTTTTTTCTATATTTCCATTGATTTTCAGAACGCACCCTTTTGCGGAAATAAAAAGTTACTTTTATAGTTGTTATAAAATTTGCGCGATACGTACACACAATATCGAAAGATGAGCGCACTTTTGCGGCTTCCGGTACTTCGCCTTACAACTTTACCGACGGAAAGCGGTTCGAATGAGGCAAAGTCGGGGGAAAAATACAGTGAACATTCGAGGGTTGAAAAACTGAACGACACGACGAAGAAAGAGAATCGGTTCGTACGTAAAGTGTGACAGAGCAAACTTCGCAGTAGGGGGTCGGTTCGAAGTGAATTTAGGTTCGACCTTCGCACTTTTAATAGGTCGCCTCAGACCCTGAAAGTCTTCATCAAAGTTTCGCTTTATCTTTTGACTCTGTCCGAAGAGTTCTCAATTGCCCGAAAGCGATCCCCATAACCCGGTTCCGAAAAAGAACGGATGGATATTCCGTCTGATGTATAAAAACTCCAATAGTGGGAATGGGTGACGGAACGGCACCGGGTGCTTTTATCCGCTCTTAGAGATTTATTAACCGGTCCCCCTTTTTCCGACATGCCCATATCCGGATCGGCTAAGTGACCGAGTTTTAGTATCGAGGATCGTATAGATTCGATGTCTGCGTACTTTTCACCCTTTGCTCGCAACGTGAGTACACTTGACTTTTATGACCGGATGTCGCGTATAAATGTGCGCCCGGAAGTTAAAGTGTTAATGTAGAAACGTCGTAATCCATACCGTAGCTCAGTTTTCGACTAAATTATAAAGACAACTGAAGATTTTAAATTTTATATATATATATATTTTAATTAATTAAAACGTTAAATATTGATATAAGAAAAAAATATTGCCACAACGAATATATCGATGTAATTGTTGTTATAAAATAATTATATAACAACAATTACGTGTTGTTTGTGGGCGTTATAAGAAAGTTTTTGTCGCAAAGTATAGGCCCAGCGGTGTCACTGTAACGATTTGTCAGCGAGCATGCATCAAATTGGTATCATTACTCGCAAACAATGGTTCATCGGTGGTTTTTATTCGGCTTTCGCGTGTTTTACGCCCACAAAACATATGGAAGGGCATTAAGAGGGACGGCCCTGAGGTCCACTGGTGAAAATGTTCTCCGTCTTTGGTCTCCTAGTCGGCTTAAATCGAGAACAAAAAGACCTCTATACATTGTATACGACAAGACCTCTCTCAAATTTATTGTTCCCATCTGATGAGGATCCTCCGTGGTGAAATGAAGGAAAAAATATAATATGTCTATATATATATATATATATATATATATATATATATATATATATGTGTGTAAGTGTGTGTTTGTATTAAAAATATATTTTTTAATATATTAAAATTATTATTTTTTACAGTATTAAATATTGCATATAATTAAAGCCAAAATAAATCTTTAATATAATAATATCTATATAGAATTTGGGAATAATTATTTATAAAAAAAAAAAACATTGCCGTCGTAAATTTCAAACATTTTATCTTCAAATGTATGATATAAATTATTCTATGATAAAAATGGTCTCATAATCAAAACCGCAATACGTTATGAATAACTATGATTTTAACCACAATAAATCAATTCTACATATAAAAAAAACAGTTATTATTATAATATAATTCCATTGTTAAAATATATATCTAATATATAAAATACATATAAACTCAAAATTTTAAAATATATTATTTAGTATATAACAATACGTAAACCTTAATATCTAACTTTTATTATACTTAATAATTTATATATATATATATATATATATATATATATATATATATATATATATATATATATATATATATATATATATATATATATATATATATATATATATATATATATATATATTACAATATAATTATCGAAATGCATTCATCCGAAACAAATAACGTCGGAAAATTAATTAATATATCTATTGTGGCTCAAGAGAAATGGTTTCAAGATTTTGTTATATCATCAAAAGACGAGAGGTATTTATAAATATATATATAAGATTATTATTTATATAGATTTATAAAATAATTTATTTTAACTATAAAGTTTTAGCTGTAAAGCTAATAGATTGTTGTTCGCCGTTAACAGTGACTTTTTTCGAAATAAATTAAAAGAACCCACAACTCAGAAAGTGATCGTCGATAAGGGAAAATTTTTCGATTTAAACGAAACGACAATGAATTTAATAAATTCATTTTTCTTGTATGATAAAATGCGTGCGTTTTTTTTTTTGTTCATTCATTAATTTAATCATAACATTTAATTCGCTTTATGTGAAATAATTGATTTCAGATCTCAACGAGTATTTATTATTAAGTATTGTAGAATTTTCGCAAATGATAAATCATTATGAAATGACTGATTATTGTGTAAATTTTATCAAGCAAAATATA
This sequence comes from Leptonema lineaticorne, assembly GCA_024500535.1. Taxonomy (NCBI): domain Eukaryota; kingdom Metazoa; phylum Arthropoda; class Insecta; order Trichoptera; family Hydropsychidae; genus Leptonema; species Leptonema lineaticorne. Next base: position 11,821,281 of record JANIJI010000008.1, on the reverse strand, counting down.
AATTATGAAAATTTTTCATCATTTTGGAATATTGCTATACTGTTTAATTTAAAACAAACTGAAGAATATATTAAAAAATATATTTCTATTAACTTGCAGGATGTAAATATACTTAAAATTAAAATTTTATACATATATATTTATGGTGCATAAAATAAATTTATTTATGATAGATAATTAACGAAAATCAACATTTAAAAACGGGCATCAATCAATTTCAAGAAATTCTTTCAATGAATCATTTGAAAGTGGAGAATGAGAAAATTGTCTTTAAAATGTTGTCAGATTGGATAGAATATGATGAAATCGACCGTAGGCAATATTTTAACAATTTAATTAAATTAATTAATTTTAATTGTCTAGATAAAGAAGTAAATATAATTTAATATATTTTATAATAAAATGTTTATATATATATATATATATATATATATATATATATATATATATATATATATATATATATATATATATATATATATATAATATCGATTCGTTACAGTTTATAAAGTCGAATACGATTCCTTTATGTAAAAAATATAAAGAATGTCTGATCACATATGAAAATATTATTGATAAATGGATAATTGCAGATGAAAAAAATAACATTAATTGCAGAAAATATATCAGATCTATCGAATATTTTGTTGAAAATTTCGAAAATGTTGTATTCATAAATAATTTTAATCCAACGAAATATGTTTATTTTATTATTTATTATTTCTTTTTAGGCTTTTCAAACAGAAGATTTTCTAAATTTAACACATGCAGAACTTGTGAAATTGTTGAAATCAAACAGATTAAATACCGATACAGAAGAAAAAGTATTTAAAGCACTAGAATTATGGATTAATCACGATAATGAAAATCGTAATAATTATTTTTCCCAATTAATCAAAAATATAAGATGGTCGTCGTTAACAATTCAAGTATAAAATATAATAATACATATAATTGAAACCAATTTAATAGAAGTTCCCAACTTTAAAAAAAAAAATTTCAGTTCGCGTTTCAAACGATGGAAAAATATTCATGTTTTAGAACATCAAATTGTAGTACACTTTTGGAAGTTTTAAAATGGTTTATATTTCCTGAAAATGAAGAAAATTTTCCACACATTAATTCAAAACCTAGGCAACTTTGCGATAAAGCAATTTTGATTTTCGGTGGTGTAGATTTAGATGTAAGCGTGAAATATTTTTTATTTTTAATAAATATAAATAAAACATATTAATATTTTTAACGCTTAAAGCGGCCAGGAAAAATTGAAAAATTTGATTGTATATCTAAAAAGTGGACAACTGTTTATAATATCCCCGTTAAATATATTTATTTTGAATCCGTATTATTCGAACATTATTTATTAATATTAGGAGGTTTCAATGGAAAAGCAACAGATCAAGTGAATAATTATATAATAAATATCACTATTTATTTATTATTTATTTTATATTATTAATAATTTAAAAATATTCACAGGTGTTAAAGTTTGACTTGAAAACAAAACAATTAAAAGAAATTCTTCCTATGAATGTAAAAAGATATAATTTTACTGCTTGTGTGATAGATGGAAAAATTTACGCATGTGCCGGATATGATAATTCAACTAGCTTAAATTCATTGGAAGTGTGAGATTATTATTTTTTTATTTACAAAAAAAAATAATCAGAGATTTAAATTTTTTATATTTTTAGTTGGGATCCGGAAAATTTACACTGGAAAATGTTAGCGCCTATGAACTATGCGCGATATCATCATTGCGCCGTCGTATATGATGGAAAATATTTCGTTTTTGGTGGTCACGGACATAGAGGTTATTTAAATTCTATTGAAATATATGATCCGAAACAAGACAAATGGACAATCGGTCCGTCTATGATGACAAAACATCAAGGCAGCTCGGTGAAATTATTTCGATCTATTTGAATTCTACGATAAAAGAAAAATTATATATATTTAATATAAATTTAATTCATAATTTTTGATTTTAGGCTGTCGTACTGAATAATATGATATATGTTATAGGCGGTTATAGAGATAAGGGAATTAATGTAGTTCAAGTTTTAGATGTAAAATCGTTAACATGGTCATTTTCCGTTCAATTGCCCAAGGATATATACGAGCCTGCTGCGGTTATATATAATGATAAAATTATATGTACAGGTAATATAAATTATTTTTTTTACATAAAATGTATTTTGATATTAATTTTTTTAGAGATTATTACTTTTTTTTTATTAATTCCAGGCGGAGGTAACGCGTTTAGAGACGTTTATGAATTAGATTTAGTAAAACAAGTATGGATCGAAATTTCACAACTTCCAAGAAATATGTATAATCATAAAGCTATAGTTGTGCCTATTAAATTTTTATAAAGAGAATTATGAAACATTTTTTATCATATAAACGAATAAAACAATATCTAATATAATAAAAAATATTAATTTTATTGTATTATTGTTAATAATACTATATTAAATTTATTTATGTAAACTATATAATTAAATAACAATAATATTCTTATAAGCTGTTTATCATATAAAAACCATTATCATAACATATTTAACCAGTATTAATCAATATATTCACCACGAATTATTTATCTAAAAATTATATTACATTGAGGAATTTAATATTTGCACACGATACTACATTATAAATACTTATTATAAATTCTATATGTTAATCTATAGACCACAAATAATATAACTAAAGTGATAATTTGAAGTGGAAAAAATATATTTTTGAATGAAAATAACTTTTATTGCTTATTATGTACAAAAATATCGAGTTATTAACACGTAATTAAATTTGAGTGTTAAATGTAAGTAAATATATTATTTTATACATATTATTTAACCATCAAAATAATTTGATGTCGATTAAATATTTTGAAATCAAATTATTATCCATCTTAATATTTTTCTTATGACCGCTTTTAAAAAATAACATTAACATCTATTAAAACGCAATTATCTTAGGTTTTTCAAACGTGAAACTCTTCAAAAAAATGTACTCAGAATTTATCATTGTTCGTCTAAACTAAGATAATTTTAAACTCTAATAATGAATGATTTTTTGTTATAATGTTCAAGTGTTATAAAATCTAAATTACATAAACTGTTTGTCAATATAATATTAATATATTTCATAAACTTCTAATTACTTGTAATATGCTAATTATATATATATATATATATATATATATATATATATATATATATATATATATATTTGTGTATGTGTGTTTAAAATATAGATTAGAAATTCATAGTTCATTTTCAAAAATGGAAAACGGAAAACTGATTAATATATCTATTGTGGCTCAAGAGAAGTGGTTTCAGGACTTTGTTATAGAATCTAAAGATGAAAGGTATTATTGTAGAAATAAATATTTTTTAAGATTATTACCTATTTTCTTTTTTCACTTTCAGTTATAGTTGCAAAGCTAACAGATTGTTGTTTGCCGTCAGTAGTGAATTTTTCAGAAATAAACTGAAAGATCCTACAATTCAAAAAGTAACCATCGACAAGGGACAATATTTTAACTTTAACGACACAATTATGAAATTAATAAACTCATTCTTCTTATGTGACAAAATGGGTAAATCGTTTTAATTTTGTATTCGCTTGATTTTTTTTTTCATTTTAAAATTCACTATATTTTTTTTCAGATTTGAACGAATATTTATTGATAAGAGTCTTGGAGTTTTCTCAAATTATTAATCATCGCGAAATGACCGATTATTGTATATCGTTTATAAAAAGTAATATAAACGACGATAATTTTTCATCATATTGGAACATTGCAACACTTTTTAATTTAACACACGCTGAAGAATTTATTAAAAAATATGTTTCTACAAATATACAAAATGTATACAGTATTATTATTTAAAATTTCATATTCGTTTTTACAAAAAAAATATATATGTAAAAGATTTATTATTACAGATTATTTCTGAAAACCGACATCTCAAAATAGATATAGAGCAGATTCGACAAATTCTTTCGATGAATAACTTGAAGGTAGAAAACGAGGAATTTGTCTTTAAAATGATGAAAGATTGGATAGAATACGATGAAATCGACCGCAGGCAACACTTTGAAAATTTAATGGAATTAATAAATTTAAAATGCCTCGATAAAGAAGTGAATTTATATTATATATTTTATAACAATATATAATTTTAATATCGATTTCAATTTATTTTTATTTCAGTTCGTAATGTTAAATGTTTTTCCCTTATGCAAAAAATATGAAAAATGTTTTACCACGTATGAAAATATTTTATTGATATGGGGTATTAACGCTTCTGAGAAAAACAATGAAAATTGTCGAATCTATATTAAAAATACTGAACATTTTACTAAGAATTTCCCAAATGTATGTATACTTTAACAAAATATAATTTCCGAATTATAAAATATAATATTTTTAAGGTTATAGATACTGAGGAATTTCTGAATCTCTCTTATGAAGAATTTGACAGCTTATTAAAATCTGATTCACTAAATATTAAGGAAGAAGAAAATATTTTTAAGGCACTAGAATCGTGGATAAATTATGATAAAAATAAACGATATGACTATTTCTCAAAATTGTTAGAAAATATTAGATGGTCTTCGATGACAATCGAGGTATAAAAATCATAAAAATTTTAATAATAATATAAATTAAATCATTATAATTAAATGTCTTTTAATTGTAATAAAATATTTTTTTAGTTTGTATTTCAAATGTTAGAAAAATACTCCTGTTTCGATGATTTAAATCCGTGCAGTGTTCTGTTAAAGGCTGCCAGATATTTGATATTTCCAGAAAATATAAATGGCTTTTCCGATATTATTTTGAAACCTAGAAAACTCGATGATTTAACAATGTTGGTTTTAGGTGATGCAAATGCAATGGTAAGTGAATGAAAAAATAAATTTCAATCAGAATTAAATATAACAGCATATACAGTATGTTATTTATTTAATTAATCTAGAATGCAAAAATAATTGAAGTATTCAATCCGAAAACATTGAAATGGACAATTTATCATGATTTAAAACTTGACTATTCAGATTTTCAATGCGTATTATTTGAAAAAGATTTACTAATATTAGGTGGTTTTAGAAATCGAGCTCTAAATGAGGTACAATATTGTACAATAATATATTTTGTATTTGCAACATTTATTATGTCAATAATTTTATATTAATTATAGGTTTGTAGATTTAATTTGAAAACGAAAAAAATAATAACTCTTCCTTCGCTGAATGAGAAAAGATATAGTTTCACGGCTCATGTAATAAATAAAAAAGTATATGTTTGTGGTGGATTTAACCAAAAAGAGTTGAATTCTATCGAAGTGTAATATTTTTTTTCGTCATATGTGTATAGTATATTTACAAAAAATATAGAAGAGTAAAAGTGAATATATATATTTTTTTTGATTTTCAGTTGGGATCCTTCCACTTTAAATTGGAAAATGTTAAAACCCATGAAATACGCGCGATATGCTCATTCAGGTGTAGTATATGATGATAAAATATTTGTTTTTGGTGGTTTAGGAAATAAAAAATATTTGAATTCGGTTGAAATATATGATCCAAAACTGAATACATGGTCTGAAGCTCCACCTTTGAAAATAGAAACTGATTTTAGTACGGTAAATTCAAAAAAAAAAAGTCTCGTGTATGCATTGTATATTTTTTTTATATAAAATATTGATTTTCCTACTTTTAGGCTTCGATTTTGAATGATTTAATATACATCATCGGCGGTATAGGAAATAATGTTGGAAATAAAGTTCAAAAGTTTAATGTGAAGACGCGCGAATGGTCGTTTTCTACTGAATTGCCTATCAGTACACATTCTGCTGCTGCAACACAATTTTGCAATAAAATTGTATTTACAGGTATATTAGAAAATTTATTTATATTAAATTATAGTTAAAAATGATGTAAAATAATTATAATATTTGTTCTTAACACAGGCGGAAGTAATACGAAACAAAAAGTTTATGAACTAGATGAATCGAAAAATATCTGGGTTGAAATATCCCAACTTTTTAATCCAAGATATTGTCATAATACAATTGTTGTACCATCAATTTATTTACAAAATTAAAATTTATTTTTTTAATATAAGATTTACTAAATGTTTATGTGTAAAAAAATTCAAATAAATCATAACCATATAACATAATAGCAATAAATTAAGCAATTAAAAAAAAAGTAAACTGGAACGATTTATTTTATATAACGAATATTATTTGTTGATATATAAGTTTGATATCGCTGAATCGCATAGATGTGTCTCGCATTATTTTTTTCATCACCTCAACCTCTAAAATCGTGAAACAAAACGAGGCCTCTTTTCTTATATTCGGCGAAAGTTTTCAATGGGTCTGAACGTCCGGCGTGTGGTCCGACTAAAATGCCTGGCGCACGTACAAATTGAACAGACACTTTAAACTTTCGCAACAAAAGATGTACGAATTTTCCCGGGGAAAATGTCCTATTAAGATAACTTACTATACACGTGTAATGTATAAGGGTGGCGTCGTGATTATTTCTATTGAAAAGCTCGACAAAAGGGGAAAACATTAGCGGTAAGGGTGCGAAAGCGCGAAAAATACGCCCGCGCGCAAAGTGTTTCATAAATACACAACCGTAACGAAATGATAATATTACGTTTCGCGAAATTTAACTAAATTACATTCATTAATTATGTTTTGATTTTTTTTAATTAATAAAAAATATAGTTTCATATTGATTTTTTTTTTAATTTTAATCTGAAACATCGTTATATAATAAAAAATTATATCATTATAAAAAAAAACATTTCTTTCGTATATAAATTTATTAGAATTTTATTCAATTTCATCGGGCATAATTTAACGAAATACTTATCATGGGAAATCAAGTTCATACTTAAAAATAATATATTTTATTAAACATTTCACAAAGAAATAAATAAACGAATCTAATTTAAAATAAGGAAACGCGAAAATTTATTTCACAGATACTTATTCAATAATAAATATTCATTAAAAAATAAATATATATGGCGTAACAAAAGTATAATCATATTATATTTATTTTTTCTATAGAAATATAAATTTTAATTTAGAAAAAGCATAAATTTTTAATTTATTACATATTTATATTTTTTTATTCGCCATAGTGAAATGCTTTTATGTTTATTTTTTTTCTTTATATATATATATATATATATATATATATACAAATACGCGTTGTGTACTTTAGGGCTGTAAACGCGTTTACGCCCTCGACTTAGAAGCTCAATCGAATTAATTGCTCTTTTTTATAACTTCTGCAGCAAACAAAAGGTTAACAATCTAGTAAGGGATTAGAGCAAGCATACCGCATGTGTGTATGCGGCAGTCGAAAACCCCAGTCTTTTATTACCGTCCCTGAATCCGAGAAGGGATCGCAAACCTTTTTTTTTTTCTCTATGGCAAATGAAATGTTTTACGACCCGGTAGCCTCGGTAAACGAAGGGTGAGACCAGTCATGGGAATTATTACACCGGTTTGAGTATTTTTTATGCAAAACGAAAAACGCACCAAAAAAAAACATTATTTCCACCCGCCCACCAGTCGCCCACCCTCCGCCCTTTTCGCTCATCAGACCTTTTCGCCTGAATATCCACCGCTTTCATAGTGAAACGTCTATGTTTTATTGCGGCCCTTTGTCATTTTGACGCGGTGTATTTATTTTGCGGCGCTTTTGAAATAAAACCGTTCAATCTTTGCCCCCCTTGACGATGAGACGTTTTTCTTCTTCTTCTTCTTGTTCATGTGCGATAGATAGGCACTTTTCCACATTTTTCCTCACTCTTCGGTATTTTTTTTTTATTTTTTAAGAGGAAATGAATTTACTGAATTGTCACTCGCGGGCACATCATTGCTCATTTAAAAGGTTAAAGTGCCACAAGAAACGACCTTAACCTTCAATTTTTCAAATTTCCATTTTTTTTTTGAAATAAAGTTGTGTATTTAAATAAATATTTTCTCAACAATATTTTATTAAAATTATTTTCTTTAACAACCTTACATTGATATTTTTCATATTAATATTCTATCTAATAAAATTAAATTATATAATTAATCATATGAATATAAGAATTTGTGATAATTGCTTTTATTTCAATTTTAATACGAAATTATATATGTGCATATTTTTTATTTCATACAAATTATTTACTACTTATTTTTTGAAAATATTTAACAATATTTAACAAGAAAAATTAACATAAACATTAAAATTAACCTCTCAAACCTTTAATGAATGATGTCAAACCTTTATATTTCTAATATAGAACCTTTCTAATATCATTAATTTTTTAGTAAAATAATTAATATCATACTCTGAATTTATTGAAGGAAATTTAAATTATATTTATATATAATTATATATTCAATTGAAACGGAGCAACAGCAATAATAACAATAATGGTGATTCTTATTTTGTAATATTTATATGTATTAAAATCGAAACAAGGACAATTTCATGAATAAATTCAGTTGTCGCCTCTCGCAAAGGAGTAATTAAACAAAATTGAAGTCGGGCACGTGTTTATTTAATATGCGTATAACGCACTGCGTCCAATTTTATAATTAAAATTTACAAAACATAAAGTCATAATTTTCACGTCGACGCTTTAAATTTACCATATATCACTCAAAAAAAAAAAAAAAAAAACAGCTGTTCCAAAATTGCGAACGTCAAAATTTTAAAATAAGACATTATTTAAAAATTTTGACCGTCAAAATTTTTAAATAAGTCATTTTTCCAAAATTGAATGTAATTTAAATGCACTTTGTAATAAAACTGAGATAAAATTGCAATTTTAAGCTCAAAATTGTTTTTTTTTCCTATATAATAAATTTTTAAAATATTTCAATAAATATACTTAAGATATTTATTATATTGATTATTTCATTTGTCAAAAAATATAATTATCTTATAATATTTTAATCTTTATTTTTATTTCGGTATTCTACGATATAAATAAAAAATATATTAAATAGCTTAGTTATATTATATAAACCGTAAAACGTGTTAAAAATATACGTGACACTGAATTTGTATAACGTAAAAAAAATACCATTATATATTAACAAATTTTCCTTATCTTTTATCATAAAACATAAATTTTGAATATTTGTCTGAACACTTTATTTTATTGTTATTATACAAATTTATCACATACAAGTTTAACGTAGGCTATATATATATATATATATATATATATATATATATATATATATATATATATATATATATATAATATATTGTGAATGTCGATTTTTATATGCACGTTGTAAATTCAAACGTCGAGTACTTTCATACTTCGTGTCAAATTTAATAATAGTATTGCAACGCAAAATATGAGAATAATATATTTTACACTATATTCGTGTAACATATACTTCAAAATAATATCATATTGCGCATTTTTAATAATATTCAAAATATTTTATTATATTTTATTATGATGAAAATGACATTGTTTACGGACGATGTTACCATTAAAATTAACGATTTAGTTAGTTTTAAATTTTGAAATTAAATTTGAATTGTATCAAACTACTGTCCATAATGTAACACCTTTTTTGGATTTTGGAAGATTTATAAAAGCCCAAAATAATTTACATGCAAATACTTTGTATATATATTTCTTTATTGGCGTATGGTTTTCTTTACTTTATGTATATATATATATATATATTTTTTTTTTTTTCTCATTCACTTTGTCATCCTCAGCTTTTACATCTTTCTATGCCGGTGCGAACCCCATTTGTGAAGTATATATCAAATCTTGGAAAAAAATTAGGGGGGGGGATGAAATCGCGTCAGGTCGGAAACTGCCTCAACAACAATGGGGTACCAAAAGACCCCGCTTTTCTACCGTGGAAATCTATTCATGACCAAAACGCTCATTGTGCGATGTTTCTTTCGACGAACGAGCCGAAGAAACCTATGAAAAAGTAACCGTGAATTCGGAAAAATGGAAAACGGATGAAAAAGAATCATCTCAAAGCTCTTTTTTTTCATATTAAAAAAATGACACAAAATTATATCGGATAAAATATTCGTGATGTGAATTATTTTTTTTTTCAACGTTAAAGAGGTCATAAATGACCGTCACCTACATTTTTTATTGAGGTCACGGGGTGCCTTAGTGATTATTAATTAATTTATAAATTATAAATTATTAATCTGAATATTTTAACAATATATAATATATATATACATAATTACAAATATAACAATATATATATTTGTAATTATGATTAATATTTTTTGACATCATATTATATAAAAAAGGCAAGATATTTTTACAATGGAAGTATTAAAAAAAATATAAGTACAACATTATCTAATAAAATATCTATCGTTTATCAATATTGAAGATAATACATCTCAACGCTTTCATTCAAAATATATGAAATTATAAATCTTCCTTATGTAAGATTTATAAAATGAACAATATACTTTGTTGTTATTGTGAATCCTATATATAATATTCCAAAAAATATATTAAGGGATGATCTGTGCTTGAGAAATAACAGATGTATGGATTTTATTGGTAACTAAGTGACGATCGATTCATCTTTTTATAAAATTTATGTATATATAATATGTATTATATATTCTAGCATATTTATACAATATTTTTAGTAACATATAATAAGTATACTTCAAAGAGTATTCTATGATGATGTGATGAAAAGACTTCCTGATAATATTTGATAAAAATATTAATATTTTATATTGATGCAATTATTTGCTTTATATTTATATTTTTCAAAATAGTTATATTCTAGAATTTTTTATCTTTATTTTATTTTCATAGTAAATTAAGTTATTTTGGATATGTAATTTACAATTAATTTAATATAAATAACCAAACATTATAAATATTCGCAAAATTAATGCATATTTTATTTCTGTAATATTGAAATCGCAAACGAATTTTATGATGCAATTTCATATAAAATCTACGCATTTCTACTCTTATTTTTAATAAAATAATTTTTCGTATACGAAAATAGTAGCATGGTATCCAAATATACACGATGAGGATATTTCAAATGCATTCGTAAATGCAAAGTAATGATTAAATATATCGTATTTCGTATTACGAACGAAATAATGTAAAGCTCAAGTTTCATTCGTGACAATATGACTTTGAAACGATTGCATTCCGATAACAAGCTTTTAGCACAAAAGATCCGAGTTGTAAGTTTTACCAGTAGAAAGCTCGATGCATTATGCAAGTATTGGATTACTTCAGTCAAAGGATTTTAATACGAATTGCTCTGTAAAACGTATGAATAATGCTGAATATTTATAGTTATATTTGAAATTTGCCCCTTCTGCAAAATGAAAATTGGAAAAATGAAACCGCCGTCAAAAATTATCAATTATCACTAAGAAATTACATTTGAAAAAAGGAAAGTAAATAAATCGTTAAATTAAAATAATACATCAAACAAATTCGTATTAAATTTGCATTCAACTATTATAAATTTAATACAAATAAGCGTTGGATTTAATCGTTTCTGAATTATTTCTTGTTGCCGATGTTATCGTTAAAACCGCAATTATTATTACGACATCATATTCGATATTCTGTTGCAAAATTGTTTTGGGAAATTCAATTATTACAACACCATACTATGATGTATGTACATTATTAACAAACCAAATATTGCGCAAAAATAACCTGAAAGTCGACAAAAATTATTTATATTTAATAAATAATTTTACCTCTATAATTAATTACACCTTTTAATTTTTTTTATTATAGAATTATAATGAATAATTCTAAATACGATCTTATGATATTCAATTTAAGATCATATATTATATTATGCTTCAACTGAGATTTAAATGTATGCAAAACATATATTAAATTTCGTCATCTTTATATCATTGGTTTGTTCGTTTGCATAAATTACATTTCACAATGCTATATTATAATTTATAAATCCGTAAACTGAATGTAAATGCGATGTAAATTTCGAAACAAGGACATAATAAATTTGAACAACACGTCAGTTGGTGCATTCGAATTGCATTATGTATTAGGAATCGTCTTTGATCTAAGTTCAAATTGTTTATATAAATTCAACAATTTGTGGACTGAGAAATTTAAATACATTCTCACGGTTATAGATAATTTTCATGTATATTATATAATATAATAATATAATTTTTATATTCTTTAAATATTATAATTTAATTTAATATATTTTTAAAAATGTTAATATGATTTTTTTAATGTTGGTTACTTATTGTAAATCCAGTTTAATTTTGAAATGAATTTCTAAAATCAAAACACTTTTCTTTTATATGAATTTATTATAATATTTTTTTTTATTTTAAATAACAAAATATTTATAGCACCTCAAAATTGAATATAAGAAATATATATATATATATATCTATTTTATAACGTTATAACCGAAGTCTAACTAATAATTTTATACATCATAACCGAAAATATATAGCAAGTTACCACTAATAATTTCATTGTAATACGATTTCAATTTATTTTTAAAATATTTCAAAAATTAATAAGATACATTATCTATATTTTAATCCTTATTTATCTATCGATTATATCACCAACCTCGATTTTCTATTATATATTGTATCAAGACTCATAACTAATAGATCGTATATTAACATTCTATTCATTTAGCAAACAAAAGCTAGCCAATACAAATTGCATCGCCGAAATAGCCCAAGCCTGAATATATCGTGCTCGATATCGTTTCGTACATATTTTGCATTAAGGTTTTGTATTATAATACTCCCCTTCCCTTACCCTCCAACTCATTGCATTTGCAAGAGCTTACAAAGCTGCAATACGTTGTAATTTGTACGAAAGCCCACGTTGCTCCGTTGGAGAAATGTCGCCGCAACTTAAAATGTGCTCTTGGACTTTGGCAATAATGCCTTTTGTTTGTCAGAGTGCCTATTTATTTTCGAGTTTTGCATTAAATTCTTAAAATGTACCTCAATATTATTACAATAAAAATCATATTTTATTGTATATAATAAAATCAATATCGAAATATATTATACTTATTTATAAAATAAATGAAAAATATTATACGTAAATTTAAAATTAATATTGACTGCAAACGAAAACAGATAAATACTATACAAACAGTCGATTTATAAATTTATAAATGTTATAAATATTTTCATTAATGTTATTAATACGCTGTGTAACATCTTGTTTTTTTTCTCGCGGGACGTCAATTATCCACTTCGTTGCATTTAATACTTTTGGATCATTTCAGTTTGTAAATATTAACTTGTAAATATATATATATGACTTATACGCGACTGCAAAATATATCGTTATTAACATTTTGAATGCGACTAGCTGAGCTGAAACGACGTGTTTATCAGTCAGTTGGAATTTCGTTTCAGTGCAACTGTTTACCACTTTTGCATCGTCGGTTCGGTTTCAAAGTTTCGATCGATGTTACTATATTTTACTTTAGTGTATGCTAAATGAGAAAAAAAAAGTTTAAAATTATATGTATCTATATATTATAAAATAAAAATCCGTAAAATATTTACATCGTATTTGACTATCATTAATGTTTCAAATTTTCATACTATTATTTCATCGATATATTAAAATACTGTCATCTATCCTAATAATAATCAAAGTATGGTATATAAAAACTATTATTAAAATATATTGAAAATAGTGATTTTTTTTTATCGACGCCACTGATTCGAATTTATAGTATTGTGATTTTTCCGATATAATAGAGCAGGCTAGCGTTTTCCGGGGAAAAATGCCTTCCGAAGGTCTCATGAGTTTTCAATATAAGCAATGACGTTGCGTCGTCGTTGGTCGTTTGAAAATAGAAAAGTGACGCTAAGGGTACTACCAAAAGGTTGGTGGGTAAAGAATGAACAATATATATATATATATATATATATATATATATATATATATATATATATATATATATATATATATATATATATATATATATGCAAATCCTTGTAAAATAGATAGATTTTAAACTAGATGATGGTTTAGGAAAAAAGCTAGTCGAATACGATGATTTTGAAAAAGAAATTGGAACCATAGATGGGAAAATTGGAAGTTTCCACACAGTGAGCGGTAAAGTATTAGAGGTCCACCTGACCCCAGGGATCAGAATCGAGCATCAATCAATCGCCCCCCGGCGCCGAAGAATATCGGAGTTGTGGGGGGGTGGGGTTCGTTTTTGAAAAGCTTTTAGACCTGTTTACACTTGTAAACATTTTACATACGAGAATGGAGCCGGCCCTTTTTGGCCCTCGGCTTTTGTGAACACATTGCGGTCGGATCTTTTAACCCTTTCGCGGTCGACTTCGTATATTTTACACGGGCCGCAGAGATAATAAATTGTTGTCGACCGCTGTCCGTTAATAATTCAAACGTTATTAATTTTATCGTCGCGTAAATATATATATATATATATATATATATATATATATATATATATATATATATATATATATATATTTACTTTTAAAATGAATTCATATACCATATATTTTAAAATGAAAAAAATAACTATTTTTTTATTTATTCGTGTTCACTTTAGATATTATTACACTTTTGCTAGCACTTATTTCATTCACAAAAACAATTCTGGTATTCGATTTTTGGGATAGCTTTGAGCTCTTAAGGCGATGCACTTTAATCTCATGTATCTTTATTATACGCACGGGACCATGTGTGGCGAATATGGAGGATGGGATTTTTTTACAATGTTATTTTTTGAATAAATTCAGGAATCTCGTTATCTTTTGAACACATATCAATGTATAAACTTTTTAAAGTGTTGACATGGGAAAAAATAATATATAGAAAAATTATCAGATTTGTTTCGTTATATAGCGATGATACATTATTAAAAATCGATAAATTCTAAAATCATTATATCACTATTATCGTTTCGTCTTTATAATAATAATAATAATTATAGTAATTATATTCGTTATATAGTCCTGTAAGAGAATGCGAGTTTCTCGTTAACAATGTCTACCATAATAGGACTTACTTGAGAGTTGACGATGAAAATTTCAGACTGTACACCCGAGAATATTTCTTAACGCGTAACGCGCTAAAGTTAATTATTCGACGGAACCGTTAAAATTAACGGGCCGGGCCGTTTATACGACGACCTCTCATCCGCATACTCGATTTTTAGTTTTGATATCTTGCGGAAAAATACGAACGACGTCGTAATGTAAATATTTCGACGAAATTGAATTTTCCGCGTCGCTTTCGAACCGAGCGGAATTTTCATTCTCATTTTTTTTTAATATTATATATATGAATACGATACGGTTTATTTTTCGGCGTGCGAAAAAAATTGTCTATTTTCGACAAAAAAAAAGTATTTTATTTTATTATTAATTTAAAATATTTTTTCACTATTGTTTTGCGAACAAATTTATATTTATATTTTTGGTGCAATTTTGACGTAATTGAATTGCATGAAAATATTTCATCTAAATTTAATAAAAACGCAATTATCTAATATAATATATTATTTAAACATTAATTAATTTATTGTAAAAAAAAGAAACTACTAAAAAAATAGACTTTTTTTCAACGTAACATAAAAAAAATCATACTTAATTTTTGTTTTTCTTTGGTGTTGACTACCACTGACTTAAACCAATCTTGAAGACACAGGGGAGAAAAAAAAAGATAAAAGGAAACATAATATATGATGATGGAGCGAAATGTAACTTTTTTCACAGTTGCCCTCAAACTTTGTCGTGTTAGTGCGGTCGAATGAGAAGAATACCAATTCGTTCTTGTCTTTCTTTTACGCGAACTGTTTCATATTTATTGGACTACTTTTTACACACACACACACACACACACGCATACACACATTTAAGAATTATAACGAAAAATATTACGAATTTAACAATGTTTCAAATATGGTATTTTAATGCTTTTAAATCAATACCGTGAACTGAATTCAAAATATTTCTTTTAACAAAAAATCATCGATATAAACCAGAAACGATCGTTATAATGTTAATTTTATTTTCACTATTACATAAAAATGAATTTTATTTTTCCTATAAATCTAGACAAAAAACTGTAATTTTAAAGATTTATTTTAATTATACGCTATTATATAAAATTTCTTCTTTTTAATAAAAATTGTTAAAAAAAAGTTAATGTCGGATATATAATTAATTTTACAACAGTTCACCGCAAGACAGACACGACTGTAATTTTCATCGTGCTCCGTTTTGAACGCGACATAATTACTGAGTAATTAATTACGCAGACTGCATTATTTTTCCTTTTCAAGGGCCAGGATTCGTACTTGTCCGTCGAGGAAATCCTTTGCCCGTTTAAACAAAGCTTAAAGCACAACGATCTAATTGAAAGTTTGGCAATTTTGTCCCTGAGAAATTCTAAGCCGAGGATCGCTCTCGTTAAGCCTACTCCAAACAAGCGAATGTGTAGTAGTGAAGTTTTGGACCTCTGGAAAATGTGTAATATTCAATTTTTAATTAGCTCCAGACGAAGGTTCCGATCGAAGATAAACAGACGATGTTTTTTTTTCTTCATATTAATTATTTTATTTCTTGTGATTGAAATTTTGTAATCAGAATTGCGAAAAAACCATTAGTTTTTGTTAGAATTTGGAAATTAATCAGAGTGAAAAGCGCACATCTAGTATATTTGCATATTTGAAATTGAATATTACATACATTAAAAACATATATAGGATATATAATTGTACTATTAATATTAAAAACTCAATTTTTACTACTATATATATATTACAAATATTTATTAAAAATATTTTCATCTAAATATAATAGTACTATATTCATAAATAATTTTGTTTCAGTTATCAAGAATTCCAAATCCTCTTAAAAAGGAAAAAAAGCGATTTTTTTTTGATAAGGTGAAGAAGCAACAAGTTGAGAGGATTTATCAAAGCTGAAAAGCGTCTGAAAAACAAGCCGCATCCAGTTTGTGTGACAGGAGAGCTTTCGCTAGTAATTACTCTGCGTCTATGAAGATTAGCAGGGGTATGTTATCATTTACGATTCTCAAACACGAAACATTTCTCATAATACCGATTATATATGATACGTTGACCTCAATTTCAATATTAAAAATAATTCCAAATCTTGCTAAATTACATAATTGTATTTTTTCACAATTATATTTTATTCAATTAAATATTTTATATACTTCTGAAATCGTTCGAAAGAAAAAAAAATTGAATTTGTTTTTCTATTTAACTTTGCTAATCTTATATAAGACCAACCTTCTCGTAGATTTTTCACATTTTTTTTGTATAATATGAAAAAAAAGTATTTATTTTCATTCACGTTACATAATATATATTTTTTCGTTCAATTCGTGTCAAAAGCATAAAGTTTTTCTCCTTCGAGATCGCGTTATTGCCGAGAAGGGATCGCCTTTTTGCGCATTCATGTGCCAAAATTTTTGGCAAAAGTTTTATCTGAAGACGCATTATTATTAATTATTTGACGTTAAATGGCGAGTATTTTCTCTTCTGTGCGCACTTTGTGGCCTTTTTTCGACGATGCGAAATTGCCAAAATGCGTCCGTATCAAATTTTACGACGGTCCATACATCACTTCACCTCCGTGAAAAACTTGAAAGGAATCGTATTTATATGCTAATCGTGAATTATGATTTTGTCGACATGAATATTTTTTTCGGAATTATTTAAAAAAAATCTTGAAATTTATATTTCAAGATTGTGTTAAAAAAATAAAAATCATAATTAAATAGAGAATTGATTCATTGTGTGTTATATTTCAACAATTTTAGAATATAACAGTACAATCTCATTATTAACAAGAAATAACTTAATTTAAATCATTATTTTTTTTAACGTGTTTTCGTCATTTCAATATATTATAATATATCACACAACATTTGATATATTGATCTTAAATATGTTCGCGTATATTTTAAATCGATTTTATGGCTGTTTTGTATCATTTTTATCCTTTTAAATATATTAAAGACAATTGTCACGATATATACATTCACGGGTCACGATATATACATTCTTAACATAAAAAATCATTATAATATTTTTAATTGTTAATGCCACAGTTTAAAAAAAAGAAAAGAAAATTTATATCGAAAATTAAATTCGACTTTATTCTTTCGGAATCGAATTCATATTCTAATTGAGTTTTCGTCATTTTTTTTCCTGCGATTTTTCGAAATGAATAATAGATGAGCGAGTTTGGAAAAATTCTGCACTTGATATGCAACGAATGCCATGTTTTCATGCAGATTTCTTTCACCACTGTGCAACGAACCGTTATCGTATACACGTTCCAAAAAAGAGAATAAAGAAAACAAGAATAAATAAATAAATAAAAAAGACCGAACACACACATCACGTACGAAAACTTCAGCAAACATACTATAAATGTTTAAGCTCATGCACAAAAGTGTAAGTACATTCTAACTCTTCATGTTCTACGTGCACTTTTTAAACCGAAAACGTATTTAACTTTTAGAAAATATATATATATATATATATATATATATATACATTCGAGTTCACACCTAAAATAGTTACTCTCTAAAAACTTATTTCGCTAAGCTTTTGATTACAGTAGATCTCAACTAAAATTGTACTTAAAATACTAAATGTACTAAAATTGTCTTCATACTTAAAAAGTAGATTTTTTTTATACAAATAATATGTTAAAAATTTAGTTATTTTAGATTAACATTTCTTTTTCAATATTAGTATTATATAATTGTTTTGCAAATACTTATATATATAGCATATATATGTAATTTGACAACACTTTTAGAAACAAAAGTTTCTAAAAATTTTGTCAAAAATACACAGTATTAGAAATATTATATATTTAGGCATATAACTATAAATAACAAACCTTTATATCCTATCTACTTGGTTAAGATTAAAATGTAAATTTTGTTTTTTTTTTTATTATAAAAATGGTTTTTAAATAACATTTTAGAAAAATGTTGTTTAAACTCATAATATATACTGCATATTAATGAATAGCATTAAAAAAAAAAGTATTACGTTATCCATTCGTATACGTTATTTATTTGAAAGTGCGATTTAATATTTAGCAATACGCACGTGCCGACTACGTTGATACAAAGCTAAACAAACCGAAAAGAAAAAAAAACGTACAAAATAAACAACAACAACAAAAAAATGAGTACGCAGCAAAAAAAATAGAAATAAATAAAGACGAACGTTAAAATAAAATAATACAAATAAAAAATAAGGGAGACGACAACAAAGGGTATAAAAAAAAATACATAAAGAAGGGTACGCGTTACGACTTGAGTCCACGTGAGCAAAATGCTCAATAGGTGTCGTCGTTGTGTTGCCCTCGACATTGTCGTACGTCAACGACATTTTCGCTGATGTCATTTCTTTTCCTTTTATTTTATCTCTTTTTTTTCTCTTCTTTTTCTTCTTCTTCATCTTTCTCCTCTTATTCTCCCGCCGCTTCCCCCAATCGGAGAATCGAGGACAATTGGCCGCAGTTTCATACAAAAGAATGCCGGGCATTTTCCGGACCAACCTCCTGGGAAAGGACGTCTCGTCTCATCTTTAATAAACCAAGAAACGGTCGACCTTTCAGCCACGCAATAGGAGTTTTTGAAGTGAACTCATGAAGAAAATGCCGCAATGTTTATGTCTAAGACGTTTCGACGTAGACGGGGAATGAGGTAAATGTATACAGAAATGATCGACGCACAAAGGATACAACTGCATATAAAAATGATCGCTGATTAATTAATAAATAATATTAAAAAATATATACATGAAATACAAAATTTAAAAAAAAACAATTTTGTATCATTTATACTCCCGTTGTAATATTCATATATATAATATTTTATTTATACTAAAACCTAATAGAAAAATTTGAAAATATTATATAAAATATTATATACAATATTTTTTTTATATTTATAACATCTGATCTCTTAGAAAATAAATATATAGTACATTATATATATATATTTGAAGAAAAAAATATACGTATAGAGGACGAAAATAAAAAAAAAAATATGAAAGAATGGCCTCCAAAAGATACACTGGTCACAAATATACATTTGTCATGGGAATTTAGCAAATTGTCCCCCGTATATATAATTTGTATGCGTGTGTGGTTCGTTTATTTCGAATTGGCCAATTTTAAATTATTGCCCCTCCCCATAACGTTGTTATGAATGTAAAAATTAAACTTTTCACTATTTTCGCACGATTCGTCAATTCACCGTGTTCTCTCAACTAGTTTTGGGAAATAATCTAATAATCCCGTACTCGTACCATAATTATGTATATATAATAAATGTATAAAGTTTATATAATTAAATTTGTGAATTATTCCATAATTAAAATACACGATTATTATATAAATTTTAGAAAACTATCTGTTTCAATATATATATATATATATATATATATATATATATATATATATATATATAAAACTAATTTTAGGTCGTAATGATTCGATAAGAAACATGAAAGACAATAACGCAAAGTCCCTTTCACAGACCACATATCCGATAATGCTGATCCATTTTGATCCTATGTAAATATTATACGGAATTATCAAAATTTCCAATGGAATTATATAAAGCGCACAAAGTCAATTCGTAAATCTAGCAATATTTATATAATACTTCTGATAATATAATACTTTTGCAAATATGACTGCTGATTTATTCACATAAATAATTATTATTGCTATAATAGAATCGAAACGATTCTTCTATGTATATTTAAAATAAATATATTAGTTCAAAACAATAATTAAACAGCAGTTGTATGTAAATCGAACAGCGATCGACTAATGCGTATGACCATTATGTAAATTTTGCGGTTGATACTTTTAATACAATTTGTACACGTATAGTTTAATTTGTAATCTAAAACAGTATCGCATTGTTTCACTTTACCTATGAATTTATTTGATTTTATCATAACGATTAAATTTATTTTATATATTGAAAAAAAATATTTTTTTTTGAATGTGATTTTAATATTAATATAATTATATATTATGTTGTGTATTATTATTATACGAGTTATTATCATTAGGGTTCGTATTTATTAAATCGAAAGACGACCTTTCTTATTCGCAAAAACATCGAGCGTTCATATTACGATTAATTAGTTAGTCAACCGACTCTTCAGACTATAAATCAGTACCATCGGATGATAAATTATAATGAAATATATGTGTAACCCATTAAAATATTTACTCTAGAAATATAAACTACAAACGTAACTAAGAAAAAGCTGAAAAAAAACGTTAAAATTAAATTTTTCATCTTTCAAATTTAACGCGCTAAGAGACGAATTTGATAAATTGCCGAAAGCTTAATCGTATAAGCCGATGGCTTTTGCCTGAAAGCGCGAAGACAACGTCGAAGTTGAACTTTGGTCTGGTGGAAAAAAAAACCCCCGGAAAAGAAGCAAAGCTTGAAGATGAAAAAGAAAGAAAAAGAGTGCAAAAAAAAAAGAAAACTTAAGATCGGCCGAAACAGACGCGTGGAAGTTTCCGTTTGATCAAGGATCAAAGTTGTGAGACTGCGAACATTTTAAGCCAATTTAACTGAAGCTGAGAAAAACTTCAGCGTTCGGCATAACGTGTGTATGTGCTTTTTTATGTAACATTAAAAATGCGAAATATCTTCACTTTTACAATAAAATAAGTAATTAATTATTTTATATATAATTAGAAATTTCAACTACTAATAAAGAAAATATTGAACATTAAAGTAATTTAAAAATGAATTTTATTAAATTTATCTTTAAGGTTATATAAAGTGTTGATTTCTTTTTAAATCAATTATTGTGAAATATTTTCATTCAAAAAGCTCTTATAACTTGAGTTAGAGTATATTATTAAGTTTTCATAAATTATTTAATATTTTATATTCATGTATTACAAATAAATTATATATATATATATATATATATATATATATATATATATATATATATATATATATATTTATATATATATATATATATATATATATATATATATATATATTTATATATATATATATATATATATATATATATATATATATATATATATTTATATATATATATATATATATATATATATATATATATATAATTTTCCATTAACAACTTTTAATATGTTATACAATATGTTTTCAAAGAAATTTTCAACAAATAATCATATATAATATCTTTTATCATAAAAAACAATACATAAAAATTTATATACATTGTTTCATCATGAAAAAAAAACAACGATTCTCTTTGAAATAAAAATAAAATAAAAATATTTCTATTTAATTACATAATTTTGAAAATATAATATAAAAAATTTAATATAAGAATAAATGTTATATTCTGATATATATAGTGTATAGATATATGCGTGAAACGTTAAGATTACAAAATATACTTTAATCAAATTCTATGATTAATCGTTCTTCGTTAATTATTATTAATGAAATTTCGACTAAAAACTAACGATAATGAGGACAACCCGACAAAACTCATCCCCAAATCCTCGATTACGATATGATATTATGCAAAATACACTGCGAAAGTCGAAACGGGATCTGAACAAACATTAACCCTGTTAAGAACGGTCGACATTTGCCGCGCGACTCCTTAAAGTGTTCGAACAATGCCGAAAAGAAAATTTCATCCGGAAAACTTATTATTGCCAACGGAGAGAAAGAGAGAACAGGTGAGCTTTTCCATTATTGCCGCTGCAGGAAAAGCGGTTGTCTTCATACGATCTGAACACTCGAAATGAAAAACTTTACGCGTTAACCTCGATTTTAAAATGAAAATGTAACCATATAAAAATATATATTTATCATTATATTATATTATATAAAAAAGATTATAAACTTTAATTATTAATCACATAGATATCGTTTATTTGTATTATGCGATATAGTATTAGTTAGACTTAGACCCCGTGGGATAAATTTTGGAGTGGCCTTTGGCGGTTTCGAAACGCTTAAGAAGATAAGCTCTCTGTCACTCTATATATTATATATATATATATACATATCTATGTACATAAATATAGATAGTAACAGACAGACCATGAATAGGCAATAAGAGATTTACCATGGTATCCTTAATACTTGATATATATTAAACTTTCACGAGTCTTACGTTGTCAGTTTGTAACCATGTGATAACAACACGAGTTTACATTACGCATAATATGATATTCAATTATCTAAAAATATAATTGAAAATTTCCCTATATTAGAATGTAATATTTTTAATTATATATTCAGTAATAATTGGATGTGCACCACGTTTTATATAACAGGGTCAAAACAAGCTGAGAGTAAAAAGATTATAGGGCGCGGAATCCTCACGGCGATTCAGTCAATTAAACAAGAACAAGGATTCACAGTTCATTAGCCAAACGAGTTTCACTTTAAGGCTTATATTCGTTCAGTTTTGCGGATAAAACGGATATACACGGTGAACAAAAAGCGCGTATCAAAACCGTAATTGAATACAAACATCTTAACAATAATTTGTATATACATTTTATTTTTATTTATTTTTTAATTTAATTAAAAAATAAATAAAAAGATTTAGACATATATGAATAGGTTTAAATTTATCGTTTAATTTTAATGATTTCGTCTCACTAGTATATTTTGAATTTTCTCAGAACAAAAATGACTTTTTCATACAGCAAATATTATACGTATACTTATATAGTATAATAATATACAAACACTGCAAAACGTTAAAGGAAAATCATTTCGTGCAACGACAAAACGCGCCGAGAAACATTAACCCTTTCGCTAACCATAAACCGAGCAAGGAGTCCTCGTTAGCGTATCGTGCTTAACGGTTTCTTGCCTTTTCCTCAAACTGTAATCTCCCCCTAACCCTTTATATGTTGTCCCCCCTTTCTCATTCTACCGCTCATTTTACCCTATTTAAAATTTTCCATCCCTCTCTTCGTTCTATTTTAACGTTCCTCTTTTTAAACCGCTCGTTTCATATTGTTTTACACTATGAACTCCCCTGTTTTCATAAACGCAATATTATATCACATTTAAAATAAAACAATCGATTTTTTTATATATTTTCATTATTAAATCGATAAGAAATATATATAAATTATTGATCAAAATTAAAAAAACACACACACACACACACAATAGACGTCATTTGTTTGAAATGATACGGGAAAATCCGATGTTCCGTCGCACGATACTATACAACCCTTAACTTTGATTTTCCACATTTCGCACGGTTTTTCCTGTCACATACAAGGAAAATACCCGTGACATTATTACGCTGCTTTATATTTAGACAACACGTGCCCGTTAGCTGGTTTCGTTTGTACTAAAAAGTCGACATGGTTTCCACAAAGCCTTACATAACTAATTGGTATCGTGTTTGAATGCGCTTTAAATGCATTCTGCAACGTCTCGATTGCAAATTGCACCAATTCTTTTTATAAAAATACATATATATTTTTTTCATTATAATAAAAACGAGTATATTATTTATTTCATTCGTCTAAATAACTTTTAATATTGTATAAAAGTGATATTAAATGTTTTGAAATGATCATAATATCAGTGTTCTCGTTTTGAATAGACGATCTCGATTATTGTTCTCAATTCTTCTGAAAATAATATCTAAATTGAGATCATTAATGCGACCGTCGATTAAAAGGATGGAGTCGTTTTGTTTCGTTGCAATTTTACCCTTCAACCCTTACTCGTAATATTATTATTTTCATAATCGCTGAAGGGTGTCTAATATGGCACTCTACGAATATAATTCAAGATATAAAAATATGTGAAAGAAAAGGAAAATCGATGACCGGATACCGAGGTAACGTTGCGGGATTTCGGACCACATGCGGACCGTATAAAATTAATTGCGGCTACAAGCGGCGGGTTGAAGGTGTTAAATTAACCCCCGTTTTCAGTACAACGTCAAACAAGACGATAAATAAACAATAAGCTCAACGCCCACACGTCGCTGTGCAGGCTTTTTGCCGCTGAAAATTATCCATACACTGAACATAATGAATATTTTCAGCGCTTCGAGCTGAAATTAATATGTTTTTTTTTTAACTGTATTATTCATACATGTTCTCTATGTACATGATGTGTCAAAAACAGAAGCGCGTTTTAAATCGCTATTAGTTAACTGACATGTAATGTATAAATTAATACAAGTATGAGAAAATTACATAACGTATCCACATTATATGTAAACTATTTTAAAATTTATTTTTATTTATATTAAAAAAAAACTTCTAATTTATTTTTTTATATTGTTTTATATTTTTGAATAAAAATCAGACCTACTTAATGATAATTTTAAATTTATGACTTTTACCTTAGCTTTTTTTCATGAAAAATATTCCATATTAATTATTTTTATTGATTCAAAATATTTAAACTTGATTTAAATATAGTTATTATTAGTATTGTTAGTATTGTGTTTCAAAATTAATTAAATTTACGCAACACTTTTTATTAAGAAACTGGGAAGTCTTCATCGAAAATCAAATTATTAATTTTATTTTCATTTTGTTATGTGCGATAACTGTGTCTTTAATATTTAAACGAATACTGTTTTCAATTAAAAATTTCTGAAAAATAATTATTACGATTTTATAAAATCTTGATTCTGATTTTAATTAAAAAATTTGAATTATTTGCAATCCTCGTAATTGAATAAGTGAAGATTTAAAAAGTATATTTAAAATGTGTCAAATATTTCCTTCATCGATATCTTTCCACTTGAGATAACAATTTAATATTGGTTACTCGCACAGACGAGATATTTTGTCTGGACGATATTCCCGAACTTTTTTTAAGTCTATATTTTTCGCTTATTTGTTTACAAAGTGCGCGAAAGCCTTCCGTTGAAGCGTTATACTTGTATTTTTAGAAAAAGCTTTATTTTTTCGTAATTTTCACCATGGAGCTAAGGTTTGTGATGCCGTTATCACATGTCGTCAGGAAAACCGAAGCTAGATGAAAAATTTCGGCTTTATTTTGTCACAGACAACGGAGAGCTTTTGCCATCAATCACGTGAAAATATACCACGTTTACGAAACAAAATAATTTTCCATGAAAATTACGCTTTATAAAAAGAAAGATTGCTATAAATTTAAACTATTAATCGTTACACGTTTGAGATATCGTGATATAACATCTAAAATATAAATGAAAATATATTATTTTTTTATCAGAATTCATATGTAACGTTATAAAATATTTTTTCGTATATCATAAAAATCTAGATAGGCATCATTTATAGACAAGTTGAAAAAAAATTCGATATAAAGAAAGAAAGCTAGTCACTGTTAGACCTTTCGTTTTTCACTCGTCGTCACTGATAGACAAACACGTCAATTTGTCAATGCAAAATGGAACAAGGGACCCACGTTTAGGTCATTGTGAAACGATTTCCCCAGGGAATGAGAGGAAAGTCTTGTCGGTTCCGTCTTTTGTGTATTTTCGATCAGAAATTTTCAGAGACATACGCAATACACGAAGACCAAATTGAAAAGAAAAGCATTTTCACACACATAACATATCAAACATCTCATAGTTTGCTGTCAATGTTAAACATTTTTTTTTTTCAAATAGTTACCTATCACATATATATGTATAATATATGTGATAAATAAAACACTGTTTTAAGTAAAACTGTAATATTGATATTTTAACTAAATTTTAAAAAAAATGAAAAACCATTATTAAATTTATATTATTAATACATTTTATAGCGATTAACAAATTAAATTTTCACATACAATTTATAAAATACACCGATATTTCGCATTAAAATAATGCATATAAAATAAATAAAATTATATACAGAATCCGACCAAACCGCGTAAAAGATAAATTGAAATTCTGAACAGCGTAAAATTGGCTCAAATTCAAAAAATCCGTTAAAAATGCTAGTTTATTCGTTTATTACGATAACTTCGCAAAAATCAATATTGCGATAAATATTTTTAACAACTAATATATAATATAAATATAATCGTAATTTTTGTTATATTAATGAATTTCGATAGATGGCATTAAAAATTAAATATAATTATAAAATGTATAAATATAAAAATATTTTTAATAACACTAAACTGACTGTCTTTATTATACTAACTAACTTTTTGTCGTTTTTTCTAGAATTATTTACATCTTGACATTTTTATTTTTCCGGAGAATATATTTTTTTTTAATTCCTACAAATATAATATATATTTAAAAATTACTTCCAATTTTTTTTTCAGTGATTTCGCATTCGTTTTTAACAATTTTTCTATCACAACATCAAACAAAACGTTATCCGTCGAACATATTTCTTTAAAAAAAAATCAATAAATAATTTATCATTTATTCGTAATATATTATTTTTAATATAGTATAATGACACATACAAATAATACTATATCGACATAATTCGAATAGATGAAACAGGGGGGCAGTTTGAATATCGGATGTTGGCATATTTGTTCGATTTTATGCTAAATGCGTTAACAATGAGGGCGGTAATTGCAATATGATAACGCGAAAACTGATTGTTTAAGGCTTTATTACACATATTACGATGAAATGTGCCGTATCCAATTAAAAGGGTCATAAATTTTGCTACAGGGTTGTGCGTTAGTTTGTGTCGACGGCAACAGTGCGCACTCGCTAATTCGCCTATATTATATACATATAACATTATTATTATATAAATAAATGTAACTATATTATAAGGGCGTACAAATGTGTGGACAATTAACTAAAATGATACTTCATATTTCTTCAGTTAATAAGTCTCGTTAAAATTAAAATTATTAAATTCAACAATACGTCCGTTCAATGTTTCGCATTTATAAAATATTAATTTAATTTAATCGGTCCGCAAAATGTGATTTAATACTAAAAAAAACAAAAGATTGTTTCCGGTTTCCTATTTCTTAGTTATCGCAAGTGTCAAAATTTATATAACTTTGACACCAATAGCGGACAAATATTTAATTTCGCTAAACCAAAATGTGAACAGTGTAAAGTAAATATTTGGTGTTATTTTAATTATATAATAAAAAAAAACATTTAAATTTCTACTATAAATATTTTACAATTTATATATATATATATATATATATATATATATATATATATATATATATATATAATAATTTAAGAATACTGACTTCATATTTCATAATATATAATGATAACTTGTAACAATATCATGCGAATATATCGTACTAAACAAAAATTACTAACACAACATATTCATGAATTAAATAAAGTAAACATTCTGAATCGCTTTTCATTAGACACATTCAACAATTGAAATATTCGATATAAATATGAATAAATAATATATATATATATATATATATATATATATATATATATATATATATATATATATATATATATATATATATATATATATATATATATATATATATATATATATATATATATACATTATTAATATTATTATGGTAAACGTGCAATATTATGACGGGTTTATTGAAATAATTCGATTTAGTAGCATATGTAGACGAGCCTATTACGCAATACAAATTTGTTGTCTTCGATCAATATTTACCAAATTTCATTCACTGTCTCCCCCCATCTAACACAATTGATTTTAATCACGTAGGAAAATATTTACTGACACGTGTTATTTGTGCTCGATTATCGATTTTATACACATATAAATATATATACATATACATATATAAATATATTATACGTGATGACGACGAACGTAACGCTTTTGCATTAAATATTTTATTGTGTAACTTATTTACGCGAAACTATTTTTGACGTGTAAAAAGCCTTTCAATTTCATAAAGTGTTTTATGTACGTTTCAATGACACTTTGGTTTCAGATCTTAGTCACATATCTTTGATGCTGGATGATAAATAAAAAACTATTATATTGTATTTCTATATTACTATTATTATTATTATTACAGAATTCGAAATAAGTACTAACATCAAAATGTTGCTTCTATAAATATAATAATATTTTATTAAAAATTATATTTCAATTTTATAATTCAAATATCTTTAGTTTTATTGACGATAATATTATATTCAGATTTTATTAAATTAATGTAAAATAGTGATATTTAAAGATTTATAGTAAATTTTATAATATTGTAGATCTGTAGAATACATACATATCTAGAAGATATTAGATTTGGCAATTATCATTTTGTTCGTGAGGGTTGTTCGTTTTTTTTACGTATGTAAGCGAAATAAGAAGAAATTAAGGAGATCTCTTCGAGTTTTTACTACAGTTATTTATCTCAATAAAAACATCCAGTATCCGCTGAAACTGAAACCGTTCGATTCGTAGATAATCTACTGTACTGGAGAAAAAAAAACAGAAATGCGAAAAGGGGAAAAATAACGGTGATCTCGAAGGATCCCGAAGGATTCCTAGTCCTGAACGCGCGTCATAATAGTGTTGGGTGAAATCGTGACCGGCATACGAGTTTCAAGGAAAATCTCAAAAGTGGGTTTTCCAGAGAGGCACCGTGATTAATGCGCCTCCGGTGAAAATCTTTGATAACGTTAATCGGCGCTTCTCAACTGTTACTAAAACTGCGAAACGAGTTTACTGCGATATGGAAACTTGCGATTTTCATTGTTCGATGTATTGAGAAATTCAATTTATAAATTTGAACAAGAATATTTTAATTTATATATATATATATATATATATATATATATATATATATATATATATAATATTTTATAAAATTTTATTATAAAATATAAAAATATTTTTAAATTCTTATCTGGTGTGAAATAAAAATTATTATATATAATTAACAAAATAACTCATATAATATATATTAATGTAATGAAAATATTAAATAAATAAAAAATAATGAAGGACATCTATGAATTTATAGAATCATTACAGTAAAATGATATAAAGCAAAATTTTTACTCATTCATTTTAAGCAGCATATTAATCATTATTCTATATTGTAAATAGGTAATTTTAAAAAGTATAAAATCAACCAAAACAATTCATGGACAGCCTTCGAACTTTACATTACAATATAAATCGTAAAACTAAACTTTATTCCGGTTCAAATCTGGCCATTAATTCCCGGACATCTTCTAAGTGCTGTAAAATTCCTGGACGTTATTCGTCGTCGTTGAGTGTCCAATAAAAATAAATAAAACAGTATAAAACCGGTAAAGGGGGGGGGAGGCAGATTTAAAAGCTGGGTGTGCTTTACAGACCGTGATTTAGTGCCTTTAAAGTGCTGCATTTCTCAAAAGTTCACTTTTCGACTCTTTGGAAAATAGGATGGAGTTGAAAAAAAAAATATTCAGACCATAGAGATCGCGACTTTTCAACGAAATGAGAGATTTATTCATATTAAGACCGCTTTAACGAACTTTTCAAGATATTGCATGGAGTAAAAGATCCTTTCCGCATACCAATTCAAAATAATGATATATAAAAAGAGCATGCTCGGAATATAAATCTTTTAGTTCGAAATTATGCAAAAATATACGCGTACGTTGTGTGCAAAATTTTATTATACATATTACAATATTACAAAAACCTATATATATATATATATATATATATATATATATATATATATATATATATATATATATATATATATATATATATATATATATATATATATATATATATATATCAAAAAATAATAAAATCTTAATATCTATTTTACTGTATTTATTAAAATTTTTAATGATAATATGAATGTAAATTTATTTCTTTTAAAACATATAAATTTTCTTTCATCAACGCGATTCTTGTGTGTAAACTTAATTGACATACCGAATTAATTTGCGAAATATTCCGCCCTTATAATAAACTGAATAATGACGAAGACTGATGTTTAAAACATGGCCGTGTCGGATTTCATTATGAATAATAATTGCGAAAATCTGCATAACCGAAAAAAAAATTCATATCATGAATAAACATATGACGAATAGTGGAAATTTATACCCGGAAAATTCGTTATGTGTTAATCGAGGCAAGAAAATTCGTTTAAATTTCGTAGAATTTTCGTCAGTAAAATATTCGAAGTTTCAATTACGCTTTGAATATGTGAAAAAAATCATCTTCACAAAATGTCTTGATTTATATAAAAAAAAAACGGTTATCTGCAATACAATTTTAAATTCATAATATGGTCTATCTATATGGATAAATATAATTTTCAGTTGGATTACCGATTTAATATTATTTAAAAATAATATATTAAAAATTTATACTCCCTGATATGTTAACCTTTTTTTCAAATAAAAAATATATCATCAGTTTCTTAATTTTTTTCGTCCACTTTCATAGAATTATCTTAAAAGAAGCTTTGGATTTAATAGAATATTATCAGAAATGCAAAAGATCGGAATCTTTCATCATTCTTCTATTTCCATTCAATTTTCCCTTTTTATTAAAGTTAACATCGTTCACTTTTGAAATCGAAATCGATCTTTTTCAAATTCTTAGCGATTTTTTATTATATTTAAGATTAACAAATTTCATTATTTTCATTATTCGATAAAATGAATAAATACATAAAATTGAATGTTAATCAAATAGAAATCTTATAAGTATTAATATAAATTTGAAATAGTTTCTTAATGTATTTTAAAAGAAAAAAATAAAATATTGACATTATAGCTAAATTGTTTGATACTCATCAATAAAAATAAATTAATTAAAAATAGTACAATAATAACAATAATAATAAAAGAGGCGAAATCGTCTCGTTATTCGATCGTCGGCTAAATTTCCGGTTTTTCATTCCAATCGCTGCGTACTTTTCATTATTTTTCTATTTTTTTTTTCCCCACCCCTATTTCGCCCGGAATAAAAAAAGGAAAAATAAAAAGGGGGGTCGCGTTCACGTATAAAACGTCGATCCGCCGGAAAAAAAAAATTCACAAACGACCGCACCGTAAAAGTCACGGCAACGGTTTTTTCGACGCTGATCATGAGTTATTTATGTCTCACGATGTCCACGGCTTCGATGCTGAAGATATTTCAATCCATCAAGGATGTTTTACGATCGTCCTGACCGGTCGTAAATTCGGATTGAATCATCGAACGGCAAAAACGAATCCTATGCCCTCATTTTTTTTTTCTTGTCTGTTTAAAATAAAATTCGAAGGTTCTGTTTTTGATTTGACTTGTACGAATCAGACTTATGAGAGTTTTCGCCATAAAAATGCGACGATTTTTAATGTTAAAAGCATTCAAAATAAACCTACGACGACTCGTATTGAAACATGAATTCGAAATTAATTTATTTTTTCATTTCTATTATTTCTATGTAAAAAAAAATATATTAATAATATTTCGAAATATGAATAATGCCGCAATTCATTATCGATAGATTAAAAATTTAATGATAAATTTTTAAACATAATATGAATTTACATTAACGCGTTCTCATAATCATTTATCATTAGTTCGAACCAGTTTAAAACTAAATTATTTTTTTATGATAGTTTTGAAGTTTCTTCCAAGTCAACAATTTGTCTTATTGTTTTGTTTATATTAATTACAAAAAAAAAATATTTAAATAAAAATAAAATATAAATATATTAATATTTATTGTGAGTATTTAGTATTATACAAACACACACACACACAAATATATATATATATATATATATATATATATATATATATATATGTATATCAATCAAAGTTCAAAAATAATCTTAGAATTATTCATATTTGATAACAATCTATATAATATACATTTTCATGCTATATTTTCTAGAATTAGGCTAAAATAATATTTGTATGTTTTAAGAATTAATTTATCGTTTTTTAAAGTCAACATTCATTATTTTTGAAATATAATTTTTATCTTATCACATATCATATACTTTATATCTTATCATATATTTTATAAAACAACTAGTATACTTTTCAACTAATAATTGTTGATTTTTTTTTTGATAGGATTATATAAATTCATAATATAATAATATTCATTTCATTGTAATACATCTTTAAAATTGATTCTATATTATTAATATTCACATTGTTAATTAATAATTCATCAATTGAATATTTTATTTATATATTTTTTTTAAATCTTTAACAGTCTGGTTTCATAAAGAAGGTTATAAAAATAAATTTTAAACCAAAATCAAGAATTTTACAAAAATATACGCCTGGAATTCTGAATTTTTACGTTTAAAACAGTTATAATTTATTTTTTGAAAAGTGTATAGTCGTCTATATATTAATTAAATATACAATTGATGTAACTTTTAGTGCATAACATACGGTATTTAAAATGGTGAAGTCTCTAACATTCATTTACAAAATATTACTCGTAATATTCTCTTCCCTTACAATATTTATTTCTATAATTCAATGGACCAAAACTTACGAAACAAATATAATAAAAAAACCACCACTAGAAAAATCAATTCTCTTTTGGACATCATTTTTCGGACATTCCGATTTTGATTTTGGTCTTGGACAAATACCGTTTATAACACATAATTGTCCCGTATATAATTGTTTTACAACAAATAACAGGAGTCTAAAAAATATACACGAATACGATGCTATTATTTTTCACAATCCAGAATACAATCCTACAAATAAAAGTGATTTTCCATCTACCAGATCACCGCATCAAAGATACGTCTTCATGTCTCAAGAATCACCGATTAATAGACCGGTTAAACATATTTTAAAAGATTTCTTCAATTGGACAATGACCTATAGAACAGATTCGGATATAATTGCATATTATTATATTATATTGGATATAGATAATCGTTTGATAGCTCCGTCACACAATCCTCAATGGATACAACCAAAACTTGATGAAAATAATGTTAATAATTTTAACGATATTTATTCGAGAAAAACAAAACCTGTAGCATGGTTTGCTTCAAACTGTCGTAGTAAAAATAAAAGAGAAAAATACGTTGAAGAATTAAAAGAATTCATCGAAATCGACGTTTACGGATCTTGCGGTACACACGATTGTCCCAGAAAACGTGAACAAGTGTGTTACGATATGTTAAAGAATGATTATTATTTTTATCTTTCATTCGAAAATTCTAATTGCTTTGATTATGTCACCGAAAAATTATATAATGCATTAAATAATGATGTTATACCTGTGGTATACGGCGGTGCGAATTATACCAAATTTCTACCACCTCATTCGTACATTGACGCCAGTCATATGAAACCCGAAGAACTTGCGAAACTGATTAAATCAATTATGAATAATAAAACAAAATATATTGAATACTTTTGGTGGAAAAATTATTATAACATAAGTGATAAATTTCTTCCGACGTTTTGTAAATTGTGCTATTTGCTTAATGATAGAACTCGGCCGGTGAAATCTTACGATATATACAAATGGTGGCATTGGATTGATAATGAATCAACTTGTAAGTAACTTCTAGATAAATTTATTAAAATCAGTTCTTTTCAACCTTTTCAAATTGTGGCCCGTATAACATATATATATATATATATATATATATATATATATATATATATATATATATATATATATATATATATATATATTTAAATATTTTTTAAAACGTTCTAATTTCTCTTGTTTTATTTATGTCGCCCCTTATTTCAAAACGTTTGTACATATCCGCAGTCATAAATCATGATAACTATAAAATGTTAATACACTTTAATATCGAAAAAACGATAATTTAATGTTTAAACGACAGATCTTATCTTGTGATTCTATTTTCTTATCTATTTTTTTTTGTAAATTTATTTATTCGTTTCAATTTATTAAACAAATATTTTTTTTTACATTTTTTTATTTTACAATATTTACTAATGTATCTGAGATCTGATATTTACAACTAAAAATAAATATTTTATAAACAATTTCATATTATATATAATAAAGTCATCATATATTATTATAAAAATCATTAGTTTTATTGTGTATGAGCACTCTAATAATATGAAATACAAATTCACAGTAATATTATTATCAGTGTACACAACAACATGTCATTGAAACCCATGTGTAAG
Organism: Leptonema lineaticorne; assembly: GCA_024500535.1. NCBI lineage: Eukaryota > Metazoa > Arthropoda > Insecta > Trichoptera > Hydropsychidae > Leptonema > Leptonema lineaticorne. The sequence continues at coordinate 11,786,100 of JANIJI010000008.1, read as the reverse complement.
ATTTTACTTGTGGTATTATTTTCTATTGTAATATTTATATATATAATTGAGTGGCATCAAACGTCATATACAAGTGTTCAAATACATAAAATTTCAAATCAAAAAATTAACAAAACAATACTTTATTGGATACCATTCTTTGGACATTCCGATTTTAATTTCGGCTTTGGATACCAACCATTTTTAACACACAATTGTCCAGTAAATAATTGCTTCGCTACAAATAACAGAACATTGATAGATGTGGACAAATTCGACGCTATCGTTTTTCACGGTCCAGAATACGATTCAAATGCTAAAAGGGAAATACCGAATGCCAGATCACCACATCAGAGATACATTTTCATGACACAAGAATCGCCGGTTCACATGAAATTAAAAAATCCACTACCAAAATTCTACAACTGGACTATGACATACAGAATGGACTCTGATATACCAGCATTTTATTTTCAAACACTCGATCTAAACGGAAACTTTGTTGCTCCATCCAATAATCCCAGATGGATGAATCCGGATTTTAATGAAACCAATCTACAAAAATTCAATGAAATATATTTAAGAAAACAGAGAATGGCCGCTTGGTTTATCAGTAATCGTAACAGTCAAAATAAAAGAGAAAAATACGTTGATAATTTAAAAAAAAATATAGTCATCGACATTTATGGACCACGTGAAAAATTAAAATGTCCACGTACGCAGGAACAAGTGTGCTTCGATATGTTAAAAAATGATTATTTTTTCTATTTATCGTTCGAAAATTCAAATTGTTTAGATTATATAACGGAAAAACCGTATAATGCATTGCATAACGACGTAATACCCGTGGTTTACGGCGGTGTAAATTATACAAAATTTTTACCGCCACATTCGTATATAGACGCAAGTCATAAGGAACCCGAAGAAATAGGCGAATTAATGGAGAATATTATGAAAAATCAAACAAAATACGTACAATACTTTTGGTGGAGGAACTATTATGTGATAAATGATCAACATCGTCCGATGCTTTGTGAATTGTGTTCAATGCTCAATGATAATACATTACCGGCAAAATCATACGATATTTACAAATGGTGGTACACAAATGATGATAAATCGGCTTGTAATTAAATTTAATAATTATTTATTTATTTTATTTTATAAATACATTTCTTCAACAAATATCTGTCTTTCAATGATACTTTTAACTGTGAAAAATATTTAAAAGAAAATTTTTCTATTCATAACAGTTTTAGTATCACTTATGATACAAATTTTTTTATATATACATATATTTAAATTACATATTTAGAGTTTAAATATAAAAAAAAATATTAAATATAATATCTATTGGATAATGAAATCTAATTTTTAAACGATAAAATGGAAATTATTTGATAGTAATAATTTCAAAATTTTATTTGATATGAATTGTGACGGTATTTATGTTGAAAAAGTCGCTAATCGATAAATAAAAAAATGATAACGGCGAGAAAAGCTTTCAACTTTTTGATAATATTTTCAAGATAGATATTAATATATTAAATAAATTATTTTTATAAAATCATAATGTTAAATAAAAGTTATATAAAATTTATTTATTAAAAAAACTACATCTATGTTTACTCACTAAAAACATTATAATAATTATCATTTGAGATTATGTGTTATCAATCATAAACTTTTATACACTTTTTTACTATTATAATTCAATAAGTGGAATCACCATGAGTGTGAGATCATTCGAAGTATAAACCTTTATATTATATATATTTAGTTAATTAAAATTAAATAAAACATTATAAAAGTAACATAATATTGATAAAAAAAAACACAAATTAACAACTCATTTAACCACAGTGCTATTATAAATAATAAATCATAATTAGTTCAGTCGGCGATAATTAAGAATGTATAAAATTATGGTCACTAAAAGTATCGTTATGTCCGCGTTTATAACCGTAGCTTAAGAGGTCAGTTGTCAAAATCGAAAGAAAACGAAGCAAAATTAGATTGTTAATGCTAAAATATTTTACACGAAAACATATAGTAATAACTTGAACGCATAGATAGAGATAAACAAAGTAGCATTCGAACGTGACACCGTCGGCGCATTGCGGCGCTAGCATTTGATATATGTGATATTTATACACTGTTCAACATTTATATTTAATTAAATGTTTATGTCTAATTAATTTGTTTTGCTTTTCTAACTTTTAAAATTATATGTGAAAAATTATTAAAAACATTTTCCATAATTTTAATAATATAAATAACGATTTTTGAGAAAGTTTACTTGTATTAAGTACTGCAATTAAAAAAAAATAGAAAATATTCTATCATTTTTTTTTAAAACAAATTTAGTATAAAATATTGTTTTCTTTGTTAGTCAAAACTGTTTTTATCGTATAGACAACTAATTAGAACTTTCATTTGAGACGTATTTATTATTCTTAAAAAAAAACAAATTCTCTTAAAGGATTATATTAAAAGGATATCCTTCTTTCGTCTTATATACTGTAAATAAATTTTCATCGCTTCATAGCAATAATTTGAAATATAGAAAAACCCAAAACATTGTATAAAATCTTTTTTATCATAAGCTTAACATTATTTTTATGGATTAATCGAATATAACTTTCGTATAATCTCTCAATTTTATCAATTCATATATATACGTCAGTTATTATAATATACAACACACAATAGATATCATGTTTCTAAAGTATACGTTTCATATTTTATTAGTGATATTTATTTGTATCATACAATTCGTGCTTATTGTTCAATGGACGCAATTGTTAAAAGTTAACATTCAAAAACAACAATTTTTCAATGAAAAATCATTTAAAAAAATACTATATTGGACATCGTTTTTTGAACGTGACGATTTCTATTTCGGTTTTGGATTTAAGCCGTTTATATCACATAAATGTCCGGTAAGCAATTGCTTTATAACAAATAATAAAACTCTTATAAACATAGACGAATACGACGCCATTATTTTTCACGGACCAGACTATGAGCCGATGGATGAAAAAGATTTTCCATGGACGAGATCGAAACATCAAAAATACATATATATGTCTTTGGAATCTCCGGTTCATAAACCGATGAAAATTAAACTGGCGAACTTCTACAATTGGACAATGACTTACAGAATGGACTCCGATATAACTGGATATTATTTTCGAGTATTAGATATGAAAAAAAATATCATAGCACCGATGAATAATCCTGAATGGATTGCACCGGATTTCGACAGTAAAAATATTTCAAAATTCAGTGTTATATATAAGAGAAAAAGAAAATATGTCGCCTGGTTCGTTTCCAACTGCTTTAGTAAGAATAAAAGAGAAAAATATGTATATAATTTGAAAAAAAATATTACGGTCGACATTTACGGAACATGTGGATCATTTGAGTGCACCAGACAACGAGAGAAAACATGTTTCGATTTATTAAAAAACGATTATTATTTCTATTTATCGTTCGAAAATTCAAACTGTATTGACTATGTTACTGAAAAAGTTTATAACGCACTCAATAATGACATCGTTCCTGTGGTTTACGGTGGTGCAAACTATAGTAAATTCTTACCACCCCATTCATACATAGACGCAAGTAAAATGAAACCGAAAGAACTTGCAGCACTGATGAATAATATTATTAAAAATGAAACAATGTATATCCGATATTTCTGGTGGAAAAATTATTATACGTTCGATAATCATAAAATGACATTCATGTTTTGTAAATTATGTTCCATGTTGAATAATGATAATTTTCCTGAAAAAACTTACGATATATACAATTGGTGGTATTATATAGATCAAAAAAAGACATGTAAATAGTGACTTATTTAGTTTATATTTTTTTTAAAGTGTTATTATTATTGCTCTTTGACAATTTTTGTAGCAAAATCTCTAAATTTATATATATATTTATTACAAATGTATTTAAAATTTTGTTTTTCAAATCTCTCACAATCTACGAAATGATAATAAACATCTCTTATTAGATTCTTGCGTTTTATTTATTTAAAGTCTCTTTTAAAATATATTCTGTTGTAACTTATTTTCATAATGATCAATATAATTATCTTCACAGATATCATATCTTTATATATATATATATATATATATATATATATATATATATATATATATATATATATATATATATATATATATATATATATATATATATATATAATAAAACGAACAGCTAAATAATAAAATAGTTAATATATATATTTTGGACCTTCATTTTCTACGACATAAAAGCCATTTAAACATCTAGCAACATTATAAGTAATAGTATTTCACAGGTTAATCTTCGCCCCTGCAGAACCTATTAAAAATAAGTGGTCCTTCCCCAATGCTTTAGTGCAATGTATTACCTATAAATATCGCCTTTATTATATTTATCGAGCGCGAGATTTTCCATAATAAATAATAAGTACAACAACAGGAAGCGGAAAGAAAGCAAAAAAAAAAATGAACAGAAAAACCTTATAGCGCCGTTTTTTCATTCACCCCTCTCACACTTCCCCCCTAGTTTATTCACATTCTTTGCTTTTAGTACGTAAATATTGAAAATCAATTTACCGAAACCGATATCCAACCAAGTGAAAAATGTGTATTCTCCAACAAGAAAAGCCCCCTAAGAGCATCCTTTTTTTTTTATTCGAACCTCTCTTCAGCCAGTTTTGCGTCATGCAGAAGATTTTTTTTCTTTCTTCTTATTTTATTCGTCTTTCGAAGACATGCTACTAACGAAAGGAAGGCTATTTTGTCAAAAAGTAAAAAAATATTCAATGAAAACTCAGGGGTGTTCGAATTTCCATATGGCAATTTTCCATCAACATCACAAACAAGCAGCACCCCCCCCCCCCCCGATTAGGGATACTTAAAAGTTTGAATCTATATATATATATATATATATATATATATTGTTACATCCCCGGGGGTGGGGGTTGTAAATGTACCAATTGTACCAATGGGGGTTTATTACCGTCAGGTTTACAATAATCGACAACGAAGTACAAGTACACAGCAATAATTACAAACAATAGAGACAATTGAATACATAAATCAATTAATAAGAGTAATCAAAGATACAAACATAAATCATTAGATACAAATAATCAGAGATACAAACATAAATCATTAAATGCCAATAATCAAAGATACAAACATAAATCCTTGAATGCCAATAATCAGAGATACAAATATAAATTAGTTATAAAGCAGTTAATAGCAATAATGGACATACGTCAATTAATAAAAGACATACATAAATGGGTTACATTAAACAAGAGCGACAAGGGATTAATTACTGGTTACCAAAACCATAATCTCCAAACCCATATTCCATATTTGATCCACCGGATTGGAGTATAACCGCTACTCCTTCTGGAACCAGATCGTAGGTATCCAACGTGAGACTCCTCGAACAACTTCTTTCAGACACTTTTCTGGATCCGTAGAGCTCCAAGATGCCGACCAGGCCGTCCCTACATCCGATTGTCCTTCACCGTAGTCTAACGTCCTTCCTCGATCTATCCATCCGGTCTGAGCTTCACAGATCCAAGACTGCTCGCAAACAAAGCCATTATTTCATGATCGCACGCCCTTTTTATAGGTGACCGACCTGCAGTCCTTTTCGGTTTCAGCCAATAGCGAAGTGGTAACGCCAATTGAATATGGGAAATCCGCGCTTCCCATATTCAATGGACAAATCTTCGTCGTTTGGGTTTTCAGAATTCATTAACATTATTATCGTAATCCATTATCCATCTTCTTTTATATTTATAGAGAAGGTTTTTCCATATCTTATTTCTAACTTAACTAAATGCCGATTACCTACAGTATTTATATTTAATTCTTTACATTTAACCCCCCAAGGTCGTAATAATATATATATATATATGATCGTTTTAAACCGAAATATATACACATTATAACAGAAAAGATATAATCTATAAAAACACTTCAAAATATCTTACAGAAAATAATCACAATCTCTTACAAATATTTTCAATTTTACTTTGAAGTTTATCTGATAGAAGTGAAATAATTCTTAAAATATTATGTTTGATATAATATTATATTATTCCATACGCAATATGTCTATTGATTAATTACTATTTCATGTTATATTAATAATACTATCATAAAATTGTATATATATATATATATATATATATATATATATATATATATATATATATATATATATATATATATATATATATATATATATATACATTCAAATAAAATGGGTTAAAAATATTATATATATGGATTTATTTTAAAATGTTTTTTTTTCTTTTTTAATGTGTACGTATATAAAAACAAGGATCGCAACGAGAATGGACACACTGTACAAATCGACAGTGTAATTTTTTCACAAGTTTCATGGCCAAATCTAGATTACCACACCTAGACGTTGTGTTCGAAACGATTCTAATAAATTGCCGACGCTTCGATTCCGTGTCATTTGTAACACTTAGACACCTTTTTCTTCTTCTTTTTCTTCATATATATATATATATATATATATATATATATATATATATTCATTTTATTTTCCGTCTACTTTTCACATTTTCCGGCGCGCGAAAGCGTTAAACACCTGCTATTTATTTGATGCGATATTGGAAACGACCGATTCGTCGAACATAATTCGTAATTCGTGCTATGATTACATTTTATTTAGCGTGAAAATTGTACGTCGTTTTTTCAATCGCACAAATATGTATGTGTTATTTTTAATTTAATTTTTTTTTAAAGAAAAAAGAAAAATATTAAATATCTTTTTCAAATCAAAAAAAACCAAAATCTTAAGGTAATCAATCAAATTTCATTAATATATTTTTTTAGTTATAATCGTTATGAGACGATTTAATAATTTTATAACGCAAACATTGATAACCATTTATTAACGTGTTTTCACTTTTGATATTTCAAACATTATTTTCGGATTTTTTATACCAATATTTGTGTATAGATTTAATATTATTAATTAATATATAAATCTTAGTTTTAAACTTTGATGCAATTGTTATATATATATATATATTTATAATATTAAAAAAATAAACATATGACATCTATGAATTAAAAAACTCACAACAAAAACATCTATAATAAAAGATTTTTATACATTTTTTTATATATAATACTTTTCATGTTTTTAATAAATACAATAAAATTTATTATTTCGTTATAATAAAAGTTTATTATTAGCAATAAAATTTCAATAAGCATTACAAAATGAAATTTTATTGCTTTTCAAATCTAATTGTTTTGGAGATTAAATTGATAATTTTATCATTTAGAATTTCAATTTTTGTATGTAAAAAACATTTTTTCCATTTTATATTAAATTATAGCAATTTTAAATAATACATATTTTTAGAATAGTTTCCAGTATTTAGGAATGGTTCTATTCTTTGTAAAAAAAATTCTACATTATATTTACGAAATAAATTAAAAAAAGAAAAATATATTGATTTAATTTTAGTTTAATTAATTTTCAATAGAGCATTATATTATTTATAACAATATATATAATTATAAATTAAGTTTTTTTTTTAATTATATAACAATATATTATTTAGAATAATTTCATTAATAATATTAAAAGCTAGCAAAAGTAAAAATTAACTAAAATTAATTGAATTCATTTTTATTATATCAGGATTGTATAGTGAATACTAAAAGACGGATGAATCGTTTAAAATATATGATAAAATTTATATTTATATATATTAAAGTTGTCAAAAGATGTCTTCTAATTTTACACTTGAAAAAAAATATTAAAAATAAATAAAACTATCGATGTTTCATATTTAAAAAAAACATTTGATTAATTTATAATAAGATTTACTATGTTCAACTTCAACTAAAGTTATTGATAAAATTAATTATTAAATTATTTATTTATTTATGAACTAAATAATAATTATTTTATCTGTTAGAAATTTGTTTTAATTTGAAAATATAATATTTAAATTTAAAATAAATTTTAATCAAAATAATTCATATTATTAAAACCAAATAGCGATAATATAATAATATATCATAATGAAATTAATCGTTCTTGATCCTGATCGTCTTATTAAAAAAAAATAACATATAATATGTTGTTATCCTTTTTTATGAATTACTCGCGCAACTATTTTTATCTTATCATATTATGTTATATATCAGGGTTGGCCAACTTTTTTGTACGTAATATCGACTTTTTATTTGAAAAATGTGTCACGTCCAGAGGAATTGAAATAACATGAAAAACAATATTTATTAATTAAAATTAGTTAAACATAAATAAAGATGTTATGATTTAATTTGTCGTAAAACACTTACGTCCGTATATACAGCAATAAGTCAAGACATCGCACGCGATCGACCACCACTTGACCACCCCTGTTATTTATAATCTTATCATTCCTGTTATATATAATCTTATCATACAATTTGTAAGTTACTACGTACACTTTTATTTTTTTTAATATTATTTCTTCATTTAATAGTTTAATAATGATGAAAAATAATTATTAGTTAATGTAAATCTTTAAAAATATATTTTTGTTTTACCAAAAAAGCAAACATATGATTAAAATTCAAATAACGTTCCACTTTATATACTTTAATATTTTACAATATAAAAAAAATCTTTATATACACGATTTGTAAATAAAATTTTATTGAAACGTATATGGTTTATCATTTACGTTTATACTAATATACCAATATTATCAACCTTATTGATTTCAGTAAATAACATACAACGGTTAAAAAGACAAACATGTCCGTGAAATTCAAGTTAAAAATTTTATTTATAATATTTTTATGTTTCACAATATATATATGTATAGTGCAATGGACCGAAAGTATAAAAATAAACATTGCAAAACAGCCGAAATATGAAAAATCGATAAAATCCATTCTATTTTGGTCGTCGTTTTTCGGACATTCCGATTTCGATTTCGGCTTAGGATCTGAACCGTTCATCAATAACAACTGTCCAATATACAATTGTTTCACGACGAACGACAGAAATCTGAAAAATATCGACGAATATGACGCGATAGTTTTTCACGGACCGGAATATAATCCGATCAGAAAGAGCGATTATCCATCAGCAAGATCGTCGCATCAAAGGTACGTCTTCATGTCGCAAGAATCTCCGGCTTATAGACCGATTAAAAATATTAAAAACGATTTTTTCAATTGGACAATGACATTCAGAACCGATTCAGATATAAAGGCGTATTATTTTAAAATATTAGATTTAGAAAATCGTATTATAGCGCCGGCAAATGATCCGCAATGGATACAACCGAATCTCGATGTGAAAAATATTAATAATTTTCTAGATATTTATACGAGAAAAAGTAAATCGGCTGCATGGTTTGCGTCGAATTGTCGCACTAAAAATAAAAGGGAAAAATATATTGGCGATATGAAAAAATTCATTGGGATCGATATTTATGGAATATGTGGATCTAATAAATGTCCGAGAAATCGGGAGCGAGTTTGTTTCGATATGTTGAAGAATGATTATTTTTTCTATATGTCGTTCGAGAATTCAAATTGTCTGGATTACGTCACCGAAAAAGTGTACAACGCTCTGATTAACGACGCTATACCCGTGGTTTACGGCGGTGCAAATTATACTAAATTTTTACCGCCGCATTCATATATCGACGCCAGTCATATGAAACCGGAAGAAGTCGTAAACATTATGAAAGACATTATGAATAATCGAACGAAATATATTGAATATTTTTGGTGGAAAAACTATTATACTATAAGTAATAATTATCAACCGATGTTTTGTGAATTATGCTCATTACTTAATAATAATACGTTACCGAAAAAAAATTATGACATAAAAAAATGGTGGCATTTTTCGGTTGATAATCGATCGACATGTGAATAATTTTTATACGTGTTCTTCTAAATAAATAATACAAAAAAAATCATATTGATATTATAGTTATTAACCTAATAATAAAAAAATAAGTATTTAAATGATAAAATGTTAACTGTAATTATTTTTCCTATTTTTATTAATAATATGAAAACGCATCATTTATCGTAATATTTATAAAATATGAATTCATTTAAAATATTCGAATTATGTATATAATTTTATATTTATAAATTAAGTTACGTAAATATATTAATATTTTTTATTGATCCAAAATTTATAACATAACCTATGAAAACATAAACACATTAAAAAAAAATGATAATAAACCAAAACGCTATTTACTATGTGTTCAATAAAAATATATATTTTTTATATAATACAATACTTTAGATATGATATCTATCTTCCGTTGACTGAAATATATCTTTATCATATTCAATATTTTTATATTTTTTTGAGATTGTCAACATTTATTATTTTTGATAAAAATCGATACAAAAATATTTCACACATATATTTATATAACTTAAATATATTATTATCATAAGCTATAAATTTCATATTTAAACAGTTCTCTTTTTTAAGTCATGTCCTACTTTTTACGTATTTTTTTTTAATATTAGACAGATTCTAAATATAATAGGTAAAAGGTTTTTTTTGAAAAAAAATTTTTTTAGACTCGATCTCAAGACGGAGGACATTTTTATGGAGTCGTCGAAGTTTCAACAGCTTTTTATTTACAATTTTAAAATATATTTATGACCAATTTCAACGTGTACTTCTTTTTATTATAAAAAAAAAGCTTACGTTTTGAAATTAGATTTCGATATTAACACATATCTAAATTGCAAGCCAATGAATACTGACGAATTTATTTATATTTCGTAAATTTGTCGCCGACACTGTTTCGACGTTTAACGTCGCGTTTTTTTTTTCCGACGGCAATTTGTCGTTAAAAGTATTCGGCAAACTGCAATTTCGATCTTTTTCTTTCGTATCGTGATTTATATACGAGTCACTTTTTGCACTTTTTCAGCTGAAAAACACGTATTGAAAATGCGCGCGCGATACGTGTTTGCGTGAATTATATCTTAATATGTGTCTTGTTTTTCGTATTGCCAGTTTTGCTAGTATTGTAAAATATTGCATATACACACAAAAACAAGTTACTTTATATAAAAATAAATATGTAAATAAATTATAAATTAACTATATGAAATTCAGTATATAATTTTATATATGTATCAACGTAATGAAATATTTTGTTAAATTTAATTAATAATTTGACATTTATAAGGTGACCAACTTATTTACAACGAAAAAATATTTCATTCCTTTGAACAAGTAATACGCTAAAATATAAAGAAACCATATTTTGACGATAGCAAAATAGGACTTTATTGAAAAAAGTTTTTAGAAAGGCTTTATAATATTTCAATACTCTGAAAACAAGTATTTTCATTTTTAATACTTTAACGAATCATCAGAATCATTGATCAATTATGAAAATTTATAAAAAGAGGATCATTTAAGGAGATATACTAATAATAAGAGAACGTTTGAACGTCTTAATATTTGTATTAAAATAAATGGTAACATACATGTTCATTTTTGCTGATAGTTACAATATCGAACCAACATATAATTTTTAAATAATTTCAACATTTAATTTACAGATAACGTTAATAACAGCGAAATGTGACATCGATAATAATAAAATTAAGATTAAGCTTAAAATTAACGACCATTTAAAACTAGCTTATAGATATTGATTATTAATAAAAGATAAAATGTACATATTATTTAAATAAATTAATATATATATACATTAAAATCGTTGATTACATGTAAAGATGTTTTAAATAAATTTGCATTTAATTCAAAAGAGTAAACTCTGAATAAAAAACCCTGCTAAATAAATAAAACATCCGTTTTCCATATTCAGTGAAAAGTTTCGAGCCGAGCTTGAATTTATTATGGAACTACGATAAGACATACGAAACTAATTTAATTTAATTTATATTTCTAAAGGTGGAAAAAATAAAAATGTCGTTTCTCATATAACGCGAACTGAGAAATGTTTATGACTTTTGCGCATAAGATATATATAATATTTACGAAAATATTTTTGTTCGCCAATTACGAATTTTTAATTCAAACTAACTATACGTGTGAATCAATATATTTTTAAATTTAATAACCATAGATCAATCAATAAATATTGGACAAAATATGATACATTATTCTAATATTTTAGTATTCATTAGAAAAAAAATAATTAGGTAGAATTTCATATTTTGAAGAATATATTAGTAATAATAATAATAATTTTATTATAAAATTCCTAATATACAGTTTTAAAGCGAATATTTAAAAATTTTACATTTGATCCCGATAGACGTATGCTACCTAAATTAGGTTTTATGTTACAGAAACTTAGACCAATTACCCACTTGGCAATACTATTTAGTCATTTGGGTGGAGAGCATCTTGTGTGCCAATGTGAAATATATGCAAATTTGCCCCCCCCCCTCCACAGAAATGCCCTTTATGTTCCAAAATGACCCGTTTTCCAACGGGGGGGGAGGGACGATGAGGAAAACTTATCGAACTGCAGGCGCGATTCTTATATTAAAACGGTAATTTTAATCCTCTATTAATATTATTATTATTATTATTATTATTATTATCATAATTTCGACGCAAAGAAAGAGCAATTAGGCGAATTAAGTTCTACATAGCAATTTAAGCGGTGTAAATTTTCTTTTGCGCCGCCAAAACGCTGAATCACCGTAGAAATGTAAGAAAAACGATTGGCGCGAGAAAAATCTCATCAAAGGAAATAAATACCTCGTGAATCTTAATCGATTCGTTTTGCACGATTTTTTTATAACGCGAAAAATAATTTTCTGTTTTTGTCTTGTTTTTTTTTTTTATTTTTAAAGGCCTATCAGTGTGTGGCGTTCGATTGTAGGTCGTTTAATTATTAAAAGGTCAAATGTGATCAAAGTTTATAGCATTATGGAAGCGGTTTTACTTTAGTTCCGTTTTATTCTCGCAAGACGAAAAGTTCAAAATTTGACATTAATTACGCTTATAGAATATTTTTTTTTAATAAGATAATAATTTATTTTATTAATTTAAAGGTATGATATTTGATTAGTATTTTAAAATACTATAATAACTATTTACATAAAAGTAAAGTTATATTCTCAGAAATGAATTATGCTCTTTATTATGAGGAAAGTGTATTACTATGCTTCCCTCCTTTAACCGATATAATCTTTAACAAAATAAAAAAACATATATTTTTTGAACTGTATTGAAACAAATACTATTATAATCATTACATTATAATGATCGCAAAAATAAAATATAATACGACAATTAATCGAGAACCGATAATAGAAAATGTTAACATAATCACGCTATAAATGCAGCCGTTTACTGCAATTCCATTCGTTCGACTTATCCGATCAACGATCTCGGTTCGTATCCCCAGTTCGATCTTTTTCTTCTTTCCATCCCCTTCTATGTAATTAACCAAAGACCTATATAATTCCGATTTTACGGAAAAGTCATTCCGATTAACGAGTCCTTCCCATGCCTTGCATTCGAAGCATTTTCCGCGACATTACACATTCGGCCTAATAATTGAAATTTCCTATACGAAGCAATAAAGCTATATGATGTTAACGGCAAAATGTCACCGATTTTAATTTATAATTATACCAATCATTAAACCATCATATAAGATCATAGAAAATTGATTGCAAAAAAATTGACCGAAATTTTCCGGTTACAGAAACGGATATCCGTTTCGAATTGATTGACCGCATTTTAATTCTATATAAAAAATAAATAATTTTAATTAACATATATATGTATTATATAATTTTATCGTATAAAACAATAAATAATTTGCATATTCACCATCTGATTCGCCGTATAAAACGTACAACGGAGACATTTCAATAGTCAATAATGATATGTAAATCTTTCAATGAGTCGTTTAATGGGAAGCGTGTGTACAAACGATAAATGAAATTCAATTGTACGAGTGTAAATCACGATTTAATATTCACGACGACGTTGTATATTCGTTGAATTTATTAACCTATAAATATTTAGTCGTGGATTGATATAAAATATGTGTTGAAATTGTACATTTATGAGCATTGTAAATGTTAAACCGAAATTCGACGTAATATGAATAATTATATTATATGTATTTATTGTATTTATAATCGAACATCATGATAATCTTAAGAAATATTAAGAAATATGCCATAAAAATATAACTATTTTTATGGCATAGAAATAATGATTAATTGTGATTATCGTTTCGATAATTAAAAAAAGATAATGTAAAATGCCATAGTTGTAAAATTTTGTATTGAATTTATAATAGTAAAGTGACCAAACGTTCTACTTTGAGAAGGACGATTCTTATTTTATAAATAACGACCCTCTCTAAAAAAAAGTATCTCCTTTTTGGTAAATTTTCATATATGAGCGATTTCAATTCTTAAAATGATTATATTTTTTTGTTCATTATGTCCTCCTTTTCATATAAAATTTAAAATTTATTATTTCAATACAATTGATATAATAATTCGTAATAAAATTAAAAAATAAAATGCGTAATACAATATATATTGAAATATATAAATACACACGACACCATATTAATTATAATAATGAGAGCAATAGATTTGGGAACGAATCCGATAGAAAAAGGTCCGGACGGGATAAATCGCACCTGAAGCTGAAAAAAAAATAATGAAAAAGAGACTTCGAAGGGTCTAAAGATAAAACGGAGGCGGTTAAGGGCGATTTGTCCGGTTTTTCCGGAACCGTCGGTCGTCAAGGGTCTCCAGTCTCCGGATGTTCGGTTTATTTCACACGAGGTAATGAATTCAACCTCCATTTACGGAAAAGTTACTCCATTTCGTCCATTCAAACCGACCCGATATTAAAATCACGAATACAAAGACCACGTTCGTTGAATTTTTCAAGGTGTAACGGTTGAAATTTCATATGAAATTTCGCAGCTGTTTGGAAAAAAAAATATAAAATTAAAAATATGAAAGAATTCGTGCGAATCTGCACATCGATCCACTTGTCAAACGTATGTGTTACATCATTAAAAGTAAACATATATTTAATAAATGTACATATTTAACACTTTTAACATATAAATATCAGATTTTAACGAAATTAATTTAAAATTAAAAATAAAAGCAAACGAAAAAGACTAAAATTTCAATTAATTTAAATGATGATTATAGAAAAATGTATTCAATTTGTGTTAAAGTCGTACAGAAAAAAAAATACTACACCACCACGAACTATTTATTATACTTACCGGCGCTAGCGTTTTACATAACATTGTATGAACATAAAAAAAATATCGGTCTAATTTGAAGTTGAAAAAAAAATATATAGTAAACTCGATAGTGATCAGTTTCAAATACCATCTTCACAATCCAGGGTTATATCAGAATTCGTTCCTTAAGTATATAAAGGGCGATTTCCAGTTTAAAACCGCAAGTCGGTTGGTATTCGTGCTGTGTGGTCGCACTGCAATACATACGACCCACCCTGTATAACTTGGACCATTCCCTATTCCCATTTTAGAGCATTACCATTCTCAGGACGAGACGTGATCCCATAATGTGCCGGACGGATCTATCCGCTACTGTTTCTGTGTTATATTCAACGTCATTTACAAACCCTTACCTTCCGATTTTTACTATCTTTTTTTTTCATTATTTGATTCTAAGCACATCTAAGTACAAGTCAATATTTATATATGGTGTGATATTCAAATTTTAATATATACATGTTATTTTTATATATATATATAAATATATGTATGTATTATACTAATATTAAACGAGAAATATTTTTAGAGACTATATAAATTTAACAACTGGAAGTAATACTGTTTTTATATAAATGATTGTAAATCGTGCAAATCTTTCGTGATGAACTTTTTCATAAAATTTATGACTTGCACCGGATTGAACAATTCTGTTCTGCTCATTATTGAAATTATTTTTTTTTTATTAATGAGATATATAATAATTTATCATATTTTTGTGGTCAATCATCTGAGAAAATTCAATGATGTCTGGTAATATATAATACATTTATTCAAATCTGTCAAGTGAACAAAAATGCATATTGAAATTTTAAAATGTAATTTTTCATTGAAAATACATTTTATTATCCTATATATTTGTATATTATAAAATAATAGTTTATTCGTTCTATTATACTATAGTTAAAATTTGTGTACATTTTTTATTTAATATAATTCGAGGAAACCTACTTTGAAATGTTTATATTAATATAAAAAATTAAATATTATTTATTTAAATTATGAAAATACAAAAAAATAGTGTATATGTATATTTTTATTATAGAATTATCCACGATAATTTCGTATATTTATTTATTTTGTCACAATTTACGTAACGATAGCTTCAAGTACGCAATAACACTTACCAAAAGCTTCGAAGTCCTCACTGCTAAATTTATGGCTTAAATTGCCAATATCCTATTGCAATAGACGTAAGCTAAATCTACAAAGTCTAATTATATATATATATATATATATATATATATATATATATATATATATATATATATAAACAAATTTAATTCATCTATTTCTTAAATAGATAATTAATGTTTATATAATAAATATCTTCTTATTTATAAATCGAATTTCAAATAAAATAAAATTTATTTTGTATAACAAAAAGCTATTAATATAATCTATGTAAAATATAGTATAGGATAGACATAATATAATTTACAAAAGAAATTCTTCTCTGAATATAATTTTCACTTTTCATACAGTGAGACGTCGATCTCAGGTCGCTACATCGTTCATTTTCAAAATTAAATTCGTTTAAAGAATTACATAGAATTCTGCGGCTTAAATTCGCTATAAAATCTTAAAATAATCCTTATATATACATTATACATTATCGTTAAAGTATTATTCGAATTTGAAGGCATTGTGTGATGACGAAACAAGACAAAATCCCCGCGTAAGAAACGTTCGATGAAAACGTTTCATATAAAACAAATATTTTCACTCGGAAAATTCGACCCGCCGCCTTTATAAATTTCCTTCTTCGCCCCGACCCCCCCCCCTCCATCCCTCCCCCCTCTCCGGATATGGCTCGGTGACGACCGGCAATGGAAAAGCTTACAACAACAGATGATAAACCTAATTGAACCGGAAGACACAAAACGGGAAACTTCGGAAAATTCGAAAGCGTCTGTCTAAGAAAGTTGAGCCACTTGTGCGCGACATCCCGGCCAAACTGTAACTCTATTAACTTCGTGACGATGGATAAGACTCCGAAGTGGAAGATGACGAAGAATATGGTGCCTAAGTTCTTATTGTGGAGTAGTTTTCACATTTGAAACTAATATGAAATATGTTACACTTGTGGTTGTGTGTATATGTGTGGAATAAATAGCGAAATGGCTTTATTTAATAAATGCAAATACGATTCTGTTTTCTTTATCTAATTTCCTTCATTTTGCATTAAATTTAAAAATATCATAATTAGTTGTAATTAAAATAAATAATAATTGTATAAATAAATATATATATATTAATATAATAATAACAGATGAGTCGATTTTATTTTAAATTTTGTTCGAGTTCGAGTGGAAAAATTTTTCGAACGAAGCGTTCGCCAAAAGTTTTCCACGGCTAATTAATATGACCGAAGAGCCGGAAAATGCATGTAGATTTTCACTGTATTTACCTTAACCGGAGTGAAATACTTTTTGTTACGGCAGCGTCCGACCGAAGAGCAGAGTGTTAACGTTAACATACATATACAGGTTTTTTTTTTTATTACGAAAACGTGACCTAATTTTTCTTTTCGCTTTCCGCTCCATTATAAAAATACGTGTGTAATTGTGTGTATGTGTGTAGTATTTATTTTATGTTAAAATTTACTAAAAGTGGAGGGAAAAAAAAAACAAATACAACGAACGTGACAGGATTTTCACGGTAGAAATAGTCGAGTGAATTTTCTTTAATTGAAACACTAGTTAAACGAATAACAAATTTATTTTTTTTATCTTAATTATCTTCACTAAAAATCTGACACTATTAATAAATTATATAAATATTTCGCGATTAATTTTATTTAAACATTTATTTTATAAAAATAAATAACAAATTTACTCAATATAATATGATACAATTTAATATAAAAATATAGTTTTGATAAATCGTATCCAACATTACGTTATAGTGATTTTCATGAACTTTTTTTTTATAAATAATCAAAAAAACAATACAAACAAAAATTATGGATTAAATGAAAAGAATTAAAATACGAAGTCATTGCATATATAAAATATTTAATACCGCTATCGATTTTCACATCTTTTAAAGTTTGAAAAACTTTATACAAAATTATGTTATGCTCTTGCAATTTCAATTTTTAAAGTTTTCTTATATCATAAAAGCAAAACTTTTTATAAATTGTTTTTTTACAAATACCTGTAAAGAATTGTTTATTAAAATGAAATGAGAACTGTTTTATTGAATTATTTTATTTGACAATAAAATAATTTTTCCTCGTAAATTAAAAAAAAATCTAAAAATTATTATTATTATACAAATTATTATTAAAATAATAATACTTCAAAAAATTATGTCGCAATCGCAATCATAGAAAATTTTATACGATTAGCAATAATAACACTGTATATAAAATATGAAATATTGAAAAAAAATTCAGTTGAAACTAAATAATATAGCGAGAATAAAAAAATAAAATAAACATAAAACTCAAAAATAATCGTAAAAAAATTCGTGAGCATCACTCTTTTTTTTTCTCGCTGAATTACATTAACTTTTCAACGGTGGTGAAATCGTCTACTCTCGCTGCGAATAATATAAATTATATTTTTGCCGGCATGGAAAACTGGAGAAAGTGGATATATATATATATATATATATATATATATATATATATATATATATATATATATAAGAGAAAAATCTCCTTTTTCTTCATTATATCCTTTTTAAAGCATACATAATATTATATAATGCGACGAGCGGGCGGTGGAAAATGCGGTACATTTTGCGACACCAATTTTTTCTTTCATATATAAATATACACTGTATTTCGAAAAAATTGCATCAATTTAAAAAAATTATCAAGCAATAGTTTATAAATTCAACGAATTTACATATAAAATTTCATTTTTTAATGTTTTTGAGAATAAAATCACAATTATAAAAATATATTTTTAAATAATCATATATATATTAAAATATTATTTTGTTAATCAAAAATAGTAATAAATAATATATATTAACCATATAAATCAATATATTATCCTATGACAATATCATTTTTGATGTTTACTTTGTTGCTATTGAAATTCAGACAATTGCGAAATTTCGTTACACTCTGTATATATATATATATATATATATATATATATATATATATATATAAAGTAATATCGTCGTCTGAACGCGGCAGTATTATTAATAAGAAGAAATTTTTCCGGAGACGATTCGTAAATCACCGGTCGCATTATTATAATACGAATATGTGAATTTAGTGGCGATAAAGCCACGTCGAGGAAATCAAGGGACCGTTAAGAGATAAGAATAAATGTGGCCTCGCCAAATAGCGGACCGGGCCCCGCCGTTACACTTACGGGAGGTTTCGTATCCCGGATATATATATATATATATATATATATATATATATATATATGTTAATAGGGAGCTTTCGTTTTTATATGCACAACCTGAAAAGTTGGATTTTTCGACCACTCTTTCCTTTTAAAACTTTTTTTAAAATTCGTCCTCAAATTTTAAATATAAAAAATAATAAAAATAAATATATCAACGATTCTAAATGGTTAAAAATATATTTGTAATATTAAAATAACGGTTAAAATATAATAAATAATGCTTAATATAATTAAAACAAAAAAAAACACTGAAAATTTTATTACATTAGTAATTTGTTAACAATTGCCAGCGGAGGAAAATTTTCATTGCTTTTATATATATATATATATATTTTTTTTTTCACTTGGCCATAACGCGCTTTATAATATGCAATTTGCAACGCGAGTCGACTATACTAATTTTATTCTAGACTTTTAATAGACTTAAAAAGCTCATTTAATCGTCTTAAATGTAAAGTAACGATCTTCTTTAATATTAAACCGAGACTCGATTACAAATCATATTAAATTCAAAGTAATTTAATATATTAACACATTAAAAAATTAAGTCGTTTCAAAGAAAATATTTTTAATTAATTTATAATTATTTTAAATAAAATTTTATTCAACAAACTTTATATATATTAAAATATTTTGTTGTATTATTTATGAAAAAAAAAATAATGGTTTTGCGGTGCGAATCGAACGCGCTGTAAAATATGCACTTTTCCGTTTTCGATATCGGATTTTCCAACGAACTAAAAAAAAATCGGTATTGTGTTATGGAACGTTTGAATTGAATCAACACTATATAATTCGAATTTTATAGCTTTTTAATCCTTTCAATTCAAATTTATAGCGAAGCGTGAAATAAATGACATTTAATGCGTGAATTCGGAGGGAGTTTTTTTTTTTTTTTTTGGTTCATTTTACTATGAAACAACTCAACTGTATAAAGGGGCAAATAAAAATAATATATATATATAAATACTATATGCTCGTATGCATGGACTTTTATTGTACGTGTATAGCGTTCCCTCGCTTATCGCGGATATTACATTCCAGAATCAGCCGTGATAAATGAAAATCCGCGAAGTAAGCTATTTTTATATTAACATTTATACAATATTTTTGTAATTATACATTATTTTATAGTAAGTCTTTATAAATCTATATATATATACTACATAACCATTTGCAATTCCCTTAATAATTTTGTCGCACTGTTCTGTATATATACTTTACCTATTTCTCACTTCTTAAATATTAATACATACATTAAAAATGCTTTGAATTTTTAAATCTGGATATGTAATTTTAAAAAATTGATATGAATATATACACTATTGAAGAGGATATGTTCTACACCTTCAGTAGATTGTTGATTAATTAGCAGGTAATTCACACTGATGATTAATGCCAACAAGACACTTAAAATGACTGACAAGAATTGTACTAATTACTGTTCTTCTTTAGGTATTAACAAATAATTCATCACTTCGTCAATTGGTGCGGAACATGTATCTTCAGCATGGGACGTAGTAACTTCTGCTTCAGGAACAAGTACTTCCGCTAAAGGCATTGGCATTACAGACATTTTCGTGCGAGTTATGAATGTATTTGTGGGGAGTTGCTGGCGATGCTTTTTTGCCTGGATTAGCATGGATTTGTACACTAACATGCAATTTTCAATTGAATCCCTGAACTGCATTGAACGAACCATATTTGAATCCCAATCTTCGGCAAGTTCCTGAAGTTCTTGAGCCTTTCTGTGTAAGATTGCAAGACGTTCAAGCGTTAGACCAACTTCCTCCTCTTCGTCGGCCCGTTGTTCCTCTTCCTCTTCCTCTTCTTCACTCGCTGACTTGGTCAGCTCCTCCAGGTCTTCGTCCGTCAATGGTTGACCGTACACATCAAGTAAATCATTCACGTCTTCGGCAGTCATATCACTAAAACCCTCTCCACTCAATATTTTTATTAACCTTACAGTTTTATCGACTGCTGAATGATAAATTTCATCAGGAGAAAATCCTTTGTAATCGTACACGACTTCTGGCCACAATTTTTTCCAACATGCATTCAAATTCTCGATTGTCATTTCGTTTATGGTCTTCTGAATGTTTTTCAGACACGATGCAATCGTGTATTCATCCCAGTACGTCTTTAGCGAAAAATCCTCATTCATATCCATTGCTTCTACGAGGCTCAATAGGAAATTTTTTGTGTAAAGAGCTTTAAAAGTGCGAGTAATACCTTGATCCATCGGTTGAATGATTGTTGCGGTATTAATCGGTAAAAATTCTAGCTGGACCCCATCATGCGTTATGTCGACAGCATGACCTCCAGTATTATCAATCAATAGAAGAACTTTGAAATCAAGACCTTTCTCTGCCAGATAAACCTTAACCTCCGGAATAAAGCACTGATGAAACCAATCCCTCATAAGAATTTTCGTAATCCATGCCTTAGGGTTATGCATCCAGTGCACGGGTAACACATTCTTATTTTTGTACTTTAAGGCTCTTGGATTTTTTGATTTATAAATAAGTCCTGGCTTTATCATAAATCCTGCAGCATTTCCACACACGATCAAAGTAACTCGATCTTTTTGAGCCTTAAAACTAGAGGCTGTAGCTTCCTTCTTTGTTGTAAATGTGCGAGATGGCATTCTCTTCCAAAATAAACTTGTATCAACCATATTAAAAACTTGTTCTGGTAAAAAACCCCCATCTTCTATTATCTCTTTGAACGTGTTATTCACGTAATATTCAGCTCCAGCTTCATCCACAGAAGCAGTCTCTTCTTGCAGAGAAACACTTTTAAGTCTATAACGCTTCTGAAATTTATCAAACCAACCCTTGCTGGCACTAAATTTGCCTGATGTGCTTGTAGAAGCACTCGATGTGGATGGTCCTGTTTCATCACCATCCTCATCTTCTTCTTGTTCTCCGTTATTTTGGTCTTTTAATTTCTTTACCATGCGATTGTAAAGTTGCTTAGCCTTAGTCCTTATGCTGTTCGTATCTAAAGAAATATTTTTCTTACGACAATCATTAATCCATAAAATTAATGCAGATTCCATCATTATGATTGACTTATTACGAGGGGTAACCACCCTTTTTGACGTTTTATTTAAAGTAATTGTTGCCGTAGACCTGATATTTTTCTCTTCTTTCTTAATATAACGAACCGATGATTCGTTAATACCATAATGGCGGCCAACAGCAGCATACGATCTCCCTTTTTTGAGCATATCAAGAAGCTCGACTTTTTCTTTTATCGTGAGTACCTTTCGCTTACGCTTAAGCTCAATATCAGAAACTGTAGAAGTTACGGATCGTTTCGGTGGCATCGTAGGGCTTTTACAAATCCAGTTTCTAACAAAAATTTTACAAATAATGTACACAACACCTCAGATGAAAACTACGCAGTTCGATGTCAACGCGAAATAGAAGAGTAGAGAGAAGAAACAACTCTGGAACAAAAGAAAACGAAATACAATATTTGCTGAATTAATCATTGTATGAAATAAAGACAGAACATTGAATGAAATAAAGACAGTATTCTAAAAACCCGTGAAATAGCGAAACCGCGATAAACGAATCGCAAAGTATCAAAGAAAAATTATATTATTAATATGTTTTCAAACATTTTTTTTTGATTTATTAACTGTTTTTTTTCGGATGGATTAAATTGTTAATTCTAAAATTTTAAAAGAATATATGACGATACTTATAATAAATATATTAGAATAATTTAAAGATTTTGGATAATCTATTTCCAAATCATTTTTAAAACTATAAATAAAATAATAGTAATAGTTTTGCTTGATCAAAATTTTAATGTGAATAAAATTTTTAAATTTATTTCCAATTATCTTCGACACACTGAAATCGGTCATCTTTTAATACTATACACAATTATATATATATATATATATATATATATATATATATATATATATATATATATATATATATATTTATATATATATATATATATATATATATATATATATATATATATATATTTATATATATATATATATATATATATATATATATATATATATATATATATTTTATATATATATATATATATATATATATATATAAATTTTATATATATATATATATATATATATATATATATATATATATATTTTATATATATATATATATATATATATATATAAATTTTATATATATATATATATATATATATATATATATATATATATATATATATATATAAAACATTTAAATACTTGATTTCTATTACATTCTTTTAGCTGTTTTATTTTGTTATCCAGCATTGAAATTTTGCTTGTCACATATCACCAAAATCGCCGAAACATATCTCGTGCCAAAACACATCCAACCGGATTTTCATGAAACTCCTGAAAAAAAACAAAAATATATATCTATAATAATAATAATAATAATAAAATTCTAGAGGGGGGGTCAGTAGAAGAGGTTTGGGGATCTGAACGGACAGATCGTGTGCGTGCAATGCAAACGAACATATTAATATGTACGTAACGTAACGTGTACGTTTCACGTAAATAAGTAAACGTATGCGTGTGTAAAACCCCTCAGTATTTATTAACCCATTTGCATCTTGCGTTCAAATTAATAATCCCGAGGGTTTTTGTTTTGCATACCGCCCCCTATACAAACACATTACGTTTTATCGTAGCGAAAGTCAGATTTTTTTTATTTTTTTGATAATATATTGAAAATTATTATAATCTTATTTATAATACGAATGCATAAAATATTTTTCATGATGTTTATATATTAATCAATCAACGAACGATCGTTTATCAGAATGCAATCACAGTTAAAATAAATCATTTGTAATGTTCCGCGAGGAAAATGCGATTTTCTTCTGCGCGTTCTTACAGCGCGATAGTGAAAATTCCGTAAAAAAATCCACGGTTGACAGAATTTTCATTGCTGAACTTTTCACCTCTTAAAAAGTTTTTTATTGCCCGGTTAAAGGTCTTCGCGTGCAATTAAACCCCGGATATTTTCGGTCGGGTCAAAATGTAAATTTCGATAGAATTATCTCTCGAGAATTTATTTATTCAGTTCAATGCTTTTCATGACGACTTTTTGTAAGATTGCAATTATATTGCGGTCGTAACTTTTCTTTTTCCATTTAATAGTTTTAATTGGTTCGACTATAATATTTTATGCGTCATTGAAATATTTTTTTAATCAAAATATGTATCTACATGTGAATATAATATATGATATTAAAATTAAAGGAAATGGAAGCATTTACTATTTAAAATATATAAAAAAAGATAAACTGAACGCAATAACCCACCATCCAGGATAATAAAGAGAATAATGTTTATGTTAAAACCTTAACAAAAAATTCGGGATAAAAATTTCAAGCATAATATATTACAACATCAAAAATCTAATCTTAATTTTTAATTCAAATTATTTACATACATTTAAATATTAAAATATTCGAAATATAAATATACTTTTATAATAAAATAATTTATAATTGTTCAAAAATATTATGAATTTTCACCTATTTATTTTAATTTCAATATCATATAAGAAAATTTATGACATTCTTAATTAAATTATAAATGTATGTAAATTATTTTCATTGCATATCTATTCTAAAAAATCTTGTTAATTAAAATATATTTATATGAAAAAAAAATGAAAATCTAATTATTAAAATGTAATCCAATAAATAATAAACATCATAAAAACTTCACTTAATTACATAATAGTAAAATATACGAAAAACTCGCCAGAAATTTTATTAATTATAAGAGAAAAAAAAAGAATTTCGGGATCATCGGTGAAAATTATGTCACGTCGTAAATTTTTCGGTGAAAATTTCCAAATGCGGCCGTTTTTCCAACGGGTGAAAGTTTGCGTCGAATTTCTCAATTTTTCCGCAGATAATCCGTTAACGCCGTTAAGGGCTCGAATAACGCAGATGAGAATGAGGGGGTGGGGGTAGCAAATCATAATTTTAATTATAAACTTTTCGCCTGCCCACTAGAAGGTATGGTCAACCAATATTTTTACTTCGAATGAAATAAAAATAAAAGTATTATGCCGAAAAGAAAAATTAAACAATATACTATATATAAATTATGAAATTTTCCCTTTTATAGTCTAAAAAATATATAATTAATTTTTAAATATAATATATTTCATATTGAAATGATATTTATTAAAATATATCATACTCTATATATTTCACAAACATATAGGAAGCTCTAATATAACTGCGAAAAATTAAAGGAAATCCGATTGAACAGCACTTTTGATATGAGAAAAAAAACACAAGACCGGGTCAATTTCAATTTCTGAATCCTCTCTCAATCAATCACGATACTTGGGTTGTTTGATTGACGCCGTCTCTATTGTAGGCGACGCCTCGGGGCGCCGAAATCGAAAACCATCCTTCGAAAACGAAAATCCGACTCAAAAAAAAAAATCATGCACGCATATAAAAAAACGAAGCCTTCGATTAAATTGGAAAACTAAAGAACGTCCTTTTTTCATTCGCTTCCCTTACCCTGTTATATATTAAAAAAAAAAAAAGAAGAAGAAGAAAAAAAAATGGAAAAAACTTTCAGCGTCAAATTTTGACGTGACGATCAAAAACTGTTTGACGGCTTAATTCGTACGAAAATGAAGGGAAAAAAAACGAATAAATAAATAGAATAGACGTCGAAAAAGGCGAAATCGTAACGTAAATAAATAATTTAACGATCGATCGTAAAACAAATTGACGACGTGTCGTTTCCGTTCAGTCGGCGCCTGAACGTGTTAAATCAAATTAAGCCGCGTATAAATTATGCGCGGCTTTCGAATACGTGGGTCGTTAACGTGTTAATTGATCTAAACATTGCTAAACGTCCTCTTTGAATGATGGGATCGTTCGTTCTGTTAAATCGTAAAATTTCAATATATCGTCATCGTATAAAACAATTTTATTCTTTTCTAAATATTACAATGTTCAATGTATTTAGACTCAATATCATAATTCAAAAATTATTGTATATAAAGTGAGAAAAAAAATTATTATAAAATCAAAAAAATTATAGATATATATTATAGATGAAGATTAATTCATACAATGAAAACTTAATAATCGCAAAATAATAATGGTCTATTATATACATGGACATCAATAAGAAGTAGGGCAACATGCATTTATCATTTTTAACCCCTTCACGACCGGTTCAGAAGAGTACACGTAGGCAAACTAGCTTATTTCGTGCTACGCGAGCAACAAATGAAGCATGTCTGAAAAATGAAATATACCAAAGGCACGTAGTCCATACGTGCTGAAGGGAAAAAAAATAATATGAAAAAAATGGTCTACGGAATTGAAGTATAAAAACTATACATCTGAAAAACGTTTATAAATGGAACACGCAACTTTCGTATGAACTGTAAAGAAAAGGTAGCTAGCTCTATTCGTGAGAAAAAAATGGAAATGCAGGATAAGGGTATTCCATAAAAACCAACAATAAAATAATGTATTTTGAAAACGTTTTGCACTAAATTTCATTATTGTCATACACAAAAATATATGCTATATAATTTTAAAATGTCGTTGCTATCGGTTTTTCTTTTTAATAAAATTTATTTTTATTCTGTTTGAAAATTGTATGATGAATGTAAATGTTAAACTTCTAGCTGTTGTTGTTTTATAATTAATTATTTAATTTGAAGAATATTTAAAACTCATTATCTAAAATATCAGACGACATATGCTGTCGATGATGATGTATAATTCTAATGATATTATTTATATAATTTGTGTATTTTTTTTATTATCTTTTTTTTTCATTTAATGATAGACACAATTTTCATATATCATATACAAAAAATAACTTACAAAATCAAAAAAAAAAAATATTTATAATTGTAAAAGAATCGCTAATTCATCCTTAGTGAGACTTTTTAAAAAAAATATATAAAAATAATTTCCTCAAAATTTATTTTTTCGCCATCTCATAGCAATTTTTATATTTCTCGGCTTTTTTTTTATTATCGAATAAATATTATTAAATAACACGAGGACACCGGGTTATTGTTCTCTATTTTCCCCTAGGGAATTTTCTAAGATAAATCATCTCCCGAATACAACAATCTCATGCTGAACCTGACAGATGCCAATCAAGGGAAAGTAACGATTTTTTTTATCCCGTTTACGATGAAGTACTGGGTACAAGAAAAATAAATAATAACATGTCTCGTTTAACATATTCGTCTCGAACTGATATATAAATTTCGCAAGATCCCATCTAACATATTATAATATAAATAATACTAATTAAAAAATAACGGACAGTTAATTAGCGAGAGAGATGTGTCATAATAAAGTAAATGATTTTTTTTTTCGTTTCTTTCGCGAAATGAGGACGAGAGGGTCGAAAAATTGCACTGAAATTTTGACATCATATTTTTCGACGAGTACTTTCGGAAGAATTCATAAATTTTCATGTCGCAAAGAAAGTTTTAAAAGTGGAAGTAATATTTGTTTAAAATTCAACACGATTTTCCTCTTAAGACGACGTGATAAATAAATATTCACATTAAACGAGTTCTATTTCCATTTGAATAAAATTTTACTTTATATACACTTACATACACACAGAGTAGTAGGAAGAGACAAGTGAAGTGATGATGCTCCATCTCTCATCCTCGTTCTGGTCATTTAATTGAAAAATACTCTCTAGAACTCTTTTTCGCATTATGCTAATATAAAATTATTTTTCAATATGTATATATATATATATATATATATATATATATATATATATATATATATATATATATATATATTATTCACAATTTATTTATATAACTCATTCAAAATACTGTGAGTGATAAACACGTTTTATAGAAATTAACGATTAATAATTATAATAAAACAATTTATTGGAATATCGTCTACAAAATTAATTTATATTATTTTTAACAAAATTATTAATCTCATTGGTATTTCTTTAAAAATGTTTTTCATTTGGCAATAAATCTACAGCTTCTTCAGATAATTCCCAAATTTTTTTTGCAAAACCTATGTCCTGAGCTGCTTTTGATGTTTTGTTCTCTTTACAGTCTACAAAATATTTTCCAGTAACATTAGAAATTTCTGGAGAAACACATAAATATATTGATGTTTGAGCTCCTTCTTTTACAGTCTAAAATATATTTCAAAAAATTGCATCAAAATTTTTATAACAAACATACATGCATTACTTAAGTAGAAAAATGATTACTTTAAAAAATAATTCAATAAGAAATTTTGATAAAATTCTAAATATATATGGTGTATTTCTAATAAGACCTGTAGCTATTATACCAGGATGTAAACTATTTACTGTTACACCTAAAACTCAAAATGGATGAAATTTCCAAAAATATTTATATTTTAAACTAGTCATTTTCTCATACCAGTGCCTTCTAATAATTGTGCCAATTCAATAGTAAATAAAATATTTGCTAATTTACTATTAGCATAAAGTGTCCACTCAGATTTAATACCAGTTCCTTTATAATTATTAACATTCAAATTAGCACTTTTATGAGCCAATGCAGCAACATTCACAATTCGACTAGGCGCAGAGTTTTTAATTTTACCTTCAAAAATAAAAAAAAACTATAAAATGTTGGAAAATAAAAAAATATATTAAAATATTTAAAGTAGAAATCACTATTACCTAATAATATATTTGTAAAAAGAAAAGGACCATAATGATTAATAAGCATTACTTTATTTAAACCATTTTCTGCTAATGAAAATCCAATAAAAACAGCTGCAGCATTATTTAGTAAAATATCTATTCTACTTTCTTCTGCTAATATTTCATTGGCACATTTTCTCACTGACATTAAATCAGAAAAATCCACTTGTTTCACCTAGACAATGTATAATTTATAGTAAAAATTATATAATTCTTAAGCGTAATATAGTTGATTTCAGAATTATACCTTTATATTGGTATTACCAGTACTTTCTATAATTTCATTCATTGCTCTTTCTGCTCTTTTTATATCTCTACATGCCATTATTAATCTGGCGCCTCTACTTGCAAAGTCTTTCGCAGTTTCAAAACCAATACCTTCAATTACATTTCAATAACAAAAAATATGCAAAATGGTAATAAAAAAACAAATAAAATATTATGTATTTAATCGTGTATAAAATTTAAACTATTTATTAAATACCACAATTTGCTCCGGTAACTATTACAGTTTTTCCAGTCAATTTTTCATTGCCTTTATATTCACCAGTTGTTAATTTATTATATATTTTTATACAAGTATATAGTGCTCCCAATATGAGACCATAATATAAATATGAGTAAAGACAACAAAACATCTAAGCATATAAAAATATTTTTAATGTCTATATACATATTATATTTACAAATAATTATGATTTTTATATTTACAAATAATTATGTTATATTTCATCAACATTTACAAAATTGATTAAAATGTTGTATACAAATATAATGAATACACTATTTATTGTATCATACACAATTTGTATTAATATATTGGAATAAAAAGACAAAAAAAGTACAATTTTATATTAAAATTAATATGAAGCTACATAACTAATAAAAAACCGTCTTAGTACTGTATTAGAAATTAAAAGCAATAAGAGTTAAAGAATTCTTTTATTTCTGTACATTTGCTCAACATATTCAAAATGTTCAAATGATACTGTTGTAATAATATATATATACTTTTTGTATTATACAATAATAACAATGTTAATATTTTTTTAATACATTTATAGCAAGAAATATTACTATTTAAATTTATTTTTCATACCATAATTGAAGCAAATCCTAACCTTTTATAAAACTTTTCTTAAAAATACTCATTGTTACCTTTTTTGCATGAATTATTCTAGATTAAATAATTTAATGGTTAAACTCACCTCTTCTATCAGATTATCTTCCAAAATGTCAATGATGAGAGTTAAGTAAACTATGAGCGACATAGCGTTGACAGTATTGGCCTAAACAACAACAAATCATTCTATACTCTTCTGATAATAACTATTACTAAAATGATTTTAAAATAAAACTGCAATAATTCAAAAAAAATAATAAAATCAATACAAAACCATTTTAATACTTCTTTTTTTGAAATTCACATTTTTCTTTAGATTTCAGATTATGTCAAATATATTTAATACATATAATCAAATCTATATCATCAATGGCTTATTTAAAAATATTTAAAAGACATATATCCATTATAAGAATAATTTATAAATATTTATTTTTAAAATCAAAAATAAAAATTTTTAAAGTATAAAATTTATATACTGCCATCTATAAATAAATTTAAATATTAATACAAAGAATGAATATTGATAAAAAAAAATTGTAAATTATGAAATATTTTTATTGTGACCAACAGAGGGCAATTTATTATTTTAAAATTTAAATATAATTTAATAAATCAATAATTTTTGTGCATTATTGTAAAATTATTCAAATTATCAAAATTTTCACCTCTTAAATCAGATTTGTTCAATGAGATGTTATAATATTTATTCATTAAATGCTAATGAATGGGTCAAAATATATTTCAAACTTTAAAACCAAAATATACACTATATTTTTCGAATTTGTAATACACAGGCCATTTACTGTTTATCAAATGCTATCCTAAAACAATCTATATTTTTCTAATGTAACGCACGGAACCTAAAAGGCTAAATACCTCTATTTTATAGCATTAATTAACCCAGTTTCTCTTTTGTAAAATTACTTTTTCCTATTTATTACCATTACCATTTGATTGCAAAAAAAACTACATTGTCTTTATCATGTAAAACCACGAAAAATATCGTAGAATGTTTGATATATAACCATAAAAAAATTTTTTTTTATTATAATATTGTGTTTCTTTACAATAAATTCGTTATATATATATATATATATATATATATATATATATATATATATATATATATATATATATATATATATATATATATATATATATATATATATATATATATATGTATTTTATTTTTCATTAAAAAAATATTATTAATGAATTTATTATATTTAAAGATAAATTGAATATCCCATTATTACAAATATATATTATACATTTATAATGATGGAATAACTTTCAATTTTTATACAATAAGAATTCTTAATAAGATAATAAAACACAATTAGAATCATTTTATATTGAACAGAATAATAAAAAATAGACATAATAAAACACATGACTAATTTTGATAAACTTATCAAGGAAAATAAGTGAAAAATTTTCCTTGCGTTTTTTCCTTCTCGCATATATAGAACTCGTTAAAACGGATTTAACGGCCGAACTTTAATCTGTTTTCGCGATATTATTTTTTTTTCTCTTCATGCTTCAAGTTTGCAATGCTCTTTTAGAGGAAAAGTCTTAACGACGTTCGCTTTTCTTCAGATCAAGGTTTGAATCAAAAACACATTATACAGACACGTTCCATTTACTGAAAAAAAAAGTTATGAATAACTTTTCAAATTCATGGAAAAAAACGATTTTTTTTTGTTTCTTATTGTAGAAATTTATTTATGAAGTGTTTTTTAAACGGTTGCTCCATCGGAAATTCGAATTCGATTCAATCATTTGCATTTTTATATTTCGTATAAAAATGTTATCATTTAAAGAACAGTTATAATTCTCATAAATTTAGTCAACATTACATATTGTATAATATATATAAAAGGAAACTTTTTTTTAATATTAATAAATATCTAAAATCATTAGAATTATATAATTAAAAAAAATTAACATTGTAAATTTTTCATCTCTTCTGAAATTAGCTCCAAGTTAGATTTATTTTTAGCCATAAAAGTTATGAGTATCTAAGATTTTAATATGTAAATTTATATTTTATTCTAAATATTAATATGCTTGAATTAAAACATTTTATTGACCCGTATTTAACTTAATCGTTATTGTATAAGATTTTTTTTTAAATTCGCGATAAAAGTTTAGTTAAATTAATTGACAAGTTTTCGAATAATGCGGACGACTTTCACAGTTAACACAATCATGTCAAAAAGTTAACTCACTTGAATGTTAAATATTTGGCCGGGTTAAGGCCCAAATACTCACAAGATAATAGCCTTAGGACCTTTAATAATCCTTAATGACACATTAATTGCTTTCCTGTTCGAAAAGCAATCGAAATTCGATGAAGTTTCAAGTATTATAGATATCGTAACATGTTCTAAATTCCTTGAATGTTTGTATAATTCAAACATAACTTGTTAATAAACGGAAATATTACGTGAAATATATACGTATTCGTTACTTTAAAATTTAATTTTTAATTATCAAAATATAAAGAAAATACTGTGAAAATTACGCCCCGTATGGAAAAATTCTGAAAAATTATTATACGCATGTTTTCATGGAAAACGTACTTTTCCATGTCGTTTTAGAAATTTTCCTTTTACCAAAGAAGTAAAAGTGGTCATCGTAAATATGAAATATTGCGAAATTTGCGCAATAACTAACCGGAAGATTTCGTGTAAAAATCTGAAAAATAAAACGACTTCGTAAACAGTTTCTATATATACAGCGAGATCGAAAATAAACTTCAATATCATTTTTATTGATATCGCCCGATCGTCTATATCAGAAAAGAAATAAATCAAGAATATTAATCAAATATTTATTCGTAAAAACTGCACATTTATTATTTATTATGCCATAAATCTATTTTCTCGTATAAAAATTTTGAAGAAAATCATCTAAAAACGTACGGAATATATAAATTAAAAATCGTCGATTTGTTAGTTTTACTGACGAATAAAATAAAATAAACACCATGTATATGCGATAAAATTTCGTCGAAATATTTTTAAACAGTCTACAGACATAATTATTGTTTACACTATAAATCGAATAATGTAAACATATTTCTTGAATGAGCTTTATGATTTATTTCATCGCTGATTCATTTTTAAAAGCAATATAAAACGTAATTTTATATAGATTTATAATTTACAGAGTGGTTCAAAATTTATTTCCATTTCTGAAAATAAAATATTTTTCTTAAAACGTAATGTTTTATCCATTTATCATCCATTCAAATCTTTTATTATGAAATTTTACAAACACGTATTTTCATAATACATGTTATTTATGTGTGTGTGTGCTTCACGTTTTATCTATATGGTCAATATTCGAGTAACATCCGTTCAAGTTATATTCAGAGTTATATACTTTATAAAAAAAAATAAAATGGCGATAAGTCCTTATATATCCTCAACTTTTACCATAGCGTAGCATTTAATAAAGCATATATGTATGTATTAAAAATAGGGATATTCAAATAATTTTCAATCAATACAAAATTCAGTAGTTATATATATATATATATATATATATATATATATATATATATATATATATATATATATATATATAAATTGAAAACAAAGTAAAATACACTTGACGTATTAAATTAAATTTATTTATTTTGAAATAAAATTTTTTTCAATCATAAAATGACACAGAGCTTTCATTCTTTAATACGATAAAATCAAACGATTATACTTAAATTATAAAATGTTTAAAATTTTAATATAGTCAAATACAAGTTTTCACTTTATAAAATTTTAATTAATATTATATATATATATATATATATATATATATAAAATTTAATAAATATTGATATTAATATTTTTGACGTAATCTTTTCGACGGACCGCAATCCTTGACTTGAACATACCGCCGTACGAAAAAAATGACTCGATTTAAACAAATAGACTCTCCACCGGATTCCGGCATGTAAATGTTCACGTTTCACACGTAGAATTGAGACAGCGGAATTTTTATTTATTTTTTCTTAAGCCACAGCCAATGCGACTGCGGCTTAAGGAAAAAAAAAGAAAAACCCTTTATTTTTTTTTCCTTACGCGACCACGTCTCATCATTTTCACTACGCGCATAACGTGCATATTTTCGAGTGCGCGTTGTCTTTTATTTTATATTATTTATATTTTTCAACCTTTACGCGTGCGCTTTAGTAATTCACGCGCGTGTATATGTGCTCGATTCTTGTAAAATGTTCACGTTTCGACGACAAGTCGTAAAATATTTACGCAAGTGCTTGACATCTGTAAACCCTCTGTTGCATAATTACACGTGTTACTTACTATTTTATATACCATATACTATTGTGTGTATGTGTTATAGACAATTTAAAGAGTTTTAACGCCATTCAAAAAATCTATACGTTTAATAATTATGAAAAATTAATTTAAAAAATGTGAATAAATATTCAAAGGTTTTATAACGAACTTCAAGAAGCTTGATTAGAAATAATTATAATAAAAATACGAATATATAATGTTTGAAATTATTTTGATACAATTAAATTTGGATGTAATTTCATAATTTAGCAAGGGATGTGCTATCCAATTTGCTAAACTTTGTTGAGTGGTTTGCGACCTAAATTACTCATCCCTGTAATAGTTCAGTAATAGTTGCATTTAAAAAATAAATAAATTAAAATTTTCACGACAATATATTTTAGTAACGATATTGATAAAAAAAATATTTCATGCAAATTATTAAAAAATTCAAAATTCTATAAAATTCGAAATGACTTTAAATATAACGGAATAATTAAGAAAATATTATTTTTTCAGCATATAAAATAAATAAATAATAAAATACATACATTAAAAAAACGAAAATGAAATCAGCATTTGGTAAAACAAAATGCACGAAGGCTTTTAAGGAAAATCGTAAAGCTTTTTTTTTTATTTTCCACATTATATGTGCTTTCATCTAAAAGAGATATTCTGTGAATTTTTATACATACATTATGTTATAAAGAAGATTCACTTAGAATCACGTTTCACATGTTTCACTTTTATTATACTGATATTATAATAATCGATAAAAAAATATAAACAGATATGAATTAATTTACATAGAAATTAATAAAAAATATTTATATATAAAATAATAAATGGCATGCAGAATGGATATTTTATTATTGATAATCCGCGATCTATAAAAGGAAAATATATGTTTATATTATTGATATAAAAGGTAAAATACAATAATAATAAACTATAATAACAATGTAATAATACTTGAACGACATAAAGTGTCCATCAATAAAATAAGAATGTCGAATTGTGAACATTTCTGAATGAAGTTGGAATCTATAAGGATATTGGAAATGTATACAATAAATTTCCAACGTTCTTCAATAAAAAAACTTTGTTCTACTATGAATAATATATATATATATATATATATATATATATATATATATATATATATATATATATATATATATATATATATATAAACGCATAAGGAATAGAGCAATTTTAATAAATATATATTAAGTTCAAATATCGCAGGGTATGATAATAAAGAAGTCAACGTACATTATTCGCAAATTTTATATGTAAAGAGATAAATAAAATAATATTTATATATTATATAAGAAATTTTAATATGATCGATTTATATATTTTTGTAAAACAAATTAAATCAACGACGAAATCTATTTTATATTATGAAGCTTTTATTTATTTATTATTTAAATGACCAATTTCAAATTTAACCTTCACACAAATTCTATCCGAAGGATTTAACCCATGGTTAATATTATAATTAAATTTTCATGATTCGCATAATTATGATTTTCGTGATGGTTTGAATTTTTACATTTTTAACCGCTAGTTATGGTATATGTAAAAGAATTTAACTATTCATATAAATATATAAAATTTTGATAATTTTTGAGATATAGATTATTTAAATTATATTCATACATGGATATATATTTATGAATTCATACTGAGGTCGAATTTTAATTTAATAATGTGATTTTAATCATGTGATATATATATATATATATATATATATATATATATATATATATATAAATTTTAATATATTTAATTTTGAAAATTACTATGAAAAATTATATGAATAAAATTACCTTATATTTCTAATAAATATGATATTTAATTTAAAAAATATATTAGAAAAGTTTTACGTACAAATTGTATATATAGCTTTTATAATGTAGCTTATATTCACAAATATTGTAATCAATTTGGTTCTAAATAGAGCTATGAAAATAAACATTTCGATGATCACAGCTGTCGTTTTACACACACATATATATATATATATATATATGTGTGTGTGTGTGTGTGTGTGTGTGTGTGTGTTTGTGTGATTTTGAACAACAATAAAAGTTTGGATATTTTTAAAGATTCCATTTTTCAAAAAGATTATGATGAATTATAAATTGAAATATAAATAAGCCGTTTCCGTTTCGTTACTCAGCATTAATTAAAATCATAAAAAAAATGTCTGTTTTCGTTTAAAAAATATATGACTATTCCAATTAATTAATTATTTGACAGAGACCTCCGCTTATGAAATTCATTTTATTTTAAAAAATTATCTTAGTTAAATATCTTAATATTTATATTTACTCATATATTTTTATCATATATATATATATATATATATATATATATAATAGTACAACCTTTGCAAAAACATCAATTGAAACATTTTTTTAACAAAATGTCAACATATTAATTACCTTATTCGTTAAATTTATACCGATGTTTCTCAATATTTTCTGATTCATATTTCAATTATCATTATTTAAACACTATCACTAATATACGAAGATCAAAAATTATCACAGTAATTAAAAATAGATAGAATAGATAGAAAAAAAAATTAAGCATTCTAAATTATTTAAACAATATACTTTTTTTGGTTTTTCCATGTACCATTTTCATTATATATATATATATATAATGAAAAATGTATTATTTCATAACAAACGAAAAAGTTTCAGACGTATGTAATTTTGCGTTATTTTAATAAACATAATATATATATATATATATATATATATATATATATATATATATAATATATAATATATATATATAATAATATATATATATAATAAGAAGTCAACAAATTCATCCTTTTGTTCGTTTCGCTTAATTTGAAAAACGAAAAACCATCATAAATATAGAATTTTGCAAAATATAAACATATAATATAATCAATTTGGCTTAAAGTGAATTAAGTGATTTTTTTTTCGTTTAGTTTTCACAAAATCGTGTTTAAAGTCAAATTAAAATAACGATAATTCACGTAAAAATAAAGTTAAAATTATAATAGCATAAAATCGATTATTAGATTATTATTATAATTTTTTGCCATAATTTAAATTATGAAAATATTTACTTTAAAATTTCTACCTTGGTCAAATTTTTATTCTTTTTAAAATATAATAATTAAAAGTTACATACATAAATTAATATTTTTTATGCTAATCAAATAAATGATAATTAATTTTTCATATATAATATAATAAAGATTTTAACCGGATTCTGGAACTTATCGATATACGAATCGTGAATTAGATTACTTGAATATTATTCGATTAATTCATGTATAAATTGATATGAAAAATATTTTTCAATATATAAATTCATATCATGTAATTAAAAATAATATGTATATAGAATATATTCAATTATTAGAAATCGTAGAAAAAACTATATCGGTCCTAAAAATTTAAATTTTTCTTATTATTTTTCGTTCAATTAATTTTTAAACTTTCAAAATTTAACAATAATAACAAGTTTCATTAATATAAAATCTTTTTATCTCACATTTAAAATTTGATATTTATTATATGCGATATTTTACATTTTATCATATAATACACAGCAAGATAATAAACATCTTTTATTATTAAAATTTATCGAACTCGATAAACTTTGTTTTTATTACTTAATTATTACTTATTGAAAAATATCACGTAAACAATATTTTATATATTTACGACGTCTACAGACTATTTATGATATGTACACCTTTTTTTTCCAATATATTTATTTATAATTTGAAAGTTGATATATGGTATAACATATATAAAACATTTCACTGTATCGATCCATCTTATCTACTTTCTAAGAAGAATTAAATATTTTATGATATGTCTATTTCGTTATGTATATATTGATAATAAACGATAGTAAATCACCGGAAAGGGTAGTTTTCCTTTAGCTGTATATAGTATCAAATATTCTGGATCACCTTTACTTTACCGAATGAACATAACCGATACCGATACGTATAATTAATTTATTAATCCGATAAATTAATTATAAAATCGTTCATGCGAATAACTCTGCTGAGATTAGATCATATGTATAGAAATTTCTTTTTATATAATATGTCCTATTTTAAATATATAATATTTTTCGGTGTTAACGCACTTTAACATTTGACCTCGGATTTAACATTGCGACACGTCCTATTTATAATTGATGACGAAAAGTGTAAATGTTTTCAAAGGGTTGTTTCATCCCTATATGTCTGTTATACATTTATATATATCGGATAATAACGTAAATATAAATAAAATTACCTAGACTGCTGTCGACACTTTACTTTTGTCCCGTTTATATTTACACGTGTTTTATTTTGAGACGGTAATTAAACGTTTAAAGGAAATAATTTACAAACAAACGTTCGAGTTTATGTTTAATTAAAACGGTTCTATATGTTTGCACAGGTTCAGTTGTAATAATTTGCATAATTTATAATGTAATGAGCTTTTTATACGAACTTGAAATCAATGACTTAATATATATATGGTATACATATATAATTTATATTTTTATTAATTACAAAAAATAATAATCATAATATCGTCCATCTAATATTCAAAAAAGAAACACAACGATGACACAATTAAAATCGGCGATTCTCAAATATTTTTGACAGTATTTCGAGTTTGATCTATGACCGCAATTTCGTGCGCGTTAATTGAAAATTTTGACGGTTACCCGTTAATTAGTTCAAATTGAACAAATTAAACCATTTAGTTAATCAACGATCCTACATCGCCATTTCCGACATATTCACAAAAAAAAATCACATAATAAATCATATAATATAAAATAAACACTGGAACATTCGCGATATAAGCAAATCTATTTCTAATATCGCTAGAAATTAAGCAACTCGAACGCGATCACAACGTAAACATGTCGATAAACTATTTAATATCAATCATATATGTGACATATGAGTGAATTGTTCTACGTGTAATTGTTTTAAAACGGTTGTTGTAAGTAAACAAGCGTATAAATTCGGTGTAATTTTAGATCTCGGACATATGGTCACAAAAATGTTACTAATATCGTATTATATGTCACATTTTATTAATATTGTTTCACAAAAAAATAAGATAATTTCAGCAATATGAAAATTATCTGTTATTTAGAAGCAATTTTTAAAATTAAAAAGTACTTTAATCTAAAATATATAAAATTACATATTCGAAGCAAATTTTATTTTATTATTAATATTCATCATTTATCATGGATTACTGTTTTTTTTATTAATTTTAACTGATCGAATAGATTGATTTCGGCGATAGTTACATCGGTAAAAAAAATGACGTAGCTCTGTCAAAACTGACAAAAATTAATTGAATGAAATTTATTTAAAATACATAATATATAGGACAGTAGAACACGACGGATATATCGAAATAATATTTAGAATAAAAAAACAATACATAATAAATTATAGTATATTTATATATAAATATTAAATATAAAAATATTGTGATTTAATATAATTAAAAAAAATATTTATATATATTATTTATATTGAACTTGACATTATATTAACATATATATTTACATCGGTAAATTTGTACAAATTACCGATTTTTTTTTTTCGGTAAACAAGAGATAATCTTGGCACATTACATTGTCATTATTTTACAAGCATTAAAATCGATTTTTTTTCTCCAATTTTAAGTATATATTTTTTTTTCGCATTCGTTTGAAGTGCGCATTTACAACGTGTCGATAAATAAATAGTTTTGACCGTTTTTTTTTCTCTTTCGTATTCTCGTATGTAAACATGAATACGATCACAGCTCGAAAATATTTTACATAACGATATATATATATATATATATATATATATATATATATATATATATATATATATATATATATATATATATATATATATATATATATATATATATATATATATATTATAACGAAAGACATCTCGACACAGTTTTGGTAATTTGCCCGTGTCGTTTGTTTGTACGTTTTAGGTGATTAAAATTTTTGAGCGACACGAATAATTTAAAAAATTTCGGTTATTTTTCAAATCTCGAATAACATTTAAAAGTATGAGAGAGCTCGCATTACTCTAAAAAAAGCTATATATTTATTTTTTTTTCTGAAAATTAATAGCGGTATTTGAATAAAATACAAAGTAACATGATATTGCTTAAATGTGATATAATTTTTAAAATTCATTCATATATATATATTAAAGAATATACCTTATATATTTTGTCATAATAATATATAAGGTAGGTTACTAAATTATTATATAAATATATAATTTGTACAAAAATATTACTTTAAATACTAAAATACGATATAATTTCTTAAAAATGTATTTAAAATGATTTGATTACATCGTAATGTGATTATTATTATTTATATATAAAAATATTGCTATTTAATATTAAATTTAATTAATTCCAAATATTTTAAATGTTTATCATTATTATATTGACTGATATACATCGTTTTATCTCTTTGTTAATTTTCATTACACAATCTAAAAATT
This sequence comes from Leptonema lineaticorne, assembly GCA_024500535.1. Classification (NCBI taxonomy): domain Eukaryota; kingdom Metazoa; phylum Arthropoda; class Insecta; order Trichoptera; family Hydropsychidae; genus Leptonema; species Leptonema lineaticorne. Next base: position 11,744,701 of record JANIJI010000008.1, on the reverse strand, counting down.
AAATATTATAAATAAATTAAATTTTTAATCTGAAAGATAAGAATTCCTATATATTTTCAAAATATTTTTAATCCTTAATTATATATTTTTTTTAATAAGGTTCTATATAAAATATTTTTCACTTTGATTACCTATACATAATTTTTTACTTAAAAGCTTTCCTATTATTTACATAATAAAATACAATACTTGCATATAAAAGATCTTAAAATCAAATTCCGCTACCTTGACTCAATATCCGGTATCAACTGATTTTAAACGACCATGAACCTGATTTTAACCGTATTTATGTTCTATTCACAAAATCTTTAATATATTCCATCGTATATCGTTAATTTTTTTTTTGCAACATTTGATGCGCATTTTCGAATTCTTCAATATAAATTATAAATAAATAAAACGCTACTTCATATCCAGAATATAAATTTGAATTATTGAAATAAACATAACATATTTCTTCATCGTTAACATGTCACGTCTAATCGAAATGCAAAAACAAAAAAAAAAAAAGATGGTTCATTGTGGCAAACGGTTTGGAATATAATTGTGATCAAACTAAAATAAACTGAACTCTATTGTGATTCGAATTAAAATTCTAGACGATAAACCGATCGTAAAAATGACTATGTATTTGAAAATAAAAGTACCAGAATTTTCCGGTTACAATGCGCTGGTTTTCTAAACCTGCAAATTTAATTAAACATATTGAAGAAAAGTCTATTTTTTTTTCTTTTCGAATTTCGATAAAAATATTTTTTTAGCTAGAATATCTTTGAATGCAATATTATATATTGATAAAAAAAAATATTACTTATAATTAAATTATTTATCGTATAAATAGATATACAAACACAATATATTTAAATTTATCGATATCATAGATTTAAAGTTTTATTTGTTTTTATATTTTACGTCTGAATTTTTTGGCAAAACACATTAAATTTAATATTTAACTGTATAAAATATCATAACTTAAAATAATGGTTCCCAAATGTTCGTAAACCGAGAATTTTTTTTAAAATGTAAATTTTTCAAGGTCCCTCTGGTTAGTAAAGAAAATAAAAAATAACTAAATAAAAGTAATTTAGAATATAACTATATATTTATAATGTTTATTAGTTATAAAACATTTTTAAGAATAACATAAATATTAATTTATTAATTGTCGATTTTTTAATTAACAATAAATACATCTTTTCAAAGTGTTACATACAAAACATTTTAATTATTATTAATATAGTATATTAAATTAATAAAAAAAATTGAGAATTCCTTGTTGAAATTATATAACGTACATGAAAGTTACAAAATGTTTCTCTAATTATAAAATTTCGATATTGAGAAATGCTATTTATATTTTTAACAATCACAATTGAACAAATAACTCGTTAGATACTTATAACTTTACGTCTAAATTTTGATATCGATTACATATTTCAATTTTTAATTGGAATTTATATTTAGAATATTATTGGAAAAGAATTGTAGTTATATATCAATATTTTTAATGAATGTATAATACATTAATGTCTCTTTTTTTACATTAAATATAAAGCTACTGTTGAACAATTATTTTTACTTTAAAATATATTTAATTTCTTTTTATGCGAGTTTTAAACATTAATTTAGAAATTAAAAATATTTTTAATTTTATAACGAGCTACCTAAAGAATTAATTAGGAAAAATCTACAATTCAACGCTTATATACTCAATAATTTAAATTTATATCGAGAATTTCTAATAATTATGTAATTTTTGAGAGTATATACTATTGTCAAGTAAGTGTTAATTATACAATTGTGAAAATATTTTAATTATGTTAGAGAATAAATAAAATTTGTTATTTTATATAAATTTAAATAAAAATCTATAGAATAAAATAAATATTTCGTACGAAATAATTCCAAAGAAGCTTTTAATTCAATAGATATTTTAATACTTTATTCAAAGCGGATTAATCAAGACAAAAAGTTCGATTATATTTAATTATCAGATTAAAAAATAAAAATAATAATCAACCTTAAAATTACATGTTTACGTACATTCAGAACGTTATACGTGAAATAATCGATTTGAAAAAATATTTTTTTTTAATTGATAACATATATGTGAAACTAGTCATATATATATATATATATATATATATATATATATATATATATATATATATATATATATATATATATATATATATATATATATATATATATATACGATATGCCCGTTTCACAACGGATACAAGTTGAATTAAATTGAATGGAGATCGTTGTTAGCGCGCGCAACTCTTAATACTACTACCCAGTCTAATGCAAACGTTCGAACTGAATGGACGCGTTCGCATTATTTGAGAACCGTCGTTGAATTTTCTCACATTTTATTTTTCGCGCAGCTTTTACGAAACGGAAAAACCTCGAAATTTTCCACCGGTCGCAATTTGCGAAATGGAAAAACTCAGCGAGCGACGAAACGATCGCAAAATTACATAGTGACTTTTAAAATAGTTGAAAAGAACTAAGAATCTATATATATATATATATATATATATATTTTAAACTTTTGAAATTGTACGGTGATTAAAAAAAAAATAAATAAATTGTGTTTTATTATAAAAAAAGAAAATATTATCGGCAGAGTGTTTGTGTACTTTTTTTCTGTTTTCTGCGTTCGATGTCATTTGTTTCCTTTGGATATTTTCTGCGTGAAACGCCAACGTTTTCTATGTGCCGCCTAAAATAATGTGAGTCGTCATCATTCAAATGTCTTATATTTTTTTCGTATTGTTTTCGTGAAATAAACGTGATTTTTTTTTCATAATCATTATCTTTTAATAGTACGTAAATGATGAAAAAAAAAACGGGCAAATTGTGAATGCACAATTTTTTTTATCGCATTTGATAAAATTATCATTTCTTTACAAAGCGTTTATATTTTAACTAAATGATTTTAATGATTATTCTCTGTTATAAATTAGAATTTTGAAATTTAAAACTGTGACATTTTGCTTTACACAATTGTATCATCAATTTTACATTTAGTTTTCAGATATTTATTTGTTCTAAAAATAATATTATATAATCTTAAAAATAATTTTAAATATTTTTATTAAAGTTTAAATTGAAAATTAAAATACAGGAGTGATATAAGATTATTATTAATACATATATTAATTTATTTAAGTAGTTTCATAATTACAAAATTAATAGTTTTAAGATTTCATTAATATACTCTTTATGTATTTTTCACATTCAATTAAATTATTTTTACCATTATTATGTAATATATGAAATATATTTATATTACAAAGTGTTGATATAATCTGCATATTACCTAGATAATCTATAAAAAACGATAATAAACATATATACATATTATATATACTTACTTAATCAATATATGATTGTTTCTAATACACTTTAATATAAAACAAAATAATATTTCATAATCTTTAAACTTTTTTTTCTATAAATGCGTCATAAAGTCGAAATTATTCAATAACATTTATATTTCAACACAACTATCTCGTAATATATATATTTAGTGAAATAGTTTTTCAAAGTCCACTTCTGAAATGTTAAAATAATAAAAAAAATTATATGAATAGTACTAATAAAAAACTTTTTGATTATTACAAAAAACAGTGTAAATATTAAATGAACAAAATTTTAATTTTGTTCATACGCAAAATTTTACATTTTAAATCTCACTGTTTTCATTTTTATTGCTAACTTGACATTTTATTACAATAATACTTCGCTATATATAAATATACATATTTTATAGCACTTTTAATTGTATTTTTCATTTTCAAAAAGAAACATACTTATATGCGGTTTCTAAAATTTAAGCGATCATCATAAAATACTAACCCACATAATAAAACCGTATAATTTCAATGCATACATTATATATAACATAATATTTCATAAATAAACTAATTAAAATGTTTAACTGTTATAATGCAAAACTTGTCGTCGCCAAACAAACCAACAATTTCATTTAGAATTATTACCACTTAAAAACTACACGATGGAAGCTTCGTGAGCTTTCAGCTTCCGCGGCAACCATAAAATGAGCTTTCGGCTGTATCCTAGATTTAGATATAAATCTAGAAAACGTATAAATTAAAGCGATCGTAAACCGATAGGGTTAATAGTTAATTTGTAACGGTCACGGTTAAATAACGCGCCTCGCGCTCGCTGAATGTTCGAAATGTTTAATTGAATACGATTATTACTAATGTATTTATATTGTTGTATAGCGACAAATGTGGCCGTGTATCGTCAGCTACATATATCGTTTCTATGTCGCATCTAAGAAATTAGTCAAGAGACGTTATATTAATTTGAAGACCTACGTCGCACGAAGTTATCTCTAGTCTATTACGTTTAACCGCAAGTTTAACTTGATCGAATATTTTAATAATGGTAAGCAAATAAATTTGGCAATTTGTAAATCATATAAGTCAGCAATTTTACTATTGAAATTTAAAACGATTTATTAATAGCAAATTCACAATTACATTGATGTATTTGATTTTGTATGTTTTTTTTTTATTATTTATATACATCATTTTTTTGGAGGCTCTTTCGGGTAGAATAAAACGTTTTTTTTTTCAAATCTCTACTAGGAAGTTAGTGTAAATCGCGTTATTTGTGACCTTGACCCGTTTTTCAGAATGAATAGTTTTAGTGCTTATCTTGTACGAATTTTGATATTGGCCGCTTGTTTTTATTTTTAATTCGTTGATAAACAAATTTGGTTATTCTTAATCATAATATTAAATAAAATTTTACTCGAATCGTATAATTTTTTTTCATTCATTCTTATCTTTCATCTGTTGTCATATTTTCGAATAGATATTCGGTTTTTATTTGCCTTTTTATTAAATCTTAATAATAGAGAATTATTTTGACGTTTTTTTTTTAATTCCACACATATTCTGCTGATTTATATAATAATTTCATTGAAGAACAAAACAATGTAAATGTATTATAATTAGCATATAGCCTTGATCCTACTTCCGAAATTTAATTTTATTAATATATTTTTTTTTATATTAAATTTCAACTTAGAAAGGCAACGAAAATATAAATAATATCGAATTTTAAAGTGGTGAAAGTTATTTTTTTTACAAATTTCGAATTACATTCATGATAGTTTCTAAAACTATTCTAATGCTAAATAAAAAAAAATATATAAAATCAAAACGACATTCAAATAACCTTGACAATTCTTTCAAATTTTATGTAACTGGTTTTTATTATCTACAAATTTTGATATATCATTTTAATTTCGTAATATGTCACTACCGATATCCGAATAAGTAGGCGATAATAATTTTAGAATAGATTCCAAAGACGATTATCAATTAAATATATTAATAATGTCTTCATGTTTAATATGAATATTAATTATTATAAGAAACTTGATAAATTTAATTTATTGATATTTATGAAATATAGTGACATCCTAACATACAATGTAATAAAAATTGTTGCAAAATATCGCAATAAAACAATATTAATACTTTTCTGGTTTTTTTTTATGTTAATTTTATTAAGTAGATATCCAATTTATGTGGATATTTAGAGAACAGGAAAAATATGAAAACAATACACGCATTTGTTCTTTTTTAATATTATACAATGCGCAATAAACTTTTTATGTTGTGGATTTTTATGTGTCTAAAAATATTCGTAAATCCGAGGATTTTCACGGCAGAAAACCATAAAATAAAATACATCTATCCTTCAAGTCGCTTCCTTCTTTTTCCTTTTCTTCTAAATTATTAAAATATTTTTATGAAAGGAAAAGAAAACATTTTTGTCCTCACACTCTTCGTATTAAATGAATTAAAACAAAACTAATTATAATAAAAAAATTTAAGAGGAAAATATTTTTTTTTAGCATCCTGAGAAAACTTTAATATAAAAGAAAAATACAATTTCAAGTTTAAGTTTTACTTTTAATTCGCGTTTGAAAACAAAGCCGTTTTTTATATAAAAATTACAAAGTATTTTTTTTTTAATATTGAATTATCTCCATACATATTTTATGTCGAAATATACTATTTTTTTTAGTAAAAAATATAACATATAAATTACAATATTGTGATAAAATAGAAGTCTTGACGTAAGAGAATGAATTGAAATCTTGAACAAAAACTAGTATCAACACAGTTTACTAAGGTCAACTCTCTATTTTGATTATAGTGTAAATATCATATATTTTCAAAACTAAATATGCCAAATTTTTTCTAGAAACAATTTTCATATATAAAACTAACAATAGCCTCTTTATAAATTGAAAAAAAAAAGATAGCATATGAACGAAGAAACTGACCGGTAAAACCGGTATTTTTACCGTTTTTTTTTAACTCTCTTCCTTTTTATCACTCTTTCTCACGCACGTTATGAAAGAGAGGAGCTGTTTGATTTGTTAATTTTAAAAAAACCTTTTATAGGAATAAATTAACGTGTACGAATTGCGCACTTGGCCTTTGAGAGCTAAAAGTAAAAGTAGAATTCCAATCGATATTTAAAACATTTTCCTTTCGTCTTTAATATTAACATATCATATGCAGTGTTGCGAGAACACAACGGGTATATGTCGATATAAAACTTGCATTCGTAAAAACGACCTTAAATCGATATAAGCCCTACAAAATTACTATTTCTATTAATGCATCAAATTTATATATATATATATATATATATATATATATATATATTTAAATTTAACTATGCAGTCTAAGGTACATTTTTTTCGATGTATATTAATTATAAAATTCTAATTAATATGTGTGTAATTTTATGGAGACCTTATAAATTTGAAATCAGAAGGAAAAACTTTGACATCTTTTCAGAAAATTCATAATTAGTTGTAAAACTGAGATTGATTTTAATTTTAATTTTAAATGATTGTCATCAAAAAAACATAATATCTCTGTTATTAATAAATGAACTTATAAAGTACTAATTAAATTTCAAGAAATATTCTGATTCTTCAAGCATATTATTTGATATTTCAACATTTAAGTTTTTAAACATTTTGCCATACGTTTTTCCAAATTGTCGACATAATTGGTTAATTTCAATGTATTTTTTTTTATAAAGGTGAGTCGAAATTTTGCACAATTTTTCGACTCCGCCCACGATGATGTCAAAGTAACGCTCCGTTAATTTTTTTTAATTCAAATATTAATCCAGAAACACTGTAATTAATCTTTTGAGAAACTTTGTACGAAAAAATATAGATTCGTTCGCGTCGATTAATGACCGGAATAGCCGTTAAAGTCCTAAAAATTTTCGCAACATTATAATCGAAGCGTGACGAACGCACACGAAACACACTCAAATCAACATGAAATACTTTAAATACACGTTTTAATTACACACATACTCACATACAATCGGGCGTTTTGTGTAAAACTAGTTTAACTGCCAAGATGATCCACCTGTGTGTTTCAAATATATTATATGCGGAATAGACGAGTAATACAAGTGTTGTTTAGCTAGATTAAAATTTAAATTATATGCATATAATTTATATATATTTATATCTATGTATAATGTTTGTGTCAATGAAATAAAATATTATAATTATTTTAAATAATTAATTTATACACTTTCACAAAATATATGTGTGTATTGTGTCGTATTATTCAGATTTATTGAATTGTATTGTCGCTTGGAGCACTTGTGCCCTTCGGTCCAACATAATTTTGAACACGTTATATAATTTTTTTTTAGATTGTTATGTCAGGTGATTGAAAAAAATTACCGAACGACATGAACATACAATTATGAGAAGCGTGCGAATGTGACACGCTGTTAATAAATATTTACATTTTCAATATTATCTACGGCAGTCGTAATTTTTTTTTTTATTACATATGTATTTATATATATATATATATATATATATATATATATATATATATATATATATATATATATATATATATATATATATATATATATATATATATATATATATATATATTTGGAGGCGAATTTTGAACATTGCTGTATTTAACGTGAAAATGATAACGTTACGTTTGCGCAATCGAAATATTTTTATTTGAATATTTGATTTTTTTTTCTTTTTTCGACGTATCGAATTTAGTTTGTGAAAATTATTAATATTTTAATTTAAAAAAAAATATGATTTTATACTTTTTTTTTTTTTACTTTTCAAAACACTAAATACTAAAATGGATTTTTCGATATACCATTTATTTATTATAATTTTAATTCGTGAAAATCACAATTTTCATTTTATGGAAAAATTCAACAACATTTCGAAAATAATTTAATTAAAATCAACATTTTTTTCTATAAATATGTTCAATTTTCCATTATTATAAAATTACTATTATTTTTAAAATTATATTTATAAAAATAATATTATTAGGAAATGCCTATAATATATAGAAAATAATAGATTTACATATTTTTATGTTTAAAAATGATAAATTTTGATAATTATATAATAAAACACCATCTTAAATAAAAAATTTTCCATTTTCATCACCATATATATTGGATTAATAATAAAATTAATTTTTATTAAATTATTTCAAAAAAAACTCATTCCGCATATAAAACGTGTAAAAATTAACAATTTATTTTTAATTATCTATCATAATAGACGTAGTAACGCCTTTTTAAACCGATCATCCCTTTTTCAGTTAATTAATAATTACTAAATGAATATTTTAATTAGACAGATTCGAGAAATATGAAGATAGTTTTTAATTCAATTATATATTAAGCCATATAAATCAAATTATGCCGTTATTATTCGACTTTATATATTAATCGCGCATTTTTAAAAGAAACGTTTCTCTTTAATATTACATGTTTATTGATTTTAGTTCAGTATTTCATATTATATATAATACAAAATAAACCTTGTTTCTAATTAAAAGCTTGGAAAAAAATACTCCGAATATTAAAAAAAGGGATTAGTTAAATATTTATATATCAAAAACGCAATTTTATCGAATCAACCATAAATTAATCTATTTTATTGTTAATTTATATCTTTTTTATTTGAATCATTATTATGTTTCAACGGAAATAATCTGGAAAGTAAATTTTATCTTTGAATTTACGATTTAATTATACGGTTAATGGAAATCAAAGAATGTTACCATACAACATAAGTAAAGATAATATAAAAAAATATTCAATAAGTGATTTTAATTAAAATGTAATATAATTCATATTATATATAAATTTTTGAGACTTTCAAAATAAAATAAATATTTCAATATCTAAATTAATAAAAAGTTCAAATTCTAGTGCATAAAATATATATTGATTTGTTAGCATAATGATTTAAAAAAAATATCAAAATATCAATACTCGATCTTCTATTTTGTAATAAATTGTTATTAATTAAAAAAAAAACGAAGAATATAAATATTAATATTTCGTTAAACGATTTTTTTAATACCGACGATGAAAATGAAGATAAACAATTTTCATTCCTTATAAAATTTCTCGGAATTTCGGGATTAAACATTTACCCCTTTCAAAAAGTGAAATTATTCCACGTGCTTAAAAATTTGTTGATACGAGTTATAACAGAATTTTTTGTTGGAAAAATATTATTTTTTTATAGCGTAATAGTACTATTTTTAAAATCAAGAATCTTAATTATAATTTCCATAAGCGCTTTTCTACAAAACACAATAATATAAATGAGAAATATAAGGTCTTATTATAAAATATACGCAAACGATAAATAACTCCTGACGATATTTCATGAAATGCTCACTGCGAAAATAATTCATTATTCTCAAAAATAATAATTGTTTATACGTTTATACTTAGGAAAGCTTTACTAAAAATATTTAAATATTATGTTTACATACAATCACTCAAACAATTTCCATTATTTCGGAAGATCCATTTTAAAATTTTCCAGCACCATATTTATTTATCTTTAATTAATTTTATTATGCGCAGTTGGAATGTAAAATTTAGGACTATAAACAATAAATATTATCTCACGACACTTAATACAATTTCGTATGAAATTCAATATATTATAACAGATTTGAATATTTCAATATATATATATATATATATATATATATATTTGATACATAACAAAACCATGTGCCATAATGCTAATGACATATGTTTCTAATTATCGTTCTTTGGTTCAAATTACATTTACTTATCATAAAACTGTATTAGCAATAATAATATGGAAACGAATTCGATTATCAAATTCATTGTAGACATTCAGTTTTATTAATTATATTATATAATTTGATATTTTATATTAAACAAAAAGTACTTGTAATATTGTGGAATATTACCTTGTAGATTTTTTAACATCCATTCTAATGTTAATAAAAACTTTTTTTTTCTATAGATTCTATCTAATCTTTCGAAACATCGCAACTAATAAAATATCATATTAAGAATATAATAATTATTTACGTAATCAATATTTATATTAACGTCATTCTCCGGTTACAATATTAAGTAATATGTCACTTCTATTAATAAAATAAACATTTCAAGGTTTGGCGTTGAGTTAATTATTGTGAAAATTAACTTAAACGCTATTAAAAGATATTATCATAATATAATTTTATTGTAAACAATTATACGTTGCCAAAACACGTTAGATTAAATTAGATTACACGAATTAAATTTAGATATTTTTTTTTTAAGATTTCGCAATTGTAATTTTAAGGACTTAGTTGAGTTCTCGCGTGAATTTATGGACTTTTCTCGGAGAGTAAAAAGTTTAACTTCGGGCTTATTTAAAATTTATTGTCGTCGCGGTTTTAATTCGGATTAGAAGGTGAATAGCTTCTTTTCTGCAACATTACAATGTGAAAATCGATTCGATATTCTTTTCGAAATTTACTATTTTATAATATTATATAATAATTTAAATAACTCCAATCGGATCGACTTAAATTTTATTAAATATTTTAAATTATTATAAATTAATGTTCGAAAAGCTTTTCTTTCGGAGTTTAAATTTGATTTGAATTTATTACATATTTAAATTGCTTTCGAAAGTTTGAAAATCTTTGATATAACTTATCTATATTGCGTATTTATAGAAAGTCTACGATCGGTTTTTATAACTTGAGTGTCTCCATTAGCTACTCTTTTCCTTGAGTCCTGACCGTTAAATATCTTATCGTTGCTGATTATTTTTCTATTTTGGGACTACTTTTGCAAAAGGACCTTGCTTATAATAAACTAATGACAGCTTTTTTCTACCAGATGGACACTGTCATAATATTTCGAACTGTAATATATATATATATATATATATATATATATATATATATATATATATATATATCCTTTAAAAAATCGATTTTATTAAAATTTATATACGGATAAAATTTTTATTTAAAATCCAAGTATCGGGAACAAAAAATAACACTTGTATTTTGCATATATGAAAACGTCTAAAAATCACATTTTGAGAAACGGTGAAAATTCGACACGCGAAGCGAACCTTTTATGCCGAATTACCGGAACCATAGGTTTTATTTATTCTAAATACATATTGACGTATTATTTTCAGCTTGTTTGTGTGTTTATTTATTATTTTATTATATATTTATGTGTGCGGTCGATCGTGGCATAAATTTACATTTAAAAAGGCTGTGTTTGTTTTTGTTGTTCGCAAAACGGTTGTTTTTTCTTCGATTTATTTTACCAATTTATTAGCCGATTGTGTTATTTATATATTTGAAAAAATATACTTTGAAATCAAACGTGAATTTGTCTTTTGAATTCTATTTTTGGATTTTTTGATGAATATGTAAGTTTTGAGCAATATTTTTAATCTGGATTGTTTTCTTGAATTGACCACAAAATGTTTTTATTTATAGGTTTTTTTTTATAAAAATTTGATGAAATACAACAAAAACAATTTCACCACAATCCCCCTTGGACTCGAACATCTTTTTCAAACTTTATGGACGACTGTTTCTTTTTTTATATCATAACTTTTTAATTCAATTCTTCTCAGGAACAGAAAAGTAACTTTGATTTAATCTTAACTCAATATAAATAAACAAAATATATTTTCACATCATTTTACTTCTTAATACCTATAAATATTTAGTCTAATACTTTTCAATGCTTATATTTATTTCATTAATTTTACATCGAACTATATATGTTACCTTCTAATTACTGAAATCCATCGATAAATTCAATAATTACCCTTATAATACAAATTCATCTCAAACATTTACTAATCGCACTTGAATCGACCTTGAATTTTCCAATATAAGACTCTTGGAACAACTCTTGTTTCACATATTTAAAACTATTCATCGAGTTAACAACGCATATTTAATGTAAGTATTTAACTACATTTTTACAATTAATTAATAAGGATTTAATATATATATATATATATATATATATATATATATATATATATATATATATAATATACACTGTTTTAAAATAGTCTTATTTTACTATGCTTTAAAAAGGAAAACTTTAAGTAAATACAACATCTCAACGAAGAACGCACCTTTAAACATGTAAATAATACTTTAATATTAAAAAAACGTATTTTACTTTGTATATAAAGTCGAACACGATATAAAACGTTCACGTTAATAATATACGATACCAAGAATATATATATATATATATATATATATATATATATATATATACGTGTGTATAAAGTTATTGCTAACGTTTTATGATGGATAATACTTTTACACGTATGTTTGCCGAAAAAAGTCTATGTAAAAACACGTAAAAACGTTAACTTACATAATAATAAGTATTATTATCAAGTAGTCATTTTCACCCGTTTCGACGTCGTAAAAATTATATCACTTTAATTTCGGATAAGTTCTTGCAAAAAAATTATCATTCGTTCGCGAGCTTTATTACTGTTTGCGAAAATATAATAATTTGTATTTTCGCAAATGTGTGCACAACAAAGCTTTTCGCCGCCTTATATAGCAATAAACGGTAAGAGTGAATAAAGCACGATATATATATATATATATATTAAAAGAAACTTTTTCAGTTCACAAGAAACAGATGCTGAGAATGTAAAAAATAAAATAATAATAATAATTTTCGTCGTTCGAAATATTTGGATGTCAAAGGATAAAGTTTGCAAAAAATTAGAGTCTTAAAAATATTCGTATCATTCTTCCATTCTCAGGATACATAATTTTAATTCGTTTAATTTTATTCTGTTATATATGAAATTCGATTTTTTTTATAAACTATGGATATATTAGCTCAAAATCGTGTCATATTTGAATTAATATTATAATTAAAAAAAAACTTTTTTAGATAATATGCGATAAAAATATCTGTTTATGTTCAGCCATTCGAATATTTTTATATGAAAAAATGTTAAATGTTAAGTCAGCTTTTTTACTTAAAATTCTGTACAAGATAATTTTAATGTTTTTAAAGTTTGCTAGTTGAAAATGTTTTCTTTTTGTTACATGATAGTTTTTTTTTTCAAGACAAAATATTTTCTTTCGAGTAACAAAAAGCACGCTTGAATAAATAAAATAAATCAACATAAAGTCGGTTCACTTCATTCAAATTACAAACAATATATTTGTTTTGAAAGTTTTGATATTTGTGATATACGAATGTCTTACGTATATTAATAATTTAATTTAATTAATATAATATTTATTCGACTATGCGACCTCAAATATTTCGCTTCCTATTCAACACGATGTAAATAAGCAAACTTAACCGCAATGTAAACTCCGATGCTCAATATAGTAACATCAGTTAATTAAATGATATTATTAATTATAATAATTTAAAAAATCTATTATTATTCTTATTTTACTTTACGATGTTTTTTTGATAAAATTCAAGAATTTTTATTCATTTTTTAATATTTTAATTATTTATTTTTATACGGAATTGATTACTATTATCTTTTAATTTAATTAATTTATTTTTACAGAAATGTTTCATATCATTATATTATTTAAATGAAAAAGAAATATTATATTCAATATTACATAACAATAACTTTATTTTTAGTTATAATTTTTTATTCAATGATATTTAGATGTAATTTAATTTCATACATTTCGGTGTTTTTTTAAGAGTCGTAATGTATATTTGAATAAAAATAAATATAATATAATTTTTGGAGTGCCATATTGTCTTTTATTATTAGGTAGATAAAAGTGGTTTATTTAATATAAACATTGTATTTTAATAATATAAATTCTTGGAATTCACTTTTCAAAATTTGTTTTCGTTCGCTTTACAAAAAAAAACGCATCAAGATTTTTCATTAAAATATAAAAAATTTCAACAATTGTTAATAAATAAAATGTTATATATTCAATACGATAAAATATATTTTCAAATATTTATATTACATATTTATTCTATTAAAATAAAATAAAAAACTTACTTTACGTAATTTTATACTGAATTTTCCGACGTAACCTTAAATATTTTTCGACCGCCGAAAAATATAGGTGTTTTTAATATTTTTCTCGCTTTGCAGCATTTAAATAACTGTTAGCCTTATAGTTTAAACTCGCTTATTTTAGGAGTGAAAACTTTATCATGTTAAAATTTACGTTTTGTGTGTACCCTTCGAAATTTTCACGACACTAATGCCCGCCGCGTGTTTTCGTACGCTTTTCACGCGCTGCGTTTTCCGCTTTTCCGCTTTCATTTTCGCGAAAATGTTTTTTTACGTAGATTCGTGTATTTCGCATTCAGCATATTAGAAATATAACTCAAAGTCGCGGACGAAATTTTTAATTTTTTTTTAAATTTCCATTTTATTTAGAAAATCAATTAGCTGGATTAATTTAAATATAAGCACGATTGCATTGGAAAAAACATTATTAACCAATTATTTGATTAAAATCCACTACGTTTTATATAAAATAATCTTTGATTTAAATACGTTTACTTAAATTAAATTCAAAAATAAAAAATTTGCATATTACATCAAACGAATATAGAATGTAAAGAAACATATTTTTTAGCGAATAATTAATTAGTTTCTTAAAAATATCGAAATCAAATTATCATAGAGAACGAAATTTAATTGACTCCTATATTATTTAATTTGTAAAAGAAACTATTTTTTTTCTATTATTATAATGTTAATAATATTTTTTTAGAGACTCTTTCAAATCAATTTTTATAATTAAAATTTAAATAAATTCGATATTTAATTTAAAAGAAAAATATTTTTTTAATTGAAATATATTAAAAACACAATATTATATTAAAAGTCGTAACTTAAAATTGAAATTTTGACTTCAAATGTATTAAATTAATGTATACCATAATAATATGTAATTTACGCAATTTGAAAATATTCAATTTCAAAACGGTTCTATTTAATGCGATAACCCGACAGCAGGTCATCGGTCAAAAGTGGCTAACATAAACCGATTTCTTTATATATATATATATATATATATATATATATATATATATATATATATATATATATATATATATATATATATATAAAGTATAACACAGAAAACTAGACTAATTTGATAGCAACAAATCCCAAAAAAAAAAGTTAAACCAAAAGTTAACAGCCCAAAAAAGGCTTTTTTTATATTGTTAAGTAGTCTAAGAAAAAAAAACACAGCACCGTTGAAAATCACATTTTCCCTCTGAATCAGTCTTCAAAGACAGCCTTAATGTACTGCAAGTTCGCCACAAACGACGAGTTTCACTCCTCCAAAGTTTTATGAGGCGTAAATAAATAAAATTCACCACCGGCGGCCTTCTTAAAATCCACCCCCATACTGACTTTTCTCATCCTTGGTATTTTCACCCTTACAAAAATTAATACATTCGCATAAATTTAACGGTCTAAAGATGCGAAAAACATGAGTACAAAAAAAAAATTATTCGTTTCACAGATGATAAATTACGCCGGTGTCAATCGAAAGTTGGATTTGTTTTGAAGATTAATTTTGAAAAATGCGTATATTTTTATTAGCATAACATTCAAAGAAAAATATCGTGAAAATAAAATCGATATCGTTCAATATAAAGTATGCAGTGATGTTCTCGATATGCTGTATTATTTAAAAAATATTCATTACTATAAATGCCGTTACAAAAGGAAATATCTTACTAGACTTGTAAATACAATGTAAATTTTAGTAAAACATAAACCTTGTGATATTTACTACGAGGTTAAACTACTTTAAAATTTTAAGCCTCATAAAACGTAAACAACCGCATTGTGATTCGCTTTTTGAGCATTTTTCATATTTTTTGTAAAAAAAAAATCAATAATAGGTACTGTAATGATAATGTTGAAATATATAAATAAATCTAACAACAATGAAATAAATCAAAAATTAATAATGCTATAATTTTATCGAAATTTTAATATTTATAATGTATTTAAAAATAATCGTTATTTTAATATAGAAATATGTATATATAGAAATAGCGACAAATTTGTTTCTAAATAATAAATACTTAAATTATTATTTTCGTTAAATTAATTATGATTTTCCATATTGATGTGTCAAATATTTGAATAGACGTTTTTTTTTTACCTTACATAAAACGGAAGCTTCTTACGTAACAAAATCACGCGAATTCAAGTAATAATTATCGCGATATTATGGGACTCGAACCCGAGATCAATCGTCGTAAGTCACGCGAAACCGTTCTCTATAACATTACGGATATAATATTAATAATATATAATACTATAATATTTATTGCAATGTGTGGGCGTTAGACTGCGTAATGGAAATCGTACTGTTTTGCATAATTTATGAACAGTGAGACGTTTGTACATTCAATAAGAATACGCATTTTAGTATCATTCTCGGTGAACAAACGGCGTAAAACGAATTTTCCAAATAAAAATATTTCTATATAATGTTTCTCAATCATTCATATTCATATACAAATTGTATACATAAATAAATTCACAATGATATTATATAAAAAAATTTAAATATTGATTATACAAAGCTTATGACTCGGAAAATTTTACATATTATATTAATATTTTAAATAAAAATAATATATACAATATTTTAAATAAATTCTTTTTATGTATCAAAAAAATAGTTTATCTTGATTTATGGCGCGAAATACAATACTTGTTGAGAATCGCCGTCACAAATATTTAGTTCAACGAAGCATTACACATAAATTTTAACATATGCGATTTTTTATGTTAAAAAAAACGAGTCAAATTGAATTTATTTATAAATAAAAAAAAACATGCATATTTAATGTATCATGAAATATTTTTAAAATACATATGTCAACGAAAAATAACCGTATTCTGATAATATAATATATAAATCGATTTTTGAAGTATATTTTTATTATAAAATACTGAAATATTACTTAGAAAAATTATAACAAAAAAATAATATACGAATTATAAACCAGATTTCGCTTTTTATAAAGTTATTTTTTGTGTATAGTAAAAATTAAAAAAAAATCATACATTATGATGTTCTGAAACTAAAAGATGTTATTATACAATATAAAAAGCATAATAAAAAAAATTCTCCACTATTCATATATTGATGTTTTATTTTTGGAATTATGTTTATTAATTATTTATTTATCTTGTATTTTAAAAACATGTTTTATGATAAAAAAAAATATATATAATAAATATACAAGATAAATTTGATATTTTTATAACCATATCGCTTAGGGGTCAAATAAAGTCGTTTTTTTATTTCCAAAAATAAGATACAAAAATTATTAAAAACGTATTATTGATATTAACAATATACGTAATAATTATAAATACGCTCATAATATATTTACAAATATATTTAAACGAAAGTATATTAAAATTTTATTTCAATAAAATATTTATAATTAACATTATATAATTAGATCTATCATCGATTTCTTAAATTGAAAAAAAAATCTTAAAACTAATAAATAATAATGTAATGTGAACGCGGCTTATATGATCACATTTAATACGACAAAAACGTGTAATTTTAATGTCAAGTTCACAAACAAAACAGACTATAGTGGGCGTTGTCGAAATTTTAATTTTTTTTTATGCAGATATAATAATAATGATTATAAATATAATTGTTTGCGTATAAATATTTGTATATTGAATATAATATAATTGTTGCGTATTTTTCGACTAATTAAATTATTATTAATTTTAACAATTCTTTTATTATATTAAAAAAATTGATATTATTAATATAGAATCTCTTAATTATAATATAATAATATTTTATATTGAAAATATAAAATCTTTTCTATATGAAAATTTGTTCGATAATGATAAAATATTTTTTTTTAACATTAAAATATTAAAAATCCACTTTAAAAAATGGCATGAAAACAAATGTTGCCCTTCATATTATTATTTTCAATTCAACTTTGATTTTAAATTTCCATCTAAATAATTATTATCATCTTTACAAAGTGCTCATTGTCAGCGACATCTGCGCACGAAGTCATATTCCAGCAATTCCCAAACGTTCACGTTGCTCGTACAATTTTATTAAGTTGCTGCGTACGAATTGCGTTAAATTTTATATGCGCTTCTAAATTAACGCGTTTTTATATTATTTATTTTTTTTTTAAAGTGAAACATGTCATATTATAAGCTGTAATATCTCTGTTTTTTTTTTTTGGAAATATTTGGAAACCATTTTAAATAGATGTATAGATAATGATAAGATACGATATTGATTATTTGTAGCGTGAAAGTCGTTAAGCGAAATTAACGTAATCACCGCCACGAAATCGTAAGCCATATAAATCGATGAATTGGAAACAATAAAATACAAACTATAATTCATTACTAGTTACACAATTTACAAATTTATAAAGCGGAGAGACTATCTAAACATTTTTCTAGATTATGAAAATTAAATATTTTTCAAACATACATTTTTATTACAACTTATTTTAAAGAGATCGGAGGTAATTTGACACGAATAATACAAATTAAAAATTGCTATATATTGAAAGTTTAGTTATTTAAAATATATATTTCAATTATAATTATAGATGTTTTTAAATCACCATTTTGAAAACTAAAATTTACATATTTATTATTTATTCATTCTAATGACCAAAAAATTTGTTTCACAAAAAAATATCAAAAATAGAACGAATACCAATCAAATCCTGTAACATATATGAAATGCATTTTAAGATTTTTTTGATTATATAGTAAAACTGTTCAATTTACTATTTTGACTATTTGAACTATATTTTTCTCTATCACATACACATACGAATATAAACTTTAGTTTCCCATGGATTTACAACATATTTTTTATTACTAAATATTAATAGTATATACGGTTTGTTCTAAAAATAATGAAAATTTTCATTTTTTTTATTTATTTAATTATAGAAATTATAAATATTCAATATAGCTCAAAAAATAGTACTAATCAAATTAATATAATATATAAAATTTCAAAATTTTTATTCTCAAATTTTTGAATAAAAATAAATATAATATAGCCCCAACCTCCGTATTCGCCACATATAGGCCCATGCGTGTAATAATGAAAACTTTAAAGAACAATCATTTTTCAAATATATATATATATATATATATATATATATATATATATATATATATATATATATATATATAAGATTAAAATGCATCGTTTTAAAGAAACTCAAAGCTAGTTTCAAAAATATTTTGAAATTTATACTGACAAGATTATAAAATATAATAGTGACTATTTTAAAAGCGACAAGTAAATAATATTATTTCCAAAAAAATAAATAGAAATTTTCGTTACTTTTTAAACATCGCATATGTGAGACATTACATATACCCTAGGCATATATAAACCGCAGATTGAGAACTACTGTGCTCCGGTATAAAAATGTTCATACATCCCTTGGTAGTGAAATAGTCGTTTATCTACGACAACACTACTCGATCAAAATGTTATCGCACCGTTTTTGCACAGTCGACGTGTACTTTTATAATGTCGTTCGAGAAAATATTTTACGGCTAATTATTCGAGTAACAACTGTTATATTATAATATATGCCGAAAATAGAAATGCGCGCTAATAAAACGGGATGACGACGTTAAAAATAATATAAAACCGCAAACCGCAAAGGACAATGACCTATTTTTTATTTATTTATTTATTTTTTTTTTTTTTGTAAAGAGATTTATCTAAATTCAAATTAATACAATGTGAAATTATATCGAACAATTTAAAATTGTCGCGAACGCGCAATTACGATTCAGAGTGTCGATCTTAATTAAAACTTAGAAATTTTCGGAAAATTCACTTTGTAATTTTGTCGAATTCGACGCGCGATAAATCTCATCATTTCCCGGCCGTGGAAATCGTTAATTAAAACTTAATTTCGCGTCCGATTAAGGCGTCATTTCGTCGCTAATGACTATTTTACGCCGTCGTTACACAAACGAAACCCGGCAAATATCGATCAAATATTCGAATATATTTTTGATGTTTTTTTTTTTCTACGGATTCAACTCGACATGAACATTTTCAACCCGTGAATAACTTAAGATCGGCGTTTTCATGCGCAGAATAGAAATGTCGGTTAATTTTCACAAACACGCGCTTCTCAAACTGTGCGCTTGTGTTCGACTTCGATCCTGATGAATAAGTAAATAGAACAAACAGTTCGAAGGATATATACAACACGTAGGACATTGCCCTTTTCTTAAATATATATATATATATATATATATATATATATATATATATATATATATATATATATATATATATATATATATATATATATATTACATTTTTTTTATTTTTTTTTAAATTAAAAACTTATTATAAATTGAAAAGAAAACTATTATTTTTCTATATAATTCAATTTATTTTTTTTTTTAATTGAATTTTCTTTCATCATTTAATAAAACTCGATTAAATTAAATAAATATATTATATGAGATATATTTTTTTTCATGTAATTGCAATAATTCAAATATTGACATTATTATAGTACTTTCTTTGTTATCGTGTAACAACGACACATTAAGTCTTTTAACAAAAAAGATAAAGTAGTAAATCTAGATGTTACTAATTTACTTTTAACAGGTCGAAAGTATCCAATTTTGTCTGCTTTTCATATATTTATAATACGTTTATGGAAACGTGAGAATGTAATGTTTCTAATTACCTATTTTACCGTCTTGAATTATTTATATTTTATTTAATCTAAAAATAAATCACTAGATATTATTTAAATACAATAGTTATTTTGAACATATATTATTTTGAACTTGTAGGCTAATTTGTTGAACCTACGTAATCTTATAATGATATTTATTTAATATTAAATGACTCATTTCATTCAATTATTTAGAAAATTCTAATAATAAATCACAACAATCGTGATATATAAAAACATTATATTTTAAACATTATATTTTATAAGGTAAATTTAAACTAACTACGACTGATTTGAAAAATACGTTAAAATTTTATCAAACAAATCTTAGGCTAGATTATAATAACACTTATTGAATGTAAATAAATCATATCAAATCTTTCAAGATTAGTATCATAATCAACTTTAACTCCTGAAAACTTTAATTTTACACTGAAAACGGCAAACGAAGTGTTTTTTCTCGAAAAACACTCGGTGACATCTTAAATAGTTATCGAAAAAGTTTCGCTTTATCGAGTTTACACCGGAAAATCTCAGTTTGTGATTGCAAAGTTCTTTGAATGAATATCAAAGCTTTCTAAGTGAAAAAAAAAATCAAAATAAATTCACACTACGAGTTTCAACTTATTTATTCGACGCGAATTCTCTTCACATTTCTTAAGTATTTCATTACAAACAAAGGTCATAACTTTATAATTAAATTTGATACGAAAAACAATTTTCGTTTAAAATAATATTTCTATTCGAATTTTTTAACAATAATGAATAAAATATTTAATTTTCACGTAATAATTAATTATTCATATAATTTTAAATTATTTTTGAACTGTATATTTTATGATAAATTAGCAAACTAATTTTTAAATACATAAAATATACTTTTATTATTTTATATAACAATATTAAATTAAATATTCAATAGCTTCATATTGTTTCAAATTTTTTTTATAACGTTAAAAATAAAAACATCTCACAAAAATAATGCAAAATAAAATAAACATCGCACATTTAAGTCTTAATTACACACACACACACACACTCTGTATAAAAAAAATACGCATAATTTTTTTTCGTTACCCTTGAATATAACGTTTTTATTATCGCTCTTTTATAATATATACGCATTCGTATTGTTTTTTTTTTTGTTTTCGGAAAATTAATACAATCTGCAATTGTAATTACATAGTAAATAACGAACGCAATGCACGTAATACTGGTTAGAACCGAATAAGTAATAACATAAACAAAATTCATTAACATCGTTAGGCCGCGTCTACACGACGATAATGTTTGTTTGGGTTGTTTCATTTTTATTTTCATCGACTTTATTACATAATGGATACTTACAAAAAATAATAATAATATTTTTAAACTAAACGATACTGTAAAAAATATTATTATTATACGTGCTTTTGCGATTTTCTTCGATGTTATTAAAATATGTTTTCGAATTTTTTACAATAATTTATTCTAGATTGTGATGTTTAAACGAAATCCTATATATATATATATATATATATATATATATATATATATATATATATATATATATATTTATATATTCATATTTATCGAAAAATCTAAACGAAATTTTTATTTTTAGATTTTTTTGAACAATTTTCTTTTTCGCTTTCGCGGGTAATCGTATGCAAAATAACGATACGTATTGAAATTTATATTTCGTCAATATTTTCCATATCGAATTAACAATGCAAATGAATTTACCGTATTTTTTTTTTTGGATTTAAATTCGATGACATATATTTTTTGTCGTATTGAGAAATGAACGACATTACAATTCTAATGGGACTGAAAATCGTCGTTCCAATATCTTTTTTTTTATATATAAATTTATATATACGTTACCGTTAAAGTTGAAAAATAAATAATAATAATTGAAAATATATCAAAATAAAATAACTCGTTCGCTTGAAAATGATATCAGCCGTATGTGAGTAAATTTAAAATTACGATTACGATTAATAAACAATAAATTGAACAATATTCGTAGATATATTTTAAAGATTGTAATAATAAATCATTCGTAAAATTATCCAGAATATCGAGTGCTCTTGTAATATATGGAAAATTGAGAAAATATATGCGTTATATTATCGATTTTCGAGACCTTTATAAAAGTTAACCGAACCATGTGATGAATATTCGTATGATATTATATATATATATATATATATATATATATATATATATATATATATATATAAAGAAAAATAAAAGATCGGTAATGGCGGACAAAAACCAGAAGGCACAAACGAACAAAACTTTTTCCCGAACGAAAAAAAATGGTTTATACAATATATATATATATATATATATATATATATATATATATATATATATATATATATATATATATATATATTTTTATTAAGTTCTAAAGATGCTAAAACCTTGATACTTTCTAGCTTTACAATCATATTTATTTCGATTTATCTTTTTTTTTCATTTATTTCTTCTTGGTAATCATAAATTTTCGATTATTATCATTATCGGAAGGCCGTTACTTTGAAAGCACTTACATCTATTGGCTTCTGATCTCGCGTTATTGTATACTCGAAATATTCACATTGTGATCTTTGACTTTTTCGAGGGTTCCCGTTGTAAATTATTATCCGCGAATTGCAGGGGTGCTTTTGTTTGTTTCGCCGTCGAAATTGGCTCCAGTTAAAAATATATACATATATATTTATAAAGTATATTTACATTCAATATTTCGATATATTATAATATACACATATTTAATATTTATAATAAAACTTTGATATATATATTATTATATAAATCGTAAAATTCGTCATTAAAATAAATTATGTATTATATTTCTAATGCTTTTACTTATTTAAAAATCATTGTAATAATTCACATATATAATTTTATCGTTCAATTTAGGCCAACTATAAATACTTTCTATTTTTATATATTATACACGTGTTGCATTTGTCGCGGAATATCAAATATTTCATACCTATTTTCACATGGATCTCGTTTCATTTTGTACTTTTATCCGAGTGCTAAATCTCGCGAGTTTAATAAATTAGATCAACTTATTCTTTTTATATATTGTGAAAAAAAAATTTTCTTTTTGAAGTATTATATGCTTTGTCAGTGTCATGGAAGATGTAAAAAAAAAGCACATGCCTCCCTATATACAAGTTAAATGTAACACATTCATACGTATCTGTGTATATAAAATGTATATATCATATACATATAAGGGATGGTGAAAAGCGTGAAAATTTCCTCGCAATTTTTTAATAAAAATCGTAATTTTAGCAGGCAAAGGGTTGCGGTATATAAAATTCGTCTTATCTTATACGAGCAATACTTTGCTTAACGTATTATTTTAAATTACAAATATATCCTATGTGTTATCAATGTTTCACGTTATATAAAACGAATTTACGACGACTATAAATTTTATATGTAACATTTTCGACTGTATTTCGCACGCATATAGATTGTTCTGAAAGGATTCGACATGTCTTAATATATTAAACAAGGACGATATAATATTATAT